>OU015497.1:15404701-15437201 GCA_907164885.2 Dolomedes plantarius | reverse complement strand
GGAAAGAATTATACGAAAGAAATAAAAAGATTAATATCTAAACTAACATTTTATTTACTTTTAAACACATAAAGAAAAGACATCACGCTATTTACAATTTACAAAGTTACGAGGAAGGTAAATTAAGGTTTTACTACAGAGCATGGTTCACCTGTGAGATGGGGACTCCGAAATATCCCAGTTCGCTTAGGCCCGTTGCACACACGGCGTAGGCGGAGATTTTCCATCGGACGTCGTTCTAAAAGTAGAGCTTACACACACGGCGAAAAACTCCGTCGAAGGGGAGAAAGGCCCACCCCTCCTTTTGGAATCCTGCACGTGTCCAAGAAACCAGAGGGGTCGCATCAACGCCCCCCTCCCCCCAGCCGGGATCGGAGGAGCCCTCCTTTTCGAATCCCCTTTACGATTCCAAGAAAACCAGCGCGCCTCCCCCCCAGCAAACCCCCAACCACACCCTCGCAAAAGACCCTACGACGGTAGAGTCCGCTGTGTGTGTAAGCGTGCATAGGGTCACATGGATAACTACTACAATCTGGCGTCAACGAATCCGCCGGCACACAGTGGCACTGGACAGCTGCACAGGCTACCGTCGAAGAAAAATTTCATTTTCCGCTGTGTGTGCAAGCTCCAATTGACTTCTGTGGTCTACTGTTGGAACGACGTCCGATAGAAAATTTCCGCTAGAGATAAAAACGCTGTGTGTGCAACGGGCCTTAGCGAATTCGATAAAAACGCGACGCGGGAAAGGCACGACTTTACTCGTCCATGTCAGCGGGGGGTCTGCGAGTGAGCTTTTAATGCTCTCTCCGAAAAGGTGACGTCATGCGCGCGCAAAGCTTTCCTATTGGACGCTTAAGCCCAACGGAATAAAATTCGTTCAGGTCGAAGTCTCCATCTCTCACAAATCAATTTTCTACAAGTTCGGCCAGCCTGGAATCACTGACCTCAGTGATCTGACTTCACATAAAACGATTGGCCTAAAACATCACTAAATAAATGTACATCAAAATTTCCGAAATGATTTAGATATGAGAAATAACCATACAATTCGAACAAATGAATTACAATGAGGAAATACAATAAACA
Source organism: Dolomedes plantarius (assembly GCA_907164885.2). Lineage (NCBI taxonomy): Eukaryota > Metazoa > Arthropoda > Arachnida > Araneae > Dolomedidae > Dolomedes > Dolomedes plantarius. The sequence goes on along the minus strand of OU015497.1, from coordinate 15,436,115 downwards.
AAAATAAAATAAAAACACAGTAAACAATTATGAATAAAAAGAAAAAACGTTTAATCCCTCATCCTGGTGAGTAGGATTTCATTAGATCGGCAGACGAGGAGGTCAATCTAGGACCCTCGTGGTTACCTACTTTCTCTAACTCGTATCTATCTCTAGGCTTTACTTCGATAACTCTATATGGTCCTAAAAATTTAGGCCTTAGCTTCAAGCCTGTTCCAAATTGCGTTCTTCGGATGACTACTAGATCTCCCTGCTGATACTCAGGGGTCTTCTTGCATTTCTTATCGTAGGTTCTATTATTTTCAGCCTGGATCTTCTGAATGTTTCTTTTAGCATCTTGTCGTAATTGGTTTCTTTGCTCTTCAAATTCTTCCACCATCTCTTCCATTAGCAGATTTTTTAGGTGAAGGTCCTCCTTATTTCTCATGATGACGCCAGTTAATAGTTCAAATGGAGACCATTTAGTACTTCGGTTGGAGGTGCTGTTTAGAATTCTTTGCAATGGGTCTACGAATTTGTACCACTTGGTAAGATCGACGATGGACATCTTGGTCAAAACAGGGATAAGAGTTCGGTGGATTCTCTCCACTTGACCGTTTCCTCGTGGTACGCCAGTGGTGATCTGCAGATGTTGGATGTTCTCTTCGGTACAATAGTCACTAAACACTTTGGAGATGAAAGCAGAACCGCGATCTGTTATTATTCTTTGGGGATTGCCGAAAGTCTTTTGTTGCAATTTCAATTTATCGAGGGCATCTTCTGCGGTGGTAGATCTTACGGGATACAGCCAGGTGAACTTCGTGAAGGCGTCGACTATTGTGAGGATATGTTGGTACCTTTTGTTGGTAGAGGGCATAGGACCAATGAAATCTACGTGATAGGTGCTTAACGGTACATCTTCTTTCGGAATAGGGTATAGGAAACCTTCTTTTTTCCCACTCTTTCTGTTGGTTAAAATACACGGTACACAGTTAACGATCACGTTTTGCACTTGTCTGCTTAAATTAGGTATGAAAAATTCTCGTTTAACTATTTCTTCTGTTTTTGCAGCTGCGAAGTGTCCTTTCTCATGAGCTAGCTTGATTAGCTCAGTTTGCATATCTCTTGGTACTACCATTAATTCACGGCCATCTACGTATTTGTATAATATTTCGTTTTTAATGAAGAAGTCTGAAGTAGGGTTGGTTTCAATCAGTGATTTAAAATTTTGAGTGTTTTCGTCTCCTTGTTGAGCTCTTTTCAATCTGGCGGTGAGAGTATCGCTTGTAATTATGGCGACGGGGTATCGGCTTAAAGCATCTACATGTTGCATTCTCTGGCCGGGTCGATGCACAATTTCGTAATCATAATTTTCCAACAGTAGTGCCCATCTAGCTATACGAGTAACTAAATCTTTTTTGTCCATAGTCTTTTGAAAAGCTGAACAGTCCGTTATGATTTTGAAATGTTGCCCTAGAAGGTAGATTCGAAATTTCTTTAAAGCGGTGACAACAGCAAGAACTTCCAGTTCATAGCTACTGTATTTCTCCTCGGCTGGAGTAGCTTTCTGCGACATGTATTGAACAGGGTGTAATTTTCCGTCATCCGCTTCCTGGAGCAAAACAGCGCCATATCCTTGTTGGCTTGCATCGGTGTGTAGTTCGGTCCTTTTCCCTTGCTGAAAAATGCTTAAAACGGGACTTTCAGTTAATAGTTTCTTGAGCTTTTCGAATGCTTCAATTTGGGCTTGTTCGAATACAAATGGATTGTCTTTTCTTGTTAGATCACTCAGAGGTTTCGCTATTTTAGAGTACGCGGGAATAAATTTTCGAAAGTAGCCGGTTAGTCCTAAAAAACTCTGGATTTGCTTGACCGTTGTTGGCACTGGGAACTTCTTGACGGCTATCGTCTTCGCAATTGATGGGCGTATTGTTCCATTTTCGACGACGTGACCCAAAAATTCGACTTTCCTACTTAGGAATCGACATTTCTCAAATTTAATTTCTAAGCCATACTTCGAAGCAACTTCAAACACTTTCTTTAGTTTTTCTAAACCTCCTTCTTCATCTTTTGCCGGAATTATCAAATCGTCCATGTAAACTACTACAATACCTTTTCGCATTAGTTCTCGAAAAATACTGTACACATATCTTTGGAATACGCTGGGACCAGTGCTTAGGCCGAAAGGTACTTTATTGAACTCGAATTGTCCGTCTGGAACAACGAAGGAGGTGAGATGTTTGCAGTCTTCATTGACATCGACATGGAAAAATCCATTTCTCAAATCTAACGTAGTGTACACCTTGGCTTCTTGGAGTTTATCTAATACGTCTTCTATCAACGGCAATGGAAAACGATCCTTGACTAATTTCCGATTCAACTTTCTGTAGTCCACACACAATCTAGTGGTGCCATCTTTTTTCTTGACTAGCACAATTGGACTCGCATATTCGGATGAGCTTGGTCTTATAATTCCTTGTTCAAGCCATTCGTCGACTTGCTTGTTGACTGCTTGGTTCTCGGTAAAGGATAAGCGACGTGCAGGCTGGTAAACCGGTATGTCATCTTTCAAAATAATCCTCATGGACACGTTTGTCGTTTCGGTCTTATTTGGCTCATAGTTGGAGATCAATTCAAACAGTTCTTTTCTTATACGTGGATTGCTAACATGTTTGACTTCAATTTCGTCTTCAGTTTTCGCTTCGTATACTTGCGTATGCATGAACCAAGTTTTATCTTCATATTTACGGAACTGAACACTTTCTTTGTCGAAGAAGACGGAGGCTTGTTCCAAAATATCTGATCCGATTACTGCCTGAAATTCTAAACACGGCGTAGGTACGATGTGCCACGTGAGGGAATATTCTTTTCCATCCAATTCAATTTTCCGTTGGAACGACCCTTTTGTTTTGACTTCGTACTTCCCTAATCCAGATAACACTACTATGTCTTTCGAGAGTTCTGAGGGTTTGATTATTCCTTCGCACATATCTTCACGAATGAGTGTCGCTGAACTGCCGGTATCGATGAGAGCTTCAAAAGTCTTGTTACCCATGGTTATTTTCTTTGTTTTAACTCTTCCTTGAGATATTCGCGAGCAGACTTGAACCGGAGAGCTTGCAGATTTATTAATGTTTGGGTTTTTGGGTCGCTTTGTACAATCTACGGCATAATGACCCTGTCCTTTGCAGTAGCTACAGATTAGTTGCTTATTTCTTCCGGCGTAAGGAGTTCCGTTCGATTGAAAGTATTTTTTTTCATGCCTATTGTTCCCAATTTGGAAATGTTCAGGTCTTCGAGAATAAGTATCGTTAGATCCTCTGGCTTCATATTTTCCTTTAGCGAATGAGTTGGATGACTTCGGTTTTAATGTTCTTCGGACATCTTCATATTCTTCAAATTTTTTAGCTAGTTCGGCAGGTGAGTTAATAGTAGACCATTCATCTAGAAAATGTTGCTGAAACTCGTAAGGTGCTTTCTTCTTAATTTGATCGGCTATAATTAACTCTCGCAGTTGATCGAAGGTTTCTATTTTCAAACCGGAAGTCCATCCGTCGAAATACGTCTGCAGTTCGTAGTGAAAATCTTGCCATGTTCGCTCATCAGATTTTTGGTGAGATACAAATAGTTGACGAAGTTTTTCCGGAGACAACTTAAATCTTTTCAATAGTAAATTCTTGACGTGGTCGTAATCATTACATTTGTCCGCTGGTTCTCTTGCGATCAGATGAGCAACGTCAATGGGTATCAATACTATCAGTCTCTGTACCCAATCTTTCTTCGGCAAAAATATCAATTCTGCGTGCCGTTCAAATAAGGTGAGGTTCAAGCTGATGTCATCCTTCATATTAAACTTATGGAAAGTTTCGTGAATCAATTTATTCGGCGCTTGGAAGTTTTCGGCGTTGTTCGTCGTATTGACACTCTGTTGAACCTGTATTCGTAATTTCTCGAGTTCATGTTCTCGCTGTTCTCGCTTCTGTTCAATTTCTCTATCTTCTGCTTCTCGGCGTAATTTTTCTTCTTTTTCTTCTGCTTTTCGGCGTAATTTCTCTTCTTTTTCTTCTGCTTCTCGGCGTACGCGTTCGTCAGCTATGCTATCGATCAGTATTTTGACATCTTCCTCTACGTAATTTGGACTTTTCACGAACAGTTCTTTTATTCGAAGTTTAGTTGAACCCTCTTGGATACTTAACGACAATTCTGAGGCGAGTTCTATCAGGTCTTCCCTTTTCTTAGAGAGAAGAAATGCCATTTCGTATAAAAATAAATCGGAGTGGTAACCGAAAGAACAAATTTAATTTAAAACTTAGTTCAATATTTCTTCAAAACTTATTCTCAATGTGAGAAATTTATTTAGTCGCACTTAAAAAAAAAAACTCTTGCTCAACCAGGAAGAAAGATAAAACGTGAACAACAAAATGCAATCTCTTACGATATTCGAATAAAACAAACAAATATTAGAGACTTCTGAAATCCGAAAATGGCACTAAAAACATATGCATAAACAACTTTTCAATTATTCACAATACCCAATTATTCATAAACAACTTTTAAAAAATATACCCCGTTTTGGTTTCAAAAGATCAATAAAAGAACATTATTTGAACTCATGGTTTCACACAAAATGCAAAACATCCTTTCTCAGCATTAGACTAAACAGAAGGAGAAATATAAACACCTGTCGCGACAGCAATTCGCCTAATGTCTGCGAACGAGCGGAAATGATTTTTTTATTCTACTGTTAACATCTGATAGCAAACAAACACTCTGAGGGTAAAACTTTAGCTTTTCAATGTTCTTCAATATCGAACAAGGCTGTATACCATAAAAATGGGTTAATTGATATCAGAAAAAGGTTAAATATTTAAATATAGACTATTCTTAATTTATAAACATGGAAAGATAAATATTCAAATGAAATTTCGACACTTATATATTTCATACAACGTAATTGTAATATCTCTCGAATAATATGACTATGTTAATACAATCAATGTATTGGCGATTGTTCTTTGGCGTTGTTTCCTTGGCTTAATAATAAACATCACTGACCTGGCGATGGCGATTTCTCGGCGATTGTTGTGCTGTCCCTCTTTCGCTGGCGGGCTGATTTCTTTGGCGAATCTGTTAGCTGTGGACTTAAAAAAATACATTAGCATAGGACGTTGGTCTGTGAGCGAAAACCGAAAAAGGTGAACCCGAAAGGAGAAAATGCTCTTAGTTAAAAATAAAATTATTTCAATCCGAAAACGGAAGTAAAAGTATAAAATTATTTAAACCGAAAACGAAAGTAAAAGTAAGGATGTTCCTAGGCAAATGCCTAATGTAAGGAAGCAGGTTTTAATCCGGGCCGGGGCCCCAATTTGTAGGACGGCGTCTAGGGGTAAGTAACTTTACGGAAAGAATTATACGAAAGAAATAAAAAGATTAATATCTAAACTAACATTTTATTTACTTTTAAACACATAAAGAAAAGACATCACGCTATTTACAATTTACAAAGTTACGAGGAAGGTAAATTAAGGTTTTACTACAGAGCATGGTTCACCTGTGAGATGGGGACTCCGAAATATCCCATTTCGCTATATATTCGCTTAGCGAATTCGATAAAAACGCGACGCGGGAAAGGCACGACTTTACTCGTCCATGTCAGCGGGGGGTCTGCGAGTGAGCTTTTAATGCTCTCTCCGAAAAGGTGACGTCATGCGCGCGCAAAGCTTTCCTATTGGACGCTTAAGCCCAACGGAATAAAATTCGTTCAGGTCGAAGTCTCCATCTCTCACAAATCAATTTTCTACAAGTTTATATATATATATATATATATATGTGTATATATATATATATATATATATATATATATATATATATATATATATATATATATATATATATATATATATATATATATATATATATATATATATACAGGGTATCCAGCGAAGAAGTCCCCGATTTCAAAATTAAAAATCTTGAAAAAAAAGATCTGTAGAAGAATGCAACAAACGGTATTTTTATGGGGAAAGCTGTAAGAATTTTATACACCAATTTTCGAAATTGTTACAAAAGCTGCTAACAGATGGTGCTCTACAACTCGTATCAGCATGCATAAATAAACTCGTACTCTTTGCAAGTAGTCTTTGCAATCACTACATCACAATCGTTTCAAAATGTTCACCATTCGCTGTACGGAGGTGGCACAAACGAGCAATAAAATTTGCCATCACACTGTAGCGTCACGACAAGTAGGTAAGGCTATTCCCTCTGAGGCGTTGCTAAAAATTACTACCATGGGATCCATAACAAAGAAAGACAGAGTTCTAACTAACAAACGAAGGCCAAATTTTTAAAACAAAAACTCAACAATTTAATAACAAAAATAATGGACATTTAAACAGTGCAACATATTCAATTAAAAATCCCGTGCAGATTCACAACGTACGGAGCCTAAAACACACATCCGCACAGGCCGCATTCTCTAGCGTCTCTCTTCAATGTCTGGATTTTCGGACGGGGTGGAGGGGCCAGCAGATTATCGGTTGACAGCTCTTCTTAGACGCCGAACTTTATTACCTTGCAGAAACGTTAAGAAGACAGCCCCACTGGCTGCATCTGTGGGAAGAAACGTCCCCTAATCCCCCCACGTGTTCCGAACTGGTGGAACCGAGCAACACATTCCTTGAAAAATACGCAGCTGTGTTTCATGCTCTTGTGGGGTCTCGGGAAAAATAAGACCATATTTCCAGTACGCTACAACACCCTGTAGTGTCTCAACAGAAATCGATACAGCTGCCCAACAGATCGCCGACTGAAGGTTGTCCAGCGTGGTGGGATGGGTCCTGTAGACAGTATCTTTTAATGTGTTCCACAAAAAATAGTCACAAGGACTCAGGTCCGGCGAATATGGAGACCAATCCATGCCTGCTCCAGTAAATTGCAGTAAGTTCGGCTAACAGCGCCATCTGTTAGCATCTTTTGTAACTATTTCGAAAATTAGTATATAAAATTCTTACAGCTTTCGCGATAAATAAACCGTTTGTTGCATTCTTCTACAGATCTTTGTTTTCGAGATTTTTAATTTTGAAATAAGGGACTTCTTCGCTGGACACCCTGTATATATATAGTAGCCCTCCTACAGCACGGCATCTTACAACACGGTTTCGCTCTAACACGATAAAAAAAACCTTTGAAGAACACTGTACTTCTATAGCACTAGATAACACGATTTTTGTTTAACACATTTAGAAACTAAATTACCTTAAAATAATGACGGGAAGAAATAATGAACTACAGTGGCTTTACATGAAAATGTATAAAAAAATTATAATTTATTCATTTATAACTCTGTAAAATTACAAAAAGGCCTAAGCTTAGCCGAAAATCCTGAATCATTTTTCCCGAATACCGACCCTTCCGCCGAAATAAGCCGAAATAAGCCCTTTTGAATATGAAATTCAAAAGGGAGCTGCAAAATTGTCTTTCTCCATACCGTGAATCGTGAATCAACAATGACTTTGTAAGAACCAGCAAATAAACCAAAATTACAAATTTTTTAAAGAGGATAGAAAGTGCAAAAAATCTAAATGAAAAAAAATGTTCTGAAAGTGAAGGTGATATCGTTCAATCGAAAAAAAAACGTTCTCATTTGATTGTACTGAGCAGTGATGAGGAAGAAATTTATTAAATTAAGGTCGCATTAAATGAAAATGTTTTTTTGTGTCTTTTCGTTTTGTGTTATACATACATTTATAATTTTAATAAAAATTATGTTGCTTATATGGAATTAAAAAAAAAAGTTTGTTTTTACTAAGTTTTCGAAACGTAACCCCCCTTATTTGAACTGTCTCTGGGTCTCATATAACACGGTGTAACATATTCCCGTGCTTGGTGTCAAAGCCGACACGCTAGGTAACGACACACAGGTTATGTAAATTGATCAGACAGCTAACTAATTAGAACTTCGTCACACTTAATAACAATTTATTTTGAGTATTCTGGATTAATTATCTCACCATTAGGTCGTGTTCTTGAACATCTATTACACACAAGTAATTGCCGTTGTAGTCTGCGAACACACGTTGAGGATCATCCTCTCTGCTGGCTGGATGCACTGTCGCTGCAGATCGTCAGTCGGACCTTCAGGGAATTAGGCTCTAACGCAGAAGTAGCACTATTTGTAGGAAACGGATTCCGCTCGTCGGAATTGGCTGGATTGAGGCAAACTCGAACTCCACGAGTAATCGGTAGATCTGCCACAGAGTAGTGGACGGCTCGTCCCACGCACTCTCGCCAAAGAAGCTAGCTGCTTCAAAACTAAGGAAGATCAAGCTTTGATCTTTCCACGACCCTTCTCAGCGAGAAAGAGGTCTGAACTTCAGAATCAGAATCGCGATCAGCCGAGGATCTGGATCAGATCCAGCATCAAAATCAGTCTCCGACTCTCTCATGCGTTGCCTTTTAAAAACTTTTTTCCCTGGCGGGATCTTTAACATCCCCGCTCCTTGAATCTGGGATCTGATAGGCCCTTCTTTTTGGCACGTGTGCAAAACGATACCTGTTTTCATATCGTAATCGCACCGGTGGATCATTACTGCTTCTTGTCAAGAGGCGGATCCCCTTTTGTACTGTAACGTCAAACCACCCAGACATCGTGGCGTCTCGCTATTGTAAGCACCCTTCACTACGGGGGAAATATTTCATCCTCGAAGTTCGCTGGCGGGGTGGAGAAAATGTCACAACGGTTTCACACAACACAGCATTCTCTAGGAACCTATCTACCGCGTTATAGGAGGGTTACCTGTATATATATATATATATATATATATATATATATATATATATATATATATATATATATATATATATATATATATATATATATATATATATATATATGTATATGTATATGTATATGTATATATATATGTATATGTATATATATATATATATATATATATATATATATATACAGTGGAATCTCGATCGATCGTTTTCGGATCCATCGTTTTTCTGTATGTGTCGTTCATTTTATTCAGTCCCTACGATCATATTGCTTTGTTATGATTCCGCATCTATCGTTTTCCCGCATTTATCGTTCATTTCAATCGGTCCCTTGAAAAACGATAGATCGAGATTCCACTGTATATATGTATATGTATATATATATATATATATATATATATATATATATATATACACTGGTGTGCAAAACTTAAGCAACAGGTGGGTTTTTTGCCATAACTGCACGAAAAATCATCTGAGAGACATGAAATTCAGAAATGAGGGAGAGTATTATGTACGTAAAGGATGACGAATGCATCGGCGCTGAAAAAGGAATACAATGCATACAGTATGGAATCAAACAAAAACAAGCTTTATTGAACGCATAGTATCGTGACTCATGATTTTCTATCCAAGATGAAGAACAACAAGCAGATGTTCCTTAATATGGGATATTCCCTCCCTTCACTGCAATGGTTGCTTCGCACCGTATCCGCATACTCAGAACCAGCTGGTGCAACATTTCTTGCGGTAGGAGTGCCCATTCCTCAATCAGCATCTGTTTGAGTTGTTGGGTGTTCTCTGGAGGATGTAAGCGTGCTTCAATGCGTCTCCCCAAAGCATTCCACACATGTTCGATGGGATTTAAATCTGGGGAGTACGCTGGCCAATCCATTCGAGTGATATCTTCACTTTCCAGTAGCTCCTCAACAACAAGAGTACGATGTGGCCGTGCATTGTCATCCATAAAAATGAAGTCTGGGCCAATGGCACCTCGGAACAGACGCACATGGGGAAGGAGTACCTCCTCACAATAGCGATCCCCGGTTACAGACCCTCTGTCGAAAACGTGGAGCTCAGTTCGCCCGTTCAGCATAATGCCTCCCCAGACAAGAACTCCAGGACCACCATTAAGGCGTCTTTCCTTGATGTTACTGGGATAAAACCGGGTCCCGACCTCTCTCCAAATGAAAACGCGTTGAGAATCGCTTCTGGTACTGAACCGACTCTCATCCATAAAGAGGACACGACTCCATTGATCAGTTGTCCAGTTTTTGTGCTCTTTGCACCACTGTAAACGGTGGCGTCGGTGGCCAACTTTCAACGGGAGGCAGCATTCAGGACGGCGGGCGAATAGGCCCCCTTTGTGAAGGCGTCTGGCCACAGTAAACCGCGACACCTGTCGCCCCGTTGCTGTACAGAGTTGCTGAGCAATGACGCTTGCTGACTGCTGTCGGCCTCTTTTCGCCTGCAGGACGATATATCGGTCATCCCCTGCAATTGTCGTCCTCGGGCGGCCACCACCAACCTTTCTAACAGCTGTACCTGTGGTTTGGAACGCTTTCCAAGCGCGCGAAACGACACTTTTGTTGATTCCGAACTCTGCAGCTACACTGGTGACAGTATGCCCCTCTTCCAGCTTTCCGATCATTCTTCCACGTGTGAAGTCGTCCAGGTGATTTTTTCTAGCCATATTTCACGAACTGACTTACTGGCACTTGCAGCGAATATGTTGAATTGCGTCTCCGTCCTTCTTTTTATCTTACTGTTGAGCTGCGCGCTCCGACATCACGCGTTTTGCGTACGCTCACGTCGCCTCTGACGTTTCGTTCCTGATATTTGCATACGCATGACGTTTCTACTGACTTACGTGTTCATTGTACTGATCTCCAGACCTCCTTTTCTGCAATTTCATGGCTATCTGCTAAATTTTAACATTGTTGCTTAAGTTTTGCACACCAGTGTATATATATATATATATATATATATATATATATATATATATTATATTGTGATGGCGGCGACTCTCTGCTTAACCCCCGGTATTATATATGAAAATATGGTGAAGTCTCTTTGCAGCGTTGAAGGAGTATTTACCAGAGGCGATTTCAGGTCCATCAATCAAGAGGCTTGCCAGCTGTCTAGTAAACAGATGACACCGAGGACTGGAGTGCACGTGGTTTATGGACAGTGAGGGGTTGTTCCGGAGGTATGCAGTCGAAGGAGAACCGGTTTGGACTGGTGGTTCGTCTGTGCAGGCCAGAGCAGGCCAGTGTCGGACAAACAGAGAAGGACAGGGGTCCGGTGATGACGGAGGTCGACTTTGTCTCGGACCAGCGGTTTGCGTGTGCCGGGGAGCCGCGTGGAAAGTGATTGTGATTTTTGGCCGGAGTACCTTTCATGTGTGAATTATTGATTTGGCGGGAAGCCATGAATGCACTGGAGGTGAAAAACTCAAGGAGTTAATGTATATAGTTTGCAAATACGCCAAGTGAATAAATGTGTTATTTTTACGTTCATTAATCCAGCGTATTTCTCAATGATTTCTGAGGGAAGAGGGTGGCTAGCAATTAGCCATAGTTCGGCGCGCTATCCGAATAGACTGGGCAGGGAAGTCGAATTGCCCAGTTTATGATAATATATATATATATATATATATGTGTGTTTGTAAAAGTATATATATATATATATATATATATATATATTATATATATACTAGTATATAACCCCCGTCAAAAATGTCGGAATGTTTATCAGCGTTTTCTTCTCATAAGAGTTCTTACGAACAAACAAACACACACACACAGACACCAAAAAAAAAAAGCATGAAGATTCTATTTTTGAATGTAATGAAGAAATATTTTAAACATATACTACGATGAATGATTTTAAGCAAACTTCAATTATATGAGTTCTTGTTCCTCGCGCAACAACCGGTAATGTTTGACGAAAGTCTCCTCCCAACAACATAACTTTATTTCCAAATGGATTTTCATTTCCCATTATATCTCTTAACAGAGCATCTATGCAACGCAAAGCATGGATTGACATCATTGTGGACTCATCAATAATGACAAGCTTTGCTTCACGGATAGTTGCTGCCTATCAGATATCACACGCATTGAAGATATCTAACAGCGCGTTTACACAAGTCCGAGTGGGCACTCGGAACGCCTCCCCCCCTCGAAATTTGATCCCCACTCGCTTCGTGGGGAGTCGAGGTAAACCCGTGCTACCCTCTTTTCCACCCCTCCCCAAACTCAGTTGGGGGAACATATTTGGCGGGAAATTTGGCGTTATTTTTACAGGAGGCTAGCGGATTTTCCAGACCTTGTTTTTCTTTTCTGGAGCTATGGAAGACGCAGAAATTTTGGCGTTGTCCGCACTACATCTGCTAAAATTATATAGTAATTTGGAAATAAAAAAAAAGAAATTGAAAGAATGCGACGCCGTAGACGATGGTGGATGATAGCGTGTCCATATATATATTTATATACACACCATATATATATATATACATATATATACAAACATATATATATATATATATATATATATATATATACATACATATATATATATTAAATGCATATACATACATATCTGTATATATACAAACATACATATATATATATATATATATATATATATATATATATATATATATATATATATATATATATATATATATATATATATGTGTGTGTGTGTGTGTGTGTAAAAAAGTAACTAAAATAAAATTTTTCTTTGTTGACCTAAGTAGGAATTGACTTAAAAATTTTTTTTTTTAATATTACTTGTTTTTGATGCTATGGAGAACTCTGAAATTTTGACGTTTTCCGCTGTACATCTCCTAAATTTATATAACAATTTGGAAAATAAAAGAAAAGAAATTGTACATTATTAAAAAACAAGAGGTTAATATCAGGGGGGGGGGACTTCAGACTTTTTTTTAAACGTGCTTATTTTTGGAAACATATAAACATATTCTATACGTATACTAAACGTGTGCTATCCATGTATATTGTACGTAAATAAATGCCCTATATATGTATGCTTTATGTAAACATGTATGCATATATGCTATATAACAGGCGTGGCCACGCTAAACCGCGTTAAGGGCTATTTGGGAAAGTCTACATAAGGGGTGTCAAACTCGCGGGCCGCATGCGGCCCTCGACGAACATTTTTGCGAACATTATTGGTTGATAAATATCTTCTTTTCCAGCACCCGAAAGAATAGATGCTTGTTTCCTCCAACGATGGCCGCGAAAAGTAGCCATTAAAGAAGTTTTTTGGCCTTCAGTTTTAGAATAGGCATGTTTAAAGTGGCCGACATTCTAGTCCACGAATCGTGCACTTTAATTTTATTTCTGTGGAGTGGATGCTTAGGGTCCCAAATGATGGGCTCATTTTGATACAGCTCTAGAAACTTTAATACGTCAGCATTACTCCACTGCATTTTTAATACAGAAAAAAACATGTTGCTAGTCCAAACGCTGAAAGAAGAATTAAATGTGTGAATGAACACCGGTTATTCCCACCCCTCCCCAACGTGAAAATATATGTCAATTTTATAATAAAATAAGCCAAAAACAGTGATAATGATCACTGACTGTCTTCCGTGTCACATATTTCTTTCTGGTAACCATTTTCTTTGACTCGCCAAAGAAAAACCGCTTAGCTGACGATCGTGCAACAGGCGAGGCGAGGTCGTAAAACTGTCAGTTGGGAACGTAATTGATGAGTGTCAACCCCCGTCTCGCCTCACCTTGCTCAGTAATGTGTGAACGAAGCATAAGTTTCCAATACTGGCACTGGCAATTTGAAGCCACTATGAACAGTCTTTCCTCATTTTAAGAAAACGGCAGCAATGCCAGTTGTGGCATAAGGAAGAACAATTTCAGCACGTCCACGTATAAAGGCCAAAAGAGTCTTACCTGATTCACCTGGGACATCCAGGTAGAAACATCATGGAGTTATTTGCTCATTGTCAATTGCTTCTATGATTTTTTATAAGCTTCTTTTTGCTGCAAGTTAAAAGATGCAATTTTTTAAACAGCATCAGAGGCTTCACTGAGATGGTTAAAAACTGAAACTTGATCTTTAAAATTCAGTGGACTGGGAGCTGGCAAATTAAATGTGCTTAAACTAACACCATGGCTCTTGAATATTGTTTGAATATTGTGTAAAGCATGTTTTTGCGCAACAAAATCATTGAATTTCTTCCTAAAATCCTCACACAAAGAATCTTTAAAAATTTACCACAATTCAAGAGGATTTGATGGGTTGCAAAAAAGGCTAATAAAGATGAATACTTGCCTGAGCTGTGCAGGCATTTGAAAAACGCAAGCTTCTGATAAACATCTGACCCACTCCTGATCATCTGCTGAAAGTTGCCTTTGACGGGCTGCTTCAAGGAATGTAGGCAAGATGATACCCTCAAAGGTTCGCAAATTCTCAAAGATAGTTGCTCCTGGAATTTTGAGCAAAAGTAGACGAAGGCAGTGACGCTCGATGTGTTTTGGTGAAAGTGAAAATATTTGAACCAAAATTTTGTTTCCCCCTCGTTGTCGTTTTTTCCAAGCACCTTTCTCGAATACATAATGAAGAGGTATTTCTGCATATAGATATTGCCTTGCATTTACATCAGAAAAATTTAACTTAAACCAAGCCGTGAGAGTTGTATCACGGTTTTGATTGAGTGCTGCGTTTTCCATACCTTGTTGAAAATAAACCATTTGTTGAAGTGGTAAATGAATGGCAAGTCATATTATAGAATGAGATTTAATCATGCATTTTGAATTCCAAGAGACGCCACATTGCCTCAGGTGCACTAACATATCTGGCATTCACATGATTTGAAATTTCATCATGGAGAAATTCGTGCCGATTGTTGTTTTCATGAATGACAACATTGGCAGAATCATAACCTTTATATACACTGCTGGCCACCCAAATTGCAACACCAAGAAAGACAAGAGATATCACAACAAAATTTATTCTGTAGATAACATGTTGACCAAGTATCAAATGATTAAATTTATAGACTTCTGTGAAGTGTGGTTCCTGCCAAAATCAGTAGCCAGAGTAGCCGCCATTGTTGGAGATCACCGCTGCCACACGCATAGGCATTGATTCAAAGAGACTTTGGATGAGTTCTTGGGGTACAGCAGACCAAGCAGCTTCCACACGTTGCCTAAGTTGATCTGCTGTGGCAGCTGGGGATGGAATCTGGGTCAATCGTAGAGCAACCATGGACCACATGTTTTCTATCGGCGAAAGATCCGGAGACCGAGGCGGCCAGGGAAGCAATTCAAACTGGCGATTGACGAAGAGCCGTTGGACAATGCGTGCCACGTGTGGTCGCGCATTATCCTGTTGAAATATGGCTGTGGACAAGCCCTGAAGGTAAGGAAGGACAACTGGCTCCAACCCTCGGAGATGTAGCGCTGGCTGTTTAAAGTACCGGCAATGCGTACTAGAGGTGTGCGAGAGTGATATCCAATACCGCCCCATACCATAATACCCGGTACAGGACCAGTGTGGCGGTGCATAACGCAGCTGTTCAGCATCCTCTCTTCACGGTGTCTCCAGACTCGAATGCGACCATCGTGGTGTTGCAGACAGAAGCGTGACTCGTCAGTAAAAACAATTTCATTCCATTCTGAAGTCCACATCCTTCTTTCATCGCACCATTATCGGCGGAGACGTCTGCGGTTCTGCGTCAAGGGTAGACAAAGCAATGGACGTCTTGCGGACAGACCACTCTGCTGTAAACGGCGTCGAATGGTACGCGCAGACACTGGATGATGCGTTACAGACTGCATGTGCTGTGCTAAGGTTCGTGATGTGACTGAGCGATCCGTCACTGCCATGCGCACATTTTGCCTGTCATCACGTGAAGTGGTGCGCTGAGGTGGATGCGATCGAACACGCCGGTCCGTCGTACCCTCCTGCATCCAACGATCACATATCCGCATTACAGTTGTTTGGTTTTCGTCCAACACGACTACCGATTTCCCTGAAAGATAATCCACAATCTCGGTAGGCCACTATCCTTCCTCTGTCGGACTCGGATACTTGATCAAAAGATGATCGCTGTTTTCGACGAGGCATAATTGATCGTTTTTTTGAAAAAACCACAAGAAAAACACAATTGCCGAACTTGAAATCGTCGAAATCTCCAAGCCTTAAATAGCGCTTTGAAGTGGCGCCACAGGCGCGCGTGATGTGCGTCTGCGCTGAAACTCTAATCATTTGCATATCTCACCTCCGCTAATGCATGTTGTAAATTTCATGTTATTTGCATGTTTCCTTCAGGGTGTTGCATTTACAGTGGCCAGCAGTGTATATACTTGTAAATATATTTGACAGATTTGATACTGGTGCAAGCTTCTATGTTAATGTGAGAATCGTATTTAAGCAAGAGTGTAGGATTGTATGGCACCACCCAACGATTGTCAACAGGTATTCCATTTATAATTACGCTGTTACCTTCACGGCGTTGGTAGAATGGATAGCCGTCAACATTGACTCGAGTTATAGGCTGGAATGTCTTTGGAAAATTCTTCTTACAGTTACCATTTTCCATGCAAGGTGAATTTGGGTTAAAGGTTCCACATGGGCCATGTATCATTGTACTTGAAACAATTTCATGCAATCGAGGATGATGAACCGAAAGTTCTGCCACTATGACTCTATCAATCAGCGAAGCATCATGGAATTTGAATTCCTGTTCAAGGATCAAAAGAATATGACAATGGGGTAGTCCACGTTTTTGAAACTCAATTGTGTAAATATAAGAAACACACTTTCCAAACAGCTCCCCTTTTGTGATATCATCTAAAACAGCGGTTCTCAACCTGGGGGGGGGGGCGCCCCCCTGGGGAGGCGTAGTCCTGGGGGGCGTGTCTGTCCATCAGGCGAGTTATTCAAAATTTCAGGCCACAAGGGATTGCATGTAAAAGTACAAAAAATGTCTGGTTTACCAAATTTTGTGAAAATAGCCATCGCATCATGATACCTTTCACGCATATTTCGAGGGGAGCCTTCAAAGGCAGTATAACCTCTCCCAGCAGGTAAATTTGCATTTGATGCTCCCTGACAAACATAATCCATAAGTCCAGCATACTGTTCAGATCGTAATTTTGATTGTTGCTATCTGACAAAATTTAGATTGTTTGCCTCAACTTGAAGGTATGAGTCAATAACCCACTGTTGAGTAAGTGGTCCGCCATACAAAATGGGATTGAATACACCATGCCGAATAGCAGTTTGTGCCACTTTATACTGAAGCATTGACACATTGTTTCGTGAACCAGCAATAGATCCAGGATATCGATCAAGCACCAAATTTGGTTGCCAGGCAGCTTCACCTCGTGGATAAAATATTGCATATGTCATGGGATCCATGTTTGCCCTCAAAATATTCAAATGAATGAAACTATTAGTGCTGTACTCAGGAGTGCGAGGATAAATTCTGATATGTCTTTCAAATGGCGGTTCTCCATCCTCATTTTGGAATACCATGGCTACTTCATTAGCTGTTGGCAAACTGTACCGTCTTTGATCTGAGTGCCTATCTCTACGCAATACAATGTGAACATTTGGTATTGCAAAATTATCTCTCTCTGCTTGTTCATGACTCTGTCTTTCAATTTCGTACATCATTTTATAAGCTTGAGCAAACGGGTTAATTTCTTGCATCATGAGATGTAACTGCCTCAAAATATGACGTAAGCACTTTTCATTTTGAGGAATGTTTAAGCGTTCTTGAACAGCCTGAGTTGTGTTTAGAACGTACAATTGAACAAATTTCCTTTGTTCACCTTCTTGAAGGTGTAAATGTGAAGTGACATGATAGACTTGTCCTTGCACCCGAAAGCAGTAAGGTCCACGACCTGGAACATTTGTTGCTAATTTTGCACCCATTGAAGCAAAAGAAATAGCGCTATTGTAAGAGCGCATATTTTCATGAAAATGTCTGTAATCCGGTGATTTTGGGTTGCTCATAATATCTTTCAAAAATAAAGGAAAATTTTGACGTGAAGGAAGTTGAACTTTTCCTTTATGACAACAGCTTTTAAATTTTCTGTCACTTGATCTTTTAGATGGGAAATGAAGTGCCTGGCAATATTGGCAGACAGATTCTAACGAACCACAACTGTGACATTCAATATCACCCTCTGTTTCAGAAACAGTCAGTGCTCTCTGTTGATGTTCGCGGTCTATTTGGTGTGCTGCATTTTCTATTTGATCGGCTCTCATCTGAGATCGTTGATTTTGAAGACGCTGGCGATTTTCTTCCCTTATGCGGTCCAATGTTGCGGGTGACTGGCTAGCAAGCCATCTTGCTTTTCTGTTTCTAATTAATCGACGTCTCAGTTCAAGAGGTGATTCATCATTTTCATCGGGCATTGCTGAAAACTGTACTTAAACAGCAGTAAACAACAAAACAAAACTAAACTAAATCAAAACTAAACCAAAACTGTTTCAAAAGTGAATGACTCGCCACACAGCAAGAATTGCTAAAAACGATACTTAAACAGCAGTAAACAACAATAAAATAAAACAAAACTAAATAGTTTCACAAGTAAATGACTCACCAAACAGCAGGCAATGCTGAAAACGAAACTTAAACAGCAGTAAACAACAATTAGTTTTGATGAATGAGTTTCAAAAGTGAATGACTCACCACACAGCAGTATTTATAATAATTTATAATAATTGTATAATAATTAGAAAAGTGAAACACAATTAAATTATCATTAAAATTAAACATTAAAAATGTAGTTATTTAAAGGGAATATGAAAAACCATGGAGTAGAATGAATTCGAAATTCAAGTGAATGACTCAGTTGATTAAGTGATTCTTTTCATAATTAGCAAAGTGAAACACAATTTAATTAACATTAAAATTAAACATTAAAAATGTAGCTATAGGGCAATGTCTCGCAGCATGTCACATCTCAACTCTTGCAGATTTTACTTCTTGTTTGGCGAGGAGTGGCAAAAAATTGCATAATTTAACATGGCGTTCAATGAGCATTCTTACAGATTGTTGAATAAAATGCTCTCAGATTACGCAAAGTCTTTAGATACGGTATCTAAACAAAGGTATATCATTAAATTAAACATTCAGGTACAGCCCGGAAAGGTTTATTCAGTATGTGACCCGTATTTATTGACAGAGGAAGACTGGAGTTACGATACAAGACGCTGGCCTGAAGTAACTTATCCTGATATCTATACATATCTCAACATAATAATAATCATTCTCAACGAAAGAAAGATTATATTCTCTTAAACCTTGCGAAATATTTTTTAAAAAAAGTGTTAAAATACCTGTTACATACAACTAATATGAGGAATTTTATAAATAAACTTAAATTATTTAACTCAAAATGAAGGTATCGTCCAAAAACACATGCAAACGCATAGGAACTGCTTCTGTTTTCTGCCACCCGATAATGACGTCATCTATAGCAGACGAAAACTGACGTAGCCAGTGACGTTGCGACGTTTCGCCTTATTTAAAGGGAATATGAAAAACCATGGAGTAGAATGAATTCTAAATTCAAGTGAATGGCTCAGTTGATTAAGTGATTCTTTTCATAATTAGCAAAGTGAAGCACAATTTAATTAACATTAAAATTAAACATTAAAAATGTAGTTATTTAAAGGGAATATGAAAAACCATGGAGTAGAATGAATTCGAAATTCAAGTGAATGACTCAATTGAATAAATGATTCTTTTCAATGGATATTTTAATTTGAAGATATTTCAAAAACTAAACGGTTTTGAGCTAGGGTGTTCACTTGAAATTTTCATATTTTTTAAAGGCTTTCAAAATATGTAACTTTTGTGGTATTATTTTTCAAGAAAAATTTCAGAAAATGGTGTCGCAATGTTAAGATGTTCCCTACTTGGTCCGTCCCGGAATGGTTACCTACACTTTTCTACTCTAGGCTTTTATATAAGTAAAGATTATATATATATATATATATATATATATATATATATATATATATATATATTTCATATGTTTTGACGATATATATATTTCATATATATTTCAGGTGTTTTTCATATTCCCTTTAAATAACTACATTTTTAATGTTTAATTTTAATGTTAATTAAATTGTGTTTCACTTTGCTAATTATTATGTAATTATTATAAATTATTATAAATACTGCTGTGTGGTGAGTCATTCACTTTTGAAACTCATTCATCAAAACTAATTGTTGTTTACTGCCGTTTAAGTTTCGTTTTCAGCAATGCCTGTTGTTTGGTGAGTCATTTACTTTTGAAACTATTTAGTTTAGTTTTAGTTTTGTTTAATTTATTGTTGTTTACTGCTGTTATATATATATATATATATATATATATATATATATATATATATGTCAAAATTTTGACGCATTTTGGTAGCTTTTTTTGGTACCTTTTGGGTGAGAATAAAACATCCCGAATTTTCTTTCCGATGGAGATTTCAAGGGCTTGGTTTCAAGAAGGACCCGCCATTTTTATAAAAGCAGGCTGTTGCCGTTTGCGTGCACGAAGCGCACCATCCGCGAGATTCGTAGGTTGCTAGGTGAACCGACCTCACCCCCTGGTGCCTCCTGCCTTTTCACCGAGGGGCGAAATCTGGGGGCTTCCCCTCTCGCCTCCCAGAACGGGGCCTCCCAGATACGCAACCTTTTGGTGTCCTTGGGAACGAGATGAGAAACTCGGGGCAACCGCGTGAGAATTTTAGCTGATTTCGAATATCATAGATCAAGGCGGAATTTATATCGGGAACTTGTCAAATTTAAGGAGACAAGGGAACCTTCAAACTTGAATTTTTTAATTTTCAATTTTTAACTCTATATACTAAATGAGAATAATTAATTTTCTTTGTTACTACACTGAAAACCCTTAGAATTCAAAATAAGAATTTTTTTTTTGCGCAGAATAATGACTGTTTTTCAATTTTTTTTCAATAATGCTAACGTTTTTCAAAATGCTCTATGCGCATTCTATATTAGTTAAAGTCTTTCAATTTTTTATTATAAGTTTACCAGTGGCGTAGCAAGGGGAGGGCAAGGGGGTCTATCACGCCCCGGGCGCCGCTCATAAAGGGGCGCCAAATGGTCCTTTTCACTAATTCTATATATTATATTACCAGGGCCCGACTTAGCCTAATTGGGGCCCGGGGCAAAAACTTCTTTGGGGGCCCCCCTCTGCTTCACTACTTCAGTAATGAAGAATTTAATACTTATTACTAAACTTTCTATTCGATTTGGGGGCCCCCCTCTGATGTGGGGGCCCGGGGCAACTGCCCCGTATGCCCCTGCCTTAGTCAGGCTCTGTATATTACTATATGCTTTTCGGAAGGTGGGGGTGCCAAAAAGGTATCGTGCCCCGGGCGCCAGTTATGGTCGCTACGTCACTGAAGTTTACCATCTATATATATAAAACAGTTCCGTAACTGACTGACTGACTGACATACAACGCACAGACCGAACCGCTGGACCTAAAGGGCTGAAATTTTGCATGGCGATTCTTCTTATAGTGTAGGGGTGCACTAAGAGAGATTTTTGAAGAATTCTTCTTAGATTTTTTAAAAATTAAATTTTTAAGCTGTTTTAGAAACTTTTTTAAGTTTGCATTTAAAATAATAATTTGAGGGTTATAAAATTTATATCACGGGAAAGATCCTAAAAATTCCTTTAAAATGAGATCTTTTTCGAATCTTTACCTCCATTTTCTGATTTTTGGTTAATTTTTAAAGATTAATTTTTAGAATTTAATTTATTAAATGCCGATCACGTGATTTCTTTTTCTGGTACTTTAAATAAATTTATCGTCGCGTGCATAACAACTAAATAGACCAAAGAAAAACTTTTTTTTCTTGCTAATGCGGCAGACGATTGGACATTATCCAAAAAAATATTAAAATACAATAAAAGATTATGTATAATTCTATACATTGATCGTCGTATTTATTATATATATATATATATATATATATATATATATATATACATATATATATATATATACATATATATATATATATATATATATATATATATATATATATATATATATATATATATATATATAGGCATTAATTGCATACATTGACCATTGTATTTAATTTCATTGTACTCCGTAGCGAAGTGCGGGTTTTTAGCTAGTATATATATAAATATAAATGTGCATTTAATTTTTTCTGTAATAATCTAAAGTCTTAAATATTTTATTTTTATTCTGCCTTCTATATTTTTATGTTTTTACTTTATTTTATGGTCTGTAATTTTGAAAAAAACATTTGTACTTTCAAAGAATTATGCACAGTTTTGTGACAAACACTTCAATTAATAATTCAGAGAAATTTGGAAGATATCAGAAGAAAATGGGTACGCATGTCGCCTTTTGAAAAATTCTAGCAATTCTGAAGAATTTTTTGATAAATAGTTCTAACTCTTCCACAAAATACTTATTTTGAATTCTAAGTATATCCTCAATGTAGTAGAAAAGAACATTAATTATACTCATGTAAAATATTGAAAATTAACATATCGTAGATAAATGTACTACTGTCCGACCACACTACGAACCACGGTTGGCATAGTGCCAAGACGATTCTATTCACGCTGTAGGTAAGGCTGCTGAGGAAGGAGGGGGAAAAGTCTCGTATTCTCTCGACATTCTTTAGAATCAGTTACTAACTGCGCTTGCTTGCTTTTTCCTCGTCTGTTATTTTGATTATTATAGTAAAATTAATGCATCCTTTACCCAACACGACTGCTCGGAATAAGCCGTTCCGTAGTGATTGTAAACGTATAATACACAATGTAATTAAATTGTGCGATAAAGAAGCACTAGAAGAAAATGTTATTGTTCCAGTTTCGCAATCTCCAAAGAGAGCTAGTAAAATGACCGGGATATCAATGTCCAGTGTAAAAAGAATACACAGAGAAGCAAAGGGTGAAGAAACTGCAAAATTTGAATCTCCGAGGAAACGTCAGAAAAAAAGAACCACCGAAAACGTAGCTTTAGATAATTTTGATTGTGATGTAATCCGAAAATATCCACTCCTATAAAACTCCTATTTTTTTTAAATAGATTTGCTTCTTTCTTTTTATTATTTTGAAATTATTATTCACATATTCGATCAAAAATAAAGTTTTAAAAAATAACTTTAAAATTGCGGACTAAAAGCAGTCTGAAATGCATTCCGTATTTCATAAACAAACACATCGGAAAATATGACGTTTTCCCCTATTTTCTAAGTAGACTAGCTTTTCTCGCGCATGCGCAACAGCTTCCAGGGACCTTGCTTCCGTGGTCGGACAGTAATTATGCTCAACATACATCATTGCCAATTGTTGAAAATCATGATATTAGAAGAGAGAAATACACTTTATAGAAGAGAGAAATACACTTTAAAAAATGACTATTGAACCCAATCAAAAGCATAGGCGTAGCATCGGGGAGAGGGGGGAGGCACGGGGGGGGCACGTTCTCCCTTCCCAACTTAACTTGAAATAAATTAAAACGTTAATAGAAGTTCAGTTAAAATCTGGAAATTGTCGAAAACTTTTAAGAAAGTTGGTTTTTCCCCGCTTTTTTTCAAACTGTGACACTGAAGATTCCGATTATGTCTTTATATACACTGCTTGACAATTGCTAAGGAACGGTCACATTTTTCGGAATATTTCATAATATACATTGATTGAAGAAATGAAACTTCTTACATATTTAGTAGAGATACTGTGCATTATTTATTATGCAAAATGGTACAGATTTCGCCACATGGAAAAAGAAGAAAACGAAAAACAAAAGAGATGCTCTTTGGAGCATTTCCAAACAGCCACGAAAAAGGGGTCTTCCTGCCGGAATGAAATTGTTATGAGTGCTTTAGTAAAGTGTGTGACCTCCTCGGACACTAGTGCACATTTAGGATCTGTTTTTCATGCTGTCTACTAAAGTATTGAGGCGTCCTTGGGGGATATTGTTCCACTCCTCTCTCAAGGCGATTTTCAGTTCTTTCGTGGTTTGGGGAGGGCAAGTTCTTTGAGAAACACTTCTGCCAAGAGCATCCCAGGCCTGCTCTATAAGATTTAGGCCAGGAGAGTAAGCAGGCCATGTCATACGTTCAATATTTTCACTTTCTAGTGTGTCCGATACTTCAGCGGTCCTGTGTAGGCGCTGTATACAGAACATCTCCATAAACAGAACATCTGGACCTACCGCACTCCTAAAAAGACGAACATGATCCAGAATAATCTCTCTGCAATACCGCTGCGATGTAACGGTACCTCGCTCAAAGATGTGAAGCGATGTTTTACCATTGTGCATAATGCATGCCCACACCATCACGCCTTGGCCATACCGATGACGTTCCTGAACATTCTGTGGTGCATAACGTCTTCCCCTCCCTCTCCACACTAACTTGTGGCCAGAATCACTTGTCACAGTGAAACGGGATTCGTCAGAGAACATCACTCTGGACCACTCTTGCTGACCCCAACCAATATGTTCCTTACACCAACGTAATCTTTCTCGACGGTGGCGAGGTTGAAGTGGGATGCATTGAACAGGCTTCCGTGCTTACAAACCAACCTGATTTAATCGCCTATAAATGGTTCTGGCTGATACATTTGTACCGGTAGCGGTTGCAAGGACTGCAGCTATCTGACTAAGAATGAGATGACTGTTCGTTTTCGCCACTAGGGATACATATCGATCCTCTTGAGGTGTGGTGTTCCTTCCACGACCACCGGCATGCTTTCGCATGGCATTTCCACATTCAGCGTCCTTTTTAAACCGTGATGTGACACTTTTTGTCACTCCCATTACTCTGGCCATAGCAGTGACACTTTGTCCTGCTTTGAGTTGTCCAACTGCTCTTCCACCATCGTAACTTCCAACAGAAATAACTTCCATAGAAATAACTTCCAACAACCTACGGCACCATTTTCGTCAAACACCTAACTGCATGAACTTTCGAATGAATAAAGAATTTTCGTGCATTGCCTTTTATACAGATAACAGGTCCTGCGCTATTACGCCCTCTGCATTTCATTTTACTGTGATTAGTCTGCTGTCGGGAACGCTAGTTTCAAAAAACCAGTTGTTCCTTAGCAATTGTCAAGCAGTGTATATATATATATATATATATATATATATATATGTGTGTGTGTGTGTGTGTGTATGTATATATATATATATATATATATATATATATATATATATATGTGTGTCTGTGTGTGTGTGTATGTATATATATATATATATATATATACATACACACACACACACACATATATATATATATACATATACATACACACACACACACACACACATATATATATATATATATATATATATATATATATATATATATATATATATATATATATATATATACAGTGGAATCTCGATCTATCGTTTTTCAAGGGACCGATTGAAAGGAACGATAAATGCGGGAAAACGATAGATGCGGAAACACAACAAAGTAATATGATCGTTGGGACTGGATAAAATGAACGACACATACGGAAAAACGATGGATCCGAAAACGATCGATCGAGATTCCACTATATATATATATATATATACATTCATTCTTGGGCCCGTATTCTTGGGAAACATGCTATCTCACCCTGTAAGGAAAAGGTTAATAAATGTCGTGAAAATTTATTTTTATATTTTTTAATGTCTTGTAAACAATACTGTGGAATTTTGATACAAAACATAGTTTTTTTTTTTACCGTAATAAAAGATAAGTCTGCTTATTTGAGTATTTTGTTTTGCTCAATTACCCGTATTATTCGGATTTTCGAATATCTGGATTGCCCCACGGTCCCAGTTAGTCCGGATGTTGTGGAAGAGACAGTCCAACGAGACCGGTCGCTATACCGTGTGTTTTCGTCGCACGGTTCCGCTACCAAAGTCCACTTCCCGTCGTTCATCCTTGAACTTGCGAGTTCAGTAAACTTGATTGTTATTTTCTCCGCCCCATTGTTTTCATTAAAAGAGTCGACTTCTGCTTATCCAGAAATTTCCCAGATAGACGGACCGTTCAGGTCATCCGGTTGATAACGCCGCTCACGGTTGGCCTGCCCGCTCCCCCTCGATGTTGCAACTTCTTTTCCTTTTGCGCCACATTTCGAGTGTTTCGAAACCTGATGTGTCAATAACTACTAACTCACTCGAGAATCAGAAGAAAGGAGGGGGAAATCTTTGTGCCAGGTGGTGCGCTTGAAAGGTCGTGGCCGGAATCGATCCAGTCAAACAGTGGGCATTATCAGTTAATTAACACATGTTCTACGACACATGTCCGGTTGGACAGCATTTATAAGAAGTGTGAAGAGGGAAAGTTATTTACATATTTACAATGAATAAGGGAGTAGCGTCCTCTTCACCCCGTATCCGATACGCGCAGTTTGACTCTCACACGAGCACAAAGGAACGTTAGTTTCGTTTTCCCCTGGGATCCACTGTGGTGCAATATGTCCAGCGACAGCCAGGTGCCATACATAAACGGAACTGGTAACATAAGGAGTAGGGTTGAATAAGTGTCATGGAAGAAAATAGAAAAAATTAAGGGAATAAAATGAATGAATGATGGGGTGTTATTATTGCACAGACAGACACACACGTACCCCCCATATATATCTATATCTATCTATCTATCTATCTATCTATCTATATATATATATATATATATATATATATATATATATATATATATATATATATATATATATATACAGTTGTTTCCGGTCAATCAGACCACTGGTTAATCGGACCAGCCAGTTATTAGGACCAAAATGATCTCGTCCCGATGTGGTCCGATTATCTGGCATCGACTGTATATATATATATATATATATATATATATATATATATATATATATATATATATATATATATATATACAGTTGTTTCCGGTCAATCAGACCACTGGTTAATCGGACCAGCCAGTTATTAGGACCAAAATGATCTCGTCCCGATGTGGTCCGATTATCTGGCATCGACTGTATATATATATATATATATATATATATATATATATATATATATATATATATATATATATATATATATATATACAGTTGTTTCCGGTCAATCAGACCACTGGTTAATCGGACCAGCCAGTTATTAGGACCAAAATGATCTCGTCCCGATGTTGTCCGATTATCTGGCATCGACTGTATATATATATATATATATATATATACAGGGTGTCCATAATTAAAGTCCCAGTTTCAAAAGGCTGCAAAAAAAACCGGACTATGGAAGTCTCGCATTTTTGAGTTATCTCATTCATTCTTGGTGATCCTACTTAGAATTAAAAAAAAAAAGAAGTCATAGAGTCAAATTTAAACTGAATATACTGGAAGAAGGGGGAAACGATTTGGCATAATAAAAAAGAAATTCCAAAATGTATCAAAAGATGGCGCTGAAAGCGGTTGGAACTTTTTTGTTATTATGCCAAATCGTTTCCCCCTTCTTCCAGTATATTCAATTCAAATTTGAAGTCATCAGTGTTTCTGAACCTGGGAAGGCATGCGGTAGGGCTGTAGGTTTTCTTTTCTGCAAAATGAATGAGTAACAGATATTGTTTCGATAGATTCGTTGATTTTACTTAACGCGGATTGAAACGTAGAACTTTAGAAGAGAAAAAAAAAAAACCGAGCTGGAAATCTTCTTCGTGGGTGGACTCCAAAGAGAAACGGGCAGTGTTTTTCCTTTCTGTCTGCTCAGGTCGATCACCGTTTTACATTTTCTCTTCATTCCAACCAAGACAAAATCCTTTGAATTTTTCGTCGTTTCATTCGAGTGGAACCGGAATATGGAAGTCTCGCATTTTTGAGTTATCTCATTCATTCTTGGTGATCCTACTTAGAATTAAAAAAAAAAGAAGTCATAGAGTCGTCGGAATATACGATACCCTCACCTCGCCGAAATGGTCTAGAGCAGTGGTTCCCAACCTTTACAGCTAGCAACCCACCTTTCCTTATCGGAATACCTCCACGGTCCATCGGTCCATGGTGGAATAAAAAACCTTATTTGTATCATATCCCTTCCTTATGAATTTACCATCAAATATTGCAAATATATTGTAAGGTATACACAAGATTCGATTCACAAGAATCGAACTTTTGAGTGAATTAAAGAAGCTGCTTTAGATATGCTAATTTCGGCATACGCGCTTAGTATAAATACCACGCAGCGTCATTAATGAGAAAGGGGAGGTTGTTAAGGTTGAAAAGGGTTATCCTGCGCTAGTGCTTAGCGGGCCAGAAGTTTACGTGGCAGTACTGCTGGTTTGACTTACTGTTCGTGAGTATAAAAATATATTGTTCTTGAAAGCTGTTTTTATACATTCCGTACAAGTAGTACGCATGCTTATTGCTGTAAAAGCCAATTATATGTGCAACGAATTCAATAAACATTGTTTCATGTATAAACTGTGTTTGCTTCAAATTCAAATAGAGTGCCACTTCAAATTATATACACCCAAGTCTGGGTAGAAGTGAGCATAGAAACTCTATACTGGCGCCCGAAAATATATATACCCTGGTAGTTAGCGTTACATTTGTAACGAACAACATAATTGAAATTAAAAACTGTGTACTGTGAACTTATATTGATAAAATTGTTGCAAGTACTTATATACTATTTAAAAAATGAGTGTTGTAGAACAAAATCCTGCTGGAAATTTTCCTCGGGTAATTATGGTTCAGCATTTTGCGCCATTCGAAGCCACCTTCAATGGCGGCCCCTCAAGCCAATTCCTAAAGAAAATTGAGCATTACTTTCAGCAACAATGCACCCCAGAGGGGGATAAACTTAAAATTGCTCTAGCCGCTTTAAGAGGTAGTGCATATCAGTGGTACACGTGTATGAAAAGCAGTAATCTGATTTTTGACTATTCGTCATTCAAGCAACAGTTTCTTAGCGTTTTTCCAAAGACCTTTAATCAAAGTGAAATTGAAGCGGAAATTTATTCGCTAAGGCAACGTGAAGGTCAGTCTGCATTAGATTTTGCTACGGAAAAGATTTCCAAGTGTGAGGAATATTTAGAAGGGGTAACGGAAGCGGTAATCTTAAAAATAGTTATCCAACGTTTGAAGCCAAGTGTTCAAGATTTTTTAGATAACCAAACAATTACAAGCAAGGTTACCCTCCTTCAAGCTTTAGCTAAACATTACAATAGGCATTTCTTCGCTACCCCCTATCCTAATTCAGGTACGAGAGATTTTATACACCCCAGCCAAAATTTTTCGCGAGTTTCAAATCGACATCGTGGACGGCATGATAGTAAAGCCCAACGTTATAGTAACATTAGTGCGCTTACATTAAAAAATGTGCAACTACCTTATGTGCACTTGCAAATTGATTCAATTCCCATAACAACTTTACTTGATACCGGCAGCGAAAGGTCGTACATGTCAGAAAAGTACTTCAAATCGCATTACGACATGAAGCGCTTAAACACACATAATAAATTACGAACACTTTCAGCTCAAGGGGAAGAATGTCAAATATTAGGCTCATTATTGACACACATTAGTATACAATCCCAAAAAAACGACCTTGTTTTTCATGTAATGCGAAATATGCAACTGGAGGTTATCCTAGGGATTGATTTTTGCTACTCGTGTAATGTAGCACTAAATTTCAAGCAGAATTCTATCTCGGTGCAGATGCACCAACAGTCCAAAGAAGCTGTGCTGCCCGTTCCGGTTGACTTGTCGAAAACGGACTTAAAAGAAAACGAAAAAGTTCGTTTACAGACTACTTTAAACAAATTTGCCGAGGTATTTTCAGACAAGTCAGGTATTACTCACGTTACAACTCACAAAATTGATACGGGAGACAGTCCCCCAATTCGTGCCCGCCCATATAGGTACGATACAAACAAGCAGAATGTTATAGACATTCATATTGATAAAATGCTTCGCCAAAATATTATTTCGCCGGTCGATAGTCCGTGGGCAAGTCCGGTTGTGCTATGTCGAAAAAAAGGCAACTTGCCTATTACTGATCCCGAAGCCTGGAGATTTGCAGTTGATTACAGGGGGCTGAATAAAGTAACAAAATTCTCTACATATCCTATGCCAATAATTGAGGATATTCTTCATAGTTTAAAGTCATTTAAATACATGACTACTTTAGATTTAACATCCGGGTTTTTCCAAGTACCTATGGCGGCTGAAGACGTTAAAAAAACGGCGTTTATAACAAAAAAAGGCACTTTTGCGTTTCGTCGCATGCCCTTTGGACTCAATGGGGCACCTGGCACATTCCAAAAACTTATGGATATAGTACTAAGGCCTGTTTTAGGAAAGAACGTTGCCGTATACCTCGACGACATAATTATTACGGGGGAAACTTTAACCGAGCACTTAGCTCTTTTACAGGAAGTGCTCTCTCTGATAAAACAGGCTGGCTTAACAATAAATACAAAAAAGTGTCAGTTCGTCCGCAAAGAACTACCGTATTTAGGATTCAAAATTACGCGTCAGGGCGTTCAAACGGATTCATCTAAAATCGACGCTGTAAAAGCGTTTAAAATCCCACAAACGGGAAAACAACTTTCGTCGTTTCTTGGTCTTTGCTCATATTACCGCACATTTATACCTGCATTCTCGGAAGTCGCCGAACCGCTTTACAAATTGCGAAAGAAACGCACTAAATTTACGTGGAGTTCTGAAGCCCAGAACGCCTTCCAAACATTAAAGCAGAAAATTGATCCAAGCTCCGGTACTACGCCATCCAGATCACAAGCTACAATTCGTAGTGCAAACGGATGCTTCTAATGTCGGAATCGGCGCTGTACTAATGCAGGAAAACCAACCTATCGCTTTCACATCGCGAACTTTAAATTCCGCAGAACGAAACTATACAACCACTGAAAGGGAATGTTTGACTATTGTCGTAGCACTCAAAAAATTTCGCTGTTATTTCTCAGAACAGCCGGTTCGGGTTATAACTGACCATGCTGCTTTAACCCGATTATACTCGGGCAAAAATTTTACGCCTCGTGTCATTCGCTGGACATTAAAGATCCAGGAATACAACTTAATCATTGAGCATCGTCCGGGGAAAGGAAATCTGGTAGCGGATGCTTTAAGCAGAGACCCAGAGGGGGAGTCGATAACTCAATGTGAAATGCTCACTTCTGTTGTGCTAGATAATAAAACGCATTTAAAAGAAGAACTTCGTAAAGACCTGGAATTCGGAGATATAGTTAAATACCTAGAAAACCCCGAACAATTTTCCGGAGTTAATCTGCATGCTATACAGGGTAGAGCACAGAACTATGAACTAGTCGATGATCTCCTTTTTTACAAATCATCCACAAATCGGAATGGTGAAATTCGTCCCGTCATTCCATGTTCAATGAGAACACACATTCTACATACTCTTCACGATTTACCTACAGCCGGCCATATGGGTATTCGAAAAACTTTTTCTCGACTTAATGAGGTGGTTTACTGGCCCCAAATGAGGAAGTGGGTCACCCAGTACGTTCAAAGCTGCGACACTTGTCAGCGTACTAACTACACAAATTACCGCCCCGCGGGTTTTTTACAAAGTATCGTGGCCACGTTCCTTAATGAAATCGTAGGGATAGATTT
>OU015497.1:15379701-15399701 GCA_907164885.2 Dolomedes plantarius | reverse complement strand
ATTCAAGCCACCTGGAAGTAAATTATTCTCCAACTTGTAAATAAATATGAAATGATATTTACAATAATTGTTTTCACATTCAACCAATTTAAATTGGAAAACATCACGGATTTTTCTTTATGGATTTGGTCCTATCAAGTGTTTTGATAGCAAAAATATCTTCCTCAATTTTTTGGTAAAAGTAATGAAATGTATCATGAAAATTCTGTGATATACGCTGACTGTGGGAACGAAGTTTTTGTCATGTGTGTAGCCCAATCAGAGAGTAAAATTAAATTCCTGCCCCCCCCCCCACGACTAACCAAAGTAACATTAAAGTTAGAGGTTACTGAAGCAGTTTTAAAATATGGATGTTCAAAACGTCGATGTCTAAAAAACATCGATGGTTTTGGGGCGATGTTTTGTTAGCATCGATGTTTTAATATTGAATATCAAAATTTTAATATTTATTGGAGCCGATTTTTTTTTTAAAACATCGATGTTTTGTGTTTTAAAACATCGATATGTAAATACAAGGTGCTCCCATAAAGTAACCGGACAATTTTTTTATAAATAAGAAAAATATTACTCACAATCGATGTTTCAAAATATCGATGTTTGTCAATTGACGTTTAAAAAATATCGATGTTCATCGATGTTTTGTTGTCGATGTCGAATCCCTAGTAGAAACGAGCTGGGAGAAACGACAAAGACCAGCGGAGAAGAATTCGACAAGTGTGTCGCAGAAGGAGAACTTACTATTTCCTCTTGGTGTAGTTCTAGTCAAGACTCTGGCCGCTTCAATGTCTGCTATCCGCAGAAATGACAACCTGAAGTTTTCTTGCGAAAAATTGTTTCTACCCTCACTGAAAAAGCATTCCAAGTCCAACAGTATAACAATATAAAATATACTCGGGTTGGGAGGACGGTACGTTGCAAATGGGATGCCCCCGATGTTATGTCCAATGACGAACGTCTCGCGGTGTGGTGCCCGCCGTACGAAATGTTCGAAATCAAAATATTTTGTAAGGAATCAATAAATATGTACTGGGGAGCGATTTCCAAGTGGAGAGGGAAATAGCTTAGTGATAAGGACATAAAACAATAGAAAAAGTGTTTACAGTGCGACAATTATTTAGTTACAGTCGAACCCTGTTATAGCGAACCTGGTATATAACGAACTCCCGGATATAACGAACAAAAATTTTGGTCCCGCCGTTTTCCTATTGTATTTAATGCTAATTTATCCTTTTATAGCGAACCTCGAAATCTTAAGAATCGGCTATAACGAACATTTTTTTCAGTCGACAACTGAATGTTTTTTAATTTTCAAACTTTTTAAGAATGTTGAAGATACAACGAATGTTGAAGAAGCAAAGAATGTTGAAGAACAAGATGATGAAGATTTACTTATCACAATGTGGATAGAAAAGCACAAAATTCCATCATTCTCAGATTGTGGCGTGCAATTGTTCGAAACATGTGATAATGAAGTCATTACATGTGAAAATCCGACTGATGAAGATATGGTGGAAGAAATTAAGATGAATCATTCTGAAATCGAAGATTCTGCATCTGATGCTGATGAAGAGGAGCACATAAATGACGAAATCTCCAATATCTCAGATGCTGCAGCAGCGATGAGTGTAATTAGTAAGTTTTTGTCAACACAAACATTGGAAGAATGAGTGTTGGAGTCATTTGATGTATTGGACAAAGAAATTCATAAAATGTTTTTGAAATCGGCATCACGTCAGCAGAAGATTAGCCGATTATTTCTGTATCAAAACAGTGAGCAACTATTAAAGATAAAATCAATTTATTTCCATTTGTCTTCATTTTTAGTTAATTTAATGAGTATTGTGTTAGTTTAATGTAATCGATTTTAGTCAATTTAATTCATTAATGATCATTTTTAATAGATTTTATCATTCTTTCAAAAATCATTATTGAATATACATAGCAACTAATGAGTTACACATTTTGTTAAATCTAACATTATTAGTAATGGTTCGGATATAGCGAACCACCGGATATAGCGAACAAAACTTTTGGTCCCTTGAAGTTCGTTATAACGGGGTTCGACTGTATATGAAAAAAGCAACTTCATAACTTTGGAACCATTGGCGAGATTCAGTGAAAACTTGGCGGTTGAATGCAGGGCATGTTGGGATTTTTTTTTTAGCATTTCTGAGCGTATATCCATCGCCAAGGCCTGCTATTCGAGAAATAACATCCCGACTGCGGATCAAAGAGAATCATGGGTGCGATATTCATTGAAGGCACGGTGACTGCTGAACGATGCGTCAAAATTTTAGCAAATGATCTCATCCCTGTTATCCAAAGTGTCCCAGATTTCGAAAAGATGAGGTTCATGCAGGACGGAGCACGACCACATCGGACCAATAGAGTGTTGGAAGTGTTGGAAGAAGTCTTTGGAGAGCGCATTCTGGCTTTGGGGTAGGGATGCGACATCGATAACAAAACATCGATGTTTTGAAACATCGATTGTCAATAATAAAACATCGATGCTAATAAAACATCGCCCAAAAACTATCGATGTTTTTAAACATCGATGTTTTAGTACATCCATTTTTTAAAACTGGTTTAGTAATCTCTAACATTAATGTTACTTCGGTTAGTCGTGGGTGTGTGATTTAATTTTACTCTCTGATTGGGCTGACACAAATGACAAAAACTTGGTTTCTTTTGCCTTGGGTTACATTGATGACTCAAAATTCTCGTCGTAAATATCGCCATGTTTTGCCTTCAAATGTCCAGATAAATTCGTGGTATTGCCAGAAGTTTTGAGGAACTTAAGGCAAATATTGCATTTCGCCAATTTGTCAGAGGTTTTGCAAAAATATTTCCAAACGGTACTTTGGGAGGCATTTTACTAATGATATTAACGTTAACTTATACAAAACCAGAACAAAAAATAACTTAAATGGCTGCTCTCTTCTGTATACTATTTATAAAATAAAACCCCATAGAGGGTTCTGGAGTGTCAGGAACATCCGAAACGCTCTGATTGGTTCATTGGTTGTTGATTGCCATTTGTCTGTTTCCTAAGGAATCGTTCCCCCTATTGAATTCGTCCTTTTCAGAATTCAGACTTACGTTTACTGAGTGTGAAAATTATGCTACGTGGTAATTTTTTTTATTATGGTACTTTTTCATAAAAAAAAACATCGAGACAACGTAAAACATCGAACACAAAACATCGATGTTTAAAAAAAACATCGGCTTCAATAAATCGATGTTTAGAACATCGATGTTTTTTTAATCAAAGCATCGATATTTTGAAAACATCTACATCGATGTCGTATCCTTACTTTGGGGTACCCAGAGGCCACTGGAATGGGAATCGCTTGGCCGCCATATTCTCCTGATCTCAACCCTAGTGACTCATTTTTGTGGGGCAATATGAAAGACAAAGTTTACGCAAATGACCCCGAAACCATCGCTGAGCCCATAACGGCCATTCAGTAGGTCATCGAAAGCATCGATGTCTCGACACGTCGGCGAGTTTCGCAGAATTTTGTTCTTCGTCTGCACCACATCCTCGCCATCGATGGCAAGCACATCGAACATGTCATAAACTAAATCCGATTATGTGTATTACTTTTCAAAATTTCACAGTATTGTTTACAAGACATTAGAAAATATAAAAATATTTTTTCTGAATCAATCCACGTCAGTGCTCTGTGACACTCTAGTAAAGCTTCCTAAAACTCAACAAAAGGCATTTTATTACCGTTATTTATTGTACAATCAATGCAGGAACTGTACGTTGAATCAAACTGAAAAGCGAATGTTTGGCGTAATTATAGTTACGTTCTGGCTGTCGTAGTTAAAAGTTATTATATAACTAGCCGGGCTTCGCCTAGCTACGCTCAAGCCATCCGTGTAACATATTTATGTACTTCGGGCCCCACAAAAGAAAAAAAAGCCTACAAATGTATTAAATTCAAGTGAATAAATTCCTTTCAATTTTCATTCCCGTCGCTGCCGACAGATGGCAGCACCCCTGCACCAGATGATTTGGTTTCTCAGCAGTGAGTGATTTTAGAATGAAAATATCTCTAAAACTATTGAATTAACAGAATAAGTGTAAGCAGAAAAAATTATCAGTTTTCGAAGCTCTTTCCAAATATGTAACATTTATGTACTTTCATGAGAAAAAATATTACACCGTTTCCTGTATATTTGTCGGCCATTTTTTTTCGAGGATTGGCCCACCCGGATGAGTTACGGTCACGTGATCTCTCGACTTCCACTTGTCTCTTTATTAGTATAGATGTAAACATTAAATAAATAAAAAAAAGTCTACAAATCCAATCCGGATTATCCGGAGATCTGGATAAACGAGGGCCGGATAAACGAGGTTTTACTGTAAGGATAAATTTCAGTAATAACTAATCAAGACTGAAAAAAAAAGCTCTTTTCTCAGAAATTTCAAAGCTCTTTTAATTTCATATAGCTCAATAATTGTCAGTCTGTATTTTCCCGGCGTTTGTTGCATGTTTAAAACGAAAAATCTGGGCAGAGGCAGCTATGTGTCAAACGCGACCTGTTTTCATTTTCCATACGCAGGCGAGTGCTTTATTTCTCATTCCCGCACAAGAAACAGAAATGAATATCGTAATTGTGGAGGATGTACAATTCTGACTGATTCTCTCTGACAGCGGGTTTCGACAGCTGTTTGGCACAAAATGGCGTTCCCTTGTTTTCCCGCTCCATGAAGCTGTCATTCAGCTGATTGTTTGGCGGCTCTACGATCCAGTAGGAATAAGTCATCAGACACTATCACCTGAAATTTCCCGAGTTCAAAGCTTCATTCAAGCAAAGTATACTTTGTGTAATGTGCTTTTTGTTGTTATTGATGTGTGTGTGTGTGTGTGTCTACAGTACACATAAGTTTCCTACACAGATATATATTTTTAAAATGTCTGCTTATTTGAATCTAAAAAAAATTAATTATATATTAATGACTCAAACAATTACACTGTAATACTCTATGCAGGAAGGTTTCCTCTCGTTGATAAACTATTATTCCATAAACGTTGCTCTGTTCCGATAATGTCAGAATAATTACAAGATAAAAAGAACTTTTTATATACCATGTTTTTAAATTTTCTGTTGAGTCATATAAACTTGACAATTCTATTTATTAATGAATACTTTTTAAAAATTTTTTTGATGAATTATCCCATCAACTTGAAAGAAAATGAAGTTAATTGGAAGTTAACTTGCATATAACTTTTCGTTCCCTTTCCGGTCAATAGATGGCTGCACCAGTCTACAAAACAAAATTAACTGAAAAAAACTGAAAATTAATTTAATCCTGCTTAAAGATGGCTAAAAGTATTAAAAAATGTATTGTCATCGTGTTCTGAGCTAAAAGTTTCAAATGTGTATCTAGTCTGGAAGTTAGTTAAAAATCGATTGCATGATTTGTACTTGACAAACACACAAACAAGAAAGCAAGTTAATAAAAACATGGTAAAAATACGCTGGTTCAAAATAATGACTCATAACAGCTCCGACATGAAACAAGGATAGCATTGAAACAGTAGAACAGGGGTGTCAAACTCAAAGGCTAACTTGGGCCAAACAAACAAGGTTTAACTATAGATCGGCCGCAAAAAAAAAAAAACAATAATTATAGAAACGTAGGTTTATTACAGTATATTACCTAATTACAGAATATAGAACATAAATATACGCATTTTGTTTAATACTAGCAAAAAAAAAAGAGTATAATTAAAAAAAAATTTAGCGAATTCTTCCTATCTTATTATAATTCTGCGTCGGTTATTTTATTATATATTATTGTGTTCCAATATATTGGCCGGGCCGCAAAAATGTTCGTCGCGGGCCGCGAGTTTGACACCCCTGCAGCAGAATAACAAGATTTTTTTTAGATGGGTCTGATTATTTCCAAATTTCATCCGATTTTGGCACTTTCTGCTGAGATCCACACGGATCGGAGACCACCACCATTTAGGTAC
This sequence comes from Dolomedes plantarius, assembly GCA_907164885.2. Taxonomy (NCBI): domain Eukaryota; kingdom Metazoa; phylum Arthropoda; class Arachnida; order Araneae; family Dolomedidae; genus Dolomedes; species Dolomedes plantarius. Next base: position 15,393,708 of record OU015497.1, on the reverse strand, counting down.
CTCCGAACTTCATTGGTAACAAAGTAGATCCTTTGTTAAGACAAGTGGAGGGCTCCAAGAAGGCAGATCCTTCTCGGGCTAAGACTCCTAACTGTCCTTGTTTGGTCGACAGACTTAGAGAGGGTTCCGAGGGATACTGGAGTTCGAGGTCTTAGACGCCAATTCGTCCAGTGCCGTCTGAGATTCATAGCCGCCCAGCATCACCTTACGTGGGCTGCGCGAACACACAGATAACGTCTACCGCGCAACTCGAACGTCTTACAGTCAATACACAGATTTTCAAATGAAACAACGTACTTCAGGTTCCTGATAATTGTGTTCCTTCACGGTTTGTGTCCAGATGAGCTCTTCCAGCTTGGGATGCAAATCAGGTCTCATCTGGAGAGTCAGGGAACAGTGAAACTAGATTCTGAATCTGAGTAATAATCTGCTCGATGCTTTTGAGTCTAGCTTACAGACTCATTCTGATTTGGGAGAAAGCATATTTCTCTCCCCAAAACATCCGTGAATGCATGGGGAGGCTCTAAAGGTCAAGAAATGGCCGGGTACGTATCTTGAATGAGTACACGTGGCTTCGTTATTGTCAGATGTACAGAAACGACACGTTGAAATGCGTAAGCATTTTTCAGGCGGGATTTATGTCCAGAATTCATATTCCTAACAGAGAATTCATCCAGAATTCATATTCCTAAACGAGCCATTCTAAACTTACTAAATCTCTGTACTCCACTTAGGAAAGTTGCTTTCTTTATAGACTCCCAGTCTGCAATTTTGGCTATTACTTCACATACGACAAGTGATTCCTACCACGTAGATGAAACTAAGAAGCTTTTTAACCAAGCAATATCTATAGGCTGGAAAACATTCTTCAATGGATTCCTAGTCACTGTGGGATTCCAGGAAACGGAAAAGCCGACATCCTTGCATAAAACGGATGTAACTTGCGGCAGCCTCACTTTACTCCGTTCTACCAGCAATTTGTTGTGTAATAAAACATAAATTATAATGGTCTCTTCGAAATCACTATGCTGAAGCTGTGGTGGGTGAGGCCTGGAGTTCATATTTGGGTTCTCCACTTCTCATGAACCTTCCTGGATCTGTCTTTATTGCTAATTTCAGACTTTTAACTGGCCATGACTTTTTACAGTATCACCTGTGCCGCATTGGCGTGGTAGATAGCCCTGACTGTATCCCGTGTTCTTCAGGCTCTCTTATGGATTTTACTCATTTGACAAGCTGTCCTGCGATTTCTTTTTTTGAACTGTCTTCCCGACAACTTTCATAACAAGGCTAGTTTTTATTGGGCTGCCAGAGGGCTTATGGCCGATGTGGTCGCTGCCCTGACGTAGGGGAAAAATATTCCTAACAGATCTAAGTTAGAAGGTGGCTTTGGACGAGATAACTTAGTGCATAGATCTCACAGCGATGTGTTTGGATATGAAATGAACGGCACATACGTTGGATAAATTAGAGAGTTAAACTGCATCCCAAATCAGAGTTGTTGTTCAGTATGGGATGGATTTCCAACCGAAAGAAGGTTGGTTGGACTCGAGCACTCACCTTTTTTGCCCCCATTTCAGAAGTCAGGTGGACGACGAGATTCCCTTTTATCCCCATTTTCAATTTTAGATCTCATTCTGTCCAAATAGTTTCTTAGAAAACCACTCTCTGTGTTGACCCTACCCAGGGCCGGATTAAGGAGCCACTGGAAGAAAAGGGAAAATGAAATCAGGCAAAGACATGAATCTATAAATGATTCTGATATCCGCCTCCTTGTCTCAAACAATGGATCCACTTCTTCATTGAAATAGATCTTTGGATTGACAAGTGCTTGATGCGACTGGAGAAAGGGATTCCTGAGATGAAAAATTTCCATACAGATCGATCATTTCTCACAGGGCCGCCCAGAGGTGGGGGGGGGGGGCAACTGGGGCAGTTTGCCCCAGGCCCCCAACTGCTGAAGGGGCCCCAAAAAATTAAAAAAAATTATTTATTAGATTTCCTCAGAAAATATAACAAGCGAGCAGTGCAATGAAATATAATAATTATGTTAATCATTCATGTAATAAAATTCATGTAATAAAGTATGAGTAACTTAATTTCAATGTGTGTTTTCGTCTCTTTCCATTTTTCATTTTTCTTGGGGCCCCACACAACAAAAGTTTGCCCCAGGCCCCGTAAAGTCTCTGGACGGCCCTGATTTCACAAGAACAGAATTTGTCTTGTGGTAATTGAAATTGATAGTCTGAAGAACTTATAATTTACGAATGTTTTGTAGAAATTTGTTTCCAAGAAATGACTCAAAACAAAAGGTTCTATTCTAATAGTTGTTAACCTCGTCTATAAATAACAACAATGAAGGACGTCTCATTGCTCATAACTATACACCTCTAAACACGAAAAATAAAAAAGGCATAGTAGGTACATTAAAAGGAACGTTTGTCGAGCGACTTAGCCCCAATCCAATATTACTGAGGGGCTTACAATGATCCTATAGCCGCCTGTGGATTACATTCCAATCTCTCCTCCTCTTCATTAACTAAAAATATTGAGCCGTTAGCGGAGGCTTGACGATTCAAAGGTGTCGAAAATTTCAGTTCACCGCAGTTGACTCTTCTTTGATCTGCTGTTATGGACTTACGACAGAAGGATAGCAAACTTTCAAAGTTACTTTCTAAAATCAGAAAAATCCTGTGTCATTTTAATTTTTACGTTTAATTTAAACCTTTCTATAAACTTCGATTTTCCTCTGAAGAAAACTCGGATACGTCATCGGGGGGCCATCCACTTCACGCATACCTTGACCGTTGTGTTTTGAATGAGTGTATATATATATATATATATATATATATATATATATATATATATATATATATATATATATATATATATATATAAAAGATCAGCCACAACCAGCAATTTCTTACCGACAATGAATCTTTTGTCCTGACTTTTCTTGCCTGAATGGAAGTCGATGACTCCTGGCCGTGGAACATTCTCTGGAGTGACGAGGCTCATTTTTATCTGAACGAAACAATGAACACCCAGAAATGTCGAATTAGGGCCTTGGAAGATCCACGTGCCTTCTACACAATTCCGCAACACTCGCCTAAAGTTACCGTCTAGCGTGGATTCACTTCCGAATTTGTCCTTGGACCTTTCTTTTTCGAAGAACTTAAAGACGCTCTGTGTGCGGAGGTTTTTGTGACAACATTTAATGGTACATTCACATTGCACTGCAGGGAAGTACCCCCAATTCCTGTCATCACATTAGTCACGGTAACCCTACCCGTCGGGTAGGGTTCATTTCACTCTCATCCCCCATTCCCGCCCCCAAGGTCCCTTCTTTTTCTTTGATGCTCTCGGCAAAGACCGCTCCGACACAAGATCAGTGCAGGACTGCTCTGCAGGCCGCTGCCCATAAATCACTGGTTTCCCCGCAGAATTCTGGAGGAGAGCATGGATGTGAACGCGCTATTACAGATGACAGGGTGATTAGCCGATCGTTTCCTACTCTTTGGCCGGCCCGTTCTCCCGATCTCACTCCGTGTGATTTTTGGTTATGGGGCCATTTAAAGAACGTTGTTTACAGGGGGAATGTTACACAACTTCGGCTGACCTTAAGGACCGCATAACATTGTTATGTTCGACAGATTACTGGCTACCAGCTGCGGTCTGCTGTTGAACACGCTGTTCGTCGCCTGTACATTTTACTTATTAATGAGGGAGCCCACATTGAACATTTTTCTTTACATCGCTATCCAGAGTGTGTAACAAATAAATTATGCCTGAATTGGAATTTGCAGCTCGTTTAAATTATTTCCATGTAATTCGCCCCCTAGCGGTCATTTTTTAACTCTTTTTTTTTTGCGGAATCTTTCAGCGCATCCTTTGAATTGTCTATCTGCAAAATTTCAGACCAATCCGCCTTATAGTTACAGCTACATATCTGCATTCCATTTCTCAGTTTCGTCTAGATCAGGGATTCTTAAACTTATGTAGTCCGAGGACCCCCTCTTGAACAACATTTCTTTTTGCGGACCCCATCCCAACTCTAGGCAGTTTAAGTCGTTTTTGAGACTTAATTTCTGGCTCAATAATCTCCTAGGCACTACGCTATAATAAATATTGGTAAAAATGTATCGCTGGATATTTTAATAAATGGCCTTGCGCATTTATAGAGACGAACATTTTTATTAGGACATAGAATAAAAAACATAAAATGAATAAAAACATTAGTTAAAAGAATTTTAAAAGTTACAAATCATAATACATTAAACTCGTACAAACATTTCTTGGTCAAATATTGGTCAAAATAGATCTATCTTATTATAATATGTTTTCTGTAAATGATTTTTACTTAATGAGATGGGTGCAGTGGTTCTCTTGAAACCAGAACCGCAATGTCGGTCTCTATGTTGGAAAGTTTTACTCTGAGGTCCGCTTCTACTACATTGAGTTTGTTTCTATACTTTGATTTCATATATATAACAGTACCGAAAAAGCCTGTATACATAAATATGTTGTGCAGAAAGGAATCAAATGTTGGAGGGCTTCATTTGCAAGTGCAGGGTAATCAGATCTGAGAAATGACCAAAAGTTTGTGAGTTCATTTTTGTTGAATTGTAGTTTCAGAGACGTATCGCACGATAATTCCACGAGAATATCTTGTTCAAGTATAGATTGTTAATGTCAAAATTGTTTCGCGGACCCCCAGGGGTCCGCGGATCACAGTTTAAGAATCTATGGTCTAGATTATTATATTTTTTTCTACGTCTCGTCTTTTCTCGGCGTTTTCTCCCCTTCATTTCTGACCAGCTATAGTTGCATCCCTTTCACGGCCTCGCAGAGTCTTCCGAACATGAAGTTGTGGAACATTCCAGCGATTCCCCTGTTCGAAGAGTTGAACGACCTTCGCGATTCTAATGGCGTTCGCGCCGGGGATTCTTTGTGGAGGCACTTTCAAGGTGGTGCAAGTCCGGAGCGGAACTTTTTAAGCGTCGTCAAGTCTAATCTCGCCCTCCAGGAAAGAAGAAAAAAAATCACGTTCCGTAAGCGTCCTTTCTTTCTTTGTGTAGATGAATTTCTGGAAATGAGCGCCATTTTCCCCGTTCTACGCAGAGAGTTTTAGATGACTGTGAGCCAGGCATAGATAGTGGACGTTGTGACGAATTAAAATAATTCGCACAATTAAAAGAGGAATTCGCCACGGCTCGCCAGTTTGATGACACGAGACAGCCCCCAAGACCGGAAATTCGAAATAATCGCAGCTTGCGGTTCAGCAAATAAAAAGGCTCAAAAATGACATCACCGTTGAAGAACCAATGAGAGACGAGTTCTGTGGATGAAGCGCCAAGTCCAAAATTAAACGACAGAGCTAAGGCCCGTTGCACACACGGCGATTTTATCAATGGCGGAAATTTTCCATCGGGCCTCGTTCCAACAGTAGACCACAGAAGTCAATTGGAGCTTGCACACTGGGCGGAAAATTAAATTTTTCGTCGACGGTAGCTTGCGCAGCTGTCGAGTGCCACTGTGCGCTGGCGGATTTTTTGACGTCAGATTGAACTAGTTATCCATGTGATCCCATGCACGCTTACGCACACAGCGGATTCTACCGTCGTAGGGTCATTTGCGAGAGGGGTGTTTGGGGGTTTGCTGGGGGGGGGGCGTGCTGGTATTCTTGGAATCGTAAAGGGGATTCGAAAAGGAGGGCTCCTCCGATCCAGGCTGGGGGGAGGGGGCGTAGGTGCGACACCTCTGGTTTTCTTGGACACGTGCAGGATTCGAAAAGGAGGGGTGGGCCATTTCCCCGGCGACGAAGTTTTTCGCCGTGTGTGTAAGGCCCGTTGCACACACAGCGTTTTTATCTCTAGCGGAAATTTTCCATCGGACGTCGTTCCAACAGTAGACCACAGAAGTCAATTGGAGCTTGCACACACAGCGGAAAATGAAATTTTTCTTCGACGGTAGCTTGTGCAGCTGTCGAGTGCCACTGTGCGCTGGCGGATTCGTTGACGTCAGATTGAAATAGTTATCCATGTGACCCTATGCACGCTTACACACACACCGGATTCTGCCGTCGTAGGGTCATTTGCTAGAGGGGTGTTTGGGGGTTTTTCTGGTGGGGGGGCGTGTGGTTTTCTTGGAATCGTAAAGGGGATTCGAAAAGGAGGGCTCCTCCGATTCCGGCTGGGGGGAGGGGGGCGTAGGTGCGACCCCTTTGGTTTTCTTGAACACGTGCAGGATTCGAAAAGGCGGGGTGGGCCTTTTCCCCGGCGACGGAGTTTTTCGCCGTGTGTGTAAGCTCTACTTTTAGAACGACGTCCGATGGAAAAATTTCCGCCATTGATAAAAACGCCGTGTGTGCAACGGGCCTAAGCTCTACTTTTAGAACGACGTCCGATGGAAAATTTCCGCCATTGATAAAAACGCCGTGTGTGCAACGGGCCTAAAAACCGTTAGTTAGTGATCTCCTGAGCGGAGAGAACTATTCCGACCATCCAGGGTCGAGATAGATATAACGCGGACGTGAAGTCAGGTTAACCGTCACTTACGGAATTGGGGTGTGTACGCATCATTTACTTTGCATTAGGATTTTTGTGTGCTTGCATGTAAGGTGCGTTGAGCCCATACTGTAAGTTGTGTTTGTCTTTTCATTTTCTTCTTGACTTATTGCTTCTTTGGGGGACTCGGGGCCTTGGGATGTCTTTTGGGCTTACCTGCATCCTATTCAGAATGTTCCCCTTGAGGTAACTGACATGGTTAGGCTCCCTGATGACGAGACCTGTCGGTTACCTCTGTTGTTTTATGGTTCAGTTCCGGCACTTATACAGAATCTTGCCGTTGGTGCGTGGATGCCCAGAGTGCTTGATTTCTGTTTGTTTTTTGTCTATTTTAGTATTATTTTTATCTATCTCTGTTGGATTATTTATTTGTTTTTTTTCATTATGGGGATATGAAGCTCCTGCGCTATCCTCTATTGAAAATGTTTTCTTTGCTGGATAAGTTTTATGTTATAGTGATTTAGCAGTCTATGCTTCAATTTTAATTTTGTTTATTTCTATTGTTTACATTTTACATAGACTCAGAGACTATCTGTCTCTTCATCGTTACTGTAACCTATTTACGGTGCATCACTCACCAATTTTTCTTCAACTATTTCTTAAATAAAGTAACTCTTTTAAATTACTTGGCTGTAACATTAGTTGAGTCGATCGCTACCTCGATCAATACGTCACAACGTGTACTAGAGGCGGCGTGTTCATTTCGTAGTGTGCCCGTCAAGGGAAACGTTGCAAATTATGCAGTAACAGCCGTGATTGCATACCGTGTTTTACATTGCTGTGGAGTTCTGCCTGTGGTTGATAGAAATGCAGATTCCCTTTGAAGACGACCTCTACAGTGAACGGTCGTAGCAGCCCTCCTGGCGAGCAGTACCACTTGACCTCGGCTCAGCAGTTTGGCGAAATTGAACACAGATTTCAGGCCTCATGTCGCTCTGCTGTTTGCTTTTCATAATGTATTTTCTACCATCTACCCCTTGCAAGTGACAGCGAATGCATCAGGAAAGACATTACTATTATTATTGTTAAAGTCTATCGCAGCAGTTTGTTGGAAAGCTGGGCTTCTTTTCACAGTTCTCGATAAAACTGGGGCTTAATCCGCAGAATTTTAGAATGTGGTGGAAACGCATGGGAACGTTTTTAATCCTACAGCTATGGAAGGGCTTCTTCGCAGATCGTGAAAACCGCACGTTCCATGCGTGACGTCACAATGACTGTTGGGAAAAGACTGTTGGGAAAAGTCGTTCGTCCGGAAATTTCGAGTTCCAATGATAGTCATTCTAATGCAAAAATAGTGATAGTGATGCGTATGTCCTGAATGATGCTAAAATAATGCTCGTATCCAGATCCACCGTGCTGTAACGACTCCCATACAATAGCGAAAATTTTGTGCGTGGAAATTCGGGAAGACCAACTGACGCTCGGATTGTGCACATAACTGATTTGGACGTTTGCAGACAGACAATCGCTCGGCAAGACCAGAAGTGCTACCGACAGCTCGCGGAACAGTTCGTCAGCTACAAGAGGGGAAGTTGCCGACCGGAGGCGCCTAGTCGTCTGCAAACAGTGACTGAATAAAGAAAGGCGACGTTTTCCAGACCTTTCGAGAACGTTCGGCGAAGGTATATAATGTCGCCGGACGCGAATTAACATGATGTCAGTGATTCAGAGACTAAGTTATTCGGAGTGACGCTGGAGCCGGAGACAAGGAGATGCTGTCGGACCTAGATAGACTTGAATGAGAGCAACGACGACTCAAGTTTAACCTTCCTCGTCGATGCCGTGAACCCACAAATTTAATCTTTATAAATGTATATTGTAAATAGCCTGTATTTAGTTGAGAAATGCAATTACAGCATCATTAAAGTCCTTACAGTGCCTTTGAAAATGATGCCTTCTCACACTTTAGAAAGAATGGCCACAATATCTATTCACGTTATATATATATATATATATATATATATATATATATATATATATATGTATATATATATATGTGTGTGTATCATATATCTATATATATACATATATATATATATATATATATAAATATATAAATATATATATATATATATATATAAATATATAAATATATATATATATATATATATATATATATATATATAAATATATAAATATATATATAATATATATATATATATATATATATATATATATATATATATATATATATATATATATATATATATATATATATATATATATATATATAAATAAATACAGTTGGCTCTCTGTTTAACGACGCTCTCTATTTAAAGACGATATTTCCCAGTTCCGGCCCCTCCGACGTAAAAAATTCTATTTAAAGACGACGTTGTTTCTGTTTAACGACGAATTTACTTTACATGATAAACTTTTTCTTCAACATTTTGTCTGCAGGAGGGTAATCTTTTGTGGGGGAAAACAAGTTTGGTTTCAATAATAGACCCGGAATTTTCTTGATGTTTGCAATGTTACAATCATAGACTTGTTGTAGTGGGAAAAACGGGGGGGGGATTACTCTTTCTCGTAAGATCGAATATTCTTTCATGGAGCTCTTAGTGCGAGAGATGAATCCCTCTGTTGTTCCTACCATCTGTTGTCATGTGACTTGTGAACTGTCCAATACCAGCTCTCTCTCATTCCTTCCGGAAAGCAGGTGTTCATGTTTAGAGAATTCACGGTTGTGTGTCGGAGCTCATTCCAGTAAGAATACGAGGTGAGCAGAGCAAAATTGCATCAAAGCTAAAGCATCTTACGCTTCACGAAAAGGTGAAAATTATTTAAGACTGGGAAGAAAGTGTTGGAATAACAGAAGTCCAATTCGTAAGGCAATTTCAGCTACCCGAGTCTACTCTCAAAGGCATTTTAGTAAGCAAAGAGAAAATTCCTGAAGCAGTATAAAAATTTGGTTTGGGATCAAAATCCAAACGGCAGAAAAATTCAATGTGGCTGATCAGAAAATTTTGATAAGGCAGTCCTGCAATGGTTTCATGAAGCAAGAGCATCCAACATTCCAATTTCCGGAGTGAAATTTAAAGAAAATGCTATTGATCTGGCAGAAAAGTTTGGAATGCAAAATTTTCAGGCTTCAGCTGGTTGGCTAGCAAAGTTCAAAGAAAGATATGGGTTTGCATTTAAAAGCATATCTGGCGAAAGTGTTCCGTAGATGAAAAAATGGTGGAAGAAGGGAAAATAGTGTTGAAGGGGATATTAGATGGATATGATAAGAAGAACATATTCAATGCAGATGAGACGGGCTTATCCTACAGTATGGTGTCTAAGGATGTAGAAATCAATGAAGATGACATTACCCCTGAAGAATGGAGAAGTCTTGTTGAAGATGAGGATGTTTCAATTCAAGATTTCTACAATTGTGATGAATCTGTTTTAACAACAGATTACAGAAATGTAGAACATATTTATGAAGATATAGTAAACGAAATCACAGTCGTCCGACGAAGAAGGTGAAGTTGAAGACACGGAAAACGAGACACTGCCACCGTCTTACACAGATGTAACTTCTGCTCTAGATGTTTTCCGACGCTATATTACATCGAATATGGAAGATGACACATTTAACATTTTAGAAAATCTGGAAAAGAGAATAACGAAATCGAGGCGAAAAATGAAGCAATCAACAAATTTTGACTTTTTAAAACCTAATTTATTGTATTGTTTGTACTCTATTTTCAATGTAATTTAAAACAACTTTTTGTGAATAAAATAATAATTATATTAAAAATAACATTTTTAAATACGGCAACATATTAAGTAATATGTTGACAGTCCCAAACCTGTAAAGTGGGAAGGGAAATGTTAATTTTTCGAAAATTCTGTTTAAGTGCGATCTCTACTTAAGGACGATTTCTCACGGTCCCTTGAAAGTCCTTAAACAGAGAGCCAACTGTATATAAATATAAATAAATATATATATATATATATATATATATATATATATATACACACACACACTAACATACTATATATATATATATATATATATATATATATATATATATATATATATAGATAGATTTTTTTTTTCAATGCGGAGGCACTTGTCGCGAAGACATTCGTCTATAGTTCACCGCAGTTTTACTGACAATTTTTTGATGGGGTGCCTGCAAACAGCTGTGGAAGGGCTGCTTGCAGGCATGTGTGTGACAACATGCATGTGACTATTAGAAATAGTAGAATAACGGACATTTTGAGAATGGATAAATAAATTTGATTACACTCTGTTTTGTCATAAAAATAATTTCTGAATCCTTCTTGGAGCCTTTATTGCAGCAAGTTGTTTGATGGCATCTCCATAATTTATCGTGTTTCCGACTGCACTCTGCTCGCACCCCTTACAAATCTGGGTCCGAGCGCTACTGAATGCTTTCTTGTCAGCGCCCGGCACGTTCAGTCTGTAGGTGGGAAGTTCCTCCATTCAGTCCGCAGGGTAGGAATGCCACATCGACAACATAACATCGATGTTTTGAAACATCGATGCTAATAAAACATCGCCCCAAAAACCATCGATGTTTTTAAACATCGATGTTTGAGAACATCCATTTTTTTAAACTGGTTTAGTAACCTCTAACTTTAATGTTACTTGGGTTAGTCGTGGGGGGGGTGTGATTTAATTTTACTCTGTGATTGGGCTGACGCAAATGACAAAAACTCGGTTTCTTTTTCCTTGGGTTACAATGATGACTCAAAATTCTCGTTGTAAATATCGCTTTTCAACATCGATTTTAATTAAAACATCGATTTTCATTATTAAAACATCGATGCTAATAAAACATCGCCCAAAAACCATCGATGTTTTTAAACGTCGATGTTTTAGAACATTCATTTTTTAAAACTGGTTTAGTAACATCTAACATTAATGTTAATTCGGTTAGTCGTGTGGGAGGGGGGGGGGGAGAATTTTACTCTTTGATTGGGCTGACACAGATGACAAAAACTTGGTTGCTAGAGTCAGCGCTTATCACAGAATTTCCATTAGACATTTAATTATTTTTACCAGAAAATTGAGGAAGAAATGATTGCTGTAAAAACAATTGATAGGACCAAAGCCATAAAGAAATATCCGGGATGTTTTCTAATTTAAATGGGTTGAATGTGAAAAATGATTGTAAATATCAAGTCATATTTATTTTCAAGCTGGAGAATAATTTACTTCCAGGAAGCTTAAATAATTTAGTATATATATAGAAAAAAAAATCTGAAGTCCATGACTATAACACAAGGATTGGTTTTATATTGGAGTATAAGGCAAAATCATTTAAAAGAATTTTTGAATTTAATATAAAAAAAATTAATAAGAACAATTTATTAACAAATCTTTTATTTTAAAATTAAATAATACAAAATAAAATTGCATACATTTGCACCAATTTGAAGTACTGATGCAAAACCAGCATATGGGGGAAAAATGAACAGTCTTATTTTTTCTTTACTGTAAATAACAATTATTGGGGCATATAATTACTATTCATTGGTTGCTGATTGCCATTTGACTCGTTGATAAGGAATCATTCCCCCTTTTGTATGCGTCCTTTTCGGAAATGAGTGTGAAAATTGTAGAAGTGAAATGGTATAATTCCCCACGGTGGCCAATAACGAATGTATTATAAAGGATGCAGAGGCAGGGGTAAATACAGGCTTGTAAACCAATAAAAAATAGACGAATAGCTGTCGGTGTGGCCAGTGATAGCGATCTGAAGTCTAAATTTTACAAGATGGATGGTCGTTATTTTATGGCCCACAGTAAAAACGTCAGATGAGAAGGTCCAAAGTTGTTTTGCAAAATAAAATTATGTTGGGGGAGGTACTTCATAGACTATGGACAGAGAGGCGGTTTAATAAAGAACCAATTGGGGCAGGAACCACTGAAAGAAAAACAGCCCATTGTCCAATGAAAGTGAGGGGCGGGCCAGAATGGCCCCCCTGTAAACGGACAACAGCTCCACTAAGGACAGAAGAAATTAGAGAAGAAGGAGACGGATCTTAGACTTGGTTCCTCAGAGTTAGATGTTAGAAACTCTCGTCTGCCCCAGAGTATTGGAGAAGTGCGAATATCCCGCCAAGGTGTTCCTATACTGGAGATGATTCTCATCATCGCTGCATACATCAGCTATAGTAAGTGCCTCCCCGATAGACTCTAAAAATCATCTTTGACAATATAGTTTACCTCTGCTTCTGGGTTCTCAATGTTAAAATTGTTAATATGAAACGGACTGTTATATTAATAGCTATGACAATTTAATTGAAATTTGTGCATTATCAAATAAATGTATGTTTAAGGTCAATGCTTTGTCTTCCTTGCTTGTTCCAATCCATGCATGCATCAATTGTTTTAAGGTAATTAAAACCCTACAAAAATCATACTACGTGGGAAATTTTTTTATTTTTATGGTACTTTTTCATTAAAAAAACATCGTAAAACATCGAGCACAAAACATCGATGTTAAAAAAAATCAGCTTTAATAAATGTTTTTATCAAAACATCGACATCGATGTCGCATCTCTACTGCAGGGGTGGGTGGAGGGTAGGATACCCCTAAATGCTCGGTAAAAAATGGTGGGGGGAAGCATCTTCGCCTTGCAGCCTTCCATGGACTCGGCTGCAATGTATCAGGCGAAATAACAGTTATCACAATGGATTTTTATCGAAAAATGCACCGAAAACTGTAAAAGATCTATCTCTGTTTCGTCGATGAATCTCGGCCGAAACAAAGTGGAAAAAAAATCAATCAGTAAAACGTTTGCAAGTTCCGAATGGCACCCCACGCTTTCATCTCAAAACTTGGAGGTCATTCTTTTTCATAGGCCCGCCCCTCGATGAAACTCCCCGACACTTGTTATTAAAGATGAGCATTTCCATTAAAATAAGCATGCTCGAAAATGGAAAATGCCGTGTCAAAATTTCCAAAGCTCATTTTTTTTTTTTTTTTTTTAAGAAAAAGGCGTCGAATTTCTCAGAATGTTTCCCATATATTACTCTCGCTAAAGGGAATATTTCTTGCAAATTTTCTTATTCTTTTCTCTGGTGTAACGAGTGTGAAGACACGTGACTAATGCTCTATTCTATCCTATATATCTACATATACGTATATAGAGGGATACATCGATACACACACACACACACACATATATATATATATATATATATTATATATATATATATATATATATATATATATATATATATATATATATGTATATTTATATATATATATATATATATATATATATATATATTATATATATATATATATATATATATATATATACTCATGGACAAAAAAATTAGCACACCAAGAGGGAGTCGTCAAAATGGAACGAAATTTTACATACGTAATGACTACTTTGATATAAGTAAATGATAAGAAAATCAAGAAAAAGGATAATTTATTTCAGAGAAAAAGGCAAAAGAACGGAGGAG
>OU015497.1:15351896-15379601 GCA_907164885.2 Dolomedes plantarius | reverse complement strand
TTTACACAATATTTAGAGATATGTTAAAAGATAACACCATTATTATTTATATGGATGATTTGATAATTCCATCAAACAATGAGAAAGAAGGTTTACTTAAATTAAAGTGTGTGATGGAAAGAGCGTCCGAGTATGGATTAGAAATAAATTTTAAAAAGTGCCAATTCTTGAAGCAAAACATTGAATTTTTAGGTTATGTAATAGAGAATGGAACAATTCAGCCTTCCCCCAAGCAAAACGTTAGCTGTTAAAAAATTCCCAGTACCCAAAACGACGAAACACGTAGATGCGTTGAGCCGAAACACCGTCCTAGTGACAACACGTTCGCATGCAGAGTTAACTACTAAAATTGCAAGAGCACACGATGACGATGAGTGGGTTAAGACTATCAAAGCCTTAGTGAAATTGGGTAGAAACAATGATTATTCAATTGAAAAAGATGTTCTATATAAGTACGAAAATGGAAAAGATCTTTTAGTCGTTCCGGAAGACTTGCAAAAAGAAATCATACGTGAAATTCATAACAAAGGCCACTTTGGAGTAGCAAAGATAGAAGAAATTTTGAGACAAGACTTCTACATGCCAAAAGTGAAAACGAAAATCGAAAGTGTCATTGCGAATTGTATTGAGTGTATACTGTGTAATAGAAAAAGCTGGAAAAGTGAAGGATTTTTTAATTCGATTCCCAAAGAGAACTTACCTTTAAGCACGTACCACGTAGATTTTATTGGACCAATGCCCTCATCGAATAAAAAGTACCAGCACATTTTTACTGTGGTAGATGCATTTACGAAGTATGTTTGGCTCTACCCCACAAAATCAACGTCAGCTAAAGATGCCATCGACAAACTGAGGTTACAGCAAACAACATTTGGAAACCAGTCAAGGATTATTTCAGATAAAGGTGGTGCATTTTTGTCCAACGAATTTCAGGAATTTTGTAAAGAAGAAGATATAGACCACGTTAAAATAACAGCCGGTATACCAAGAGGAAACGGACAGGTGGAGAGGATGCACAGAACCCTCATCCCGATTTTGTCGAAACTAACCATCGATGATGCAACCAAGTGGTATAAGCATGTACCTGCCGTTCAAAAAATTATTAACAGTACCATTTCAAGATCAACAAAATTTACACCGTTTGAGCTTCTTACAGGAGTTAAATTAAAAAGTAAAGAAGATTTAAAGATAAAGGAAATGCTAGAAGAAGAATATAGCAAAGCAACTATGAAAGATCGAGAAACATGAGAGAAATAGCAAAAGAAAATATATTGAAAATACAAGAAGAAAATAAGAAAAATTTTAATCGAAAAAGGAAGAACGCAAGACAATATAAAATTGGAGAACTCGTTGCGATTGAAAAAACTCAATTTGGAACTGGAACTAAACTCAAACCTAAATTTTTCGGACCCTACAAGATTACGAAAATAAAGTCCAACGACAGATTTGATGTCCAGAAGTTAGGCAACCACGATGGACCGAATGTCACAACGACTGCCGCAGATCACATGAAACCATGGGCAGCTGAGCAAAATTAAATGTCATAACAGTTATAAGTCCTAGATACTGTTTTTTTTTGTTTTCTCCTTTTTTTAGAATGTCTGTGCAGAGTAAAGAGTTTTGGAGGGCCAAAACATCAAGATGCCCGAGCGTTATGGGAACGCTTGCAACGCAGCGCTGAGGAAACGAGGCGACGACAGTGCCATCCCGCGGAGAGAGGTGTTACTCGTGAGTTGACCCCTGGATGCCGACGCTGACGGTCGTGCGAGTAAAGGGCAGACGGCCCTGTAACTGAAGTTTGGGCAAGACGGCCCCTAGAAGTATATTTGTATTTTCCAGTGACTGTTGTAAAGACGTTACCTTAATACTCAACTCAACTCTTTATGTATATATTAATTTACTAATTTTATATCTAATCAAGTTAAATATAGATAATTTCCAAAATTACATGTCGTATTGTGAAGTTATTGATGACTTAAGAATTCGATTCCCACATATATATATATATATATATATATATATATATATATACAGATGGAGTACAAAATAATACGAACACCTGTGAAAAAGTATGACGTATTTCACACCTGCAGTACAGCCGCGCCACCTGCAACACAAGTCTGCCACCTAGTGAGCGTGAAGAGGAAGGTATCAGTCTCTCAACAGCAGTTACCTACGTTCCATGCTTCTATCGAACTGTCTGTGATAAGTTGAAATGTCAGACCTGTCAGAGTTACAAAGAGAAATGATAGTTGGAGCCCGTTTAAGTGGAGCATCGGTGACGGAAACAGCAAACCTTTTGGGGTTTGCAAGGAGTACGGTATCAGCCGTTATGACAGCGTACACGAAAGAGGGTAAGACGACGTCTTCAAAGCACAACAGTGGCCGAAAGTCCAAGCTTGCTGATAGGGATAGACGGGTCTTGAAGCACATAGTAGCCCGAAAGCACAAGCAATCGTTATCCGAGATAACATCGGAAATGAACAGTCATCTCCAGGACTCCGTTTCATCAAAAACTGTCAAAAGGAAACTTCATGCTGCGGACATTTATGGCAGAGTGGCAATTCGTAAACCCTTGGTGACAGCAACTAATACTTTCAAGCGACGCCAATGGTGCAGAGATCACAAAGGCTGGTCCCCACAGCAGTGGCAACAGGTAATATGGTCAGATGAATCGTCATTCACCCTATTTAAGACGACCGGACGCGTTTATGTATGGAGAACGGCCAAAGAAGCGTTCCATCCTGAATGCCTCTTGCCGACTGTGAAGCATGGGGGTGGCTCCATTATGGAATGGGGTGCGATATCATGGCGCGGTCTTAGGCCACCTGTTATTCTGCATGGGAGGATCAAATCCAATCACTATCTAAGCGTTCTAGGGGATCATGTCCATCCTTTTGTTCAGACTGTATTCCCTGGAGAGCGACCGCTTTTTCAAGACGACAACGCCCCTATCCACACTGCTAGGTGTGTTCAAGAATGGTTCGAAGAGCATGACGATGCAGTGGAACATCTCGCCTGGCCCCCTCAGTCTCCGGACTTGAATATTGTTGAACATTTATGGCAATATTTGGAGTCCAAACTTCGTTCCCGATTTCCACCTCCATGCGGACTTTCGGAATTAGAGACCGCTCTGCAGGAGGAATGGCTAAATATTCCTTTAAATATTGTCCATGACCTTTATGCATCTATCCCACGTAGCATTAAATCTGTACTTCAGTCAAAGGGTGGTCCAACCCCCTATTAATAAAGATTTTCCATTATCTCACAGGTGTTCGTATTATTTTGTCCACCATCTGTATATATATATATATATATATATATATATATATATATATATATATATATATATATATATATATATATATATTTGGATAGATAGATATAGAGATAGAAAGAGAGAGAGAGACAGAGAAAGATGCATAAATATATATAGATAATCTTGCTGTAAAAGTCGAATTACCACTGCCGAAAAATTCTAACATTTTTCCGTCAAATTCTATTAGAAATGTCCGTACATCAGGAGCTTATTTCTTATGACTTTTCTTGACAAAGTCTGAGGAAAAGGAAGACATTAAGGATGATGTGTTGATTGACGATTTTCTTTCACTTCATTCTGAAGCTGAAACCTCGGATACACTAACCGAGCTGGAAATTTTGGACAGTGTGAAAAATAAAAACAGCACAGCAATGAATTGCCATGAAGACGAAGATGGAAATAATCGTGATGCAGAAATCAACAAACCTTCCTATGATGAAATTCAAAAATCATTTGAAACAATCCATTACAGTTTGAAGAAAATACGCCTGAATGGGGATTTTGGTGCATTGCAAAGTGGCGAGACGTATTATAAGAGAAAACACTTATAATACGAGTTTTCAAATAAAAAACTCAGACAAAATTAACGGACTCTGTCGGTAATTAAATTTAAGGACGCATGTGGTAATGTATGCTTAAAATTTCTTGTTATAATAAATGCGATAATGTCATTAAAATTCATTAATTTTAATATAAAATTTTTTTTTTAAATTGAAAATACAGTGTATTCCCGGACAATGTTTTGTTTTATTCTTGTTTTCCTTGAAGATTTCCTTTTGATGGGTAAGATATGTAGAACAAATAGATATTAATTTACACAATATATATATATATATATATATATATATATATATATATATATATGTGTGTGTGTGTGTGAGGTTCATTTGAACTGAGAAACGACGCCTTCGTACACACAAGATTTATTTTATCACTACGCAAGACACTTAAACATATAATGAAATGAGGTTTCTTAGCTCCTACTCGAGCCAAGCGATCTCTCCTCCTCGAGAGCGTACTTCCAACTGGCGTATTTCGTCTTCAAACAGGAAGGGGTGGGAGGGATATATATATATATATATATATATATATATATATATATATATATATATATATATATATATATATATATATATATATATATACATACAGTGGTACCTCGACTTACGAGCAGGGCCGCCCAGAGGGGGGGGGGGGCAACTGGGGCATTTTGCCCCAGGCCCCCAACTGCCGGAGTGGTCCCAAAAAATTTAAAAAAATTTATTTATTAGATTTCCTCCGAAAGAAAATTCTGAAACTTGTACCGTACTTCAAAATTCAAAATAATCTCCTGAAAAAAGGGCCCCCCCCCCAAAAAAAAAATTAAAAAATAATTATTAGATTAATCAGATTTCTCTTACTACAAAATAGTCTTCTGAAAAATAGTCTTGGGGGCCCCCAACAGAAGTTTGCCCCAGGCCCCGTAAAGTCTCTGGGCGGCCCTGCTTACGAGTGTCCCGACCATGATAGGATATTCAATGGGAAATTCCTCGAAAAACGGACGGAATTATGGTGGCTCACCGGTAGATGGCGCGACATGTAAGAAACCGACGGATTTTTCATTGAGTGGTATGGACGCGTGTTTTTGAAAATCGCTTGACAAATTTTTAAATTTATTCTGTGCACAGATATGCCAGCATGTTTTGCACCTGCTTGTACTAGTGGCTATCCATCAGACTTATATGCAAGGTGTGTCCATAAAGCAACCGGACAATCTCCTTCAAAATAATCGCCAAAGGAGCCTATACAATTTTCCCGACGTTTCTTCAAGTCATCGAAACACTGTTTATAGGCGTAGGAACTATCCGTTCGCAAAATACGCGTAACATTTGATTTAATATCCGAGACGTTTTCAAATCCCTGTCCTTTCGTGGCCATCTTAAGCTTCGGAAAAAAGAAAAAATCAGCTGGTGGTAAGTCGAGGGAATAGGCTGGGTGATTTATCACTGTAATTGAATGCTTAGCAAGATATTGTTGTACGGAAATTGCTGTACGGGTCCTAGCATTATCGTGTAAAAGAAACCATTGCCCGGAATCAAACAGTTCCTCCTTAACTCGCCTTATCCTGCTTCTTAATTGAAAAAGCACCTCCTTGTAAAAATATTGATTCATATTTTGATTTTCAGGAAAAAATTTCTTTGTAATCAAAAAACGCAAAATCAATGGAAGGACAGAGATTTGAAAACGTCCCGGATATTAAATCAAATGTTACGCGTGTTTTTAAAATGGTTAGAAACAGTGTTTCGATGACTTGAAGGAACGTTGAACAAATTGTATAGAGACCTCTGGCGATTATTTTGAAGGAGATAAATTTATTTGAATGTGAGTAATATTTTTCTTATTTATAAGAAAATGCCCTGTTACTTTATGTTCTATATTAAACGAAATTTTAATTAAAAACTTACCATCATTGGCGATTGTAATTTATTTGATATTTTTGTGGAATGCAACAAGTTATCTGGGAGTGAATTTTATACATAGCATACAATTTTAATTTTATAAATATATATTGATTTTGTTTGTCGTTTATTTCAATTCTACGCATTTCAGGACGGTGAACTTTTTGAGAAATGGCGAAAACTCTCATCCATAGAAAAGACAAAGTTTTCAATGTTGGTGACAAGCTCATTTTGAAGAAGAGTGTGTAGAAAGGTCATATACAACTACACTCACTGATGGAACAATATTTAGTCTTGAGAGTGGAAAACTATATTTAAAAGCAGGTTCTACACCGACATTATTCCCTAATTTACAAAAATATTTGTCTGTTTAGAGAACGTACAGGAGAAAATCTCCAGTTACTTGTTATTCTTCATTTGAAAAACAAACAAACAAACAAAAGATCTAATATAAGTGAAGATGTCGAATCTCACGCAGAAGCTGAACAGCAAAATTATTATTCTACATTTTTGGTTCATTTAGAAAATATACAAAAACCAGATTCATGGTGGACAGCAGCATTTACCCAAGAGTAGGGTAGGTGTCTCAAATATCACCTACTCTAACTTTTTTTTTGACATTTCATCCACTTTTTAGTTTCCGATTAGGCTGGAAACTCAAAGAACATCCTTAAGAACCATTTCCTTTGGTATCCCGAGATCAACGAGCTCCAAAAAGCAGAGTCAGTTTAAGTTATGTAGCCAAATTGGAAAAACTGAAATTTCCAGCGAATTCCAGATCGGTTCCTAATATATCGCCTGCCTTTGTTCCTCTTACCGCCTACCAGGCGAAATGAGGAGCATCTGCTAAAAGGCGTTGCTGGCAAAGTCTCCGTTTAATGCACTTTCTAATGGTATGAGCCAAATTTCAATTTGGATGCAGCTACCTGGTCATTCACTGGATTCTGATTCTTTGGAGCCAAAGTTTACGAAGTCAACAGCCAAAACAACTTCAGACGCCATATAGTTTCTGTTGTCAGTGATAAGAGCGTTGTCGCTATCGCCGCTGTTAGTACAAACCCAGAACTAAGAAGTTGTTGGCGCTCCTGCGTGATCACTGGGAACAGTCTTCCCGCCAACCCTTGGCGACTGTTGTTCAGTTGCCAAGGATTGGCGGGAGGACGGTTCCCAGTGATCACGCAGGAGCGCCAACAAAAGTGACTGCGTTTTATCATACATAGCGCGAATCGTACTTTAGAAACACGAGTAGGCGTTATTAGGCACAGGGGAGATATTTGGGACACCCACCCTATCTGATTTGTGCAAAAGGGAATTCTAAATATTCTTGCACACTGGGGTATTTGTCGGATGTAGCTGGCCAAAAATATTTGTTGTCCAATACTTGGTGTAAAGCTCATATAACTTTAGTTTATCACACATTATTACACTTTTTCTTTCGAAATAAATCTTCTAAATAAACAGGATTCGTGTAAAGCCTTTTAACACTTAAGGATCAGCATTAATCCTTTCAGGGGCAGCAACCTCCACCGCAAATTTTTTTAACCTAAATAATTTTGAAAATTTTTCCAATTAAAGATTACAAAAGGTTTTTACTTCTTTAAACTGATAACAGATGGCAGCACTAGCCATTTTTCTGCTCATTTAACTGGAATACATTGCATGCAAGTGAAATGAGGACTAGATTCAGGCGTCCAGACTGTGCGAACTGCGCCCCTGAAAGGATTAATTGTAAAAAATCGTTAGCAGTTAACTCTGTGGTTAGCAACCAAGAGGACTTTTTTCTCAAGAAAAAAATGTTTGTTTTTTTTTTGCTTTATACCACCTTTGCTGAAATTCTGACTTAAGGCTGCTATGTACTAAGGAAAAAAATCGTATTTCCCTTTTCCTCTTCTAGCAGACTCTTGTGGTGGGAGGAGTCCAGTTGACAGTTCGAGAATTCCACCCCCCCCCCTTAGGATTGACATTTTGAGGGAATGTAATGGCTCTCTCTCTACAAGGGGGTTAAGCGCTGCCCTCCAATTTTTTATTTAAAATATATTTTTGCCAACTATTTAAAGGTACATCAATGCTGATAATCCAATAAAATTGGTATTGTCAGATAGCCTGAACTTTTCTGCAAAGCGCTACAGGATTCATTTTATAAATTTCGTCCACCGAAAGAATTTATGAGCCTGAAGAATTTATTGACCCCAACAAATTTTCAGTCGGGGGGGATACTTAAAGTATCATGTATACCGGGGCTCCCCACCAACTTTGAGGGAACTGAAAAATGTCATCCGGCAGACAGTCGCTGCCATCGATGCTACAATCCGCTGTAAATGGGCTTAGTGATGCGCCTCACTTCTCTGTTACCTTGTGCTGCTAGTAATATTGAACATCTGCTACTTTAAAATAAATGCACAGTCTCATATTATTGTGATCTGTTTCATTTTCTGTTTTGGGTTTGCCTGATTTGCATAAAACGTCTCAGTATAACGTGTGAGCGCCTCTTTTGGTCACTTTTGGAAATTTATTTTTTACGTGAAAAAATATCCAATATCCCTCTGATCTTACTGGCGCAAACACAAAAATTTTCCGAGCATTACTTCTTTTATTATGAATTTTTGAACTTTGCAATTAATAAATAAATATATATATATATATATATATATATATATATATATATATATATATATATATATATATATATATATATATATATATATATATATATATATATATATATGTATGTATATATATATATACTGCTGGCCACTGTATATATGCTATGAATTAAGGAATAAATGCAACACCCTGAAGGAAACATGCAAATAACATGAAATTTACAACATTCATTAGCGGAGGTGAGATATGCAAATGATTAGAATTTCAGCGCAGACGCACATCACGCGCGCCTGTGGCGCCACTTCAAAGAGCTATTTAAGGCTTGGAGATTTGGACGATTTCAAGTTCGGCAATTGTGTTTTTCTTGTGGTTTTTTTCAAAGAAACGATCAATTATGCCTCGTCGAAAACAGCGATCATCTTTTGATCAAGTATCCGAGTTCGACAGAGGAAGGATAGTGGCCTACCGAGATTGTGGATTATCTTTCAGGGAAATCGGTAGTCGTGTTGGACGAAACCAAACAACTGTAATGCGGATATGTGATCGTTGGATGCAGGAGGGTACGACGGACCGGCGTGTTCGATCGCATCCACCTCAGCGCACCACTTCACCTGGTGACAGGCAAATTGTGCGCATGGCAGTGACGGATCGCTCAGTCACATTACGAACCATAGCACAGCACATGGAGTCTGTAACGCATCATCCAGTGTCTGCGCGTACCATTCGACGCCGTTTACAGCAGAGTGGTCTGTCCGCAAGACGTCCATTGCTTTGCCTACCCTTGACGCAGAACCACAGACGTCTCCGCCAATGGTGCGATGACAGAAGGATGTGGACGGCAGAATGGAATGAAATTGTCTTTACTGACGAGTCACGCTTCTGTCTGCAACACCACGATGGTGGCATTCGAGTCTGGAGACACCGTGAAGAAAGAATGCTGAACAGCTGCGTTATGCACCGCCACACTGGTCCTGCACCGGGTATTATGGTATGGGGCGGTATTGGATATCACTCTCGCACACCTCTAGTACGCATTGCCGGTACTTTAAAAAGCCAGCGCTACATCTCCGAGGTGTTGGAGCCAGTTGTCCTTCCTTACCTTCAGGGATTGCCCACAGCCATATTTCAACAGGATAATGCGCGACCACACGTGGCACGCATTGTCCAACGGTTCTTTGTCAATCGCCAGATTGAATTGCTTTCCTGGCCGCCTCACTCTCCGGATCTTTCGCCGATAGAAAACATGTGGTCCATGGTTGCTCTACGATTGACCCAGATTCCATCCCCAGCTGCCACAGCAGATCAACTTTGGCACCGTGTGGAAGCTGCTTGGTCTGCTGTACCCCAAGAACTCATCCAAAGTCTCTTTGAATCAATGCCGAGGCGTGTGGCAGCGGTGATCTCCAACAATGGCGGCTACTGTGGCTACTGATTTTGGCAGGAACCACACTTCACAGAAGTCTATAAATTTAATCATTTGATACTTGGTCAACATGTTATCTACAAAATAAATTTTGTTGCGATATCTCTTGTTTTTCTTGGTGTTTAAATTTGGGTGGCCAGCAGTGTATATATATATATATATATATATATATATATATATATATATATATATATATATATATATATATATATATATATATATATATATATATATATATATATATATATATGTATATATATATATGTGTGTATATATATATATATATATATATATATATATATATATATATATATATATATATATATATATATATCTGTGTGTGTGTGTGTGTGTGTGTGTGTAGACTTTCCTGTCTACGTGGCGGCATATAGGGTGTGTCTAAGAACAACACACTTGAGTCATAAATACGCTACACTTTGTAATACTAAGCAACTATTAATTTATTAATGTAGACAGCGATTATGATATTCCGGAGAACCTACTTTACTGTCTCCGGTACAATATAACAATACTAACGGGATAGCTTCGCTTCCCTTCAACAGAACAAAAGATCGTGCAGCTTTCTCGCTCCAGTAAAATGCACCACAACGCAGACCCTGACTCACCCCGTTGGAATTATAATCTCTCCCGTGCCTCGCACGGAGTCCTAAACAGAACCTCCCTCATCGAGGTCTGTCCCTCTTCTCTTCAGCTAAAAACCTGCACCCTCTCGCGTGGGGCACACAAAAACATATCCCTCTGTCGAGTAGCGGTCATTCAACCCTCTCTGTCCCCTCAAGAATGTCGCAGGAAAAAGGGCTTGGTGCTCTCTGGCTACGCATAGCAACACAGAAAATTACTATGGCATAAGGAGGGATTTTGCATAAATTCTACATTCTCACCCTATCCTGATAAGAGCCGTGTCCTCACGGCTATAAATAACACACAAGTTAAAAGTACACTCAAATAAAACATATAAAAATATTAAAACACTCATTTTCCAAAGAATTGAGGCTAAAATAATGTAATTAACCCTCAAATGATTAAAACCAGTTAGAGCCTAATCATTATTAACTGAGTATATCAAGGAAAAACTAAACAACAATTATCAGTTCAAATCACCTCACAGTATACATAAAATTAACACTTCTAAAAAAATATTTCCAAAACACATATTTTTTTGAAGAATTGATAAAATATAATGAAATTAACTTTTGAATGAATAAAAACAGTTAGAGTCCAATCAATATTAATTAAGTATTAGAGAGAAATGTTAATTAAACAATAACAGCGCAAAGCACTACACAAGAATATACTTATTAAAAATATTACTAATCTCTCATTATTCTTTAAGAGAATTGTTAATTACCCAATGAATAAAAGTTCGACCCTTGAGTAATCTAAAACACACTAATAATTTTTTTTCCAGTTAAACAGTCTTCTTTTTTTCCTCTTACTAAAATTCCTCTCGAATTTTACACATTCATTGCGAGCATTTTGTGCTCGTGATCTAGTCTTTAGAACTAAAAATGTTGTAGGGTCAACGAAAAACTTTGTAGGGCACTCTTTAGTTACATAATGCACTACAGCCTTTGATTTCAGTACTTTCTCGAGTATTTCGATTGCAGTAGTTTTCTCCTCAATTTCAGCACGAATTTTATCACATTGAGTCTCTAAGTTTTGTGATTCTCCACTAGTTTCTGCAGCGGTTTGAACACACACTCGCTCTGAAGACGTACATTTGTCGTACATAATGTTAGTTTCAATATTGGACTTATCTAGCCCGTTGCTACAAACAGATAAGTTTCCCTTTGACGGCTTTGACTTCTCCGTCTCGCTAACATGCCGTCCCGAAGCACCTATCTCACTTTCTGTGTCATTCACATCTTCCTTGTGTTCACACGTATTGAAGGAGCGCAAATCACTCTTTCGTTCATGGCTTCGCTGCTCGGAATATTCACGGGAACTATCAGGAATTTCAGGTGCTACACCCGACTTTAACTTAGACTTAACAGGCAGATCTTTATCCACCACAAGAATTTTCTCTGTATTCCTATTTGTAGAGGGCTCCGTTTTAACTACATCAGGGATCGGCAACCCCATCCTCCTATACTCTAACTAAAGCTCTTTTTTTATTCTCTGTACCTCTAGCTTCAAGTTCCTCTATCTCTATTTTAACTTTTTCTCTATATTCCCTTTCCTCACGGTCTTCCACTACTGTCTGTATAAAACTACTGAAAAAGTCAGGGTCAGTTTCGTAGTCATCGCAATTTTCAATCAAGCCTTTTAGATCATTCCAATCCATCCCTGGAGTTGGATCTAAGCAGAGCTCATAACATACTATGAACAAATCCTCTTCTATGGCACTTTCAAACATTTTGTTTTTCTCAAGCAACTCAAAAATTTCACAGACGGTATCACGAATTCACTTCAACATGACGGTATTAACTATCCAAAGAGTTCATCCGGGCCGGGCGCCCAAAAATGTAGACTTTCCTGTCTACGTGGCGGCGTCTAGGGGGTGTCTAAGAACAACACACTTGAGTCATAAATACGCTACAATTTGTAAAACTCAACAACTATTAATATATTAATGTAGACAGCAATTATGATATTCCCGAGAGCCTACTTTACAGTCTCCGGTACAATATAACAATACTCACGGGATAGCTTCGATTCCCTTCAACAGAACAAAAGATCGGGCAGCTTTCTCGCTCCCGTCAAATACACCACAACGCAGACCCTGACTCGCCCCTTTGGAATTATAATCTCTCCCGTGCCTCCCACGGATTGCTAAACACAATCTCCCTCAACGAGGTCAGTCCCTCTTCTCTCCAGCTAAAAACCTGCACCCTCTCGCGTGGGGCACAAGAAAACATATCCCTCTGTCGAGTCGGGGTCATTCAACCTTCTCTGTCCCCTCAAGAATGTCGCAGGAAAAAGGGCTTGGTGCTCTCTGGCTACGCATAGCAACAGAGAATATTACTATGGCATAAAAAGAGATTTTGCATAAATCCTACATATATATATGATATATATGAATATATATATATATATATATACATATATATATATAATATATATATATATATATATATATATATATATATATATATATATATATATATGCACACATATATATATATATAATACATATATATATATATATATATATATATATATATATATATATATATACACAATATTTTTTGGAAAATAAAATAAAAGTAATTTAAAAAGAAATAAAAATTTCGGTCGTAAGTCTAGGACACCTATATAGGGCTTTTACACATTTCCAATGGGGCTCCATTTATATTTTGAATGGAATTTTACCAGACGCTATGTCCTAGGTATTGTTTTGCGATTGTACATCGTCAAGATCGCGCCCCATACATTTATAGGTGCTAAGCAGAGTTTCGATGCCGTTGTGACGTCTCCTCATACCTCGACATACGTTTCGGGGAAGGATTTGGACGTCAGCGGTGACGTCAGCAGCCGGCTCCGAGATCGCCGGTATCTGGAAGGAATAAATTATACTTTCGGCTCTGACTTTAGAGTATTTCATTTTCAAGATTCTCAAATTATTGCATAACAGGGGTTGTCTCTTGCATAACGAATAAGGCTTAATTCTCTCGTTGCCGGGAATTCCTTATGTAACCGATTTGAAAGAGCAATGTAGATAAAGAACTAGAAAAAAGAAAAGCGAGTCGTACACATTTCAAACCATTTGAATAAATACGTGCGCGATGTTTCAGTCTATATATATAAAACAGTTCTGTAACTGACTGATATACAACGCACAGACCAAAACGCTGGACCTAAAGGGCTGACATTTTGCATGGAGATTCTTCTTATAGTGTAGGGGTGCACTAAGAAAGATTTTTGAAAAATTCTTCTTAGATTTTTTAAAATTAAATTTTTAAGCTGTTTTAGTAACTTTTTTTAAGTTTGCATTTAAAATAATAATTTGAGGGTAATAAAATTTATATCACGAGAAACACCGTAAAAATTCCTTTAAAATGAAATCTTTTTCGAATATTTACCTCCATTTTCTGATTTTTGGTGAATTTTTCAAGATTCACTTTGAGAATTTAATTTATTAAATGCCGATCACGTGATTTCTTTTTCTGGTTCTTTAAATAAATTTAACGTCACGTGCAAAACGACGAAATTGACAAAAAAAATATTTTTCTTTTCTTGCTAATGCGGCAGATGATTGGACATTAATCGTCCAAAAAAACATTAAAATACAGTAAAAGATATGTTCCTCAAACTATACTATACTAACTGTACTATATTCTTTAGTATATCCCATTATATTTAATTTGAATATGAATACAGAGGCTGTTCGCACATTTTTTAGACGATTTTGGTAAGCGGTAATAAAAAATCGTTTGCTGCAAAAGAAATAATTGCTATTGAACTATGTTTTTAAAAGTCAAAATTATCCTCTGCGACTTGAAAGTTTTGTTTTTATTCAAAATGGCGTTTTTAACAAAGCAGTGGTTCGAAGGCTACATTTATGCTCTTTCCGAAGAGAAATATGCATACTCCGTTATCCAAAAACGATGTGAGAGTCATGGTTTTGTGATATCTAAAGCGTCGATAGGTAATATCGTCAACAAGAAAGGAAAAAAACGTCAAATTGGAGCCTCAAGTGGGACAAAAATTCCAAACAAGTATCCAAGGAAAAAACGGACATCTTCGACTATTGCAAAGGTACGTTGTTTAATGTTAAAAGAAAATCCCCCTAGTCAAAGGACAGTTGAAAAATCATTAAAATGCTCGGTGTCCACTGTAAACAAAATGATAAACGTTGATTTAAATCTTAAGAAAGCGAAAAAACGCAATGTGCATCGTCTTCTTCCAAATTATATCGCTGAACGCAGGACACGCTGTAGAATTCTATATGAGAAACACTTATCTAAATAAAAATGGAAACAATTGTCACAATAGATAAATCATGGGTGTATTTAAATGATTGCAACAAAAAAGAGCCATTTATTATCATAACAGGGGAGAAAAAAATTTAAGTACATGGTTCAAAGAATCGAAAGAAAGTTTTTCTAGGGGATTCATGATTGTTGCTGGTTTTTCTTATAATGGCAAGTTAAAAATAAAGAGAGTGGAAAAAAATGTCAAGATTAACTCCAAATACTATCAGGAACATATTTTATCGCCAATTTTTCTGAATGAAATACCATCGCTTTACCCACAGTGCCATCAATCTGTGAGACTCCATCAGGACAAAGCTAGCAGTCACACATCAAAATCCACTGTAAATTTCCTAAAAGAAATGGAACAAAAAACTGGTATCAAGGCCATACCCTTCACTGATATCCTTACTAAATCTCCCGATGCATTATGACCTATTGATTTTTGTGCTTTCGGACTTTTAAAATCTGCATTATCCAAACGTCGTCCCAAAACCCTTACAGGACTCTGGAAAGCTGTTCAGGAGGAATGGGATAGAATACCTCTTCTGACACTTCAAAAGGCATTATTATCCTGGAAATTGCGGTGTCGAAAGATAGTTCAGAATAAGGGATGTCAAATAGAACATTTAAAACACAAGAATTTTATGTAATTTAGTTTTGTGAATACAATATACATTGTCTAAAAAAATGTGTGAACAGCCTCTGTATATATATATATATATATATATATATATATATATATATATATATATATATATATATAAATTTATTTTTTTTCGCATTAATTACTTACATTGACCGTTGTATTTAATTTGAATGTACTCCGTAGCGAAATGCGGGTTTTCAGCTAGTCCATTTATAAGCGGGAGACATCCCGAAATAAATTGGATTTATACCTATCTGGAATGGATTCGCCAAATAAAATGGGGTTGGCGAAAATTTGAGCTAAAAATAGTTTATGAAGCGAAAACCAACGTTTCTGAATGAATCTCGGCATTCATTGGTCGTTATTCGGGGAGCCTTCGATCGGTTCATTCACAATCGTCCAATCCGTAGTCGTTGTACTCATTTGTACCGGTGCTTTTACATTCTTAGACAAAAAAAAAGATCCACCAAGGAGTTATCCGAATGGGACGAAAATCGGTAGATGTGATGTACATATACAGGAAAACGAATGATTACAAATTGAGAAAAATTGGATGATTTATGCAAGAGAAAGAGTCTCACAAAGTGAAGAAGTCAATAACGCGTTGGTCCACCTCTGGTCCTTATGCAAGCAGTTATTCGGCTTGGCATTGATTGATAGAGGTGGCGGATGTCCTCCTGCGGGATATCGTGCCAAATTCTGTCCAATTGGCGCGTTAGATCGTCAAAATCCTTAGCCGGTTGGAGGGACCTGCCCATAATGCTCCAAACGTGATCGATGGGGGAGAGATCCAGCGACCTTGCTGGCCAAGGTAGCGTTGGGGAAGAACGAAGACGAGCAGTAGAAACTCTCGCCGTGTGCATGTGGGCATTATCTTGCTGAAATGTAAGCCCAGGATGGCGTGATATGAAGGGCAACACAACGGGGCGTAGAATATCGTCGACGTACCGCTGTGCTGTAAGGGTGCCGTGGATGACAACCAAAGGGGTCCTGCTATGAAATGAAATGGCACCCCAGACCATCACTCCTGGTTGACAGCCCGTATGGCGGTATCCCACCGCTGCCCGGGGCGTCTCCAGACACCTATTCGCTGGTCATCTTGACTCAATTCGGAGCGGGGCTCATCCCTGAAGACAATATATATATATATAATATATATATATATATATATATATATATATATATATATATATATATATATATATATATATATATATATTCTAGTCTAGTCAATGACATTCCAGGTCAAATGTGCCCGACACCACTGCAAAAGGGCTTGTCGGTGTACAGAGGTAATGGAAGTCGGCGCAAGGGGCGCTGGGAGCTCAACCCCCTTTCTGCGGGCCGCCTATGAATGATCCTTGCGATCACTGAAGCACCAGTTGCATGTACGATCGATGATAATGATGAATCTGGGTCTGAGAGTGCTGCTCTGTCGATTGCTCGGTCCTCACGTCCTGTCGTTTCTCTAGGCCAACCGCTTCCTTCTTGACGCTGTGTTCAGCCATGGTTCACCCATTCCTGCAACACGGATTAGACCAACGGGCTTCTTTGAGCCCAACTACACGTCCTACCTCAAATGCTGACATCTGCGCATATTGTTCGCGCACCCATATACGAGGCATAATAACTGTCTACCTGAGTACACGAATGATCTTCGCAAAGAATTTATGACCTGGAATTGAAGTTTCTCCTCTTTTATATCGTGCCAGTTGCGCAGTTAAGCTGCAGACTCACATGTTCATTCATTGGCCGCCAAAGTTTAAAATTTTGCATTTTCCGTCGAAACCTGTATGCATATCAATGTGTGTCCTATTTGCATTACCCCATCTTGGTGCGTCGTTTTTATTAGCCTAAGAGTGTATCTATGACGCCTGGATCGTGGTCTAAGAATGCCAATAAATTGACTGTTAGTTAAATGATCGGAAACGGACTGCATAAATTTTGTATTTCATTTATAGTAAAGCTATAACCTGAACATTTACTATAAATAGTCCAATTTACATTCGGTTTGACCACTATTTTGTGACACTGATGAAGAGCCATATATATATATATATATATATATATATATATACACAGTGAAACTCCTCTATGGTGGCCAATAATTTTTCTGAAAAAAAGGGCCCTTTTGAGGGGTGAACGACTAGAGAAGTTTCACTGTAAATCTCTCTCTCTCTCTCTCTCTATATATATATATATATATATATATATATATATATATATATATATATATATATATATATATATATATATATATATATATATATATATATATATATATATATATATATATATATATATATATATATATATATATATATATTAAATATTATGCCCTCCATTCTAGCATTTAAATTCCCTTTCCTAAATTCAATCCGCAGTAATCTTAATTTATCGTTTTAAAACCCTTAGCAACAGAACTTCTCATGAATCGCATTGCCTTTGCATTTCTGCACGTGTATACTTCTGCAGAGAGGCGTGGGCCCCGCATCGCGAGCCCCAATATCTACTGATCCTACAAGATAATAGTTACATGTACCTCGCCTCTCGCGTGTATGGTTGAAAGGTGATATTCGCTTCCGAGCCGTCTTCTGAAATGGACGGATGTACTTTTGTCGCTCGAATAAACGATTCGGCCAGACTGCATCAAAATTTTATTCCTTTCAGGCTGAGTCTAGCTCCAGCCATGTAAATATGAGCTAGTTTCTTATTAATAGTATAATTTAAGGATGTAATGGATATATTACATATCTATCTATCTATCTATCTATCTATCTATCTATTTATCTATCTATCTCTCTCTCTATATATATATAACTTGCAATGCGTTAAATGCAGTCATTTTATAGAATGGATAGGTAATCTATAAAATGAGTGGCGTGTTTAGACAAAGTATGAAATCTCTGTGTTATTTTAATAGTCTATATACATTGCTTAGGCTATATGTTACCGGCAATGTGCGAAATCAGGCTTTGTATAGAACGCCAAAAGTGGGATTTCAAAGGATGAAACGCTTAATATTTCGCACATTGACTACGCGTTCTATAGAATGGCAAAAGGAAAACTGGTAAAGTGTAAAATAATTGCTCCAGTGACGTTTTTGTTGCCATGTGGCGAAACACGTCACTTTCGACGCTCGCCCCAACTATTGAGCAAATCCACCATTTGCACCAGTCGTTGTTCAGCATTGACAGGAGTTTCATTTAGCCCGTACTGTGTTGCATGAAAATGGCGGAGTAGGATGTAGTGTAGACCCAGATAGAATCGCCAAATGCTGACATGCAGCGACGATTCTAAGAAGAACCATCTAAAATGGGAGCCTATGCTGCTAAAAACAGTGATTTTCTAACGAAAAACATACCAAAAGTTAGCTACAGACGGATAAAAGGATAAGACATTCGTCATAGCCTTTTAGGGAAGTTATTTTAATGAAAAGGAACCACGGGACTCTTGGGTGCAAAATCGCTGTAATGTGGTGATGGTAGAAAACATAATTACACGATAAAAAGAACTTTTTATATACCATGTTTTTAAATTTTCTGTTGAATCATATAAACTTGACAATTCTATGCATTAATAATTACTTTTTAAAATTTTTTTTGATGAATTATCCCATCAACTTGAAAGAAAATGAAGTTAATTGGAAGTTAATTTGCGTTTAACTTTTCGTTCCCGTCCCGGTCGATAGAGGGCTGCACCAGTCTACAAAACAAAATTAACTAAAAATGAATTCAAAACTGCTTAAAGATGGCTAAAAGTATTGAAATAATGCATTGTCATCGTGTTCTGAGCTATTCTAAAAGTTTCAAATGTCTAGCTAGTCGGGAAGTTAGTTAAAAATCGATTGCAAGATTTGTACGGGACAAACACACACAAACAAACAAACAAGAAAGCGAGTTAATAAAAAAACATGGTAAAAATTACCGAAAGAACTGTACCTCTACGACCCATAGTTTTCTAGAAAAATGCGAGAGAAAAGGCATGACGTCATATCCGGTGTACGAAAAAAAAGTTTATTTGAAACAAGAACATCGGTATTTGCATATGTTTGCAGACGAAGATGTTGAAAATATCCACCGCGCATATCGACGCATGCAAGCGCGCACCGTGGAATGACGTCAAAGTCGTCGTTTGAATTTATCGTCGTTTGAATCGATTGCAAGATTTGTACTTGACAAACACACACACAAGCAAACAAGAAAGCGAGTTATTAAAAACATGGTAATAAAAAATAAGCTGATTTATCCTGTTAAAGAAGGCGTGAGTGAAATACATTTCGGACGTTTAGTTGTTTAACGTGCTTTCATGAGGCTCGTCAGACAATTGGCCAAGGTTGCTCTGACAGATTGTTTGAAAGAACTTTCACCCAAGAGCAAGATCCCTACATGTCATGATATTAAACTTTACGTTTGTGAACCGTGCCAGAAAAAAAAAACAAAAAGTTGTTAAAAAAGGTGGGCTGAAGCTTGTGGTTTTTTCTGATTTCAATTCCCTTTGTCAGGTCGATCCCATCGAATTCAGTCTCAACCCGACAGGGAATATAAGTTTGTAATGGTGCACCAAGATAGTCTCACTAATTTTGTGGTTATCAAGTCTGTCACTTCAAAGACAGCGTATCGTACAGCGTCGTTCACTTGGAGCACCATCCATTGTAGAATCCGACAACGGCAGAGAATTTTGGAATCACGTGATGAAGAATCTAAAGGAGTACTGGCCGATTTTGAAGATCGCCCTTGACAACCGTCGCCAATCACAAAGCAGCGTGAACACTACTAATCTGGACAGTGAAGATATATTTGGTATTTGGACGCAAGATTAAGCAATAATTACCTGTAGATAATGAAATTCCAATTTAAATATTCTGTTGTGCGTGGAATAGTTCAAAACAAGGATCGACACACAGTCCTATGTTGCATATTTTGCACTTATAATACGATGTTTTCTTTCGCTTTTCCTTGTTTTTAGCGCACACAACCCATTACCTTCTACCTTTATAACCGTTTTTGTCAATTTAAATTTTCGGAAAATGTCTTCCAGATAAACGGAAAGGTTGAGTGCCCGAGGATTTTGGACAAATTTTTAAGTTTCTTTGTTTTGCGAACTGTTCTATTATCTGAATTCCAAAGAGGGTATTTTCTCTCCTTTTACCTTCGAATATATTACATTTGCATTTAGATGTGCCATATCTAACAAACCCAAAAACAGCTTTTATGCCATTTCACTTTTTTTCTAAATGCTGGATAGTGATTAATGATAGAATTGCCAGTGTCAACACCTCCCATATTTTGAATACAACACATATTTCACTCTTAGTTAGGTATCTCGGTCTTTTAGCCATGGATAACGGAATGAAACTGAATATAACCCCACACCTTAAATTAATGGCCAGCAGTCTCACGATGTATATACAGGCGATGTATAGACGAAATAACTTTGTCTAGCGACATAGTGATTTAGTGTTCGAGAAAAAGAAAAAGAAAAAAAATATCCAAAACATCTACAAAAAACACCCAGAAATATTTCTCTCTCATACCCTGTAATAGCGCGTGCAGACTTGTACAGCGCTCTCTGCCTATTCCAGTGATTTATGTGTCCTGTACTCTGTTCCCTGCGTAGATCGCTCGGTCTAGCGGTCCGTGAGCATTTCATCAAAGGGAAACTCGAGGTCCCGGAGGTCAAATGGTGACAGTGGGGGCGGGTCACACTAGATCAAGCAACACTAAGTCTTTGGCGGCTTGAATGGGGGGGTTCTAAATGGGGGAATATCTGGAAGACACGTGTTCATTGGAATGGGGGTGGTTCTAAATACCGTGTCTAATATTACCGTGACTAATGTTGACAGGACTTTCGGGGAGAGAGCTCTGTCGAATGTGAATGCACCATAATAGTCAGTTAGATGCACTTCACCATATTCTCCTAACGAAAAAAGCAAAGCAATAAATTAAAACGCCGGCGTCCCTTTAACACATACGTGCACTTTAAAGAGCCGTGATTCACAGTTTGTTTACACCAATAAATCTATCAAATCCAGAAGCACAGAACAGAAAAACAGAAACTAATGCCCGTACATGAAGGTCAAATGTCATATGACTCGACCGTTGTGAAAACTGTTACCATTTAGCGCCATCTACTAGTATTTAAAAAATTCAAATAAATCGTTCCATTTTCAAATTACGCATACGCGACACTGGGCTCCCCGTGATGATCAGAGTTCTTCGCCTATGCGAGACGCTGGTCTGATAACAGTGGAATCGTTGCGTCGCGCATACGGGACGCTGGTCGCGAACGGGTTAAATAAACTGTCCGGTGGACTGAGTGAAGGCGTTTCGTCATTCTGGGGTTAATTGAACATCATATTAAGTTATCTTCGGTTGTAAAGCTCAAGAAAACCTCACAACAATTTATATATATATATATATATATATATATATATATGTGTGTGTGTGTGTGTGTGTGTGTAAGTAAGTGTAATTAATATATATATATATATATATATATATATATATATATATATATATATAATAGGCCAGGCCCACTGACTAACGACAGAGTAATTATTGGATTAAATGAATTTTTTTAACTATCGTAATCTTTTATCCTAAAGAGAGGTACCGGAACGCCACTCAAATCGAGGCCTGTATATATATATATATATATATATATATATATATATATATATATATATATATATATATATATATATATATATATATATATATTGTAGAAAATTGTATCAAGGGGGCGCTGCGACGACCGTAGAGAGGGAGAAGTTTTCGCTTCTCAGTTCGCTCCTCGCTCTCGTAAAAAAGGGTCATGTAACCTCCGTTGGAATCCCTATCTGGGGAAACATTTTTCTATTTATTTTTTACAATTGTTAAATGTTACAATAAACAAAAAGCCCAATCTTCGTTGTCATCCATTTGTAGTAGTTCGTCATAAATTCGATAGTGGTGCATCTAAGTCGGGAAATTCGTAGTGAACTATAGAAGTCGCTTTCTACTACTAAATAGTGTCAAGAGCATTTGTTGTCGTTCCACCTTAAAAATTCGTTGTGGACATTGTGCCTTTTTGTAGAATCGTGTGTCGAAATCGGACTTTTTTTGTGCTCATCGGTTCGTTTTCGAAGTGTGTTCAGGTCGTCGTTTTGGGTGAGAAATTTTTGTTGAAATTTTTGTTGAAAGTTTTGTTGAATTGGTTTATTGTGACATTTGTTTTGATTGTCGTTAGTTATTTTGTTGACTTTGCCATTCTGTTTTCGTTAGTTTGGTTTAATTGTTAGAAATTGTTGTAGTAATTGTGTTAGAAATTGTTGTAGTTGAGGTTTTGATTTTGTAATATTTGTTGTTTTGTGTTAGCGATTGTCAAAATGTCGAAATTTATAAAGCTCAAAACCAAACGGGATGTTCATAGAGAACAATTAACAAAGATAATTGATAAAATTGATAATTATTTGTTAGAACCGGATCTGAATCCTGATGTCTGTGAGTCTTTGTCTGAACAGTTAATTAGTAAAAGTGAAATTTTGAGTATGTTAAATGATGACATAGATAAACTAATTAATGATGAGGATGAAATAAGGGATGAAGTTTTAACTGTAGATGAATATTGTGAAAAGGTAATTTCTGCAAAAATTAAATTGCAAAATAAAATTAAATCGTTAAACTTAAATTCTACCACTGAACATAGAACCACCGAAAATTCGTTACCATCGAAAACTCGTGTAGAAATTACTGCTAAACTTCCCAAATTGTCTATTGCAAAATTCTATGGAGAGCCGTCCGAATTTCTTGAATTCTGGAATCAATTTGAAAATTCAATCCACAATAACCCAAATTTAAATGAAGTTGATAAATTTTGCTATTTAAAGTCCATGTTAGGCGGGAAGGCTCTCTGCAGCATAAAGGGGTTTTCAATTAATAAAGAAAATTACGCGCAAGCAATCAAGTTGATTTCTGAAACTTTTGGCCAAAGGGATATTTTAATAAACTCGCACATCTCAAATTTGCTTAATATTAAACCAGTCAAAAATTCTTCTAAAATTCAGGATTTGCGTAACTTGTATTTCGATTGTCAAACACAGATTCGGTGTTTGCAAAGTCTGGGAATAGATTCCGAAACATACACTACTCTTTTGACAAACATAATCTTGAAAAATCTCCCACATGATATAACGTTAGAATTTGCTAAAGTCAGTGCAGATAAATGTCATGATCTGCAAGAGTTAATGAGCTTCTTGTACAAAGCGGTGAGTGCGAGGGAGAAAGCTCAGCGAATCCAAGGTCACTCCACCCCTTAATTCTCCCCATTGCCACTCAGAGGGGGGGGGGGGGTCTAACTCTCAGCCGAATCGCACAAATAAGTCAGCTTTGGAACTTCACGCCGATGTATCGAAGAGCGCGAGTTCTAGCAGGTGTCTTTTTTGCAATGACTCACAGCATGGGAGCTCAGAGTGTGATATTTTGACTCTCCAGGAAAGGAGAGATAAGCTAGTCAGTGAAAAACGTTGTCTGATGTGTTGTAAGATTAACTGTTTCGTAAAAAGATGCAAGGGGCCAACATGTAGCGTTTGTAAGGGTCGCCACGCCAAAGCCATTTGCTTTAAACTCGAGAATGACAAGAAGCCGAGAGTGGAGGTTGAGAATGACGTGTCATTAAACCATGTGGTAAATGATTTGAGTGGGGTTTTGTTGCAGTGCGTTAAAGCAGAAATAGTGGGTCGGAAAAAATCGGGATTAGCCTTAGTTTTGTTTGATAATGGTGCACAACGTAGTTTTATCCGAAAAAGTGTGTCGGAGAGATTAGGTTTAAAGGTTTTGGGTTCCGAAAATTTGAAAATTTATTCGTTTGGTGCTAAGGCTCCTAGTACCGAAATTTGTCGCAGAGTATAGATAGTTTTAAAAAATGTGTTGAACGGAGAGGAGTTTATCGTTGAAGCGCTAGAGGTCGAGGAAATATCAAACGCTGTTGTGAAACTTCCTAGTAAAGAGGTGTCGGAAAAAATGAAGTCTGAGGGATTTGTGTTGACATGTTCAGATGAGTCATCAGACAAGTATATTTCGTTATTGATAGGATCGGACTACTACTGGAATTTAACTAGAGGTGTCGAAAGGTTGAATTCTTCGTTAGTGGCAGTTGAAACTTGTTTAGGGTGGTCGCTTCATGGAAGATGTGGTAAGGCTGACGAACTTACATCTGTCAATCTGGTCCTCAATCAAGAAGAGTCAATTTCGGCAGAATTGAGAAGGTTTTGGGAGTTGGAGAGTTTAGGTGTACAGGGTTGTGACTCAGGTGTTGATATTAGGGATCAGGAGATGATTAGAGAGTTCAATGAGTCGATTCGTTTTGTTGATGGGCGCTATCGTGTAAAATTGCCGTGGAGGTCGGGTGTGAAGGATGGTTTAGAGGATAATATAGGAGTTGCTCGTAAACGGTTCGAAGGATTGACTCGCAAGTTTAAGATGGATAGCAGGTTTTTCGATGAGTACAAAGGTGTTGTTGATGAATATTTGAAAGAAGGTATCGTTGAAAAAACTGCTCTAGAAATCCGGAAGGAAGATCATTTTATTTGCCCCATCGCGCTGTCATACTGAAAGACAAAACAACTAGTCGAGTACGCATAGTATTCGATGGATCTGCACATGACAAAGAGAAAATATCTCTCAATGACTGTTTGCACGCAGGTCCGAACTTGCATCCCAACATATTCCAATTGCTTTTGAAATTTCGCCAGAATGCTGTTGCGTTCACAGCTGATGTAAAGTCGGCTTTTATGCAAATAGAATTGGATGAATCAGATCGCCAATTCACTCGTTTCTTCTGGGTTGATGACCCTAATGAACAACCATTTGTGCTCAACTTCACGCGGGTTTTCTTTGGGCTAACATCGAGTCCATACCTTCTTGCAGCCACACTGAAGTACCATTTTCAGAAATACCAAGAACAACTGCCAGCTACATCGAATCTACTTTCGAATTGTGTCTACGTCGACGATCTAATAGGAGGAAGAGAAGAGGTTTCAGATGCTCTGAAAACCTCATTAGAAAGTGTAAAAATATTCAGCGATGCTGGAATGGTACTCAGAAAGTGGACAACTAATTAATCCGAACTTCGTGAATTGTGGAGAGCCAACAACATTGAAGTCGAACAGCTGGACACTCTTGTTCGTTCTGGCTTATCGTCGAAGGTCTTAGGTTTGGCCTGGGATCCAGATAGTGATACGATATACTTTTCCACCACAGAACTTGTGAAATTCGTATCTCGCAGAATAGACACCAAACGGTTTATTCTACAAATTGTCGATAGACTCTTCGACCCGATTGGTTTTCTCGGACCGTTCATTGTAAGGGTGAAGTGTCTACTTCAAGAACTGTGGACATTGGGTTTGGACTGGGACCAAGAATTGCCAGACAAACTGACTCATAAGTGGCACTTGTGGTGCAAGGATGTAGAACAATTGACCAATGTCAAGATTCCAAGATATTACCTTTTCGAGCTTAATTGTAAATTGTATCATTTGAACTTCATTGTTTTTCAGATGCATCGTTAGCAGCTTATGGAACTGTGCTGTACTTGAGAAGTGCTTCTGCTGACGGTAAGGTAATCACAAGTTTCATATGCTCAAAGAGCACGGTAGCACCATTAAAAACTATAACCTTGCCGAGGCTGGAATTAATGGGAGCATTGTTATCTGCAAGGTTAGTTAAAGAAGTGAAAGAATGCTTGAAATTTGATGCTAAATGTTTTTATTGGAGTGATTCTCAGATAACACTTTTTTGGATTAAGGGTAAATCTAGCAAATACAAAACCTCTGTAAAAAATAAGGTTGAAGAAATCCAATCTTTAACTGAACCTGGCAGATGGCATTTTTGCCCTGGTAAACAGAACCCAGCTGATGTGCTATCTAGGGGTATGTCCGCCACAGACTTGGCTGAAAGTTCATTGTGGTGGTATGGACCGCCGTGGTTGAGACAACCACCGGAATTTTGGCCCCCTTGGGAAAAATTTGATTCTGAATATTTTGAACCTAATTGTGATCTTGAATTGAGAAAAAACTGTGAAGTAATTGTGCAAAATAATTGTATTTCAGAGAACGAAGGGTTTATTTTGAATTTGAACAATTTTTCTAATTTAATGAAAGTTTTAAGAATTACTGCATTGGTTAATCGTTTTATCGCGAAATTGAAGCATTTAGAATATGAAAATGGTCCACTTACTGCAACTGAATTAGAAATTGCAGAAAATACTTATATAAAGTTCGAACAGTCTCTAGCCTATCCTTCGGAATTGCATTGTTTGAAAACTGGCAAGCCAGTTCCCACCGAATCGAAAATCTTTAGCTTAGCCCCATTCTTAGACAATAATGGAATACTTCGTTTAAGGGGACTGGGACGTCAAATACCTTCAAAACATTTATTTTTGAAATTGTGGCTTAAAAAATGGAGCAGATTCTGCAGATTACAAATATATATAATTTATGTACTTTTTGACACTCTAACAACAATTATTAGCAACTCAAAAATGTAAACATACATTTAAATCCCCTATAATGGGAAAGTGTTTTTGCGTTTTTCTCAAAATATGATTTTTTCATGTAATGGTACACTTTCTGCAAAATCTGTTGCAAGTACATCTCTGCAATTTTAAAAGTCAATAGAATAAGTGCTGTTGTATCAATATGACCTATATTTTTATTTTTAAACCTTAAGATATTTTTGTAAATGGTGAAAATGTATGACAAAAATATGCAGATTTCTGATAAGTAAAATTTATAATTTTTTAAAATTTTTTTAAAAAGTGTAACAAAGATTTAAATGGGTTCACTATATAAAATAAACTGTGTTTAATCATCACACAAGATTTCAAGGTAAGATTTTCACTAAATTTTTGAAAAAGTGTTACAAAGTGAATACCTCAAAAATTTCAGGGGGAAAAGTATTTTTGTTTATATTGTTATTTTAAATTTACTTTTCAATCCAAAAAGAAATTTTTTTTTATCTTAAAATATTCATAAAGGTCTTACTAAATTAACATTAAAAAAATCACAATGATGCATGCATATTTGTATAAGATATGGGCTTTAAAAGAATAGCCCAAATTTCCAAGTTCTTAGTTGGACGTCCCCTCGTTT
Source organism: Dolomedes plantarius (assembly GCA_907164885.2). Taxonomy (NCBI): domain Eukaryota; kingdom Metazoa; phylum Arthropoda; class Arachnida; order Araneae; family Dolomedidae; genus Dolomedes; species Dolomedes plantarius. The sequence goes on along the minus strand of OU015497.1, from coordinate 15,352,104 downwards.
AAAGGGGAGGATTGAGCAGGGTGAATTATCTGAGAATGAAATTCATCCTATTATTTTGCCTAAATCAAAATTTGTAGAATTATTGATTATTAGAGAACATAGCAAAATTTTACACGGTGGGGTGTCAGCTACTTTGGCAAAAATTCGTACAAAATTTTGGATTGTGAAGGGTAGGCAAGAGGTAAGGAAAATTTTGAATAAATGTTTG
>OU015497.1:15289396-15346896 GCA_907164885.2 Dolomedes plantarius | reverse complement strand
ATATATATATATATATATATATATATATATATATATATATATACAGGGTGTCCCAAAACGACCGCATAAACTCTGCACAGCTAGATTCCTCGTTGGGAGTACATAAAAACTGCCCAAAGAAGCGTTCCTGTACGATCTATAGTTTACGAGAAAAATACGAAAAACAAAGTATGACGTCACTGCCAGTGCAAGAAAAAACACTTTATTGAACATATCAACAGCATGCACAATTTAAAGCAGATGTTCAAAGTGTCCGCCGTGCATGTCGAGGCAGGCTTGAGCACGCCGTGGAATGGCTGTCATCACACGTTGCAGCATCACGGGGTCCACCGAAGTACAAGCAGCATGCACACGAGCAACTACGTCCATTTGTGTTGTCGCTACGTCTCGATACACCAGTTCCTTGAGATGGCCCCATAGGAAAAAATCCAACGGTGTAAGATCTGGCGAACGTGGCGGCCATAGAACCGGACCCCCACGTCCGATCCAGCTGCCGGGGAATTCCATATCCAGCCAACCACGGAGCACAGAAATGCGCCGGAGCCCCATCATGCTGGAACCAAAGTCCCTGTATTGCGCTAATGGTATGTCATCGAGGAGCTCGGTTAAGACCTCATTGAGAAACACCAAGTACGACTGTCCCGAGAGCCGTTCGGGCAATAGATATGGTCCAAGCAGGCGATCCCCAAGTATGCCGGCCCACACGTTAAGAGACCAACATTCCTGATGTTTCTGCGGCCGGATTGCATGCGGATTGACCTGGGATCACATATGGCTGTTGTGATGGTTGAATACCCCATCACGAGTGAAACATGATTCATCAGTCCACAGGATATGTGCAATGAAACCATTATCTGTGTTCTGTTGCTGCAACAGCCATTCACAGAAGGCCACGCGTTTCTGAAAGTCATCTGGTTTCAGACCTTGCACGGTTGTGTACCGAAATGGGTGTAGCCTCTCAGACCGTAAACGCCTGTGCACAGTACTTTCACTCGAAGTCATCTCACGGGCTAATGCGCGTGTGCTTACCTCGGACGTCTCTTCTACTGTGCTACCGTCAGGCCGCTCCGCGGTCTTCCAGTATCGTGAAGATTGGCTGTTGGCAAGACGCTTCCCGTATTTCGCAGTCTGTCGTTCAGCCTACGGATGACGTTGACATCGGGAGGACGGCGGGACGGATATCGACGGGCATACTCCCTAGCAGTTCGTAAGGCATTTCCATTACATCGGCCGTACATCAAGTACATGTCGCAGTAGTCACGAACGGAGTACATGGCCACCATACGAAGACTACCGGTAGCTGCAAGATGCAGCCTTTTAAATACCAGTTCAACGGCGGCTTAACGTCATTCCATGGCGCGCGCGTATGCATGACGCGATATGCGCGGCGAACGTTTTAAACATTATCGTCTGGAAAGATATGCAAATATTGTTGTTGATATGTCCAATAAAGTGTTTTTTTCTTGCACCGGCAGTGACGCCATACTTTGTTTTTCGTATTTTTCTCGTAAACTATGGATCGTACAGGAACGCTTCTTTGGGCAGTTTTTATGTACTCCCAACGAGGAATCTAGCTGTGCAGAGTTTATGTGGTCGTTATGGGACACCCTGTATATATACAATGAAGTGCCACTGAATTAGGGATAGCAAAGCCTATGCAAATTGTGTAGCTCTGTTCATCATGTATGCGCAAGTGAGTGCGCTGTGGTAACTGCATATATAGCGCGTACTGTGGTTGTTCTGAATTAGTTGTTGGAATTGCCAGTATGGGTAAACTGCCTGATTTAGACGCTTTCGATCGCTGACAAATCGTAGGTGCGCGACGCATGGGCCATTCAATTTCCGAAATCGTCAGACAGCTAGGATTTTCAAGGTCGACAGTGTCAAGAGTATACCAAGAATACATGGATGGTGGAAAAAAACTAGCGATCGGGCAAACTGCAAAGGACAATTAGCCTTGACAGTCCGTGGTGAGAGACGGCTAAGGCGTATTGTACGGAGCTAGCGAAGCCAAACATTAGCTCAAATTACCACCCAGTTTAATGACGGTGCCAGTCGTACAGTCAGTAAACGGACTGTGCAACGCTCGTTTCACCGTATGGGTTTCGGGATCCGTCGACCTACGAGAGTACCATTGCTCTATACTCGCCATCGGGCTGCACGTCTTGCCTGGGCAAGAGAACACAGAGACTGGAGTGTAGAGGACTGGAAACGAGTAGCATGGAGTGATGAGTCTCGATTTCGACTACTTAACGCCGACGGGAGGCTGAGAATATGGCGTCAGGCTCATGAAGCCATGGATCCTGCATGCCTGGCTGGAACTGTACAAGGGCATGGTGGCTCAATCATGGTATGGGGTGTTTTTTCGTGGCACAGTTTGGGATCTTTGGTGCGTGTACCAACCTCCCTCAATGCAATTCGGTACGTAGAGTTGCTGGGTGATCACCTCCATCCGTTTATGCTGTTCTGTTATCCACACTGTAATGAAGTTTTCCAGCAAGACAACTGTACCTCTCAGAAGTCCCGGTTGGCTACTGGCTGGTTGGATGAACATTCCTCTGACTTCTCTGTCATGAATTGGCCACCTAGAAGCCCAGACTTAAATCCTATTGAGCATCTTTGGGGTGTTTTGGAACAAGGCGTGAAAGGCCATAACACAGCACCAAAGAACCTTACTGAATTGTGGACAGCTTTAGCCAATATTTTTCAAGCCATTCCCGTGGAACGTTTCCAGAAGCTTGTTGAATCTATGCCTCGTCGTGTGGCAGCCGTTATCAAGGCCAGAGGAGGCCCAACTCGTTACTAGGTAGGTATCCCTAATTCAGTGGCACTTCAGTGTATATATATATATATATATATATTTATATCGGCCTGGAAGTGGGGTCGCTTCGGACGGATTCGTGGAAAGACAATTCAGATTGCTGGCAGACTTTCCTTTCCCACCTGTCTCCTTCGTAACAGTACTGAATGAAACTGAAAACCGAAGTAGGCACGCCACGGATTATAACGGTCGAAGCTTCACTATGGCTGCTACTTAAATTTTAAGTAACGGCATTACATTTAAGTCATTACATTTTAAGTCTTAAAAACTTAAAGCAGTAAGAAGGGTTTCCAAATGTTAAATTAAAATATTTTTCCAGTAAGAAGGGCAAGGACCGACAAAAATGAATTGGTGGGCCATAGGTTTGACCACACCGTTTTAGACGAAGGCAGTTACCTTCTGGGTAATAGGACAGCTACTCTTATTAAGTTAACAAGGGAGCTTCAACCGGGAATTTTTTAATTTTACATTTTTGACACTATAAACAATAGGATAATAATGTATATTCTTTTTTGCTACAATTGAAGACCCTTAGAATTTAAAATAAGGATTTTTTGGCAGAATAATGTCTGTTTTTCAAAAAACATTTAAAAAATTCTAGCATTTTTCAAAATACTCCATGTGCATTCCAAATCCTTTTAAAACCTTAAATTGTTTAATACAAGTTTACCGTACATATATAAACATAGCTGTGCAATGATTTTGTTTTGTATGAATCAAAATCCATAAATAATTATCTTGTTAATCTGGCTGTTGTTTTTTTATGTTTTTGCTTTATTTCATGGTCTATAAATATTTAAAATACTTTTGGTTTCAAAGAATAATGCCCAGGTTTGTGGAAATACTTAAATTAACCTTTTCCTTACGGGGTGGGATAGCATGTATCCCAAGAATACGGGCCCAAGAATGAATGTATATATATATATATATATATATATATATATATATATATATATATATATGTGCATACACACATATATACACACACATATATATATATATATATATATATACACATACATATGTATATATACATACATTCATACATACATATATACATATATACACACATATATACATATATACATACATATATACATACATATATACATACATACACACATATATACATATATACATACATATATACATACACATATACATACACACACACACATACACACACCTACATATATACATACATACATATATATATAACCCCCTTAATGACCCGTTCTTACAAGGGGGTTATGAAATTTCCCTTTTAAAGAGGGAATTGGAAAAATGTGCCCCGTAAGCTAAAGGTTAACAATCCCGAGAAATTTGGAAGAAATCAGAACAAAAGTAATGCGCATGGAACATTTTGAAAAAATGCTATCATTTTTTAAGAATTTTTTGAAAAAGAGGTCTTATTCTTCTACAAAATACTTATTTTTGAATTCTAAGCGTCTTCAATATAGTAGAAAATAATATTAATTATACTCTTTTTGAATACGAGAGTGAAATTTTGAAAATTTTTAAAAAACTATGTTGGAGGTCCCTTGTCTCCTTAAGGAAAAGCTGAACTACGATTTCGAGCAGTGGCGCACCCAAGGGGGGGGAGCCAAGGGGTGGGTCAAGGGGCCTTGCCCTCCCCCAAAGAAATAGAAATTGCATTATGAATATTGAATTTGCATTATAAATATTTTTATCCGTTCAACTCGCCCCCCCCCTCACCAACAAGATTAAACCCTGCGTGCGTCACTGATTTCGAGAACTCTAATGCTGCGTTCGCATTCATGTACTCTGCTCTGCTTTGGGGGATCGAGTGATTTATGTTCACTGCGTACTCTGTATATGCGTGGATCGCCTCCTCTTTCGGTCCTGCTACAGAGCATCAAAGATCCCGGGGTCCCGGGGGTCAAATGGTGTCAATGGGGGCGGGGGACACGGCGTGTAGGGTTACCGTGACTAATGTGATGACAGGAGTAGGGGGGGGGGGGGTCCATGCAGAGAACTCTGCATGAATGCATATGCACCATCAGAGGGTGAACGCAGTACAAACTCGTTCGAAAACGGAGAGAGCGGAAAAAAGGGGAGTTTCTCGAAGTCTGGAAAGGATCAAAAACAGGATGTTCCCGTAGATCTTCCGGCGGAGGAAACTCAAGTTGATCCTATAGTTATTCCACCGGTGGAAGAAGTGGGGATGGAGGTGTCCCTTCTTAAAATCAGTCATGATGAATTAAAGAAGGCGCGACAAAATTGTAAGGGTTCAAAAGAAATGTTAGCCTTAGCGAAAGCCTCGTGTCGAAACACACTGGGTTCCCACCTATGTCCGTTACACCCCCCCCCTTAACTTCTAAACGGTGACAGCTTAGGCCATAAAGTGGGTGTCTAGGTATAGTAAAAAGGCTACTCGATGACACAACTTACAACCCCATCTATCGGCAAATTTTGGAACGAGCGTTTTTATCTCGAAAACGGTACGAGATACGGGAAAAAAGTCAACTACAAAGTTGTTCAGCATCATCGATTTAGGAAGAAAAGGACACCTTGCTCACATTAGTACTTAAAACAGAATGTAGAAAATGAACGTTTGTTTGGTCCCGATTTCGAAAATTGTCATGTCATAAAGAGTGGAAGAAAGAAACTGAGACACTTTCCTATCTTCAGGATCCTTTATTTATGTTGCTGAAATTATGTTGCTGGTATTTAGTCTGTGAGATGATCTTTTCGAGCTTCGCTCGCTTTTCACGACGCCATAGTGCTGAAAATCACAACGAAACAAATGTTCGTTTTTACCATGTTTTTATTAACTCGCTTTCTTGTTTGTGTGTGTGTTTGGCCAGTACAAATCTTGCAATCGATTTTTAACTAACTTCCCGACTAGCTAGACATTTGAAACTTTTAGAATAGCTCAGAACACGATGACAATGAATTCTTTTAATACTTTTAGCCATCTTTAAGCAGCTTTAGATTAATTTTCAGTTAATTTTGTTTTGTAGACTGGTGCAGCCATCTATCGGCCGGGACGGGAACGAAAAGTTAAACTCGAGTTAACTTCCAATTAACTTCATTTTCTTTCAAGTGGATGGGATAATTCATCAAAAAATTTTTTTTAAAGTATTTATTAATACATAGAATTGTCAGGTTTATATGATTCAAGTTTTATTTTTAAGTTAAAAGTTCAGGGATGTCGAAAAAGAAGTCTCATCCTTGTCGCAGTAGACTAATTAATGAATTAAATTGTTAAACTCAATATGCACAGTGTATATAATGCTATTGAATTGTGTTGACGTGTACTAGAAAAGTGTATATCATTGATATGTTTTGTGTGTGCACATTATGTGCAAACATTATGTTTATTTTAAATTTTATATTATATGTAAATGGATATTGCGGTCTGAAAATTTTCATTTATTAACTCGAGAATGACATACCTTCTATAGTTTTATTGAATTGTATTCATATTCCGTAGAAATGTTTATATTATTGATATACTAGCCGGATTTTTGTTTTCACTTTTAATTGCCAAAAAATCCCTCCAAAATCAGTACATCTTCAAATGATCTATTTATGATTAAAAAGCTTGAATTAAAAGTATGAAAAATAGAAAAAGAATTCAAAATTAGACGCACAATGAAACATTTCTTTTGAGTGAGAATCACGCTTTGTTTACATCGTCAAAGATGGATGATCTCACAGAAAAAGCCTCATTAGAATCCAAATAACTCTAAAACTATTGAAGTAACTAATTAAGTGTACGCAGAAAAATTATCAGATTTTAAAGCTCTTTCTAAATATGTAACATTTATGTACTTTCATGAAAAAATACATCGATTTAAACTTTTAAAACATGGCAGTTTACGTTTTGTACGTCCAATTGTGATCGGTGGAGTAAGCATTTAGAATTGAAATGTCTCTAAGACTATTAAAGTAACAGAATAAGTGTACACAGAAAAAATATCAGTTTTTAAAGTTTTTTCCAAATATGTAACATTTATGTACTTTCATGAAAAAAATACATCGATTTCGACATTTTCAAACATGGCCGAATTTCATAACGGATGCCATACCGGAAATTATGTACCGGAAACGGTCCACCCGGAATTGTTCCGCCGACCGACAAAGTCTTTCTTTTATTTATATAGATGTTGTGCGCAGATTACGTTTATTTTAAATCTCATATTATCTGGAAATGGATATTACATTCTGGAAATTTAAACTGATTCACTTGAGAATGACATCCCTTACAAATAACTGCACTGAACCCGAAGTTAATAGTTATTTTACCTTCCAAAATTTTGTTTCTTTGCATTAATATTCCTTTGCAACTTAAGTGTGCTTTTCGTTGAAATACCCGTGGTTTTGTATAATCTGTTTCGTATGCAAGTTGATAATCTGTGTTATATTCGTTTCCAAGTGATTTCAACGCACAACTTTTCCTCTGCGGAGAAAAGTTTCCTGGGAGTGGGGAGGAGCTGTAACGGTGCATTAAACCTTGTGGGACTAGAAACAGAGGATTCAAAAAACCTCTGTCGGGTTGAAGAAACATACAATGAAACCCCAATCGAATTTTAACATACTTTGGGTCGAAACTATAAGCCACGCGTGTCTGATCTTTCCCGAAAGCTTGGGAAATCTGTGTGTTAAAAATCAACGACCACCTTGGGGGCTTCTAAACCTGTCACTGAATGGCCGTTATTCAGGGATTTTGGCACTACAGAAGACATAAGTTTTCACAAGATCCAAGACACAGCCTGTCATCGCTAGTGCAATCCCACGCTCCCGTCCCGAAAAGAAAGATGTTTTCACAGAAGAACCCCCCACTTCTGTGGAAGGAATTTCAGAGGGATATAGTAAATCCAGACTCTTTGTTTTTTCGAGAGAGTTCCTCTAAGATCCGGGCATTAGCAAACACACGAGCTCTGTCCCCTGAAACTAAACTAGTTGATGGAAACCGCTGTTACAATATTTTGTAACCAGACATCTCGTTAAACTGAAATTTGTTCAAATCAATATCAAATCTGTTAAGTTTGAGTTCAATATTAAATGTGTTAAGTTTTACTTCAATATCAAATCTATTAAGTTTTAGTTCAATATTAAACCTGTTAAGTTGTAGTTCAATATCTAATCTGTAAAGTTTTATTTCAATATCAAATCTGATAAGTGAAAGTACAATATGAAATCTGTTAAGTTTTAGTTCAATATTAAGTCTGATAAGTTGAAGTACAATATCTAATCTGTAAATTTTATTTCAATATCAAATCTGTTAAGTTTTAGTTCAATATTAAATCTGTTAAGTTGTAGTTCAATATTAAATCTGTCAAGTTATTTTTCAATATTAAATCTATTAAGTTTTGGTTCAATATCAAATCTGTCAAGTTTTTGTTCAATATTAAATCTGTTAAGTTGTAGTTCAATATAAAATCTGTCAAGTTTTTGTTCAATATTAAATCTGTTAAGTTTTAGTTCAATATCAAATCTTTTTAATTTTTTGTTCAATATTGAATATGTTAAGTTTTAGTTCAATATTAAATATGTTACGTTTTAGTTTAATATTAACTATGTTACGTTTTAGTTCAATATCAAATCTGTTAAGTTTTAGTTCAATATTAAATCTGTTTAGTCAAATTCTGGCCTGTTTTTTCAATTACCAGAAAGCACTCGGACATCGCTCATGATTTTTCCACGAAATCGAGCAACATACATCAGAGCCTCATCAGCTCGCCAGAAGTTGTCGCAGTACGTATGGTGTGGTCTGGCTGGTGGGCTCAAGCCATCTGGGTGTTACTCTCATCCAAACAACCATTTTATTTCGGAACCATCACTGGCTGCCATAGAGAACTCTCACTGTATTTATATATCCGGAATGTTTACATGCCTATATGTGTACGTATACATGTGTATGCTTATGCGGGTACGGTGAAACTTCTCTATGGCGGCTAATCATGGTTCCGAAATAAAAGGGTCGTCCTGAGGGGTGGCCCCTCGGAAAAGTGGATAAAATACGATCGGTCCTATGGCTTTTATAGATTCGATTCTGAACAAAATAGATCGTTTAGCGGGGCGGTCGACAAAAGAAGTTCCCCTATATATATATATATATATATATATATACACTGCTGGCCACTGTAAATGCAACACCTTGAAGGAAACATGCAAATAACATGAAATTTACAAGATGCATTAGCGGAGATGAGATATGCAAATGATTAGAATTTCAGAGCAGACGCACATCACGCGCACCTGTGGCGCCACTTCAAAGCGCTATTTAAGGCTTGGAGATTTCGACGATTTCAAGTTCGGCAATTGTGTTTTTCTTGTGGTTTTTAAAAAAAAAAACGATCCATTATGCCTCGTCGAAAACAGCGATCATCTTTTGATCAAGTATCCGAGATCGACAGAGGAAGGATAGTGGCCTACCGAGATTGTGGATTATCTTTCAGGGAAATCGGTAGTCGTGTTGGACGAAACCAAACAACTGTAATGCGGATATGTGATCGTTGGATGCAGGAGGGTACGACGGACCGGCGTGTTCTATCGCATCCACCTCAGCGCACCACTTCACGTGATGACAGGCAAATTGTGCCCATGGCAGTGACGGATCGCTCAGTCACATCACGAACCATAGCACAGCACATGCAGTCTGTAACGCATCATCCAGTGTCTGCGCGTACCATTCGACGCCGTTTACAGCAGAGTGGTCTGTCCGAAAGACGTCCATTGCTTTGTCTACCCTTGATGCAGAACCACAGACGTCTCCGCCGCCAATGGTGCGATGACAGAAGGATGTGGACGGCAGAATGGAATGAAATTGTCTTTACTGACGAGTCACGCTTCTGTCTGCAACACCACGATGGTCGCATTCGAGTCTGGAGACACCGTGCAGAGAGGATGCTGAACAGCTGCGTTATGCACCGCCACACTGGTCCTGCACCGGGTATTATGGTATGGATATCACTCTCGCACACCTCTAGTACGCATTGCCGGTACTTTAAACAGCCAGCGCTACATCTCCGAGGTGTTGGAGCCAGTTGTCCTTCCTTACCTTCAGGGCTTGCCCACAGCCATATTTCAACAGGATAATGCGCGACCACACGTGGCACGCATTGTCCAACGGTTCTTCGTCAATCGCCAGATTGAATTGCTTCCCTGGCCGCCTCGCTCTCCGGATCTTTCGCCGATAGAAAACATGTGGTCCATGGTTGCTGTACGATTGACCCAGATTCCATCCCCAGCTGCCACAACAGATCAACTTTGGCAACGTGTGGAAGCTGCTTGGTCTGCTGTACCCCAAGAACCCATCCAAAGTCTCTTTGAATCAATGCCGAGGCGTGTGGCAGCTGTGATCTCCAACAATGGCGGCTACTCTGGCTACTGATTTTGACAGGAACCACACTTCACAGAAGTCTATAAATTTAATCATTTGATACTTGGTGAACATGTCATCTACAAAATAAAGTTTGTTGTGATATCTCTTGTCTTTCTTGGTGTTGCAATTTGGGTGGCCAGCAGTGTATATATATATGTGTGTGTGTGTGTGTTTGTGTGTTTGTGTGTGTGTGTGTGTGTGTGTGTGTGTGTGTGATAGTGTGATAATAACGGCCCACCATTATATATCTAAAGCGTATTTAAAATTATCCTGTTAATAAAGCACGACCCCTTTTTCCAAACTTGCGACCTAAAAGTAAAATAAGATAATTTATCGTAGCCCTGCTGATCATGATACAGGCATGTGAAGTAACTGAAATCTATAACATCCAGAGATATGAGTGTTAGAAGTTATGAGATTCCGAATGTCAGTATAGTGACAAAATTCTTGAAGAGCTCTCGAACCACTCTGCATTTATGGGTTCTGTAGCGTCAAAACCACACTTTATAAGAACTTTATGGCAACTTATCCAGCACCCAGGTCAATAGTTCGCGGTTCTAACAAGTGCGGGATCTAGCAGTACAGTCCCCGATAAACTTAAGTGGACACGTAAACTCCACGAATCTAAAGTCGCCCAATTAAAATATTAAGTAGTTTAGGCCCTCTGGCGCCAATATCGCAAAACATCCATTTAATATTGCGTGCACAGAAGATTTCTGTCTCTTGGTGTCTAACTCTCGCTGCTGTCGGACCTGCTGTCCGATATGATGTAAAATCGGTGTTCTGAATGCGCCCCGGCGGGGATCGGTGGCGTTGCTATTGTGTGTGTTCAGTTGTCAAGATGCCTGTGTTTTGCTGAATAATGTTTGTCTACATTAGAATCCGGAATAAATTAATATGCGTCGCATCTCTGTTCTGTGTGTCCCTTCAAAGCCTCGCATCCATTTGGTTTTCTTCCCCGATGTGTCAACAGCTCTCGTGAAATGGTCTTCATCTCCTGACACTCCAGCTACGTCTGCAACATGTTTGTGTGTCATCTCCTCTACATAGATTAAGTTAGAGTTTATCGTGCGCGTATGCCTCTCCTCCACGGCGTGAGGTACGGGGCATCACACACACACACACACACACATATATATATATATATATATATATACACTCATGGACAAAAAAATTAGCGCACCAAGAAATAATTGCGGGATCGTAACGAAACTTGCAATGAAGGTACATGTCGGGGAGATATGCAAATGATTAGAAATGCAGCGTGATTGCGCATTACGTATAGCCGGTAGAGGGCGTTGAACATCTTACTCTGTGGAGTATAAAACAGGTAACCAAAGCCTGTTTGAGTGTGCTGAATCATTTACAAAGGAAGAGCTGAGATAGACATGCCATTACGCCGTGTTCGAAGACAATATAAGCAGTTGTCGCAGTTTGAGAGGGGGAGAATCGTCGGGATGATGGAAGCTGGGTGGTCAGCTAGGCGAGTAGCTCGTCAATTAGGCCGCTCTGATTGTGTTGTGAGGAGGTGTTGGGACCAGTGGACCCGAGAGATGTCATGTACACGATGACCAGGCTCAGGACGCCCTCGACAGACCAGTCGTCGAGAAGACCGCCACATCGTAAGAAATGCACGCGTACAGCCAACTGCTTCATCGGCCGCCATCCAGGCACAGGTAGCACCTTCACTAGGGGCCTCTGTGTCTTCTCGAACCATACGAAGGCGCCTGGCTGAAGGACAGTTGGTATCGCGGCGCCCATTACGTGTGCTGCCCTTGACGCCCACCCATCGACGCCTCCGTTTGTAGTTTTGCCGCGCACGAGGAAACTGGACTGCAGCGGAATGGAACCAGGTCATCTTTAACGACGAATCCAGATTCAATCTCGGCAGTGATGACAATCGTGTTCGTGTGTGGAGAGCCCGTGGTGAACGCTTCAATCCTGCCTTTGCTGTACAGCGGCACATCGCTCCCACAGCTGGAGTGATGGTATGGGGTGCCATTGCCTACAATACACTGTCACCCCTAGTATTGTTCCGTGGCACCATGACAGCCCAGCGGTATGTTCATGAACTCCTGCAACCACATGTGTTACCACTCATGCAACGGCTCCCAGGAGCCATTTTTCAACAAGACAATGCTTGGCCTCATACGGCAAGGGTGTCTCCGCACTGTTACTACCCTTCCTTGGCCTGCCCGATCCCCATATTTGTCTCCAATCGAGCATATCTGGGATCATTTGGGACGACGAGTTGGGCATCCCACGAGTTTGAACGAACTAGAGGCAAGGTTACAGCAAATATGGAACGAAATGTCTCAAGACATCATACAGAACTTGTATGACTCAATGCCCGATCGTATCGCATCGTGCATTCGCGCTAGAGGGGGTCCAACGGAGTATCAACTCCTCCGTTCTTTTGCCTTTTTCTCTGAAATAAATTATCCTTTTTCTTTGATTTTCTTATCATTTACTTATATCAAAGTAGTCATTACGTATGTAAAATTTCGTTTCATTTTGACGACTCCTTCTTGGTGCGCTAATTTTTTTGTCCATGAGTGTATATATATATACTATCAGTGGAGATATCCGTTGTAACGGATACGTGTAGTTAAAATGAACACACGAGAGACAGAATAACTTAAAAACAATAGCTTGTATTACAATTTCGTATATTTACATAAACACAAGCAGAGAGACTATTCTCGTCTGCATTTGGGAGAGATTTCTTAAAGAAACAAAGTCACTAGGACTAACAAAAGAATCTTTCGGTCTTTGGCCGAGAGCCGGACTCGCATCGGTCAGCAACTGGGACTGTCGCGTCCCAATACTTTCGCTGAACACATTGACAGGGCCCTGGGGCACTCTCTACTCTCACTCCCGTCTCTCTGGGGCTCTGCTCTCCACACATTCTGCAGGGTTCTCGTCAGGTGCCCCTATTTATCTGTTTGTCCGGAAGTAGTGTTTTTCCCGCGCTTTTTGAGGTCCCACGCTCGGTGGCTTTCTTTTCCCACTAGGGATTGACTTCACTCGGTGGGGCCAGCGTCGGCCAGTCTCGCGCTTTGTGACCCGCGTCTCGGAAGGACAGAGCCGCACTGCATGTTGTCTTCCGCCACACTGTAGTTGGGTCGTCAGCCATTTTAGCCAGAAAGCCAATTTACATCACAGGCGTACATTTCCCCTGGTTATTAAAAGAGGCCCCTCGCTTCTCGGAACCAGGCCTCTCTCGAAAACGAGAACTTTGGACTTGGGTGGTCGCTTCTCAGAAGAAAAAGGATTCACGACGTTACACTGTTTAGCCGTTGTGGCCGCCGGACTTGCCGGCTCACGGAAAGGAAGATATTCTGACAGCAACTGTTTGCAAGCCAGAGTTAAGGAAAAAGCGGTCCGGATGATAATTCTTCTACTGCAAGTGTATTTATATAGGACATTTTCCCTATTTTCCCACCACGTTTTGGAATTATATAATTGGCCAGAATCAGTGACATGACGGACGATGGTGGATGCGGGTAAGTAGTATTTGAAAGTAGGCATCTTTATTATAGACACTTTCACAGGACTTGTAAATAGGGGCTTGAAAGAGTCATATCTATGATACACTAACTCTAAAGTAGGACATGGACGAGGCATATTTATTATCTACTCTTCATTGGGGGTTTAGTAAGTAGGGGCTCGAAAGCAGTTCTTTATTATATATCAACGTCACTGGGGATTGCGGGTCTATTATATAGGGTCATGCTAGTGGAGTTTTAGATATCGATTGCGGGATTCGGGATTGGTGCCTGGAGAAGATTCAGCGGCACTTGCATAATAAAATATGAATTAAATCACTCCTAGGTCCTAGTTTAGAAGAGGGGTTGGGGTTTGTTGAAAGAGAGACTTTGGAATACGCGTTAGGTTAAAATTGGGTGCAGGCAATTTTCGTTACTTACACACACACACACACACACACACACACACACACACACACACATATATATATATATATATATATATATATATATATATATATATATATATATACACACCGAAGAGCCATTACATTATGACCACCTGTTTAATAGGACGTAGGACCACCTTTTGCCCTCAAAACCGCCAATACCCGGCGTCGCATTGACTCGACAAGGTGCTGATATGTCGTCTGAGGTATCTGGTACAAAGCGCTCACCAACTGGTCCTGCAATTCTAGCACATTGCGAGGTCGTAGCGTGGCAGCACGAATTCGATTTTCCAGGTGGAACCACAAATGTTCTATTGGATTAATGTCAGGGTAATTTGCAGGCCAAGACATGACTTGAAAGTCACTAGAATGTTCCTCGAACCACTCCCTGACGATTCGACGCTTATGACATGGTGCATTATCCTGTTGGTAAACGCCATCACCCGCCGGAAACACTGTTGCCATGAATGGGTGAACTTGGTCTGCAACGATGTTCACGTAGCGCTCAGACTTCAGGGATTGTTCTATGGAGATTATAGGTCCTAATGTGCTCCATGAAAACATCGCCCACACCATAATACCGCCGCCAACAGCTTGTCTCCGTCTAATTGTGCATCCGGAAGCCAGGATTTCCGTTGGAAATCGGCTTATTCGCACGCGCCCGTCGATGTGATGGACCAGAAAACGTGATTCGTCGGACCATGCAACTTTCTTCCATTCTTCTATGGTCCATTTCGGATGTTCCTTGGCCCATTGCAGGCGCTGCTGGCGATGACGTGCCGTCAGAGCAGGGACGTGCTTCGGCCGCCGGCTTCGTAGACCTATACGCAGCAGAGAACGCTGCACTGTGTTGAGAAATACCGTCAGGGTCACCACTGTTGTAGCTGCTGGCAATTGTTGTAGTCCTTCCGTCACGGCGAATAATGCCTAACAGCATCCGCTATCCTCTGGAATCAATGCGCCGCGGGCGACACACCGGCGATTTTTTATTTCACCATCCATGCACCGCTTTCGATACGTGCTCACAACGATGGCACGTGAACAGCCCACCAAATGCGCCGTTTCTGAATTCGACGTTCCCAGGAGCCGAGCCATAACGATTTGGCCTTTATCGAAGTCTGATAAATCGGCTGCTTTTCCCATTATTTCGCTAATCACACTATGTTTGGAAAGACAATGCATGGGCCCTTTGTATACTCCAACTTCAGTCGCGCACGCGCCGTCGTTTTGTTTCTGGGGGAGCTCATTGTTACAGAAGGAGGGTGGTCATAATGTAATGGCTCTTCGGTGTATATATATATATGTGTGTGTGTGTGTGTGTGTGTGTGTGATAATAATCACAATGGGGAATAAATTGCTGGGTATAACTTATTGGAGATGCAGTCGGGCGAGGTGTTCATCCAGGAAAGCACTGAAGAAATTTAGGAGAGAAACACACACATGGAGCCATAGAAGAGATACACAAATACAGAGTCGTATTTTATTCAACTGGACAACTGGAAGCATTACGAAGGCACTAGTCGCAGTGGCCAGCGGACTTGACCAGAAACGAACATAATATCTATGATTCTGCAGTAGCTACTTGCGAAGAAGTTAGGAGCGGCCATACATAATCTGTGGAGATGGGACGTCCACAGGACTTGCCCGGCGTTTATGCAGCAAGACAGCAGCCTATATGTTTACATGCCAACGTTAACAGAGAAAAAGGGAAAAGTCTTCCGTTCAAATTAATATGAAATGAGTGTTTCTTGATCTTTCCAGTAGGGGGCCTAAATTACTTATTTTTTTAATTGGACGACTTTAGTCTCGTGGAGTTCACGTGTCCACATCGTGGTTCTTCGGGGATTAACTAATTGCTAGATCACGCGCCTGCTCCGCGTTTTACCAAAAGGAAGAATTTGAAAACAGGACTTATTTGTTATTTACAAATTTAATGAGGCCTTCGGTTCCGACCAGATATATGGGGATGTTACTGAGTCCAGATTTTCACATGCCTGCTTAATGATCTGCAGGGCTAATATAAATTATAAATTACATTACTTTTAGGTTGCGATTTTGGAAAAGGGATCGTGCTTTATTAAAAAGAGAATATGCTTTAAAAGTAATATAGGAAGACGCGTTTTCTTGTTACATTTATATATATATATATATATATATATATATATTTATATTTATTGTTATGAGGGGTACCAGAGATACCCCTTTGCGTTGTGTAAATTTAGGGAGGTGAACTCCAAAGGGAACTATGCGTTTATAAATAAAAATAACAACATTTATTATCAATATTTTATAAGAAAAGGTCGGGTTTACATATTATATTTTAAGATCTTGGCTATACATATTTTAACCGAATTAGGGCATACTTCATCCTCTTCCTGCGACATAACCATTACGGGTCGAGTTAAATAAAAGTCTCGTAATCTCTCAAAAGGCAAGAGCACTATTTAGAGGGGGAATTTATGACCAACCTGGGGAGTTTTGATGAAACAGCAGAGCATGGCATCGTTGAGGCACTTCTACAGGAGGAGGCTTTAGGGATCGGGCTGAAATTCATGTGGCCCTTCACTGGCGGAGGCAACAGGATTCGGCGCTGGCGGTTGAAGAGGGACATCTCGCCATTTTTTCTCGTCTTTTCTTCCCAGGCTCTCTTCGCAGCTCGCTACCTCAAAACGCTCACTCGCTCTCCCTCCGAACGTCGTTTCTCCCACACTCGGGGCTCCCACAATCTTCATTATAACCCCTCCCCAGGTTAGTTATTCACGTAAATTTATTGCCTCTTCGAGTTTTTTATTCGAGGGCAGGATGCTCTGACATTCCCATGGTTGACCCACGTGGTACGCTTATTTCCAAGAAAATTGGAAGTCCGTTGAATTTCCTGGAATTTCTTTCACCCGTCCTGAGGAATTCAGGGGGGGGGGGGTGATGTTTCTTGGAAAATTGGTGCAGTTCCAATATGGCCGTTTTATGCCCCGTAATCGTGTTGGAAGAACAAAATGGCTATAACGTTGGAAGGAGTTCAAAATGTCCAAATTGTGGATCCTTCACAACATTTTTATATATATATATATATATATTTATATATATATATATATATATATATATATTTATATATATATATATATACATATATATATATATATATATATATATATATATTTATATATATATATATATATATACATATATATATATATATATATATATATATATATATATATATATATATATATATATATATATTTATATATATATATATATACATATATATATATATACATATATATATATATATATATATATATATATATATATATATATATATATATATATATATATATATATATATATATATATATAGGCTATCGACTAGTACTCTTGAAGTCAACAACTGTGGATAGTGAACCATCGTTATTTCAGCTCTTGAAATTTGGCATATCTCCCCCAGACGCGAGACGACACGCAAGATGGCTGCCAAACGGAGGCCCGTCCGATAGTGCAAGTGACAGCACCCCGTCACTCCCGCCGACCGAGAACGCTTCTAAAAACACTCGCGAGGAGAGAGAAAGTTACAAAATAAAAACGTGAAGTCAGTGGGTCGATTTCTAATGACGACTCGTCAAAAAAAGTTCCGAGAGGAAAGTGTGCCGTCCTAGTTAAATATTTCAGTTCTTGTGTATAATCCCTGATGTGCTGGATTGTTTTTCGACGTGGAGACGTCAATCAGTATTTTATTTTATTTATTATTATTTTTTTTTGGGGGGGTGGGTGGGTGGGTGGCACGACAGACTGCGACCGTCCCCGAGTATTTGAGAAAGCTACTTTTTTCGCATAAATGCCCGCTTTGAATCGAGGCATGGCGCAGAGGAAATCTCCCTCATTAAAAGTACACGACGGCGAAAGAAAGCTCGGCTGGCAGTGTTCCAGCAAGTCAGACGCCCGCTAGTGCGCGGTATTAGCCATAAAAGCGAAGGGCGGTTCAAAATCCTGTTTTGTTTTTCAGCTGCGAACTGATACATTTCGTGGCCGCAGCTGCCTCATCGTTACAAGTCGAGATGTACATAAATATACAATGTATCCGTCGAGACTTAGTCGCTATCGGACCCGTCCTAATCGAAAGGGAATTTTTCCCAACTATTTTGCTAATCACCAAATACAATTTTGGACGTAGATTTTAATGATTTAGGTGATTTTTTTTTATTATTATAAACTTTAATAAATTTTTTTTAATGAAAATTATTTTGAAAGAAAAATTTATTTGAATGTACATTTTTGATTGTAAATTTACTGAGATGAGTCAAATTTAAAATATCTAATAATTTTTTAATAATCTAATACTTTTTAGTATGAATTTAATAATTTAATAAAAATTTTATTGTATTTATTAAAATTATTAAAATTAAAATTTTTAAAAATTATTTAAAAAATTATTTTAATCATTTTTTGGATATAAATTTTAATAATTTCTGAAATATAAATGCTTTTATGATTTTTTTTACTTTTGTGCTTTGCATGCCACGGTCGGCGTTTAACCCTTCAGCGGGTGCGCCATTTATTGGAACATCAGCAGGCGCGCGTGTCACAAAGTGCAACGTCTCTTTCGACCTTGATTATTCCTTTTGTAGTAAACTTATTTTTTCAAATTGAAAAGAATAATTCTGCGTTTTATGACAAGATATAAAACGTTTATTGTAATGCCGTACTGAGATATATTTATAATTAAAGATCAAAGAATGCAGATACAATCGCCTTATTTCAATAGTGTCCGATTTAGTGGATCTAAGGACAACTTGCGAATGGAATCCTATCATGT
This sequence comes from Dolomedes plantarius, assembly GCA_907164885.2. Taxonomy (NCBI): domain Eukaryota; kingdom Metazoa; phylum Arthropoda; class Arachnida; order Araneae; family Dolomedidae; genus Dolomedes; species Dolomedes plantarius. Next base: position 15,327,974 of record OU015497.1, on the reverse strand, counting down.
CCAAAAACCTAAAAATCAATGAGATTGTCCATCTTTGTGATACGCGGAGTACCGTGTAATAGCTGCACATTGAATCGACTACAGCAACTCCTGCTTTTGCCGTATTGTAATCCAGTATAATCGCTGGTTTAACACGGTTAATTCATGACTAACACTGAATGGAGAGGAAAACATAGGCCAGTAAATCAGACCTGCATTAGAAAGGGTGTAGCTATCAACAGAAACTGCTTCGAACATTCAAACATTACATGTAAAAACAAACCATTCAAAATGACGAAAATGTTGCACTTTATACACGGACGCGCCCACTGAAGGGTTAAGTGAAGGAAGAGGGTTGTTTAAAATTTCAAAGCGTTTAGTTTTAAATAGTATAGTTCTGCTGAACCAGTCCACTCAAAGTAATTTTTATAGTTTTTCAATGACCGAATATTCAAAAGTTATTTTTCTTCAGGATTTGTAAAATTTTTATTTACACAAAATTAAGAATCACTTTGAGGGGGAAAAATTATTTCAAGGGCAAAAATTTTGACCCATCCAATATCCGCTCGATGAAAACAGACGAAAAAATTGCCGAGCAAATGTTCGTTTGTTTAGAGCAGGGATTCCCAAAGGGGTCTAGGTGGACGCTTTGGGGGGTATATTTTTTAAAAAGGGAAGTTTAAAAAGAGTCTATAGTATTCCAGGGGTCTATTGGGGGTTGATAAATTTTTCAGTTTTAAAATTTAATTTTTTTAGGAATGTAATTATTACATAATAATATCCGTTTTAATATTTATAAATACGGATTTGCATAGGGCGGAGGAATCCACCCATCTAAAGTCGAATGTCATGACGCTTTTGTATATATGTCGGATGAAATCTCTATATCTAAGTTGCTAAGCCGACTTTTTGGGCAGTCCGTGAGAGAAAAATACCACATAAATTTACTTCATTTTGGTCTTAAACGAAAGATTGTAATCTGTACATTTGTCAAATTTGGTTTTTGTAACCGCATTTTCTATTCATGAGCGATAATTTACAATTAAGGGGATGGTGGACCCTTCAAAGCGATTTTTGAAATTTTTACCTCACATGAGATATGAAATTTTGCATATATATTCATTAAAGTATAACGATATTAAAACCCTAATAAAATTTTATAAATATATTTTTAAAAATTTTTATAATTAAAAAATTGAAATTAAATTACTTTTTTTTAAAATGCTCTTTGCGACTCAATTTTTAACTTTCCGCCTTAATTTTATATTTATATCGCTTATAAATACATTATGAACAAAGTTATGTATTATTTTGTATTTTCTTTGAATAGTTAATTTTTAGGAAATATTTTTACACTTCTACTCTGAATTTTGGTGAATTTTTTTTACTTTTCTACACTTAAGTTAAACTTTGATAACCTGAATGACCTCGAATCCTAAAATGGATAATAACTTTATTTTGATGTATTACAGGAGTCTTTATTGTAAATTGCATAAAATTTCGTCAAAAATTATGATGCGAGGAGCATTTTAAAGACTTGCAAATTTGGAAATTTCTCATTTTGAGAAAAAGCCTACCTTCAATACTTACTTTTCTAAAGCCACCAAGTTTTCATTTTACTTTTCACTACATATTTTAAATGCATTTCATTCCAATATTTACATGTTTTTAAAATATTAATACACCCCCCCCCCCCCAAAAAAAAAAAAGCCAATTTTTGTTCGATTTTTGGTAATTTGAAAGTCCACCATCCCGTTAAAAAAATTGATTTCTGCGCATGCTCAGTGGCATGTTTAAATCTGGCTTTAGAAACTCGCTGTTTCTATGCATGCTCAGTGACATGTTTTAATGATAAACACGTTTATTCCGAGCAGTCTCTCTAGATCTCTCTCTGCCATTTTTATTTTTAGGATAATTATGTTTCTGAAATAAAAGACTAAACCTGATGGAAACTGTTTATTTCGCGCTGTTTAATGAGCGATAATTTACAATTTGAAAAAAAAATTGCTTTCTGCGCATGCTCAGTGACTTTTTAAATCTGGCTTTAGATACTCAGTTAGCACGAGGCCGCTCAAACACATTAATTTGTTTCCGCGCATTATTATGATTTTCAACATTTGGCAATGATGTGTTGAGTATAATTTGTGTATTAGTGCATTTATTTACTATCTAGCCGTCATGTTTTGACGGGTACCAACTAGTTATATTATAATTACATATCTGTCAGTAAAATTGTTTAGTTAAATATATATTTATAATCGTTATGTTAGTTATTGTGACTATACGATGATAAGCAATTTCAGGCCGAACATTAAAATAATTGTATCAAATCATCAAGCACTACGACCCCATTCATTGAAATCGAACTTTTTTGCAGTTACAATCTGTGTTTTTGAAATCCTGTTTATACTTCTGAAATTAAAATTTAAAATAGTACAAAATAATATAACATTGTGACACTGTCTCAATTACTACAAGAAATTAGTATTTATATAAGTATGTGATGCCCCGTTCCTACCCCTCAACGTGTCATCTATCGGCGAACTGTTGATCTGGGCGGTCTCTTAAACTCTAGGATAAGAGGCCAAGAAGTTCTTGTAATGTGCGGTTCTGACGTTATAGAACGCATAAATCCCAGAGTGATTCGAGGGCTTTTGAGATTTTTAGAATCCCATAAACTTCGAACACTTACCAGCACTTCAAACACCGGAGAAAGCCCTTTGAATTTGCCGTCAGTATAAAAGAAGACCCCAATACTCCACGCAGAGAGAGATCTGTGTTTGAGTGCGAGAGAGACGCTCTCCTGGTCCGAGAGGCCTTCTATAGGCCAGTGCTGTCGGTGAACCAGAAGTCATCCTGTATATCTAACAGTATAAATTCTAACTCGCTGTACATACTTGCTTAAAATGCAGTAGTTGTAGTATGATTAACGTAACGTAGTAAAGTAATTGAAGCGAAAGGCTTGTCGTATAATTGACTACGGTACAACATACACCTAATGAACCACTTTTACTAATTTTTTGTTCATATTCTTGGTCAAATTGTTATCTTTAAGCGTTTTATGCTCAATTATTAGTATTATACGAGTAATTATGCTAAATGCTGCATATTATAGAGAAAAATGTGAAGTGGTCGATGGAGAAAATCATTCTTTTGAAAGGGGTGGATGTAGGAAATAGGTTGGGAACCCCTGTTTTAAAGGTACCTTTAAAAGAAATTTTAGGCATTTCCTTCACAAGAAGGCGTCATTCAATTCAGGACATTTGGATGGATGACAGGAAATTTGAAAGAAAAGATAATGGTGAGAAAATACAATCACCTAAAAACAGTATCAAACCGAAATTTAATTGTCAATGCGAATGAATCGGAACTTATCTATATATATAAAACAGTTCCGTAACTGACTGACTGACTCACTAACTCACTAACATACAACGCACAGACCAAACCACTGGACCTAAAGGGCTGAAATTTTGCATGGCGATTCTTCTTATAGTGTAAGGGTGCACTAAGAAAGATTTTTGAAAAATTCTTCTTAGATTTTTTAAAATTAAATTTTTAAGCTGTTTTTGTAACTTTTTTTACGTTTGCATTTAAAATAATAATTTGAGGGTAACAAAATTTATATCACGGGAAAGATCCTAAAAATTCCTTTAAAATGACATCTTTTTCGAATCTTTACCTCCATTTTCTGATTTTTGGTGAATTTTTAAAGATTCATTTTTAGAATTTAATTTATTAAATGCTGAGCACGTGATTTCTTTTTCTGGTACTTTAAATAAATTTATCGTCACGTGCATAACAACTAAGGAGACAAAAAATATTTATTTTCTTTCTAATGCAGCAGACGATTGGATATTATAAAAAAAAATAAATATCCCTTACGATTTTTTATAAATATATATAGTATATATACACTGGTGTAAGAAATTAAGAGAATTTGCGGACTTGGTAGATTATCTCTAGAACTACTGTACCGATCTTAATGAAATTTGATATGTACATACATTGATACAATACGAAACAAATAACCATTCAATAATTGTAACACACACGCATGATCGTGCGTAACACTCGTTGGAGTCGGAAGGTATGTAACAGCGGTTGCAGAATAAACAAAAAAAATGGGTTAATAGATGGTGTTATTTTGCAGCAATCGGTCAATTTCAAATTGTAACAGTAAAAATGAGTAACCAACAACGTTTAGATGATGGAATGAGGTGACGAATTGTGGAGAGGCTAGAAGCAGGCCGATCTCAAGTCCAAATTTGTAGAGAGTTCAATTTAACGCCCAGCGTCGTGTGCAACTTATGGAAACAGTTCCAGGATACCGGATCCATCGAGAGAAAGCCTGGGCAAGGTCGTCCAAGATTCACGACGGCCATATAAGATCGCCATTTGTCAATTATAGAGAGGCGTAACAAGAGTGCTACAGCTTCTCAGCTCTCTCTTGACTTGTATGCAGTCACAGGAACCCGTGTATCAAGGGTGACTGTTTCCAAAAAACTTCATGAGAGAGGGTTGTTTGCAAGAAGACCTGCTGCTTGCGTCCCGCTCACTTCTACGAACAAGAGAATCCATTTATCATGGTTCAGAGAGCATAGAGATTGGAGTATGGATCAATGGGCGACCGTTCTCTTCACTGATGAGTCCCGGTTCAGCCTAAACACCGATTCTCGCCGTACGTTCATATGGAGAGAACCAGGGACCCACTACCTACCCTCCAATGTCCGCGAAATCGACCATCATGGTGGAGGAGGTTTAATGGTCTGGGCAGGCATCATGTTGGATGGCCGCACACCTCTCCATGTCTTTGAAAGAGGCACTGTGACTGGTGTGAGGTATAGGGATGAGGTCTTGGAGCCCTATGTTCGCCTTTTCAGGGGTGCAGTTGGCCCTGAGTTCTTTTTAATAGAAGATAACGCGAGGCCACATAGAGCTCTTCTGATGGACGAATTTCTAGAGAGTGAGGATATTCGCCGGATGGATTGGCCAGCCAGATCTCCAGACCTTAACCCTATAGAGCATGTCTGGGACGCTCTGGAGAGGGTAATTGCAACTCGCAACCCCCCTCCGAGAACCATCCAGGAAATGAAAACAGCATTGCTGAACGAGTGGGACCAATTGCCACAGGAAATGATAAACTGCCTTATTTCAAGTAGGAAATCACGCTGCGAGATCCGTATATCTGTAAGAGGGGACCATATCCCCTATTAACCCATCTGTTAACCCATTTTTTTTGTTTATTCTGCAACCGATGTTCCATACCTTCCGACTCCAACGAGTGTTATGCACGATCATGCGTGTGTATTACAATTATTGAATGGTTATTTGTTTTGTATTGTATCAATGTATGTACCTATCAAATTTCATTAAAATCGGTACAGTAGTTCTAGAGATAATCGACCAAGTCTGCAAATTCTCTTAATTTCTTACACCAGTGTATATATTACATCATACATTGATCGTCGTATACATTGATCGTCGTATTTATTATAAATATATATATTTATTTATTTTAGCATTAATTGCATACATTGACCGTTGTATTTAATTTGAATGTACTCCGTAGCGAAATGCGGGTTTTCAGCTAGTTTCTGCATATACAGAAGGTCGTTCGCACTTTATGGAAACGATTTTGTAATTTATTTTTGTCGTTTGCGTGTTGAGATAAAAACTTGGCATCTTCAGAATAATCGTCTGCTATTGTTTGTTTTGATTGGAATGTGAAATAAAAGATTTGTTTTGAAAATAGCTCCTAAAATTGATAATTTCTCGAAGGTTACGTAACTGCACTTTCCGAGGAGAAATATTCGTATTGTACCGTAGTCAATAATACGACAAGATTTTCACTTCAATTACTTTACTACGATACGTTAAACATACTAAAACTACAACAGTTGAAGCAAGTATGTACAGCGAGTTAGAATATATACAGTTTGATAGTCAGGATGGCTTCGGGTTCAACGACAGGTCTGGCCTATGAGGCATCTCTGACCAAGAGACCTGCGTCCCTCTGGCACTGAAAAACAGATCTCTTCGCTTTGACTATCGGGGTCTTCTTTTATACTGTTGGCGAATTCAAAGGGCTTTCTCTGGCACACAGTGGAGTATTTGTAGCAAAATCATGGCCAAATTTTTTTTTCCTGTGTTTTAAAGTTAAAACTATTGCTTTTGACTTTTAACTTACTTTGTAATAGCAAATACTTACTTTTTTGTAAAAAAATTAAATTTTTTTCTAAAAATTAAAAATTTTAAAATTTTAAAATAAATTTTTTAAAAATTAAATTTATCTTTATAAATCAATCTTTTTGAAATAAATAAATAAATAAATATATATATATATATATATATATATATATATATATATATATATATATATATATATATATATATATATATATATATATATATATATATATTTTTTTTTTTTACATTTTAATAGTTACCAAAGTTTAGTAACAATGGCGATCTTAGTTCTCTAGTGACTTCAGAAGCTTAACTTTTTCAATCTGATTCTCCTGAAGTTTGTCCTTCGTCATCTTCTTCAAATTCATCTTCTTCATCACTCTCTTCTTGGGTTTTTTGAGAAGGACCACCATCAGACCCTCTGGAAGAAGAAGTTGTAGGGTCTCACTGCTATAAGGCTTCCTCTTCTTCCGTGATCTTTGTCTAGAGCAGCTCATATAAGGATCGCTGCTTAATAGAAGCCTGTTCAGCCAGGACATCTCGGTTGCATACTTCTCTGTTGAACTTTCTGGAGTATTTTTGCACGGTACAGTGTAAAATGTAATAATGTCCCGATTTAATTTCAAAACATTAATTCTTAACGCCACAAAATATATACATTTAAACTACATGCAAAGCTGAAACGCAATCAAATGCTGAAACGCAATCAAAACGTGCATTCGCAAAGAAATCTGTTCTGCAACTGAGGCTAGAAACTGCTGAGTGTTACTTATGCTGCTGGAAATTATGTGATTCACTCAGCAGTTTGTTAGAAATGATAAAATGCACTTTTGACAATTATTGCGCAATTTTTAATTTTTACACTTTTGGCCAGGATTTTGTGTCAAATACTCCACTGTGCGGCGTTTGAAGTGCTGGTAAGTGTTTAAAGTTTATGGGTTTCTAAATGTCATTATAGTGTCAAAAATCTCAAAAGCCCTCGAACCACTCTGGGATTTATGCGTTCTATAACGTCAGAACCGCACATTACTAGAACTTTATGGCCTCTTATCCTAGAGTTTATGAGACCGCCCAGATCAACAGTTCGCCGATAGATGACATGTTGAGGGGTAGGAATGGGGCATCACATACTTATATAATTACAAATTTCGTGTAGTAATTGAGACAATGTCACAGTATCAATAAATTATAAAGCGGTGTAAAAATCGTGGTTATGGCATTTCAGATAAAGGTATTTACAATATATTAAATTTGAAAGAAAAAAAAGGTCTAACTGAAAGTAAAAATGAAAACTTGATCGCAAAATCTCATCCTAAGACTGTTCGAACGCAGGTAAATATCAAGAAAGTGAAGTCTCTGATCCTGAAAGAAAATCCGCCGACTCAAAGATCCATTGCATCGAAACTAGGAATGTCTTCTGGCACTGTAAGTAAAATCCTTCATAAAGATTTGACGTTAAAAAAGATGTTTAAACCTAAAGTTCATCTGCTTTTGCCAAAGCATATTGCTGAAAGAAAAACAAATTGTAGAAAATTATATTAAAAACACCTAGCTGCTGAAAAATGGAAATTTATGGTAACACTCGATGAGGCATGGGTGAATTTAAGTGACTGTAATAAAAAAAGATCAATTCTGAAAAAAAGATCAGTCCCGATCAATTTTCTATTACTCGACTGACAGGAATGACCGTACGAAATGTCTCCGTCAGTGTACAGAAAAGTTCCGAGAGGGATTCAGGATAATTGCAGTATTTTCTTACAACGGCAGATTAAAAATCAAAAAAGTCTCAAGTAAAGCGAAAATTTATTCGCTCTACTATCAGAAGAATATTTTAGAACCAATTTTTGAAGAAAAAATTCCAACCTTATACAGAAAAGACATTGATAAAGTTGAGCTTCTTATGGACAAAGCCTTTAGTCACACGTCTAAATCAACTGCCGCTTATTTAGCAAAGAAAGAATCAGAAACAGGAATAAAATGTATCCCATTTAATGAAATACCTGTAAAATTACCTGACTCTTCTCCAATGGACTTTTGCGCTTTCGGTTTATTATAACGAGCCTTGGCAAAGCGGCATCCACTGAACGGAAACACTGAACGGACTTTGGAAAACGATCCAATAGGAATGGGGTAAAATTGACATGACACTACCAAGACAAAGTTTACTTTCGTGGAAAATTCGAGCTAGGGCTATTGTCAAGAACCATGGCTATGAGACAGAAGCAAATCGCCGCAAAAAATACGGCATTTATACATAAAACTTAACTATCGAAATCGTTTCCATAAAGTGCGAACGACCTTCTGTATAAATCCCGCCCTCATGAATGACAATCATATAGAAGTAATTTGCTTAATTCATACAGGCTCATCATGTTGTTTATTAAAAAAGTCTTGCAGAAAAATTGAAATTTCTAGTAGAACCGGCTGCGAATCAGTTGTTAAAAAAAATTTATTATTCTCTAAATTCTTCAGGCGCATACGCGATTACTAACAGAAAACACGTAACAACTCTCTTCTTTACAACAGAAAACTCTAAAAACACAAGTCAGGATAACAGAGTCTTCAATACAATATACGCCTGACGCACTTTCAATACATTCACTACGCAAAGGAAGGGAACTAAAATAAGACCATAGGACCATAGGAAGATTGGTCTAACTACACTACCTGGGCCACGCCCTCAAGTGCAGGCTTTCAGAAAGTAAGCAGCGGGGAACCATGATTGGACAGAAAGTAGAGAAAGAAGAAAAGTGATTGGAGCGCTCAGGATCTTCGAGTTCAATGCCTTCAGCTGGGATCACCGAAGCGATCCAGCATCGGGCAAGACAGTAGGAAAGAGAAATAAAATACTGCAGAAATGCCAATCTCGAGTATATTTATAGACTTCCACAGCGCCCCCTATCGGCCGGGCAGCTAGAAATCACTGGAACAGTCCAGAAAGGCCTAGAAGGTTGGCGACCATTTGGCACAACATCGCCAAATTTGGCGATTAAAATATGTCCCCAAATCCATCGGCCAATTTGGCGATAACTCTCATATTTGGCGAGTTACCATAGACTCGCAAAATTCGTAACAATATAGAGATACTTAAAGTGGAAGACATCGCGACTCCATAGGATCTATTTGTAGGTAGAATATACTTATACCTTGAAGATTTAGCGTTCGCCCGTATTGGTGAACATCTCCACATACGCCATACTTATAAATGATCCATTTGATGAAATACACGTGGGGCAGTCCCACCACGAATTGAATTAAAAATCAAATGTCCAGTGCTGGTCGAAAGCAATTTTTGCGAATTTTCTTATAGCAAAGACAGATTTAATTTGTGGTGGGCTTGTTTTATTTTAGAAGCAAAAAGAAGGTTTCGGTTCATTATTGGAAGTCGTGGATGGCGAAATTACTGCACCGGTTGTTGATGCGCGAAGTGTTAATACATAGTCAAGCGTAAAACGATAGGAGAATCCTTCTCTCCTAGCCCCCAGTCGAATATTGAACTTAAAATGACAGTGTTGCTCTCATTTCGAGATCCAGATTTAAAAGTCTGGATCTTTTTTTCGCTTTTATGCTGGACGAAAATCCGAATTCACATAAATTAGACGTGGAAAATTGTAATAACACACTTAAAGTTTTTTTGTGATATTGTCGGATAAGCGTATCTAAGATTAATACTGTTACGAGTTTGGGACCAACTTGGCGTGTTATCGCCAGCATGCGATGTTTTGGAGTCCACGATAAATGAAAACGATGGTTTAGCACGTTCACGCGTCTACCATGGAGTAAGTAATAAATCCTGCTCTTGGGTCTATTGTTGGAAAATGGTTTGGTTGAGCGGTGTGGCAACACGGGTAGGTGAATAAGAGTCTGGAATAAAAAGTTTAGTTCTAAAGTTGGTTTTGATGCGATCGGCTGACTGTTTTTCAACGGGTGATTCTCCTTGTGGAAAGTTTTAGTCTCGGCTGGTTTAAGACGAGGTCTTTAGAAGGAGGGAAATTTAAGGTCGTATGCTACTTGTTAATAATTGTTATGTTGTAATTGTGACTGAATTCCACCATGTTAAAGAAAATGTCTTAGGTGCTGGAATTGTTAGCTTCCAGCGAAGATTCAATTTTTTTAAAAATTTTTTCTACATTTCTGCAAGTTTCAAGAAACTGTACTGAAGATTTAATGTTATATAAATTTCTATTATTCAATTTGCAGTAACTGGCATATTTATTTCTGTAATTAAAATTCACTTTTTAGAATATCTACCCGTCGCTTGGATTTGGTACGATACGTTACTATTGTTATAAAAAAAAACGTCCGGCAAAGGGGGTGGTACACAGTTCTATTAATTGACTCTGACTCTATCAATAACTCCACTTTCTTTAAGACAACTACAAAATTTATTACTACACCAACGAACATACATATAACACTTATAGTATTAACAATGAATGAAACCTATGGCACGTCTGCCAGCGCATGTCTGCTCAACCCGGTGTCTACCGACTCTCTCCTCCCTCGCTGTAGGGTCCGTCTGCCCACGGTGGCGTCTCCACACTTGCATTCCCCTTTGGCGACAACACCATGGTTACCGCCAAAGCACACACATGTGTCTGGAGCTTTTCTTGTGGTGGCAGTAAAGTATATAGCTTTGTTTGGGTCAAATCTAGAACCAGTACATAATTGTCATGCGCATTGGTTCAGCCAGTCCCCGTTAGGAAGGTAGAGCTGATTGAACTTCTTGTGTGACGCTGCTTATGTATGGGAATTCGCAGTGGTTGAGAATCACTGCCTTAATTCAAGGCTAAGGCAGTTAGAAAAGGAAAGTGAAAGTTTACAAGAGTAAGTAGATGAAGAAGAAAAAGCACTATCAGAGCGTATCACAACGGAGAAGCAAGGGAAGCAAGAGAAAAAGGAACTAAAATCTTATCCATAACCAGCATTATTGCCTGGCGTAGCCCGAGTAGATATACAGATATAAAATCTTTCATGCATTTCATCAAAAAAATACTGGGCTGCAACCCCCGCTCTTCATGTTCATCTGGCCATACAGAATGCGCTTAGCGCGATTCTACTGAAATGATATACAAACAATAAGAAAGAAAGAAAGAAACTTTGAACCTGCGGACCTTCGTCTGACTATACGTCGGATTTTATTGAGAATTAATAACACAGTGTTGCGTGATTCGCACGTTTGGATTGAATAAGATTACTGTTTAACTATATTTGTTAGATAATGTTTAATTACATTTAATTACATTTGTTTGATCCACTGTTTAATTAGAAATAAGTTTTATAATTTACATTTGCCTTTATTATTTATTTTTCCCTTAAAAACGCAGTTTTTTCCACATCACCCAAGAGGCAAAGTGCAAGATGCGTTATCCCCTTTAATTAATCAAAGTAAGGCGGGATTCCGCATGAAGCCTATTTTCCTTACTTTGGTGATTCGGTTTTTTTATTGTCGACAGGCCAAAAACCGTATAAAAAGCAAATTGTAAATCAGTTTTTAATTTTCCCAAGGCCAAAAACCGTTGAAAAAGCGAATTGTAATTCAGTTTTTAATTATCCTAAGGCCAAAAATCCCAGATAAAGCAAATTTTAAATCGGTTCAAGCGATGAGAAAAACTTCAAATAACAATTGACACAAAGCACAACCGGGAAAATTGTTATTGTGTCAACGCTCTTCTCCCCCGCGCATCGGGATTTGACTGATAACGCAGCACCCAGCTTTTAGCGTGCAGAAATACTCTTCTTGGTGAATGAAGTATTGTGGTGAAGGGCCTGTATCCACATTTAAGTGGTATGCGCACCTCTTAGGGGCACAAAAAGTCATTAAAAAATTAATTTAAAAAAAACTAACTGAGCCCCAAATTTTGTTTTTGCTGCGTTACCTTTCTCTGGTCCTAAACATTAACTGTGCCGAATTTGGCCAGGGTAGGTGAAACAGTCTAGGATTCTATAGCGACAAACAAACAAACAGATGAGCTCTTTTATGTATATAGACTTGCTGAATACCCGTGCTTCGCTGCGAAGTACATTCAAATTAAATACAACGGTCAATGTATGCAATTATTTTGTATATTTAATATCCATAAAACATACTCATTTGAATTAAATCCTTACAAAACTTTCATCTCAATCAGTCTAGTGGTTAAATTTTATATTTTACTGAATTTTAATATTTTTTGTCAATTTATTTCGTTGTTGTGCACGCGACGCAATATTAATTTAAAGTATCACAAAAAGAAAAGAAACCACGTAATCAGCATTTAATAAATTAAATTCTAAAAATGAATCTTTAAAAATTCCCCAAATTCATTTTAAAGGTATATTTAGGATCTTTCTCGTGATATAAATTTTATAACACTCAGATTATTATTTTAAATGCAAACTTTAAAGAATATTACAAAAACAGCTTAAAAATTTAATTAAAAAAAATCTAAGAAGAATATTTCAAAAATCTCTCTTAGTGCACCCCTATACTACAAGAAGAATCGCCATGCAAAATGTCAGCACTTTAGTTCCAGCGGTTTGGTCTGTGCGTTATCTGTCAGTCAGTCAGTCAGTCAGTTACTGAACTGTTATATATATATATATAGATTAGTAAAATAAATTAAAGAAATTTGTAGTACACTTTTTTAAAAATCTTTCTTAGTGCACCCCCACACTATGAGAAGAATCGCCATGCAAAAGTTTAGCCCTTTAGGTCCAGCGGTTTGGTCTGTTCGTCATCTGTCAGTCAGTCAGTTACGGAACTGTTTTTTATATATAGATTAATCCGGTCTTTGGCGGCCGAGTGGTACAGCGCGCTGAGGGTGCTCGGATCGAATCCTGGCGTCGCGCCACGAAAAATGCCTCCGTTCGTGTCGTCCCTTCATGGGGGGTAATGCTATCCGCCTATATGGTGCCCCTACAATAACATGGACAGTAAAATAGCGGCTTAGTATAGGCGAATGTTTGACGACAAGTGCCTCCGCATTGGAATGAATATATATATATATATATATATAGAGAGAGAGAGAGAGAGAGAGAGACTAGCTGAAAACCCGCGCTTCGCTACAGAGTACATTCTAATTAAATACAACGGTCAATGTATGCAATTAACACCAAAAAAAAATAAATATATATATTTATAATAAATGCGACGATCAATGTCTACAATTGATGTAATATATATATATATATATATAATCGTAAGGGATATTTATTTTTTTTTATAATGTCCAATCGTCTGCCGCATTAGAAAGAAAAAAAAATATTTTTGTGTCTATTTAGTTGTTACACACGTGACGATAAATTTATTTAAAGTACCAGAAAAAGAAATCACGTGATCAGCTTTTAATAAATTAAATTCTAAAAATTAATATTTAAAAATTCCCCGAAAATCAGAAAATCAAGGTAAAGGTTCGAAAAAGATTTCATTTTAAAGGAATTTTTAGGATCTTTCTCGTGATATAAATTTTATAACCCTCAGATTATAATTTTAAATGCAAACTTAAAAAAGTTATTAAAAGAGCTTAAAAATTTAATTTAAAAAAATCTAAGAAGAATTTTTCAAAAATCTTTCTTAGTGCACCCCTACACTGTAAAAGAACCGCCATGCAAAATTTCAGCCCTTTAGGTCCATCGGTTTGGTCTGTGCGTTGTATGTCAGTCAGTGAGACAGTTACGGAACTGTTTTATATATATATATTAATCCGTTACTATGGCTACCGCCAAAGCACACACTGTGTCTGGAGCTTTTCTCGTGGTGGCCGAAGAGTATATAGCCGTGTTTGTGTTAAATCTAGAACCAGTCCAGAACTGTGATTGTCATGGCGCATTGGTTTAGCCAGTCCCCGCTAGGAAGGGAGAACTGATTGAAGTACTTGCGTGACGTCGCTTATTTATGGGTATTCGGAGTGGCGGCACACTTCAAGAATCTCACGGTCACAGTGGTTGGGAATCACTTGTTTCAATTCAATTCTAAGCCAGTTAGAAAGTGAACGTGAAAGTTTACAAAAGCAAGTTTACAAAGCACTATCAGAGTGTATCACTCTAGAAAAAGACAACGGAGAAGCAAATGAAGCAAGAACTAAAATCTTATCCATAATGAGAGATTTTGATAAAAGACAGATAAAGATGAAAAAGACGACTATGATAAGATGAGGTGTAGTTCAATCACCTATGAACCAGGTGAAATCGTCGTAATAGAAGACTGGTGAACCAACTAAGACGCAACCGAAGTACAGAGGCCGAACGACACCTACAAAGTGACACAGAAAATATTTCAGGTGGTGTCTTGTAACGAAACTACCGCGGGTTATTAACGTAGTATCACTTACCGCTGCTTACCACTTTTGTACACATATGTATGTATGTGCTATGTATATATATGTATCTATACATATGTACGTATATACAAATATGTATGTAAAAATTTTGGCGCCTTTTGGTACTTTTTTGTTTAACTGTTTACTGCTAGCCCAAGCGATACAGACTGGGTTTGGCGCGCTGCCAAAATCATAACTCGCGACGCAGGACATCTGAAATTTTGCTTTCTGGTGGACCGTTATGGAGGAACGTAATTCTACGTTAAAAAGAAAGAAATTGATGAGTCTACACAACTGCAGCACACATTAGTCAATTAAGGCGACAATGGACCTTCAGAATAACAAAAATATGTCCCCAAAACGATATTTATTCTTTCAGAAAATGATTCTGCAACTCATCAGCTTTAAATTTAAAAAAAGTATGTTGATCCGATCAATATTAACCGAGTTATAAGTATTTTTTTCAAACGTAAACAATGGAAATGTTAGTCAAATTAAAACTTTAAATGCCATTTTCTCAGAACAAGTTTTCACGTCGTTTCGGTAAGTTCAAAATGGTATATGCGTCATCATTTTTCTCGAATTTTCATAAAATTTCATTAAATGATTTTTTATATATGTTAAAATAAAACTTAGTAATCAATTCATTATACTATTTTAAAACAACTTAAAATTTTTACAATAAAAAAATTATTTTTGATAAAACTTTGCATAAAATGACCTATTTTTATCGATTTCTTTTCTAGTTTTTATAAATATAACTGTAAGTAAAATATTGCTACTAACTTTTATTATAACTATATAAAGCTAGTTTAAGAGAGAAAATTAGATAGCTGAGACAAAAATGGATGCGCATGGAGGAATTTTAAATAGAGTCATTAACAAACTGATTTTAATTAATATCTTAATTACCTACATTCAGATTTTTTTTAAAATTCAGAATATCCATGTCTAAACAACACTGTAGAAGTATACAAAATTTCATAGCAATTGGTTAATAAATAAATAAAAAGTTTTCCGTGGTCCATTTTCGCCTTAAAACCATGGAAGTAAGGGCCTGTTCACATAGGAGTTCGTTGCGTAGCGTTAAGGAAAAGATGACGTTGAGACGAAAATAAACCAATCATATGCCTCCAAACGATTAGCAATGAAATTTTTAACGCCTATGATTGGTTTATTTTCGTCTCAACGTCATCTTTTCCTTAACGCAACGCCACGGACTCCTATGTGAACAGGCCCTAAGTGTTCAGGGAGATCATACGATGAGGGTGACGGCGAAGAATGATGTCGCCAATGATGATGTCGCCAATGATGAAGTCGCCAATGATGTCGCCAATGAGATTGATTTGCAACCATGGAGAAATCCCAGACTTGCCGTTCCCATGCCGTATGGGAACTGACGTTGCGACAATCAATATGCAACTAATTTACTTTCTTGATTAGAACTCTAAATTTTAAATGTTTACTGATTATTATTACGTTCCATGTTACTCTTTCTAATTTCAGTGTCACTTTACATGATTCGGACAGTCATGTAAAATTGCTATTTTACATGACAATGGCATGATTTGTCAGTTGCATCGACTTAATTGTTTATTAATGTCCTTTAGTTCATCTATGTGTAACTAGCTGAAAACCCGCGCTTCGCTACGGAGTACATTCAAATTAAATACAACGGTCAATGTATGCGATTAATGCCAAAAAAAAATAAATATATATATTTATAATAAATGCGACAATCAATATATACAATTGATGTAGAAAAAAATATATATATTTATATAAAAATCGTAAGGGATATTTTTATAGACAAAATAATGTCGAATCGTCTGCCGCATTAGCAAGAAAAAAAATTTTTTTTGTCTATTTAGCTGTTATGCACGTGACGATAAATTTATTTAAAGTACCAGAAAAAGATATCACGTGATCGGCATTTAATAAATTAAATTCTAAAAATGAATCTTTAAAAATTCACCATAAATCAGAAAATTAAGGTAAAGATTCGAAAAAGATTTCATTTTGAAGGAATTTTTAGGATCTTTCTCGTGATATAAATTTTATAACCCTCAAATTATTATTTTAAATGCAAACTTAAAAAAAGTTGATATAACAGCTAAAAAATTTAATTTAAAAAAATCTAAGAAGAATTTTTCAAAAATCTCTCTTAGTGCACCCCTACACTATCAGAAGAATCGCCATGCAAAATGTCAGCCCTTTAGGTCCAGCGGTTTGGTCTGTGCGTTGTATGTCAGTCAGTGAGTCAGTTACGGAACTGTTTTATATACACTGCTGGCCACCCAAATTGCAACACCAAGAAAGACAAGAGATATCACAACAAAATTTATTTTGTAGATAACATGTTGACCAAGTATCAAAGGATTAAATTTATAGACTTCTGTGAAGTGTGGTTCCTGCCAAAATCAGTAGCCAGAGTAGCCGCCATTGTTGGAGATCACCGCTGCCACACGCCTCGGCATTGATTCAAAGAGACTTTGGATGAGTTCTTGGGGTACAGCAGACCAAGCAGCTTCCACACGTTGCCAAAGTTGATCTGCTGTGGCAGCTGGGGATGGAATCTGGGTCAATCTCAGAGCAACCATGGACCACATGTTTTCTATCAGCGAAAGATCCGGAGAGCGAGGCGGCCAGGGAAGCAATTCAATCTGGCGATTGACGAAGAACCGTTGGACAATGCGTGCCACGTGTGGTCGCGCATTATCCTGTTGAAATATGGCTGTGGGCAAGCCCTGAAGGTAAGGAAGGACAACTGGCTCCAACATCTCGGAGATGTAGCGCTGGCTGTTTAAAGTACCGGCAATGTGTACTAGAGGTGTGCGAGAGTGATATCCAATACCGCCCCATACCATAATACCCGGTGCAGGACCAGTGGGGCGGTCCATAACGCAGCTGTTCAGCATCCTCTCTTCACGGTGTCTCCAGACTCGAATGCGACCATCGTGGTGTTGCAGACAGAAGTGTGACTCGTCAGTAAAGACAATTTCATTCCATTCCGCCGTCCACATCCTTCTGTCATCGCACCATTCTCGGCGGAGACGTCTGTGGTTCTGCATCAAGGGTAGACAAAGCAATGGACGTCTTGCGGACAGACCACTCTGCTGTAAACGGCGTCGAATGGTATGCGCAGACACTGGATGATGCGTTACAGACTGCATGTGCTGAGCTATGGTTCGCGATGTGACTGAGCGATCTGTCACTGCCATGCGCACAATTTGCCTGTCATCACGTGAAGTGGTGCGCTGAGGTGGATGCGATCGAACACGCCGGTCCGTCGTACCCTCCTGCATCCAACGATCACATATCCGCATTACAGTTGTTTGGTTTCGTCCAACACGACTACCGATTTCCCTGAAAGATAATCCACAATCTCGGTAGGCCACTATCCTTCCTCTGTCGAACTCGGATACTTGATCAAAAGATGATTGACGTTTTCAACGAGGCATAATTGATCGTTTTTTTTTTAAAACACAAGAAAAACACAATTGCCGAACTTGAAATCGTCGAAATCTCCAAGCCTTAAATAGCGCTTTGAAGTGGCGCCACAGGCGCGCGTGATGTGCGTCTGCGCTGAAATTCTAATCATTTGCATATCTCACCTCCGCTAATGCATGTTCTAAATTTCATGTTATTTGCATGTTTCCTTGAGGGTGTTGCATTTACAGTGGCCAGCAGTGTATATAGATTACAGATAAATCAGTGAAATTGTTTAGTAAAATATATATTTATATTCGGTTTGTTAGTTATTGTGACTATACGATGATAAGCAATTTCAGGCCGAACATTAAAAAAAATTGTATCGATGCAGCAAGCACGACCACTCCATTCATTGAAATCGAACTTTTGTGCAATTACAATCTGTGTTTCTGAAATCCTGTTTATACTTCTGATATTAAAAAATGAAAATAATACAAAAATTATAAAATATAAATTTAATGAACCATATTTTTAAATTTTTTGTTCATATTTTTATTCATATTGTTATTTTTACCACGTTATTATTAACTCGCTTTCTTGTTTGTGTGTGTGTTTGTCCAGTACAAATCTTGCAATCGATTTTAACTAACTTCCCGACTAGCTAGAGATTTGAAACTTTTAGAATAGCTCAGAACACGATGACAATGTATTATTTTAATACTTTTAGCCATCTTTAAGCAGATTTGAATTCGTTTTCAGTTTATTTTGTTCTGCAGACTGGTGTAGCCATCTATCGACCGGGACGGGAACGAAAAGTTAAACGCAAGTTAACTTCCGATTAACTTCATTTTCTTTCAAGTGGATGGGATAATTCATCCAAAAAATTTTAAAAAACGTAAATAAAATACTCTTTAATTTACGTTATCTTTTATTAAATTTTTTTTTATAATTTTAAAAATACAACTTAATTTCTAGACCTATAAGTAGATACACATGATTATAGTAAGAGAAGAAAAAAATCCAATATTTATTAATACATAGAATTGTCAAGTTTATATGATTCAACAGAAAATTTAAAAATGGTTTATAAAATGTTCTTTTTATCTTGTAATTATTAAGTGTTTTATGTGCAATTATTAGTATTATAATTGTGTTGTATGCTGCATATTATGGAGAAAAATGTGAAGGGGTCGACTAAGAAAATCATTCTTTTAAAAGGAGATCCAACTTTCCAGGGTTGGGAATCCCTGGAGTAGAGCAACTGTGGATGTTGACTCGGGGTCGATTTTATTTTATTTTGATTAAGGTACTGAATAATTCAGATACACAAATGTACGATTTGTTTTGTTATAATTAAATATTTAAAACAGACAAACGGTGTTGTGATTTTTGAGAAGACATCATAATATGTGTGTAACAGAAAAACGCGTCCTCCTAAATTACATTGAGCGCGTGTTCTGAATTCTCTTTCAAATAAAGCACAACCCCTCGTCTTAAATCCGATCTATGAATAATATATTTGATAGTTAATAACAGGGCCGCCCAGAGACTTTACGGGGCCTGGGGCAAACTTCTGTTGGGGGCCCCAAGAAATATGATTAATCGAATAATTTATTTATTTATTTTTTTTTTGGGGGGGGGCCCTTTTTTCAGAAGATTATTTTGAATTCTGAAGTACGGTACAAATTTCAGAATTTTCTTTCGGAGGAAATCTAATAAATAAATTTTTTAAAAATTTTTGGGGCCCCTCCGGCAGTTGGGGGCCTGGGGCAAAGTGCCCCAGTTGCCCCCCCCCCTTGTGGACGGCCCTGGTTAATAACGGCCCTTAATGCAAGTGCCCTGACTCTTTTCCAGTCACTAGAAATTCCAACCCCGCAATCGAAGTTTAATACCCCCAAAACACGACCATATATAATATGACCCGCAAGTATCAGTGAAATTAGTATATCATAAATATGCCTTTTTTCCAAGTCCCTAGTTACTAAGTAAAGAGTGTACAGTCGAACCCCGTTATAACGAACTTCAAGAGACCAAAGATTTTGTTCGCTATGTCAGGTAGTTCGCTCTATCCGAACCGTTAAGAAAAATGTTAAGAGTTCACAAAACGTATAACTCATTAGTTGTAATGTATATTCAATAATGATGTATTGAAAGAATGATAAAATCTATTAAAAGTGATCATTAATGAATTAAATCGACTAAAATCGATTACATTAAACTGACACAATACTAATTAATTTACGTAAATTACGAAAACGACGGGACCAAAATTTTCATTCGTTATATCCTTGACTTCGTTGTATACCGGGTTCGCTATAACGGGGTTCGACTGTATGATAAATAACTGTTTCAATTTCCTACTTACTAAACTCCAGTGAAAATTATGTAATGAATATACCTACCTTCAAGTATTTCTTACGCGTGACCCGCATCACAATAGCGTCGGGCATGTTATCGATTCTGGCCAATTAAAATATTTCAAATCCTGTTGACGATATCCATTATAAAATACTCCTGCAACAGAAGCTTTCGCTTTCATCGTTCACTCGCTCGCTCTCTTCTTCAGCGAAATGCAAGGCCAGGGCTTTTTATCCTCGTTTTGTTCGCGGTGGCCGACATGTAAGGCCACTCGGCCTTTTTCTGACTTGTGGCCGCTATGAAAGGCTCTGCCCCTCTCTGACGGAATACCTTTACTTATAATTGACCTTAATTGTGCATACTGCAGATGTCTTCACAATGCTTGGATAAAAGTTCTGTCTATCAGGGCCCGAATTAGAAAATTCTGGACTATAGGCACAACTCGGGACGGGGGCCCCCTAACACTGATGTGGGCGTAAAATTTCCAAAATTGACGCACAAAAAAAGAATCGTGAATCATTGTGAAAGTGCCATTTCACCAAGAATTGGCTGTTGGAAGCGTAGAACATTATCAAACAGCAAAAAAGCAATACAACCTATTAATTTCATCATTAAAACATCACCAATACAGTGCAACCAGAAAAACTTATTAATCCCTTATATACACAACTAGCTGAAAACCCGCATTTCGCTACGGAGTACATTCACATTAAATACAACAGTCAATGTATGCAATTAATGCCAAATATATATATATATATATATATATATATATATATATATATATATATATATATATATATATATTTATAATAAATGCGACGATCAATGTATACAATTGATGTAATATATATATATATATATATATATATATATATTTATAAAAAAATCGTAAGGGATATTTATTTTTTTCGATAATATCCAATCGTCTGCTGCATTAGAAAGAAATTTTTTTTTTGTCTATTTAGTTGTTATACACGTGACGATAAATTTATTTAAAGTACCAGAAAAAGAAATCACGTGATCAGCATTTAATAAATTAAATTCGAAAAATGAATCTTTAAAAATTCACCAAAAATCAGAAAATCGAGGTAAAGGTTCGAAAAAGATTTTATTTTAAAGGAATTTTTATGATCTTTCCCGTGATATAAATTTTATAACCCTCAAATTATTATTTTAAATGCAAACTTAAAAAAAATGTCACAAAAACAATTTAAAAATTTAATTAAAAAAATCTAAGAAGAATTTTTCAAAAATCTCTCTTAGTGCACCCCTACACCATAAGAAGAATCGCAATGCCCTTTAGGTCCGGCGGTTTGGTCTATGCGTTGTATGTCAGTGAGTCAGTCACGGAACTGTTTTATATATGTAGATAACAGAGGTGGGGAACCTTTTTACCATCAGAGGCCACATGTAAATTAGGTAGTAATAAAGGAGGCCGCATAAGTGGATGTACCTATAAATGCGACTTTTATGAAATTATTATACATAGGTATAGTTTTAACAATTTGGTGCATTATTTAGAAAAATAACAAAAAAAAATTAAGTCCTTATTTATTCTTTATTTGACTTAAAAAGTTACAATATAAAATATTTTTGTATTCACATAAGGTAAAAACTTGTTATAACATTAATCTCATTATTATTTTTTTTGTAAAATTATTAGATTCATAGATACCACTGTAATTTTTTATATTTCACTGTTGGTACTTTTATTTATGTACGCGCACACATACATACACACACACACACACACACACACACACACACATATATATATATATATATATATATATATATATATATATATATATATTCATCCAGATTTTAAATTTTAATAAATAACTACATATTTAAATACCACCTCAAATAAAAAAATAAAATAGAAGTATTTTAAAATAATTTTAACATTATAAAGAAATACAATAGAAAAATAATAGTATTAAATTATAAATAACTGACATAGCAACAATTCCTAAAATAATTTTAAAATCCGATGGAAAATTTAAGCTAGTGGGATATTTGCATTTGTTTCTTGCTTGAAAGTAATTGAATATTTTGATGAAGCTTCGTACCGCGAAGCCTGCGTACATACATTCATGCCGTTCTATATTTAATTCCATTGATTTTCAAATTTTTGTAATCTATAAAATTAAATATTAATTAATACAAATGCTAGCTTTTACGAAGGCCGCACAAGAAGACCACGCAGGCTTCATGCGGCCTTAAGGCCGCGCATTCCCCACCTCTGCATTATAACATACATATGATGAACTATACATATAACTATACATATGATGAACCTATCAATCAATGAAATCTGAAAGGATATATAAAAAAAAAATTGCTATAAAAAATAAATTTGAATTTGGAATTTTTTTCTTTCTTTTCTTTTAAAATAAAAAAATATTTGGGGCCCCCAACATTCAGGGGCCCCTAGGCCCGGGCCTGCTGTCTATGGATCAATGACTTAATTTCAACTGTTTGTAAATTTCCTACGTTGTGTTTGCTCATTACTCACACACACACACACACATATATATATGTGTATATACATACATATATGCACATATATAAATACATAAACAACGGTGCATTCAAATATAAAGTATGTATAAAGGGTATATAAAGAGTATATGAAGAGAAAGATTATGACGGTATCATGTATGAGGGGGGGGGGAGCGAACCCTTTTGTTTTTGGCCAAAGAAAGCGGGGGCCGTGGGTGTAGGCATGAGTCAAGAGACATTCCGAGACAATAAACAGTCTCAAGGATCCCGGCGTTTGGCAGCTGGCAACTCACCACGTGATCGGCTTGGCAGGCGCTCAAACCGGGGGAGGGGCCTGGCAGGAATGTTTCCGATCGGATAGAATGTAAATATCCTGGATGTAAACACCATCTGTTTCGGATCCGCTTCAAATTTTATCTGCACATCGCTCCACCGAAGGCGTGTCTGGGAAATCGAAAGGGGGCATTCTATCAGTGGCGTAGCGAACATAACTGGCGCCCGGGGAACGATACCTTTGTGGAGCCCCCCCCCCTCGCAAAACATAGAGTAATATAATATATAGACCTTATATTGGCACCCCCCAGTAAAACATATAGTAATATAATATATAGACCTTATATTGGAACCCCCCCTCTCGTAAAACATATAATAATATAATATATAGACCTTATAATGGCGCCCCCCCCCGAAAACATATAGTAATATAATATATAGACCTTATATTGGCACCCCCCAGTAAAACATATAATAATATAATATATAGACCTTATATTGCCCCCCCCCCCGAAAACATATATTAATATAATATATAGACCTTATATTGGGGCCCCCCCGAAAAACATATAGTAATATAATATATAGACCTTATATTGGCACCCCCCAGTAAAACATATAGTAATATAATATATAGACCATATATTGAACCCCCCCCCGTAAAACATATAATAATATAATATATAGACCTTATAATGGCGCCCCCCCGAAAACATATATTAATATAATATATAGACCTTATATTGGCGCCCCCCCGCAAAACATATAGTAATATAATATATAGACCTTATATTGGCGCCCCGCCCGAAAAACATATAGTAATATAATATATAGACCTTATATTGGCACCCCCCAGTAAAACATATAATAATATAATATATAGACCTTATATTGCCCCCCCCCGAAAACATATATTAATATAATATATAGACCTTATATTGGCGCCCCCCCTCAAAACATATAGTAATACAACATATAGACCTTATATTGGCACCCCCCCCCGTAAAACATATAATAATATAATATATAGACCATATATTGGTGCCCCCCCGAAAACATATATTAATATAATATATAGACCTTATATTGGCACCCCCCCCGCAAAACATATAGTAATATAATATAAAGACCTTATATTGGCGCCCCCCCCCCGAAAAACATATAGTAATATAATATATAGACCTTATATTGGCGCCCCGCCCGAAAAACATATAGTAATATAATATATAGACCTTATATTGGCAGCCCCCAGTAAAACATATAATAATATAATATATAGACCTTATATTGCCCCCCCCCCGAAAACATATATTAATATAATATATAGACCTTATATTGACCCCCCCCCCGAAAACATATATTAATATAATATATAGACCTTATATTGGCACCCCTCAGTAAAACATATAGTAATATAATATATAGACCTTATATTGGAACCCCCCCCCCCGTAAAACATGTAATAATATAATATATAGACCTTATAATGGCGCCCCCCCCGAAAACATATATTAATATAATATATAGACCTTATATTGGCGCCCCCCCCCGCAAAACATATAGTAATATAATATATAGACCTTATATTGGCACCCCTCAGTAAAACATATAGTAATATAATATATAGACCTTATAATGGCACCCCCCAGTAAAACATATAATAATATAATATATAGACCTTATATTGCCCCCCCCGAAAACATATATTAATATAATATATAGACCTTATATTGGCGCCCCCCCCCGAAAAACTTATAGTAATATAATATATAGACCTTATATTGGCGCCCCGCCCGAAAAACATATAGTAATACAACATATAGACCTTATATTGGCACCCCCCCGAAAAACATATAGTAATATAATATATAGACCTTATATTGGCACCCCCCCCGTAAAACATATAATAATATAATATATAGACCATATATTGGCGCCCCCCCCCCCCGAAAACATATACAGTCGGACCTCTATTTAACGAAGTCGCTAGATCCTGAAAAAAATTTCGTTATATGGAAAATTCGTTAAATAGAGATTCCGCTTTTAAAATACTTTAAAGTACACAAAACTGATTGTAAATTCATAAACACAAAATATTATTAAAAAAAGTAATTAATCTCACCTTTATTTTGTAAATTAATATCTATTTGTTTTATATATCTTACCCATAAAAAAAAAGAAATCTGCAAGGAAAACAAGAATAAAACAAAACATTGACCAGGAAAACACCGTATTTTTAATTAAAAAAATAATTTTATATTAAAATTAATGAATTTTAATAAAATTGAGTTAGGAGACTGGTAAAATATTATGCCCTTCATTCTAGCGTTTAATCTCATTTTCCTAAATCCAATCCCCAGTAATATTAATTTATCGCTTTAAAACCCTCAGCCACAGAGCTCCCCATGAATGAACCCCCCTTTGCATTTCTACACGTATATATCTCCGAATTCCGGCGTGGGTTAGCTTCCTGAGCCCTAAATCTGCCGACCCTACAAATAATAGCCACGGTTAAATAAATGTCAATGATCTCCATTTAATGTGTTAAATGAAAGAATAAGTTTGAAATGATCAGAAATATTTTGAGAAAGATGGAGAAAAAAATATTGGATCACAAGAAAAAGTCCGTTAAGCAGAGAATGCACTTCACTATTTGGAGGTTATTTTTACGAAGAAATTCGCAGAATGTTCTTGGTTCCAAGGAAAAGTTCGCAAAATAGAGAAATTCGCAAAATAGAGGTTCGTTAAATAGAGGTCCGACTGTATTAATATAATATATAGACCTTATATTGGCGCCCCCCCCGAAAAACATATAGTAATATAATATATAGACCTTATATTGGAACACCCCCCCCCGCAAAACATATAGTAATGTAATATATAGACCTTATATTGGCACCCCTTCCCGAAAAACATATAGTAATATAGTATATAGACCTTATATTGGAACCCCCCCGAAAAAACATATAGTAATAAAATATATATAGACCTTATATTGGCACCCCCCCCCCGAAAACATAGTAATATAATATATAGACCTTATATTGGAACCCCCCCCCCCGAAAAACATATAGTAATATAATATATAGACCTTATATTGGAACCCCCCCCCCCCGAAAAACATATAGTAATATAATATATAGACCTTATATTGGCAACCCCCCCCCCCCGAAAAACACAGTTATATAATATATAGACCTTATATTGGAACCCCCCCCCCCGCAAAACATGTAGTAATGTAATATATAGACCTTATATTGACCGCCCCTCTGCAAGTGGCGCCTGGGGCATGATAGACCCCCTTGCCCTCCCCCTCCTCGCTACGTCACTGCATTCTATCTAATTAGAATGCGAACTTTCCATTCGGGAGCGGTTTGGGACGAGGTGCCACTCGTAGTTATCCTCCACCAGTCATTCTACAACGTAAACATGACCTGAAATTCATTTCAGTCCAGGAAAAAAGTATGAAATAGAGACTCTGGACGTGCTACGCGGCACTTTCAATCCGTTGCGGTACGAGCCCAACAGCGAGTGTCAAGCCATCGAAATGCTTTCAAAAGTATTTTTGACTTCCCGAGTATACTATGTTACCGCTAAAGCTCGAAAGCCGTTAATGTGCACATTAAGGCGACAATGGACCATGAAAAACTTTTTTTTTTATTTATTAACCAATTGCTATGAAATTTTGTATACTTATACAGTGTTGTTTAGAGATGGAAATTCTAAATTTAAAAAAAAAAAATCAGAATGTAATTAATTAAGATATTAATTAAAATCAGTTTGTTAATGACTCTATTTAAAAATGATCCATGCGCATTAATTTTTGTCTCGGATATCTAATTTTCTCTCTTAAGCTAGCTTTATATAGATATAATAAAGGTTAGTAGCAATATTTGATTTGCAGTCATATTTATAAAAACTAGAAAAGAAATGGATAAAAATAGGTCATTTTATGCAAAATTTTACCAAAAAAAAAATTTTTTTATTGTAAAAATTTTAAGTTGTTTTAAAATAGTATAGTAAATTGATTACTAAGTTTTATTCTAACATATATAAATAATCATTTTATGAAATTTTATGAAAATTCAAGAAAAATGATGACGCATGGAACATTTTGAACTTACCGAAACGACATGAAAACTTGTTTTGAGAAAATGGCATTTAAAGTTTTAATTTGACAGGGCCTGTTCACATAGGAGTCCGTTGCGTAGCGTTAAGGAAAAGATGACGTTGAGACGAAAATAAACCAATGATAGGCGTTAAAAATTTCATTGCTAATCGTTTGGAGGCCTATGATTGGTTTATTTTCGTCTCAACGTCATCTTTTCCTTAACGCAACGCAACGGACTCCTATGTGAACAGGCCCTAAGTGAACAGGCCCTAACTGATTTGCTCCGTTAAAGTGCGGAATCAAGAGTTTTCCGCATTTTACCTAGGTTATGGGCACATTAGCGGCTTCCGTATCGTTAAAGTTCGTAAAACTGATTCCCGCTCGATTTTAGATGTGGTTCTTAATAAAACAGAGGATGGCTTTGATAAACTTGGTACTAAAACGGGTATTTTAAAGCAATTGTATGCAAGATCTGAATTCAGTGTTTGCAAAGAGATATTTTTAACGAAAGAAGATGTCTCTGGTGTAGAAATATCTTTACGTCAAACAGCAATAAAACAATCCCTTGTTACTGGATAGGGTTTCAGTAAATGTGACTCCAAATCTAAATGTACCACAAATTGGCGTGCTTGTCGCAAAATCCAATTGCTATGTAATTCAAAGAGTCACCAATCTTTAGATTGCACTAATAAGTAAGTATAATTTTATCATATGTTTTGCAAATTCATTTCCTTAATTGCAATAATATTTTAAACCGTTTGATTCTTCGTGTTATATTTTTTTAATCGATTAATGATTGATTCTATCAACTCATTTGTTGATTGTTTGATTGTATTAACGTGATTATTTAGACATGGAAAAATAAATAAATACCATTATGTTAATTTAAGCATACAGAAACAGTTCCAGCAAAGATCTCATTATTACTTTTACGAGTGCCTAGTAGGTAATGTGCAGATTATCTAGGTAATTTGCAGACTACCTAGGTAATTTGAGAAATGAAACAATTTTCCGCACTTTAACGGAGCAAATCAGTTATCTGCAGATTAGCTAGGTAATGTGCACATTAACTGATTTCTGCACTTTAGCAGTAACATATATTCAACAAAACCACTTTCAATAAACAGTATTTGTCGCACATCATTCCTCGGGTTTCTGATACGAACTGTTCTTTTTCATGGAGTGTTTTAGTGAATAGGACTCTCCCGAAAATAATTTCATTTATTCATTGACTCATTGACAATTTCAATTATTCATTGACTTTGACAATTTCAATTATTTATTGACAATTTCAATTATTCACTGACAATTTCAATTATTCATTGACTTTGACAATTTCAATTATTCATTGACAATTTCAATTATTCATTGACAATTTCAATTATTCATTGACTCATAGACAATTTCAATTATTCATTGACTCATTGACAATTTTAGTTATTCATGGTCTCATTACATCATTTTCCGCCTTTCTTCTGGATACGCCACAACTTTTCGGAAAGAGGGATTGGTTGTTACACTCAAATAGTGTTAATTCCGGGATAAGTACGTGTTACGGTTAAAGTAAAAAATCCGGAAATTATTAATTCCAACCACGTGTTCCAGTGAATGAGATCTATTTACCGGTAAACATTAATAATCCCCAATGAAGTTTGGTCATTGTGATTCTTGAAGCATAATTTATTGAAACCCCGACTCAACAAGGAAGATCATGAAATGACATTAGCAGTTTAGTTAGCAATGAAATTTGGTCAATGTGAAAAAAATGTGTTTTAATAATGATTGCTGTTACATTCATTATTGACCACATCAAACACAAACACCTTAAGGCGACAAAAACTTGCAAACAAATTACATTTCAAATACGATATTAATATTTTTCTACAAAACAACAAATTGCAAACAAATTACATTACAAATACAACATTATTACAGTTTTAATAAATTATTTATTTTGGCAGGAAATAAGTCCTGTTATAGTAAATAAGCCCTGTTTTCAAATTCTTTCTTTTTAATAAAACGCAGATCTAGCAAGCGCGTGATCTAGCAATTAGTCAATCACGAGACTCCGGCAGAACCACGACGTGGACACGTGACTAAATTCGTCCAATTGAATAATAAGTAATTTCGCCCCCCCTCCCTGGTGGCAAAACCAGCAAACAGTCATTTGATAATAGCTTGGACGGAAGACTCTTCCCCTTTTTCCCTCGTAACTCTGTCCAGTAAGCTGCTGTTTTCGGGGCCGGGGCCACGGCCCTTCTCTCCCAAATCTCCTTGGATGTAGACCTTCGCTTTTCCGCCCTGTTGTATAGACGCCGCAAGTCCAGTGGCCACTGCAGCCTTCGTAATGCTTACTGATTAAATAAAAGACCGACTCTGTAATATGTGTATCGCTTCTCTGGCTCCATGTCTGTGCTTTTCTCATCACCCAACGAGCGACAGCATCTCCAATAAGTTGTATTCACCTATTCACCCATTGTGATTATTATCACATATATGTATGTATCTATGTATGAATTAATTGTTAAAGCTATTTTGCTCGCCAAGAGATGGCGCTGTGAGCGAAAAGATGGCAGATGTAGTAATAACGCAAATCAGAGCGGTCATGCTCTAACGTTATTTTATTATTAAAGGAGTCTCCTCTTTTAAAGTCGCACGTTCACGCGAAAAGGTAGATCACGCAGGTTCATACGGAAGTATACGGGTTCATAAACTTTTCGGAGGTCTTGAAACAAAACAAAAGCTACATCATCAATATAAGCTGAAAGTTTCTTGCATTGATAAAAATTATGAGTGTCAGTCAATGGGCTTAGATCAAAATGTAATATGTTCTAATACTATAAGAAAAGTACCTAATGGTCTCTAGACGGATGAGCATAGTATTAAGATATCTGATTCAGGAGACAATGTATTAAATATTGCACGTGAAATCAAATTATTGATTGGATCACATGTAGCAGGAAAACTCATGACTGACCGCCAGATGATTCTCTCCAATGGGTTGGTTGCTATGGAAACGCTCCTCGGATGGTGCTTAATGGGAAAAATTCCCGAAGATATGAATCACGAAAGTGTCGCAATGAAGGTAACACTCTTGCTTTTAGAAAAACTTGAAAATTGAAGATTTATGGAATTTGGATATCATTGGAATTACCGACCCAGTCCCTAAACAGTTGAAAGAAGAAAAGGATCTTAAAAAAACATATTTCATCAGTTCCGTAAAGATAAATGAAGAAGGGAAGTATGAGATAACTTTGCCATGGAAACAGGAGCATTCACACTTGCCATCTAATATAGATTTGGTTCGAAGAAGACTTCAGAAAACAACAAGTTAGACGAAGAAAATCTATATCAAGCATATGAGAATATGTTCAATGAATAATGTCTCTGGGAATAATAGAAGAACTACCTGCTGAGAACGAAGAACTCAAAACAGTTATTTACTTGTCACATAGAACAGTACTCAAGGAGAGCGTACAACCAAGATACGTTCTGCATTTGACGCATCTGCAAAGGAAAAAGGTTCACCATCTTTATCCTTTTAACCGTCGTGCCCGAGATAGTCTCGGGGTAGATTTTTTTTCTTGCATCTTATTGTCAAACCCGAATCTGTCTCGGGACAAGTTGATTTGGGCTTTATTCAATAGATGGCAGCACCAGTATTCTATACCATATCTTCGGAGGGGAATTTTTGCGTTATTCAGTATATGGTAGTTTATGTAAGTTATTTTATACTAAACATTTGATTTTTGCAATAAAAAAATTGACAGTTTTCGTACCAAAATCATCAAAATAACTTGACAGTTAAAAGGACCTATATAACTAAAAATAAATAATCCAACAGAGTTAGATAAAAACTAGAAGAATATAGACAAAAAAAACAAACAGAAATCAAGCACTCAGGGCATCCACGCACCAGAGGCAAGATTCTGTATAAGTGCCGGAACTGAATCATAAAAAGACATAGAGGTAACCGACAGGTCTCCTCATCAGGGAGCCTAACCAAATCAGTTACCTCAAGGGGAACTTTCTGAATAGGATGCAGGTAAGACCAAAAGACATCCCAAGGCCCTTAGTTCCCCATGGAAACATTTTGTCCAAAGAAAATAAAAAGACAAGCACAACTTACATTAAGGGCTCAACGCACCACACATGCAAGCACACAAATAATCCTAATGCAAAGCCAAAGATGCATACACACCCCAATTCCGTAAGTGACGGTTATGGCAAAACAGCAGCCAATTCTATCCTAGTAGTTACGTCATTGTAACAATACTACAGCGCCACCCCCCATTACAGCTTAAACAAATGAAAACATAAACACTATCCTAAACAGCTTTAAAAATCCCTGAGTCTAAATGCCATTTTTTAAAACTTTTAAATTGCCGAAATTTTTAGGGAAATTGTTCTTACTTTAGTTTTCCTCGAAATTGTTACATTCCTCCAAAAAATCCCCAGCGTTACATATGTATTTAATTCTGTAAAGTTGTGAGTAAAAATATTATAATAAATTTTATAGTTTAAGTTTGCTATGGAAATTGGTAAACGTGATAACCTCAAAGTTAAAATATAACCTTTTATCATATATCCCTATTTTTATTTCTCTATTTTGAATTTTAATTTTTAAATCCAGATAAGTCGCACAAAAATTATTATCGTTAGTCCGGTTTAAAGTTAGTTCCTTTGGGTAGATTTGATTAAGAAATTCCAAATCGTTGCAGTTAAAATTTATGAGGTCATCAATATACCTGAATCCGGTAACATTATTTGAGTTAAGAAATTTAGTTTCGTAAGAGTGTAAGAATATGTTTGCAAATGCACTAGAAAAGCTATTTCCCATAGGTATACCCTTTATCTGTTTAAAGAAACTCAAGCCATTAAAGAGGTAGTTTTCAAAAATATTAAAAAAATTTACATAAATCAGTCCAGTCACATTTTAAGATTAAATTACTATCCAGATAAGCATCATAAATTTCTGACCAGATATTCATTAAATTATCATGCGGAATACTGGTAAAAAGGTTTTCAAAATCAAACATGTGTATGCTATCTATATTCTTACCCTTTAAAAATTGTAGAAGATCCTGGTTATTATTTATAATAAAGCTATTTTCGGTAACCCTGATTTTATTCAGAATGATTTTTAAAAAGCTAAAGAACTTTTTTAATGAACAAAGTGTTATAACAATATGTACTACAAGTAACGAACCTAAATTTAGTAGGTACTTTGAGAGGTTAAGTACTTTGTAAGTTAAGAGGCCGGCACTGGACTGGAAATGATTCAAGTACTAAAACTCCAGATTTAGGATTGATATGGGATAAATCAAAAAAATACTTTGGGAGTGAACCTAGACTGGCTCGATCGACTTCCAATGAAGAATGTCACGAATCGAGTCTTTTTGTCACTGGCTTACAAAGTATTAGATTCAGTTGGATATTTAAACCCTGTTCTTTTAATTCCAAAGTTATTGCTTCAAAATAAATTAGAAAACTCGTAAATCCTGGGATGAAAAATTTGATGAAGGCTCAAGAGAGGAATTCGAAAAATGGATCAAAGGCTTTCACCTATTAAAACACTCCCGAATAGGGCGATGGATAAAACTTTCTTCCAAGGAGGAGAAAAATTGGAGTGTCCACACGTTTTGCGACGCAAGCAAGCATGCCTATGCAGCCGTAATTTTCTTAAGAGTGTGCGACAATGGACAAGTGTCAGTTAATCTTCTAGCCTCTAAAACAAGGGTAACGCCAACAAAACCAATCACCATACCTCGACTCGAACTGATGGTAGCCTCGGTGGGTTCGAGATTATGCTCATATGTACTTGAAAGCTTACAAAACATCTCGGGCATAAATCTGTAAGGTTTACATAAGAATCGATTCACAATAATCGAACTTTTAGGTGAATAAAGTCAAAGAAGCCGCTTAAGGTATGCTAATTGCGGCATACGCGGTTGGTATAAATACCAAGCAGCTAGATTAAAGAGAGGAAGTGAGAGGAAGTGAAAGGAGGAGTAGAGCTGAAGAAACGAGGTATCGAACTTGAGCTAGGCTTAGAGTCTTGTTTAATAATAGTTGAGTTTTGCAAGCAGCCGCTCGAGGCATAGCTAGGTTGCTTCAAACCTACGCGAGTTCTTGTTAGGTCCAAATTTACGCGGCAGCGCTGGTGGTCGACTTTCAAAGTATCTGTGAGTATTGCAAAGTGTATTTTTCTTGAATGAGTTGTTATACAAGTGAATATATTGAATTGTATTTCCCTTGCATGAATGCTATATATATATCGTACTAGTAGTACGTATGCCTTATGTTGAAAAGCAAATTGACCTATTTAAATAAAAATTGTTGTTATGTAAGAACTGTGTTTGAATGAAATTATTTACAGTGCAACTTCAAGATATACATACCCAAAGGAAGGGTAGAAGTAGCCATTCTCCATAAATCTGTATTTTTGGACCGATTCTGCCACAACGTTATTCTGGATGTAGAAGGAATAAAGCTGGACTGTGTGTGTAAATAATCGAGTAAAATAAATCAGAAAACTTACCAAGAAAGAAGAATGAAGACATCTCCCGGACCATCTGAATTCGGTTGATCTCCCATCAAGAGTGTTCGCTGGTCACTAAAAGGAGGTGAAATATTGTGCTTTTGCATGACGACAGGAAAACAGTCTTTAAAAACAACTTCAATTTTTTTACAATATCGGAGGAGAAAAAATACAGCAACCGCCAGCGCAGGACCATAGGACCATAGGAATATTAGTGTTTAACTGCGTTCCCTAGGCCCGCCAGCCCAGAAAACATTCTTCACTCTTTAAGGGGTCCAGGACACATTTTGAAATTTTTTTTATTTATTGAGTTAAAATGTTGAATTTTTTTAATGATGTTTAACCATATAATTTGTAAACAAAATCACATCATAAAACTTCTCAAAAAGTTTTTAAAAAATTTAAAAATTTAAAATTTTTAATAAAAGTGGGGTAAATTAAAATCTTTATAACTCGAAATATTATTTGTCGAATTTCAATTTTTTTTCATTTAATTAAACAGAAATATTTAAGTTTTAATTACGATTCACCATTTTTTAAAATATTAATTTTTTTAAAAATTAAAAATATTTAGATTAAAAATTACGAAAAAAATTATGTAATTTATTTTTAAAAAATCATATTTTCAAAAGTAAATATTTTTTTCAAATTTGCTGAATCAAAATTAAAGTAAAATAGTTGAAAAAGACATGTTACAAGTTTCAACCATTCATTTTTAACAGTTCTTGACTTATAACAATTTAAAATAGAGAAATGGGGAAAAAACCCATCATGCAGAAAAACGAACTTACAGGTTTAAACAACGATTGGCTACTATTAGAATGATGCAAAAAAAAAAAAAAAAATTCCTCCTGTTCTAATTAAGATAGAAACATGGTTTAAACGTCATTTTAAGCGCAAACGAACACACAAATTTTTAATTGAATAATTTTTTTTTCGAAAATTTGAACAGTTTTGTGTCCTGGACCCCCTTAAATAGTTTTTACAATGACGTCACACTTTGATCGTCTTCTTAACTCGACGGATTTGCACGAAAGAAAGTAAATTTACACAATACATTTAACTTGCCAACAAAGAGGTTGCAACGTTGCCACTTTTCTGGAAACTAGATGGTAGGAGGGAACTTCCTGATTACGAATGAGCGAAGCTTATTGGTGTATAAATGCTTTATTCCTGCCGAAATAGGTGTTTCCTAAGAGACAAGGAAAAGCTTTGAGGGAAAAACTTCTTTAAGTCTAACTTCTCAACCCGATACCTGTGGATGGTGTGATTTTAAAACCAAAGAAAATTCATCCTCATGTGTTTATCATGGTCTCCAGTTATGATAAAATGAAAACCAATGCCAAGTTGGCTAATGATATTCCCGTACAACTGCAAACAACAAAAGAAACTTCGTCGATGTGGTGAATTATCATTTGAAGAAGTTCAGCCTGCCGAAAAGAAGTTAAGGGGACTCAATACCCTTAAATCTTTAAAACATTCTATTTTTTGAAAAAAATTTAGTATGTTAAAGCCTGATCATTTCTGAACAAAATAAAGCAAACCGCATGAAAATGTCCCGCTTAGTTTCGGAGATATTGATATTCTAAATATTTAATTACTGATCAAGTTTATGGTAAGAAAAATGTTAAACTCATTTTCCTCAAAATGTAATTTTGCATCATTCCGCAACTGATATCTCAAAAACTATAACACATAATACCATGAAATTTTTATCACTGCATAATAATGTTATTTTATTGCGTCTGAACTAGAGTTATTGCAATCACTGCACATTTTGTTATTTTTTCAGGGGAAAATGAATGCAAAAATTTAAGGAAATTTTAAGTATATTTTGAGGAGTTTTAAAAAATTTGAAAAAATATTTTAATGTTGAATGTTTTAATTCAATTGTATTTTGAATTATTTATTTTAAATATAAAACGGGAATTACACATTTAAGAGTAAAATTAATTTCATAGTTTATAGAGAATCTATGCTCACTTCTACCCAGACTTGGGTGTATATAATTTGAAGTGGCACTCTATTTGTATTTTAAGCAAACACAGTTTATACATGAAACAATGTTTATTGAATTCGTTGCACATATAATTGGCTTTTACAGCAATAAGCATGCGTACTACTTGTACGGAATGTATAAACACAGCTTTCAAGAACAATATATTTTTATACTCACGAACAGTAAGTCAAACCAGCAGTACTGCCATGTAAACTTCTGGCCCGCTAAGCACTAGCGCAGGATAACACCTTTTCAACCTTAACCACCTCCCCCCTCTTTTCTTAATGACGCTGCGTGGTATTTATACTAAGCGCGTATGCCGAAATTAGCATATCTAAAGCAGCTTCTTTAATTCACTCAAAAGTTCGATTCTTGTGAATCGAATCTTGTGTATACCTTACACTGGCCTCCCTCGAAAAAAAAAATTAGGTAACTGAGGTCTGAACGGCTTCAGTTAACTAATTGAAAACGCGTGCTGGTCTGACTTTTTACATAATGGGTGGCAAAGCCAAAAAACCTTCCACACGTTGTGTGGGGGAAAAACGCCACTACCATTTTACAAAACTAACCCCGAAGGGTCCAGGTGACACCATCACACAGTGGATTTGCAGAGTTGCGGATACTGGGCTGGCCAACTGCGCCCTAAAAAACTTATTTTAATTAAAATTGTCAACACAATTGCACAGCATGACATTTCTTGACTGTATCTGCTCTCCCCCAATTTATAATGCACATGTGTCATGTTTTGTGAAGTTAGTACATTAGTGGTTAATTGGTATATTATGCAGTATGTATATTTTTTTTTTCTAGTCACTACATGTCCCCTTCAAAAATTTATGAAACAACGGTATGCCGTTTTTTTTTCCAGTGGCTCACCCCTTCCCCTCAAAATGTTTACACAGTATATATAATGGGAAATTTCAAACCAATTTGGTTCGGTTTTATTAAAGGGTGGGAGTTAGAATAAGAAAGTTGATACAAGACTTGTTCCTCATGAATGCAGCAACTTCCTTGCACCAGTCTGTCCAATCCGTGGGACCTCTCTTGATGGTCGCAGTCCTAGTAAAGGTATTCGTTGACCGTGTGGTCATCCTTCGTGCAGCAGGTCGTAGGTTCTGAGGCGCTGGTCCGGCTTGACGATGGACAGGAGGTCTCTTGGGAGGAGGCCAACCTTGCTGGGCGGCAGAAATCTTCCGTTTCCTGTACTTATGCAAAGGAACTTTAAAATTGTCATTCTTCCTTTTGATAACCTTGTGTACCCTATCAGCGACGCATTCCTCCTTTGATGGAGTTTTTGTAGTGCACACTTTACCTTTCTTCGTACTTTTGCTTGTATCGGTATTAAATTTTAATGCAGATTCTATTTTTTCAACAACCTGACTCTGCTTTTCGTATTTGTGCTTATACGACTTCTTGTTTACCGCCTTAATTACTACAGTATTAGCAGTTTTAATGCTGGAACCTGAAGGCGCTTTTTCACGTTTTTTATCCCCCTTAACTTTAGTTTTATCCTCTTTTGACGAAAAAGTCTCTTTAAAACTTGCGATATCAGAATCGTTATCATTTAAATTCTTTAACACTGCTTCAGTTTTAGGAAGATTAAGCTTTTCGTACTGGTGCGTTTTAATGCAAACGACGTCTATAACTTCCGAAGCATCAGCTAAACTACTTACAGTATAACTCTGTGTCAACTTTTCATCCGGATTCTCAGTCTGGTTTTCATGTACTTTATTTAAAACCATATTATCAACCTGGCCTACAGCATCCTCATTCGGATGGAAACTTGAAATAATATCATCATTACCTAGCGAGTTCCTACTATCGTTTAAAGAATTTTTATTGTCGTCAACTAATAAGTATTCACTAACTTCCGTAACGCATACTTCGTCATCTACTAAATTTCCTTCATTAACAGATGTGTGAATATCATCTAAAATATCAGGTATAGCATCAATAATATCAGGTATAGCATTAATAATATCAGGTATAGCATTAATAGAAGTGTCAGATGATTTATTTTCTAAACCACTAGCATTAGTATCGGCACTATTTTCAGAAATTTGTACTGGAATTCCCTCATCATTCCAGCTAGACTCACTTTCTTTATAAGCCACAAAAATACCCTGACTTTCACTATTCTCAAAATAATGATTACTACTCGGACAAAATAATACATTTGACCACACAGTTTCAACAGGTTGAACCATATCATGTGAATCAACTTGCCAGTGCAAGTAAGGTGCTTCCATATTATTTACTTTAAGTGCACTAATTTCATTATAACGCCGTGCGCTTCTATTATTTTGCCTGCGGTACTGCTTACGCTGCTGGTTTGAAACTCGCGAAAAATTTTGGCGCGGCTGTATAAAACTTCTTGTACTTGAATGACGGTGAGGGGTAGCGAAGAAATGCCTATTGTCATGTTTAGCTAAAGCTTGAAGGAGGGTAACCTTGCTTGTAATTGTTTGATTATCTAAAAAATCTTGAACACTTGGCTTCAAACGTTGGATAACTATTTTTAAGATTACCGCTTCCGTTACCCTTTCTAAATATTCCTCACACTTGGAAATCTTTTCCGTAGCAAAATCTAATGCAGACTGACCTTCACGTTGCCTTAGCGAATAAATTTCCGCTTCAATTTCACTTTGATTAAAGGTCTTTGGAAAAACACTACGAAACTGTTGCTTGAATGACAAATAGTCAATAATCAGATTACTGCTTTGCATGCATGTGTACCACTGAAATGCACTACCTCTTAAAGCGGCTAGAGCAATTTTAAGTTTATCCCCCTCTGGGGTGCATTGTTGCTGAAAGTAATGCTCAATTTTCTTTAGGAATTGGCTTGAGGGGCCGCCATTG
Organism: Dolomedes plantarius; assembly: GCA_907164885.2. Taxonomy (NCBI): domain Eukaryota; kingdom Metazoa; phylum Arthropoda; class Arachnida; order Araneae; family Dolomedidae; genus Dolomedes; species Dolomedes plantarius. The sequence goes on along the minus strand of OU015497.1, from coordinate 15,289,425 downwards.
AAGGGGGCTTCGAATGGCGCAAAATGCTG
>OU015497.1:15276896-15284396 GCA_907164885.2 Dolomedes plantarius | reverse complement strand
GGATATCTGAAGGTACTCGATGCCCTCTAATTATTGGAAGACATGGGACGTCTGTCTTTTGGAGGAGAGAACCTCTGGCCGCTTTTCAAGGGAAGCTTACTTAGAGCGCCACTTGATTGGTCACTGTAGCATTTTAGGAACCGAATGAAATAGGATTCTTTACAGTCCTATGGACACTCACCACTTGTCTCAAAAGGCAGTGTCTGTAGAATCGAGAGCTTGGGTGACTCGGCGGAAGCCTTGGGACTTGTGAGGTCACTGTTGGACCGTCTTGGTTCAACAGAAGCTGCTGTAATGTCGTAAGTGCCCGCGTTCGATTTTATTTTCTTATTCGTCTGGCCGTCATCTGCTAAATACCCAATTGTCTTATAATTAGAGGTGGCTGATACCTTGAAAAACAGAAAGCCTCGTTCACTTTTTCATATGCGCCTTGCAGGGTTCCGGTCTTTCAAACCCCACTCTCCGGCCTTATGCCCATACCCGTCGTAGACACTTTCATGAGCGCTTGTCGGCAGCATCTTCAGTATCGAATAGCGCCCTTTACACGTACGTTCTTTTCTCGCGTGAAACGACAATCCCTCGCGATTGAGTGCGCGTGTGAAGGTGTTGGAGAGGAAGGGAAATCTGCTTTGGAGCGTACTGCAAGTTTTCCCGCTCGCAATCCCGTACGCTCCAAGCAGTCCAAGAGGGTACATATAAAGGGTGCTATTAGCGCCCTCTACACGTACGCTCTGTTGCGAGTGCTTGGAGCTTGAGCGCAATCCCGTACGCTCCAAACAATCGCGAAAGAACGTACGTGTAAAGGGAGCTAATCCCCACTAGTGTCGACTGTATACAAAATAATGACAATGGCTGCTTGTCAAAATGCCTGTTTGGTCTTGAAGGGTCAGATGGCGTCGACTCAGGCAGTCTGTATGACGTCAGGTGCCAGTACTGATCCACCTGGGTTCGTTCCGACCCAGATCCACGTTGGATCGCCTGCCGTTATGCAGATTGCTTGGCTGTTCCCGCCAGACGGCCTTAAAAGCCAGGCAGAGAGACTGGCGAGTGTGACTCGACACAGCTCCAGTGTGCCAAACACTTGTAGCAGTAGCAGAGCAACGTGTCTTCAGCCTTTAATTGTCATTGAATAAAAGCCGATGTAAAATTACAGAAGTATGATTATTGGTCTAATACAGTTCATCTACTTTCGACGGTACAATGCCTTTTGAAGAATAAATGAGTTTCGTAGAAAAGTATCCCAAAATACGCAGACGAACAACTGGTGTTAGTAAACCGTCCTTCATTCAGCCGTTTATAATGTATTGGGTACACCCGGTATATAACGAACGAAAATTTTACACCCGCCGTTTTCCTAATTTATCCTTTTATAGCGAACCTTCGAAATCTTAAGAATATGCTATAAAGAACCTTTTTTTTTCAGTCGACAATTGATTTTTTTAAATTTTTTATAAACTTTTAAAGAATGTTGAAGACGCAACGATTGTCGAAAAAGCAAAGAATGTTGAAGAAGAAGATGATGAAGATTTACCTATCGCGATGTGGATAAAAAAAAAAGCACAAAATTTCATCATTCTCAGATTGTGACGTGCAATTGTGCGAAACATGCGATGATGAAGTTAATTACAAGTGAAAATACGACTGATGAAGTTATTGTAACGCATTAAAATGAATCATTCTGAAATCGAATATTTTGCATCTGATGCTGATGAAGAGGAGCACATAAATGAAGAAATCCCCACCTTCTCAGATGCTAAGGCAGCGATGCGTGTCATTAATAAGTTTTTGTCCACACAAAACTTATTAATGACACGCCAATAATAAACGGTCCATTTCACCTTTCCAGAAATTTGAAAAATAATTATCTAATGCAAGAGACTACCGCAGAAATTGCAAAGTTAAGCGCGGTAGACCATTTCAACTTAAAAAATTAGTGAGGCCATACTAAAACTTCTATCCGTATCAGCGGAATTTGCCTTGTGTTTAAAAGATATTGGTCACCCGTAGAATACTCGAAGTATCGTTATCCAAGCTGGACATTTTTAAGGAAGATATACAGGTAACCCTCCTATAACACGGTAGATAGGTTCCTAGAAAAATGCCGTGTTGTGTGAAACCGTGCTATAGGAGACCCAGAGACAATTCAAAAAGGGGGATTACGTTCTGAAAACTTATAAAAAACAAACTTTTTTAAAATTTCATATAAGCAACTTAATTTTAATTAAAAATACAAATGTATGTAAAACACAAAACGAAAAGAAACAAAAGAATATTATTCTCATTTAATGCGACTTTAATTTAATAAATTTCTTCCTCATCACTGCTCAGTACAATCAAACGAGAACGTTTTTTCGATTGAACGGTATCACCTTCACTTTCAGAACCTTTTTCTTCAATTAGATTTTCTGTCATTTTGGTTTATTCGCTGGTTTTTACAAGATCATTGTAGATTCACGGTATGGAGATAGACAATTTTGCAGCTCCCTCTTGAATTTTCGACTCTTTCCGCGGAAGGGTCTGCATTCAGGAAAAATGATTCAAGATTTTCGGCCAAGCTTAGGCCTTCTTGTAGTTTTATAGAGTTATAAAGGAATAAATTATAATTTGTTAATACATTTTCATGTAAGGCCACTATAGTTCATTATTCCTTCCGTCATTATTGTAAGGTAATTTAGTTTTTAGATGTGTTATCTAGTTAACCTAGTAAAAATCATGTTATCTAGTGCTATAGAAGTACAGTGTTGTACAAAGGTTTTCGCAATACAGTGATTTCCGCTTATAAGAATCACGTTTGTTATTACTGTTTTTGATTCTTATAAGCGGTTGATTCTTTTTAGGTTGAAATTTAGGTTTTTGGACAGGCACACACACACACCTGTATATACATATATTAGATAATTTACAATAAAATACTCTTTAATTTACGTTAATTATCTTTTAGTAAAATTATTTTTATAATTTTAAAAATACAACTTAATTTCTAGACCTATAAGTAGATACACATGATTATAGTAAGAGAAGAAAATAATCCAATATTTGTTACAACATACCTGCTTAACAGTTTAACATTTCCACTACAGGAAGGGAGCAAGAATAAGTTTTCTATGGTAGTTTGACGTAATGAAGTTTACAGGAGGCTGTTTATACCTCTTTCAATACCAATAGCCTCAGGCCAAGATTCACCTTCTAGTTTACGTTTCACGGTTTGATAACGTGCTGAATCTAACAATGTCACATTTCCCTAAGTGATAGTGGACACTTCGTCCAAGATTTATGTGTTTCAGGGTTCAGGAAGCCGCAACCAGGATTTGGAAGGTGGGAAAAAAGAGTCCCTGTCTTTGTTTGTCAGTGCAGAAAAGTGAAATCGGATCCGCACGGGTAGGATGCCTCTGGGTCAAGCTAATAGGACAATGTTTAGCTAAAGCGTTTAAGGGGAAACTATTATGTTATGTCTAACAAAGAAGGGGATGCATTTTACGACTGAATTCCATCCCATTTTATCACTCTTTCTTTTAAAAAGAATAAAGAAAAACTTCGTACCTTTGGAGGGTTTAAGTGGCTTTTTTGGAAAAATGATAGGAAAGCGAAGAGTGTAAACTGATTCTTAAAACCGGTGGATTGATTCTTTAAAGCGAAAATTGTAACATGGAAATAATACATTTGTTTTTGTTTTTGCGATATTGATTCTTATAAGCGGTTGATTCTTATAACCACTGATCACTATAAGCGGTGGTTACTGTATTTTTTATCGTGTTAGAGCGAAACCGTGTTACAGGTTGCAGTGTTATACGAGGGTTCCCGCAACTTATCGTGTTAGAGCGAAACCGTGTTGTAAGATGCCGTGCTGTAGGAGGGCTACCTGTACTCAAGAAAACAAAACACGCAATTCAACAAAACACACCAATATTAACAAATAATATTACAAAGGATAGGAGCAGGGCTAAGCCTATCTGCTACATTATAATCATCCTTTCAAAAACGAAACCAATTTTCGTAGAGACTGTTCCTTTTCGTGCCATCTTGGCGACAACCCAACAACTTGCCACCACATTTTTCGGAATTCGCCTTGTATAAATTTAGTTTTAGTATTTTAATGGTTATAGGTCTTACAGCTACAGTAGTCCCGATATTCCAAAATGATGGGGACCAGACCCTTTTCGGATTAAGCGAAATCATTCTTAAAATATACTTAAATTACATAATTACACGTGATTACATAAATAATACATATTTAGTGTGATTACACAGTGTATTTTATAAGGTCTGTCTAAACATTACCAAATCTCGGATGGGTGATAAGAGAGCGGAACGCTGCCTAGCACAGTACAGTAGAGTGTAAGTTGTTCGCACAGTACAGTGTAAGATTTTTGACGATCAGTAGATTGTTGAAATGGATTTGAAAGAGCCTGTCAACGTCTCAGACGAGAGTGAAGGTGAAGCAGACGGTGACAGCGAGCAGGGGGTATACCCACTCAGACGCCGCCGCAGCATTTGATGTAGTGCTACGTAATTTGGCGTAATTTGGCTTCAAGGCAGGGGTAGTCTTCTCTTCGACAAAAAAATTTAACAGATTTTTTCAAACCAATGTAGTTCAGTTATAATTAGTTCAGTACATTGTCTAACTTTGAATTTCCTTGTAATTTTCAGAAATATACTGTAGCGTACTGGAAATATGGTCTTATTTTTTCCGAGACCCCACAAGAGCTTGAAACACAGCTGCGTATTTTTCAAGGAATGTGTTGCTCGGTTCCACCAGTTCGGAACACGTGGGGGGATTAAAAAACGTTTTCCCACAGATGCAACCAGTAAAGCTGTCGTCCTAACGTTTCTGCAAGGTAATAAAGTTCGGCGTCTACGAAGAAACTGTCACGAACGTTTGCCGACCCCCTCGCTGAGGGAGAGACGCGAGAGAACGCGGCCTGAGCGGATGTGTGTTTTAGGCTCCGTACGTTGTGAATCTGCACGGGATTTTTAATTGAATATGTTGCACTGTTTAAGTGTTAATTATTTTTGCTAATAAATTGTTGAGTTTTAGTTTTAATAATTTGGCCTTCGTTTGTTAGTTAGAACTCTGTCTTTCTTCGTTATGGTTCCCATGGTAGTAATTTTTAGCAACGCCTCAGAGAGAATAGCCTTACCTACTTGTCGTGACGCTACAGTACTTTATATTACTAAGAATCAGTGTGGTTTTATTGTAACCTTAGTTCTTTTTGACTTTTGGTTTGGGAATAAGCGGACTTTCTGATTATCGAAGTTCGGATTATTGGGACTCCACTGTATTTAAAAAGAAGAGCAGGAAGAGACACATTTGTTTCTCAATTCTTCGATGGTCATCGCCATAAAATCGTGTCAGTACACATATAAAGGACACATTAGAAGACAATAAAGCCTGTTATAATCACCCTTATCCATACATATCACCCTAAATGACTCCGAATATGGGGAAATGTTTTAAAAAATACGAGAATACTGAAACATATTTGATTACAGTTTCCTTTAAATTCGTACAAATAGATACCATCTCGAGAAGCGAAATGTTTCCCTTCAACCAGCCTATTTCAGGATGTCGTGTAGCGGGACTGACATGCGCCGTGCATCTAAAACGGGTCAGAAATAGGACCTGCCCCGGATATATTACACTATGAAATGACAAAAATATTTTAAGACGGAGGCCCGGCATAGTAAATCTTTACGCGGTTTCAGAAGTGATTCGTTTTTATGCGACTCCATTGTTACCATCTTCTACCGTTTTTATATTTGCAACTAGTTAGCAAAAATGATAAATAAATAATACCGCCGACTAGCTCAAACTTTATTTATTTTAAACTACGAGTCACAAAACGCAATTATTTTTTACAAAACAGCAAAAGAACATAAAAAAGAAAACCCGGATTACATAATACAACATGTCTAGGACCGGAAAGGACACGGATTTCTGCTAGAGCCGGAAATGACAACAACGCCTCCTAGGTCAAATCAGATTGGCTCTCCAGATGTCGCCAAACTGACCAAAATTACTAGTAGTACAAGAGCTAGAGACTAACTGATTGAAAGTAAATTTTGGGCTGCTTATATAAATTTGGCGACATTCTGGATAGTTCTAGGACCGGAAAGAACACGGATTTCTGCTAGAGCCGGAAATAACAACAACGCCTCCTACGTCAAATTCGATTGGCTCTCCAGATGTCTCCAAACTGACCAAATTTCCTCTAATACTGCCGAGAGGCGCTGTTGTTTCCCTTCATCATTCGTTACACGTCGCTCCTGTGCTAGAAGAGTGTTACATCTCAAAATATTCATATTTTCAGGAGGAGCTAAAGAAGACGTATGTCGAAATTTCATTTCCTGTTTTATGAATGTCTGTGATAATTTGGGGATAACTTATTGTTCGAATCGCTTCAGAAGGCAAAACTATATGCTGTTAAAGTTATTTTCAGTTTTTAAAGCATGATTTGGAATTTTAATTACAAGATACAACCCTCTTCTAGTTACCTCATTTTGTCAACATGGACTGAAGAGCTTGAAGGAATACTGTCATATCTCTATGCTAATGCACAATCTATCTACACTTTTCACAATGCAAAGAAAAAACTTCGATAACATGAACAGCAGATTAGAAAAAAATACAAATTTATTTTTAAAAAAACAAACATTTATTTTCCAAATAAAATTTAAGGAACATTTTTATTACAGGATCATTTTAATACAACAACATTAGGCATTGACAAAAATCTTATTTTCATTCTTCGCGCATGAGCAAGTTCCCCCTCCTAGTTGTGGAAGAGGATAATTAGCGCCATCTAGGAGATTGTGTTGGTACTAGGTTTATAAGATTATTCGGGAATTTCGAAGAACTCTTATAGAGCAGCGGTTATCAACCTGGGGGGCACGTCCCCCTGGGGAGGGCGTAGAAGAATTTCAAGGGAGGCGTGAGTTTTTTCCAAGATTGAACGACCTCCTCGATGATAAAAAAAATCTCCTATTGCAACAGATAAATGAATTGAAGGACCTTATATCAGGACATTTGGTAGCATTGCAAAATGAAATTGCAGACTATTTTCCAGATATTAGTTCAGAGAACTGGGAGTTTGACAAGAGATCCTTTTAAAATCGACGTGGATGTACTTCCTGATCAAATTCAGGAACAGGCAATCGATCTAAAATGTGATTCTCAAGCAAACGAGGAATTTGAAAACATGGATGTTGAAAATTTTTTTTGGTTGCGCTGTTTTCCTGTTTACCCAGAAGTTGCTTTGAAAGATTTGAGGTTGTTAGGGCAGGTTTCATCCACATATCTCCGTGAATCTGGATTTTCAGCATTAGCATACACAAAGTCAAAATATCCAGCAAAGCTGGACGTTGAAAGGGACCCGAGGTGTGCTTTGTCACTGTTGCAACCTAATATTCAAAAACTTGTCAAGGACAAACAGGGCCAGCCCTCTCATTAATGTTATGAAAGTGACTGGTATTACATGCCAACCTCACCTAGATCCTTGATTA
>OU015497.1:15271896-15274396 GCA_907164885.2 Dolomedes plantarius | reverse complement strand
GACTGCGTATTCAAGTGTTGCTACGTAGCGACTGCTCTTCAGGTGACTCATGGTTGATAGGCCCTAAGGCCTGGGGAACCGGTGGAGATTTAGACTTACAACCCTTGTAGTTATACAAAGAGTCGGTTCAAGCAAGTATCCCAAAAGATTCGGCACCCTGGGAGCAGAATGTCGTGTTTGTTTGCGGCGCCTTTTGTGTTTTCCTTCGGCGGGCCAAAGGAGGGTAACAGGAGGGATGTTCGAGAACTTCCCAGAGGAAGTGCCCCAGCCGATCCTGTCCAAGTCAGTCCAATGGCCAAGTGTGCTTGGGCAGGCCTCGGCATGTTCCTGTTGTAATTTTTATTCCTTCCAAATTTGAACTTCCGTGCAAAGGTGGTAGTGGAAGGTTCGCTGGTATCTGTCGATACACGGAGTTCTTTGATCGCAGCGATGTTCCTTGTACCATCTAATGCTGGTGAGTAAATTAGTAGTCAAATTAAACCATCTCTAGACTTTTAAATGACTTTAATACACAAAAACAGACGACATTAACACAAGTAGTTAGTAGAGAGAAATATAATTACAAGATAACAAGAACTTTTTATATACCATGTTTTTAAATTTTCTGTTGAATCATATAAACTTGACAATTCTATGCATTAATAAATACTTTTTAAAATTTTTTTGATGAATAATCCCATCAACTTGAAAGAAAATGAAGGTAATTGGAAGTTAACTTGCGCTTAACTTTTCGTTCCCGTTCCGGCCGATAGATGGCTGCACCAGTCTACAAAACAAAATTAACTGAAAATAACTGAAAATTAATTTAATTCTGCTTAAAGATGACTAAAAGTATTAAAAAATGCATTGTCATCGTGTTCTGAGCTATTCTAAAAGTTTCAAATGTCTAGCTAGTCGGGAAGGTAGTTAAAAATCGATTGCAAGATTTGTACTGGCCAAACACACAAACAAACAAGAAAGCAAGTTAATAAAAACGTGGTAATAAGGAAGTGCGTGTGTGAACGAAGCAAACACACAGAGCCTATTCCCAGTGCCATCTGGTGGTTACTAGGAAAATTGCTAGATTAAGTATAGAACAGGAATTTATGATTCCCAACAGTTCCGTGCCCCCACATCCATACGGAAAGTAACATCCCAGTAATTTACCATGTTTGTATTAACTTGCTTTCTTGTTTGTGTGTGTTTGTTTGTCCAGTACAAATCTTGCAATCGATTTTCAACTAACTTCCCGAATACCTAGACATTTGAAACTTTTAGAATAGCTCAGAACACGATGACAATGCATTTTTGTTAATACTTTGAGTCATTTTTAAGCGGTATTGAATTCATTTTCAGTTAATTTTGTTTTGTAGACTGGTGCAGCCCTCTATCGGCCGGGACGGGAACGAAAAGTTGAACGCAAGTTAACTTCCAATTAACTTCATTTTCTTTCAAGTGGATGGGATAATTCATCAAAAAAAATTTAAAAAAAGTATTTATAAATACATAGAATTGTCAAGTTTATATGAGTCAACAGAAAATTTAAAAACATGGTATATGAAAATTTCTTTTTATCTTGAAATTATTTTTCGAATAACTCGGAATTGTCTAAAAAAAAAAATGCTGTCCTGTAGGGGACGTGATTTATTGGAGGATCGATCTCCTCTTGAGGATGCGCCATCAGCGCCACTTGTTCTGGACTGTTCCGCAACTGACGCGTCATGATGTCAAATGGCAAAAATCTTTTCGGCCCAAAATGCGTGAATAGGGAAGCAGCCATAAATGTGCTAATAAAGTCTTACATGTTGACGACATTTTTTTGAAAGAAAATAGATATAAATATTGGAATGAGTCATTCGATAAAAATGAAGTAGGCGAAGAAAAGGGAGGGAGTGTAGCCGAAGATAAGGTGGACGCGTTGTTTACGATATAAAACTTGTTTACCACGATCAGATCGATCTTCAGAAGGGATCGCGTTTTTTTTTTTTTTTTTTTTATTATTTTTTTGTTGTTTTTGTTTTTTCATGCCAAAAAAATTATTACTGACGCACGAAATCATCCAAAAGTAGTTCCTCTTTCGAAGGAAATAAATGTGACAGGACCCTCGATGTCTGCGGTTATAGCGACTGATTGGGAAAGAACGGCAGCTATGCTAGTAGACAGCCCCCTTTGGGAACTCGACCTACGGTTGAAAGCCGATTTCGAATGTACTGTGACGTCGTGGCTATTCTCTGAGGCTTTTGTAAAATTACCAAATTCGGAACCAAGAAAGACAGAGTCCTAATTGTAAATGATAAGGCAAAATCTTAAAACAAAACCTTAACAAGAATTTAATAACAAAGAGAATGAACATTAAACAAGTACAACATAATCAATTGAATTGAAACCTAAGTGCAGGTTTAAGGGGGAACGGGACACATTTAAAAATTTTTTTTTATGTATTGAGTTAAAATTATGAATTTTTTCTAATAGTTAACCACATAATTTATAAACAAAATCACTTCATAAAACTTCTCAAAAA
>OU015497.1:15221896-15266896 GCA_907164885.2 Dolomedes plantarius | reverse complement strand
CTTCAAATTTCTTCATCATTTTGTTCAATGCAGAAGACTCTATTGGTCCTTTGCTATCTCGCATACGCTTCATGTAGCGATATGCTCGCAATATCGCAATGGCACTTTCCGAATTCTTATAATACAGTTTAACTAAGAGGGCTTTCTCAACTATGGACAGCATTTCGATGCATATAAGCTTCGACTATCATTACCTGCTGCAGTTGCTCCTTTTTATATTGTTTGTTGCTTTGCATAATCCTATATCAGAAATCCGACAGCGCCATCTGTTGGTCGCCAACAGAACTATTTTTTTTCGTTGCCACACAAAACCCGGCATCTTTTCCATCCGTTTGGTGCAAACCGCATCTTTTTTTCTTTATTCCTTTTCGAATTATTCATTTTTAAAGTTCGTCCTGACTTTTGGATCACCCGGTATATGTAAATATATATATACATACACACATACATACAAACATATTATATATATATATATATATATATATGTATGCATACGAGCTTTCCTATTAGATTCCAAATTATTTTTCCCTTTCACGGCCTGGAACCATACATTAACGGTCTGGATGAACATCATTATAGAGCGAGGGCGTGCAGACGTTTTGGATGGCGTCCAGTTAGGACGCGTTCGATGAGAAATGGGTCATTTACTTTTCCAATTTTGGCGAGAAAAAATACACCACGAGTTTGCAAACGAATTCCGCGGAGGTCAGAATAGGTGAGTTTTGGAGACCTCAGACTTTCGAAGAAAAAAAAAACGGGCCTAAATGAATGGGAGATAAATTTTATTGCACTGGATAACGATTTTTTCACTAGAAACTAGAGGAACTATTTTAAATATAGATTTAGTGTTTACTGAAGTCGATCTAGAAATGAAGCCGATTGGTGTCCATTTTTATGGCGCCTAGGGCAAGAAATTTTAGGAGAAAAACCTCATATTCACTAAGCAGATAGAATCATTCCTTTACACAATTGATTTAATTACTAAATCATTAACACTAATGTAACACACACACACCCACACACACACATATATATATATATATATATATATACAGTAACCACCGCTTACAGTGATCAGTGGTTATAAGAATCAACCGTTTATAAGAATCCACCGGTTTTAAGAATCAGCTTACACTCTTCGCTTTCCTTTCATTTTTCCAAAAAAGCCACTTAAACCCTCAAAAGACACGAAGTTCTTTCTTTCCTTTTTTTTAAAAGAAAGATTGATAAGATAGGATGAAATATAGTCATAAAATGCATCCCTTTCTTTGTTAGACATAACATAATAGTTTCTCCTTAAACGCTTTAGCACAACACTGTCCTATTAGCTTGACCCGGGGTCATCTCTACCCGTCCGGGTCCGATTTCACTTTTATCTACTGACAAACAAAGACAGGGACTCTTCTTTCCCACCTTAAACATCCTGGTTGCGGCTTCCTGGATCCTGAAGCACACGAATCTTCGGCGAAGTGTCCACTATCACTCAAGCAAACGTGACATTAGTAGATTCAGAACGTTATCAAACCATGAAACGTAAGCTAGAAGGTGAATCTTCGTCTGAGACTATTGGTTTTGAAAGAGGTATAAACATACTCATGAAAAGTTCATTACGTAAAACTACCATAGAAAACTTTTTCTATGGTAGAAAAAGTTTTCTAACATAGAAAACTTTTTCTGCTTAACAGTTTAACATTTCACCTTTCCTGTATCTGAAATGTTAAACTGTTAAGCAGGTATGTTGTAACAACTATTGGATTTTTTGCTTCTCTTCTTATAATCATGAGTATCCACTTATAGATCAAGAAATCAAGTTGTATTTTTAAAATTATAAACAATAATTTTAATAAAAGATAATTTACGTAAATTAAAGCGTATTTTATGGTAAATTATCTAATATATGTATATATAGGTGTGTGTGAGCCTGTCCAAAAACCTAAATTTCGGCTATAAGAATCAACCGCTTATAAGAATCAAAAACGGTAATAACAAACGTGATTCTTATAAGCGGAAATCTCTCTCTCTCTCTCTCTCTATATATATATATATATATATATATATATATATATATAGTATCGGCACGTAAAACCTAGTGGGGCAGTCACGAGCAACAAGGAATTCAAAAAACATCTGTTGGGTTGATGAAAACCGTCAGTGCGTCCCCCCCCCCCCCGCAGCGAATTCTAACACTCTTGGTGTCGGAACTATAACCAATGCGTACCTTACCTTTCCTGAAAGCTTAGAAAAATATCTGTATTTACATCAGCGACCACCCTGGGGATCCTAAACCTTTCACTTGGTGGTTATTCAGAGTTTTTTAGAATATAGGAGACTAAGTCTTCATTCAACTGCTTATCAGACCGATTCAAACGATGCCAGTGAACGTCATTATAATCTCGGGATCCCGTACCGAAAACAAGGTGATTCCACTCAAGAAACTCCACATCGTTATAAGGAATTACAGATGCATATAATTCCGTTATTTTTATATCTACCCTCTGTCGAGCGTTGAGCTAAAAGTGACCATTGAGACAATAGCAAGCTTGCAGCTTTAGACTACACAGGTATACCATATAAGGCCATATAAGAAACTTCGAAATTTGCTAACCTAATGCAATAGTGACCACATTAAAGTTCCACATCGAGAATTTGCTGTATAAAGAGACGTATAATTGTATTTTTCCATTCACACTCTTTAGACAGACTCCAGGACTCCTTGTGCAAGCAAGACCTCACCTCTCTCTCAGAATGAACTGATGCATGCGTTTCTTATATATCAAAATGTGTATTATTATCGAAGGGTGACCACATCAGGCCTATAACTGCAATTTTACGACGAATTTTAAGTGCTAAATTTTTTTAACGCAGCAGAAAATCTAACTAACACACACACCTCTTGTGTGTGTATTGGTTAGACACACACACACATACCTATATATATATATATATATATATATAGAGAGAGAGAGAGAGAGCGACGTCAGTTTGTAATATCTACCGGTAAGAACTGTTGTGAATTAAAAATACCTGACAGGCATCACTATATGAGTTTGCAAAATCTACGAAAGAACAGTATGATCGATAAAGAACACACGAAACGCATCGCGCAGTCAGTTTGTAAAATCTAACAGTGGGCAGTATTGTCGATAAAGAATACACGAAATGCATCGCGAAGTCAGTTTGTAAAATCTAACAGTGCGCAGTATTGTCCATAAAGAATACACGAAACGCATCGCGAAGTCAGTTTGTACAATTTAACAGTGAGCAGTATTGTCGATAAAGAATACACGAAACACATCGCGAAGTCAGTTTGTAAAATCTAACAGTGGGCAGTATTGTCGATAAAGAATACACGAAACGCATCGCGAAGTCAGTTTGTAAAATTTAACAGTGAGCAGTATTGTCGATAAAGAATACACGAAATGCATTGCGAAGTCAGTTTGTAACATCTAACAGTGGGCAGTATTGTCGATAAAGAATACACGAAATGCATCGCGAAGTCAGTTTGTAAAATCTAACAGTGGGCAGTATTGTCGATTAAGAATACACGAAACGCATCGCGAAATCAGTTTGTAAAATCTAACAGTGATCAGTATTGTCGATAAAGAATACACGAAACACATCGCGAAGTCTGTTTGTAAAATCTAACAGTGGGCAGTATTGTCGATAAAGAATACACGAAACGCATCGCGAACTCAGTTTGTAAAATCTAACCGTGAGAAGTACCGTCGATTAAGAATACACGAAATGCATCGCGATGTCAATTTGTAAAATCTAACAGTGAGCAGTATTGTCGATTAAGAATACACGAAACGCATCGAGAAGTCAGTTAGTAAAATCTAACAGTGAGCAGTATTGTCGATAACGAATACATGAAACGCATCGCGAAGTCAGTTTGTAAAATCTAACAGTGGGCAGTATTGTCCATAAAGAATACACGAAACGCATCGCGAAGTCAGTTTGTAAAATGTAACAGTGGGCAGTATTGTCGATAAAGAATACACGAAACGCATCGCGCAGTCAGTTTGTAAAATCTAACAGTGGGCAGTATTGTCGATAAAGAATACACGAAACGCATCGCGAAGTCAGTTTGTAAAATCTAACAGTGCGCAGTATTGTCCATAAAGAATACACGAAACGCATCGCGAAGTCAGTTTGTACAATTTAACAGTGAGCAGTATTGTCGATAAAGAATACACGAAACGCATCGCGAACTCAGTTTGTAAAATCTAACCGTGAGAAGTACCGTCGATTAAGAATACACGAAACGCATCGCGAAGTCAGTTTGTAAAATCTAACAGTGATCAGTATTGTCGATTAAGAATACACGAAACGCATCGCGAAGTCAGTTTGTAAAATTTAACAGTGATCAGTATTGTCGATAAAGAATACACGAAATGCATCGCGAAGTCAGTTTGTAACATCTAACAGTGGGCAGTATTGTCGATAAAGAATACACGAAACGCATCGCGAATTCAGTTTGTAAAATCTAACCGTGAGAAGTACCGTCGATAAAGAATACACGAAACGCATCGCGAAGTCAGTTTGTAAAATCTAACAGTGACCATTATTGTCGATAAAGAATACACGAAACGCATCGCGAAGTCAGTTTGTAAAATCTAACAGTGAGCAGTATTGTCGATAAAGAATACACGAAACGCATCGCGAAGTCAGTTTATAAAATGTAACAGTGAGCAGTATTGTCGATAAAGAATACACGAAACGCATCTCGAAGTCAGTTTGTAAAATGTAACAGTGATCAGTATTGTCGATAAGACTTTTAGATACGGGTCCCGACCTGCCACGTACGGCTGGTATCACCCATGAAAGTCACTGAAGCCCAGTCGTTACGTAGCAATACCTGCATACGCAGTCGAGGGTTAATTTCCCATGTTCGGTGACATTTTTCATTAGTGTAGGGTCCAGGGCTGCCGGATGGTCGGTACAGATCTGCCATCCACTCAAGGCACCCCAAGCCCCCAGTATTGTCGATAAAAAATACACGAAACGCATCGCGAAGTCAGTTTGTAAAATGTAACAGTGGGCAGTATTGTCGATAAACAATACACGAAACGCATCGCGAACTCAGTTTGTAAAATCTAACCGTGAGAAGTACCGTCGATTAAGAATACACGAAACGCATCGCGAAGTCAGTTTCTAAAATCTAACAGTGAGCAGTATTGTCGATTAAGAATACACGAAACGCATCGCGAAGTCAGTTTGTAAAATCTAACAGTGAGCAGTATTGTCGATAAAGAATACACGAAACGCATCGCGAAGTCAGTTTGTAAAATCTAACAGTGAGCAGTATTGTCGATAAAGAATACACGAAACGCATCGCGAACTCAGTTTGTTAAATCTAACAGTGGGCAGTATTGTCGATAAAGAATACACGAAACGCATCGCAACGTCAGTTTATAAAATCTACCACTGAGCAGTACCGTCTATAAGAATAGACGAAACGCATCATCACAAACGTCCTTTTCGCTCGACAAAATGGTCGTATACCCCGATAAAGTGGTATAATTTGCCGATTCGAAAAGAGTGAAATTGAATTTTTCCCCTTGTAGGTAGAATGAAAATACTCAGAGGATGTTGACACATTTTGAGAAAGATTTTTTTTGCAAAAAAATGACAAAATTTAAAATACACACACACACAACAACAACAAAAAAGTCTGGTTTTGGACCATTTTAATATAAGCCAAACTGCCGTTTGCTGTCGTTCCATTTTGTTCATTTTGAAAATGGAAGCGTTTTGGCTGTTCGGACTGCAAAACGAACGACACCATGAGTCCTCAAAGAAGGTTCGTATGTACTTGTACGACTCTTTCAAAAGTTAGCTATTTTGAGAAAAGCTCTCTTATCTCGTAAATCAATATGCAGAAGGATAGTCCAGAAATAGGGCCATTGTATTGATTCGTGTCACCTTGATTAAATTTCTTTAAAATCGTTCAAAAAATGCTTCTCGCCTTTCAGAGTGGACACCGCTTGTGCATTTTGACAGGGTCTATAATTTACTTTGGTCAAACAGTTATCTCTTGCTGTAATTGTTATTTCTTTATTTTGCATTTCCCGGCCAAACGTACGAGACATTTAGGCCAAGTTAAGTACGCATTTTTACCATGTTTTTATTAACTCGCTTTCTTTTTTTTTGTGCGTGTTTGTCCAGTACAAATATTGCAATCGACTTTTAACTAACTTCCCGACTAGCTAGACATTTGAAACTTTTAGAATAGCCCAGAACACCATGACAATGCATTATTTTAATACTTTTAGCCATCGTTAAGCAGGATTGATTTCATTTTCAGTTAATTCTGTTTTGTAGACTGGTGCAGCCCTCTATCGGCCGGGACGGGAACGAAAAGTTCAACGCAAGTTAACTTCCAATTAACTTCATTTTATTTCAAGTTGATGTGATAATTCATCAAAAAATTTTAAAAAAAAGTATTTATTAATACATAGACTTGTCAAGTTTATATGATTCAACAGAAAATTTAAAAACATGGTATATAAAAAGTTATTTTTATCTTGTAATTATTTTTGCCAATGGACATGTTCGGAGTATGAACCGAGGGAGGTTCTGTCACATTTCCGCTCTGTTTCGTCTGGAGGAAACCAAAGCAGTGGTTAAAATGTATTTCCGCGCGCAAAACTTCTCTTCCATCGATTTCCCATATCTGTTTTCCTTCGATTTCATTTGCAGCCCCAAAACTCGTTTTATTTCGTAAAAGTTCGCTTCCAGGGGACTTTATTTTAGCATTTATAATTTAAGAACAGGAACGCAGGCACACACACACACGCAAAAAAAGGCTAAAAACTGCTTTCAATGGATCCCTCGAAGCAATTAAAGCAATCGTTTGGATATGGAATTTTACTGGTCTACTTCCATTTCGGGAAACTGAAATGACCGAAAAAAACACATTACAGAGGCTGTTCACACATTTTTAGACGATGTATATTGTATTCACAAAGCTAAATTACATGAAATTCTTGTGTTTTAAATGTTCTATTTGACATCCCTTATTCTGAACTATCTTTCGACACCGCAATTTCCAGGATAATAATGCCTTTCGAAGTGTCAGAAGAGGTATTCTATCCCATTCCTCCTGAACAGCTTTCCAGAGTCCTGTAAGGGTTTTGGGACGACGTTGGGATAATGCAGATTTTAAAAGTCCGAAAGCACAAAAATTCATAGGTGATACATCGGGAAATTTAGTAGGGATATCAGTGAAGGGATACATCAGTGCCTTGATACCAGTATTTTGTTCCATTTCTTTTAGGAAATTTACAGTGGATTTTGATGTGTGGCTGCTAGCTTTGTCCTGATGGAGTCTCACAGATTGATGGCACTGTGGGTGAAGCGATGGTATTTCATTCAGAAAAATTGGAGATAAAATATGTTCCCGATAGTATTTGGAGTAAATCTTGACATTTTTTTTCACTCTCTTTATTTTTAACTTGACATTATAAGAAAAACCAGCAACAATCATGAATCCCTTAGAAAAACTTTCTTTCGATTCTTTGAACCATGTACTTAAATTTTTTTCTCCCCTTTTATGATAATAAATGGCTCTTTTTTTGTTGCAATCATTTAAATACACCCATGATTCATCTATTGTGACAATTGTTTTCCAATTTTCTTTGGATAAGTGTTTCTCATATAGAATTCTGTAGCGTGTCCTGCGTTCAGCGATATGATTTGGAAGAAGACGATGCACATTGCGTTTTTTCGCTTTCTTAAGATTTAAATCAACGTTTATCATTTTGTTTACAGTGGACACCGAGCATTTTAATGGTTTTGCAATTGTCCTTTGACTAGGGGGATTTTCTTTTAACATTAAACAACGTACCTTTGCAATAGTCGAAGATGTCCGTTTTTTCATTGGATACTTGTTTTTAATTTTTGTCCCACTTGAGGCTCCAATTTGACGTTTTGACAAGATGCAATTTGACAAAACCATGACTCTCACATCGTTTTTGGATAACGGAGTATGCATATTTCTCTTCGGAAAGAGCATAAATGTAGCCTTTGAACCACTGCTTTGTTAAAAACGCCATTTTGAATAAAAACAAAACTTTCAAGCCGCAGACTATAATTTTGACTTTTAAAAATATAGTACAATTGCAATTATTTCCTTTGCCGCACACGATTTTTTATTATCACTTACCAAAATCGTCTAAAAAATGCGCGAACAGCCTCTGTATATATGTAAAATGCGTAGGTATGCGGCACAAAAATCGACGATATTTCTGCACTCCGAATGGCAACGGCTGCAACTATCATATTTAAACATTAGCGGCCGTCCGCAATTTGCAACCGCGTGTCAACATGGATTTACGCACTGAAATCAGGAATGCTCGAAAGCGAGCTGCGCGATCAAGTGAAAATTGGGAACAGTCTCAAAAAAGAGAGCGAAGAGGAAATAATTCATTAAGAGAGAGGCGTGAAAGAGAGAGCATAAATGATCGCGAGGTTAGGCTTAACCGTCGCCGGCATAGCAACCTACAGCCAGTAATAGTTAATTTTCTACACCTTTTTTCAGTACTTGCTGAATTTTTACTCCATTTAGAAGAAATTACCCCATTTGGAAGACATTTTCCCAACAATGAATTATTTGATATGATTAAGTGTGAATATCTGAATCGTGAACAATAGTACATACAGAGAGTGATGTAATCCACTCTATATTTTAGTACTTGCTGAATACTTACTCTGTTTTTAAAGTCAAAAAATTTTCCCCCAACAATTTCTTATTTGATGTAATGATAAAGTGTAGATATATTAATTTTGAAAAATTGTACATACAGAGAGGGGTGTAATTTTTAAAATCATTGGTGTTGGGTTTCTCGGTCTTATCTTTAACTCTGATCTGAAGTAATGGAAATTCATATTTTTTAATCACGATGTTTCAGAATCAGCCTTATGAAGAATATCCCTTAACATCGTATATTTATAAAGACAGGTAATGGTAACATTCCTTACATATGTTATTTTAAGTTGAGTTATTTTACAAAAGCGACCATGCTGGTCGCGCAGCGGCTAGTTTTATAAATACCGTGTCGAAAGTATTTTAACAAAGGGCATAGAATAGAGCTCTGAATGCCCTCCCTTTTATAATGGTCTCGGTAACAGTTTATAAAGGGTTCCTGAACAGATGAATATAGAAAAAAATAATTATACATAAAAAATATTTGATAAAAAATTAAATTCTGTTTTAAGAGAGTTTACAGTTCAAAAGTTATATCACGTTTCGTTCGACAGCACGGAAAGCTCTATTGGGAGTATATTTTCCCCCTTTGTTTATGAAAAAGGTTTCTAAATAGTTTTTTTTCCAGACTTTGGCAAATAAACTGGGTCATTGAAAACGGCAAGGATATCATTTTTGTTTCTCGTGAAAAATAATTTTCAGTTTTCTGTGGAATAGAATCCCATGAACGAGATTTTATTTTATTCCAAATGAAAAAAACAAGAGAAGCTGATGCAATTCTATGCTTGCAGAGTGTTAAGCAACCGTGGTTGAAATATACACACGAGAGACAGACTTACAACACAGAGCTTGTATTAAAAACTAATTCTGTAGAGTACTGTTACGATTTTGGGGCCAACTTGGCGTGTTATCGCCAGCATGCGATGTTTTGGAGTCCACGATGAATAAAAACAATGGTTTAGCATTCACTCGTCTACCATGGAGTAAGTAATAAATCTTGCTCTTGGGTCTATTGTTGGAAAATGGTTTGGTTGAGCGGTGTGGCAACACGGGTTTTGTTTCCTAGGTGAATAAGAGTCTGGAATAAAAAGTTCAGTTCTAAAGACAGTTTTGATGTGAGTGGTTGTGTTTTTAGGAGAAGAGATTTCTTGATAGATGTTCTACGGTTCTTTGACTAGGATAGCCAGACGAGGTCCTAGGAAGATTTATAAGGTCGTATTTTATAATTTTTAATTATATAAAAGCCTAGAGTAGAAAAGTGTAGGTAACCATTCCGGGACGGACCAAGTCGGGAACCTCTTAACATAGCGACGCCATTTTCTGAAATTTTTCTTGAAAAAATACGAAAATTTCAAGTGAACACCCTAGCTCAAAACCGTTTAGTTTTTGAAATATCTTCAAATTAAAATATCCATTGAAAAGAATCATTTATTCAATTGAGTCATTCACTTGAATTTCGAGTTCATTCTACTCCATGGTTTTTCTAATTCCCTTTAAATAACTACATTTTTAATGTTTAATTTTAATGTTAATAAAATTGTGTTTCACATTTTATTTTAGTTTTATTTTATTGTTGTTTACTGCTGTTTAAGTACCGTTTTCAGCAATGCCTGCTGTGTGGTGAGTCATTCACTTTTGAAACAGTTTTGGTTTAGTTTTGATTTAGTTTAGTTTTGTTTTTTGTTTACTGCTGTTTAAGTACAGTTTTCAGCAATGCCCGATGAAAATGATGAATCACCTCTTGGAACGCTGATCAACATTCCGTCATTTTTGACGGGGGTTATATACTAGTTAATTAATAATTGTATTAATTGATTGTGCATTAAAATTCCTCCACGTTAAAGAAAAGTTCTTAGGTGCTGGAATTGTTAGCTTCCAGCGAATATTCAACGTTTTTATTTTGTCTACATTTCTGCAAGTTTCGAGAAAGAGCACTGAAGATTTGATGTTATATAAATTTCTATTATTCAGTTTGCGGTAACTGGCATATTTATTTCTGTATTTGAAATTCACTTTTTAGAATATCTACTCGTCTCTTGAATTTGGCACAGTATGTACAAAAGCAGAGAGACTATCCTCTTCTGCATATGAGAGATATCACAGGAACATAAACAAACTGTCACGAAAAGTCTCCCAGTTTTTCAACGAAGGGATATCTCTCTAACAGTCTTCACCTCGCCTCACACTCACGGTACTGCTGTAGACTGGACTCTGCGAGGCTCAACACCAACTCAGGTGAAGTTTTCGGTACCCCTACTTATCGCTCCGTCCGGCGGGAGAAGATTTCCCGCCCTTTTTACGCTGCGGCCCTCGTCAATTTCCGCTTCCACGCTCAGTGACTCTCAGCTCTCACCAGAGGGGGTTTCACTGAGGTTTTTTTTTTGTCAGCGGTGTCTCGTAGATGGAAAGAAGCGAGGTGACCGTTGGTACTTAAATGGCCCCCTTGGTTTTCTCGGAACCAGGCCTCCATCGAAAAAGAGAGCTTTATACTTGGATGGTCCTTTTCCCAGAAAAATACCACGATGTTACAAGAGGGATATGCTTACAGTGTTAATACAAAGCCTGAGGTCCCACTGCTGGCAGTGTTTGTAGCCGCCTTAAGGTGACTGCCTACGTTCGGAGCCATTTTTTAAAAATCCTTTTTTAAAGGATTTTTTTGGTCTTTTATGGTAAAATAGCACTTAAAAATTTAAAAATAAACAAAAACTTATCTGTAAATACCATACTTTTTTTATAAATTGGTCAATTTGAAGTAATTTTTAATGAAATTTAGCTAAAACGCCTATCAATCTGCACAAAATTCTAATGCCACTATTTTAATTTCCTTCGCACACGTGATACATATGACACTTATCTTCAAAATCACCTAAAATCTAAGATAAAATTTTAAATGCAAAACAATGCAGACAATTTCATGTTCCAATATGAAAATTTTCCCCGATTCGTCATTCCTTTCTTTATAAAAACGGACCCCAATAAAAAAGAACTATTTATTATACATAAATTATTGTACATTATTTCATTAACAATAGCATCTAAAGCATTTCCTGAAAATTTTATCAAATTATATGCATTGTTATGTGAAATATCATGATAACGGTAGAGATTTGTGCTAAAAAACAAAATTTTGAGAAAAACGCATTTAAAGTTGTTTGCCACTTCAATTTTGTAGCAGACGATGTTTTTTCGAAATAGCTATAACTCTGCTTCTAATTGATGTAGAATGAAAATCAAAACGGTTTCAAAAAGAGAAAAGATTGAATTACACGATTCTCGCAAAAAATAAAATTGACTAAAATAGTCAATAAAATGACATCTTCAACGTCACCTTAAACCGTGTAGCTCAACCTACAGAATGGGGACACATAATGAAACCACAGTCTATGAAATTATGCTTAGGTGTTTTTGGAATGTCTCGGAGGATTCTGGGAATGGTTCTTAAGGCTGCTATGTACTAAGAAAAAAAATCGTATTTCCCTTTTCCTCTTCTTGCAGACTCTTGTGGTGGGAGGAGTCCAGTTGACAGTTCGAGAATTCCACCCCCCCCTTAGGACTGACATTTTGAGGGATTGTAATGGCTCTCTCTCTATAGGGGGGTTAAGCGCTGCCCCCAATTTTTTATTTAAAATATATTTTGTCAACTATTTACAGGTACATACATGCTGATAATCAAATAAAATTGATATTGTCAGATAGCCCGAACTTTTCTGAAAAGCGCTACAGGATTCATTTTATAAATTTCGTCCACAGAAAGATTTTATGAGCGTTTAAAACACACTGTACCGGATTTATCCCCGAATAATTTAAATTTAAAAATATTAATTGCCTTTTTAAAAAAAAAAAAACGAAAAAAGTACACAAATGTAAAATTTCTTTCTCTATGACGGAGTACAATTAAAAAAAAAAATCTTTGAATTCAAGTCGGCAATCCGTGGACAAATTTCCTCCATAGCTTTACATTGAGGTGAGCGAATCCAATGGGGTTAGTACATAGCAGCCTTAACACGCCGTCGAGAACTGCCAGGTGATGGCCGAATGGCTAGGGCGCTGGCATTCTGTACATAGGAAGATGTTTAAAATCTATACCGTGCATATTGAGGCATGCATGTGCGCAGCTTACGTTCTTCCAGCAACATCGTGGAGATAGTGTGTGGGGTCGAAGCTTCCAGTATTTCTCGGTCTGTTGTCCAACCTGCGGACGACTTTCGCATCGGGAGAAACGGCGTGATGGCGCACTCTCTAGCAGTTCATAATGCATTGTCATTTTATTGACCATTTTATTGAAGACTAGCTGAAAACCCGCGCTTCGCTACGGAGTACATTCAAATTAAATACAATGGTCAATGTATGCAATTAATGCCAATATATATATATATATTTATAATAAATGCGACAATCAATGTATACAATTGATGTAATATATACATATATATATATATATATACAGTGGCTCCCAAAAGTGTTCGTACACTTACGAATTTCAATGAAATAGGGGTCTATCCATTAATTAAAATGAATATTTCAGAATGGGTATTTAATAATAAGATCTATAATCTATTCTTAACAAAACTACATGAAATATTTTGAAAACATAGTAAAACTTTATTTTTAAGAAACCAGTAATCAAAAAGTAACAAAAACTTTATCTCACAAAAGTCATCGTACACTGAAATATTTTCGGATAAATTCATAATTAAAATTATCGTCTGGCGCTTTTATTTTTGAATTGTGGTGGCATTTAAAATATCGTTTGGCTTAAATTTTGCTTGCCTACTCCGTAATATTCTATTTATTATTTAAAAATGGCTCGTAGTCGTAAAGAAACTACAAACAGCATTCGAAAATTGATTATTTTTCATCATAGCAGTGGTAAATCAGTTCGGAATATTGCTACATTACTTAATTTATCCCATTCTACTGTGCAATATGTGAAAAAACGCTTTAAAGAAGAAAATTGGATCGAAAACAAGGTAAGATAAGGCCGTCCGGCAAAGTTAACAAAACGTGATCAGAGATTTATAATTAGAAAATTTGTGAAAAATTCACGTTTAAGTGCTGTAAAAGTTTCTGCAGAATTCAATGAAACATTTTCTACTTCAATTTCACCTGAAATTTTTTGACGAGTTCTCCGAACAGCTGGATTACATGGGCGTTCTGCCCATAGAAAATTTTTTGTGAGTGAGAAAAACAGAAAGTATAGGATTCCCTTCCCACTATCAATGATAAATAAGCCCCAAACCTATTGGAATAATGTCTTATTTGCCGATGAACATTTTTGGTGCTGATGGGCGTATAATTGTATGGAGAAGAAAAAAATGAGGAACTTAATCCCAAGAACTTAGTAGGAACAGTTAAGCATGCCGGTGGAGGTATCCTTGTGTGAGAGTGCATGTCAGCATCAGGACTAGGAAATTTGGTATTTATTGATGGCATAATGAATCATGCTGTTTTTATAAATATTTTAAGAGACAATTTAAAATTATCAGCTCAAAATTTGGGTATTGGAAACAACTTTGTTTTTTATCAAGATAACGATCCTAAGAACACGGCTCTCAACGTTCGCACCTGGTGTCTCTGTAATTGTCCACAAGTTTTGAAAACACCCCCTCAATCGCCAGATTTAAACCCAATAGAACATATTTGGGGAGAACTGGAGGTTCGAGTACGAAAACACGACATTCATACGAAAAGCGAACTAAAAACAATTATGATGGAAGAATGGATGAACATTGATGCAAAAATTTCAAAAGAACTAAAGCAATCTATTCCCAGACGTTTAAAAGCTGTTGTGGATGCTAAAGGATATCCTACTAAATATTAATTTAACGAAAAATTAGAATATTTACTAATATGTAGAGATTTTTTACAAGTGTACGATGACTTTTGTGAAATAAAGTTTTTGTTACTTTTGGATTATTGGTTTCTTAAAAATAAAGTTTTACTATGTTTTCAAAATATTTCATGTAGTTTTGTTAAGAATAGATTATAGATCTTATTATTAAATACCCATTCTGAAATATTCATTTTAATCAATGGATAGACCCCTATTTCATTGAAAATCGTAAGTGTACGAACACTTTTGGGAGCCACTGTATATATATATAAAACAGTTCCGTAACTGACTCACTGAGTGACATACAACGCACAGACATTTTGCATGGCGATTCTTTTTATAGTGTAAAGGTGCACTAAGAGAGATTTTTGAAAAATTCTTCTTAGATTTTTTAAAATTAAATTTCTAAGATTCTAAATTAAGCTTCTAAATTAAGCTGTTTTAGTAACTTTTTTTAAGTTTGCATTTAAAATAATAATTTGAGGGTTATAAAATTTATATCGCGAGAAAGATCCTAAAAATTCCTTTAAAATGAGACCTTTTTCGAATCTTTACTACCATTTTCTGATTTTTGGTGAATTTTTAAAGATTCATTTTTAGAATTTAATTTATTAAATGCCGATCACGTGATTTCTTTTTCTGGTACTTTAAATAAATTTATCGTCACGTGCATAACAACTAAATAGACAAAAAAAATTTTTTTTTTTTCTTGCTAATGCGGCAGACGATTGGACATTATCCAAAACATATTAAAATACAGTAAAAGAAATGTTCTACAAACTGTACTATATTAACTGTACTATTTCTATAGTATTCTTTATATTAGATTTAATTTGAATATTTTCTTGTACATTATTTTGACTATAAAATTATCCTTTACGATTTTCTTATAAATATATATATAATATATATACATATATATATTACATCAATTGTATACATTGATCGTCGTATCATATAATATATATATATATATATATATATATATTTGGCATTAATCGCATACATTGACCGTTGTATTTAATTTGAATGTACTCCGTAGCGAAGTACGGGTTTTCAGCTAGTATATATATATAAAAATCGTAAGGGATATTTATTTTTTTTGGATAATAGCCAAATAGCCAATCATCTGCTGCATTAGAAAGAAAAAGAATATTTTTTTTGTCTATTTAGTTGTGATGCACGTGACGATAAATTTATTTATTGTACCAGAAAAAGAAATCACGTGATCAGCATTTAATAAATTTAATTCTAAAAATAAATCTTTAAAAATTCCCCAAAAATCAGAAAATGGAGGTACAGATTCGAAAAAGATCTCATTTTAAAGGAATTTTTAAAGGATCTTTCTCGTGAATTAAATTTTAAAATCCTCAAATTATTATTTTAAATGCAAACTTAAAAAAAGTTACAAAAACAGCTTAAAAATTGAATTTAAAAAAATCTAAGAAGAATTTTTCAAAAATCTTTCTTAGTGCACCCCTACGCCATAAGAAGTATCGCCATGCAAAATGTCAGTCCTTTATGTCCAGCGGTTTGGTCTGTGCGTTGTATGTCAGTCAGTTAGACAGTCAGTTACGGGACTGTTTTATATACAGTGGCTCCCAAAAGTGTTCGTACACTTACGAATTTCAATGAAATAGGGGTCTATCCATTAATTAAAATGAATATTTCAGAATGGGTATTTAATAATAAGATCTATAATCTATTCTTAAGCAAACTACATGAAATATTTTGAAAATATAGCAAAACTTTATTTTTAAGAAACCAGTAATCAAAAAGTAACAAAAGCTTTATCTCACAAAAGTCATCGTACACTGAAATATTTTCGGATAAATTCATAATTAAAATTATCTTCTGGCGCTTTATTTTCATCTTTGAATTGTGGTGGCATTTAAAATATCGTTTGGCTTTAATTTTTGCTTGTCTACTCCGTAATATTCTATTTATTATTTAAAAATGGCTCGTAGTCGTAAAGAAACAACAAACAGCATTCGAAAATTGATTATTTTTCATCATAGCAGTGGTATATCAGTTCGGAATATTGCTACATTACTTAATTTATCCCATTCTACTGTGCAGTATGTGAAAAAACGCTTTAAAGAAGAAAATTGGATCGAAAACAAGGTAAGAAAGGCCGTCCGGCAAAGTTAACAAAACGTGATCAGAGATTTATAATTAGAAAATTTGTGAAAAATTCACGTTTAAGTGCTGTAAAAGTTTCT
Source organism: Dolomedes plantarius (assembly GCA_907164885.2). NCBI lineage: Eukaryota > Metazoa > Arthropoda > Arachnida > Araneae > Dolomedidae > Dolomedes > Dolomedes plantarius. Next base: position 15,250,134 of record OU015497.1, on the reverse strand, counting down.
GCAGAATTCAATGAAACATTTTCTACTTCAATTTCACCTGAAATTTTTTGACGAGTTCTCAGAACAGCTGGATTTCATGGGCGTTCTGCCCATAGAAAATTTTTTCTCAGTGCGAGAAGAACAGAAAGTTTAGGCTTCTCTTCGCACTATCAATGATAAATAAGCCCCAAACCTATTGGAATAATGTCTTATTTGCCGATGAACATTTTTGGTACAGATGGGCGTATAATTGTATGGAGAAGAAAAAAATGAGGAACTTAATCCCAAGAACTTAGTAGGAACAGTTAAGCATGCCGGTGGAGGTATCCTTGTGTGGGGGTGCATGTCAGCATCAGGAATAGGAAATTCGGTATTCATTGATGGCATAATGAATCATGCTGTTTTTATAAATATTTTAAGAGAAATTTAAAATTATCAACTCAAAATTTGGGTATTGGAAATATCTTTATTTTTTATCAAGATAACGATCCTAAGCACACGGCTTTCAACGTTCGCATCTGGTGTCTCTATAATTGTCCCCAAGTTTTGAAAACACCACCTCAATCGCCAGATTTAAACCCAATAGAACATATTTGGAGAGATCTGGAGGTTCGAGTACGAAAACACGACATTCACACGAAAAGCGAGCTAAAAACAATTATGATGGAAGAATGGATAAACATTGATGCAAAATTTACAAAAGAATTAAAGTAATCTATTCCCAGACGTTTAAAAGCTGTTAGGGATGCTAAAGGATATCCTACTACATATTAATTTAACGAAAAATTAGAATATTTACTAATATGTAGAGATTTTTTACAAGTGTACGATGACTTTTGTGAGATAAAATTTTTGTTACTTTTGGATTATTGGTTTCTTAAAAATAAAGTTTTACTATGTTTTCAAAATATTTCATGTAGTTTTGTTAAGAATAGATTATAGATCTTATTATTAAATAATCATTCTGAAATATTCATTTTAATCAATGGATAGACCCCTATTTCATTGAAAATCGTAAGTGTACGAACACTTTTGGGAGCCACTGTATATAGATAAAGTACATGTCGCAATATTCATGAACGGAATCTATTGTCACCATGCAAAGATTACCGGTAGCTACTAGATGCAGCCTTTTAAGGGGACACAGTACCCTGTCAAAATTTTTTTTAATTTTAAGTATTTCAATAAACATTGTAATTGTATTGCATTTTAGGAGTCATTTTAAAACATATTCTGAAAGGTAAAATTTATTTTAACAGTAAATTTAATTAAAATTTTAATTTTTTAATTTTTTTTTAATTTTTAAAAATCCTTATAACTTTTTCAAATATTAATATTTTTACTCCAATTTTTTATAGGTAATGTATTTATGTCTAATATATAAAAATTGGCATGGGTTTTTTAGATACTTTTAAAATTACATTTTATATAAATTTCTTTCTATCATTTGCAGTGAAAAACGATGAAAACTGGCACTTTGTTGTATATTTTTGAATATAAAAAAGAAATAAGAATGTTATTGCATAATTCCATGCCAATTTTTATGCTATACATAATAGAAAACCTGTATAAAAAGTTTAATAATTGTGTCTTAAATACAAAAAAAGTTTTAGCACTTTTACTGCATGAATGTCAAGAAAAAACAAACATGGAGAAAAAGCCATTTAAAGTTTTTATTTGTTAAAAAAAGTCCCTTTAAATAGGATTCAAACGACGACTTGACGTCATTCCACGGCGCGCGCTTGCATGCGTCGATATACGCGGTGGATATTTTCAACATCTTCGTCTGCAAACATATGCAAATACCGATGTTCTTGTTTCAAATAAACTTTTTTTTCGTACACCGGATATGACGTCATACCTTTTCTCTCGCATTTTTCTCGAAAACTATGGGTCGTAGAGGTACAGTTCTTTCGGTAATTTTTAACATGTTTTTTATTAACTCGCTTTCTTGTTTGTTTCTTTGTGTGTGTATTTGTCCCGTACAAATCTTGCAATCGATTTTTAACTAACTTCCCGACTAGCTAGACATTTGAAACTTTTAGAATAGCTCAGAAGACGATGACAATGCATTATTTTAATACTTTTAGACATCTTTAAGCAGCATTGAATTCAATTTCAGTTAAATTTGTTATGTAGACTGGTGCAGCCATCTATTGGCCGGAACGGGAACGAAAAGTTAAACGCAAGTTAACTTCTAATTAACTTCATTTTCTTGAAGTTGATGGGATAATTCGTCAAAAAAATTTTAAAAAAGTATTTATTAATACATAGAATAGTCAAGTTTATATGATTCGAAAGAAAATTTAAAAAAATTGTGTATAAAAAGTTCTTTTTAATCTTGTAATTATTATCTTTAATTCTTTCGGTTCATTAGCCTGCATTTTTAAATGATTTTTGCAAAATTCCTCTTCTGAAAGTGTTTGAATGAAATTTCTTATATGATCTTTTTTTCTACTCAAATGAGATAGATGACTTAAATTTTAATATAGCTAAAATGAGAACTCAGAACAATAATATTGATTTGTAAGACAAACAAACTTCGAATTGTATTTGTAATATTGGATAAGAAATATTTCTACTTCACTCTAAACATGCTATAAAAATTTTCAAAAACATTAATCCCCCTCCCCCACTTTTCCAATCTGATTCAATATTAATTCGATTTGAATTTGTCATTATCATTACAGATTTCATTCTGTATTTAGTAATTCTGTATTTAGTAAAGTATTTATTAATACATAGAATTGTCAAGTTTATATGATCCAACAGAAAATTTTAAAACATGGTATATAAAAAGTTCTTTTTATCTTGTAATTATTATGTACTCCACGCAAGGAATTTGGCTGTGCAGAGTTTGGGCAGTCTTGATGAAGCACCCTGTGTATATATGTGATAATATTATCAATAAACTTTAATCGCCCTTTCTGAACTTTCTTTCTCATCTGGTAACCTTTCCGATGCCTTGGCGAGATTCTTCGCCTTTACATATACAAACTTTATCCGCCAGTTCCGGCAACCTCTCTTTGATCCAATTCTAGATTCGCGAGCTAATCAGACGCGAGGCTGGCTGGCTTCGAGTGATCAAGATGTGTCTCTGTTTTTCGTCAATAAACTTCAATTCCTTATATATATATATATATATATATATATATATATATATATATATATATATATATATATATATATATGGCCATTAAAATTTCAACAATATGAAGGTGGGAGTGAAACGTAAAATTCGCATGAAAGGAAGATGCTGGGATATGCAAATGATTAGCACTTAAGCGTAATCGAACGGTCCAAGAGGGAGAAACGGCATCTCAAACTCAGAATAAAAGGAAAGTTGCGCAGAGGATTTCTTATTCGGAAATAGCATTCTAGTGTTGGTTGTTTGTGAGAAGATCGTGTTATGCCTCGAATAATATGTATATATATATATATATACCGGGTGGCCATAATTAAACTGACAGTGCTCACAGTGTTCTGTAGCGCGACCTATTTTCGAGAATGACGCCACATTTTGTAGGAAGATTAAACAAGACGGGGGACGAAGGATTCCGCGAAAAAATAAATTAGTTCCAAAAGTCACCGCTCGGGGAATATTTGGCGCTGTGTAATAGAAAATAGAGTGTTAACAAATGCAAATCAATACGGAAATTACCTTTTATTTTGCATTCAAATGAGGTTCAATGTGGCTGCCGTTGTTGTGGACCACATATTGCATTCTGTGCACAGTATGCACAACAGCAGAAAGTAACATGTCTGCAGGAATCTCCCGTACAGTCCGTGATATGTTATTCTTCAACGTAGCCAGGTCCTGGACCACTCCTTGATAGACCTTGGACTTAAGGTAACCCCATAGCCAGAAGTCGCATGGGGTAAGATCAGGCGACCGAGGTGGCCATGCAGTTGGAAAGTAGCGACTAATGACTCTTTCTGTTGTGAATTTCTGTCGTAGCAGCTGTTGCACCCGTACAGCAACGTGTGGAGGGGCTCCATCTTGCATGAAAAGGATTTCCCCCAGGCGTTGTCATTGCTGAAGTGCCGGAATGACAAAGCTGTTCAACATGTGGCGATATTTCTCTCCGGTAACAGAACAGGTTTCCGGTCCTGTCGGGGTAATGTTCTCATAGAAGAATGGACCTACGATAAATTCCGCTGTGAACCCACACCAAACAGTTACCTTTGGTGAATGTAAGGGAATTTCTGTGACTGCATGTGGTGATTTGTCATCCCAAATTCGGCAGTTCTGGGTATTCACAGTTCCATGCAGGTAAAAGTGGGCCTCGTCTCCCCATAAGATTTTCCACGGCCAAGCATCATCCACCTCCATTCTGGCAAGAAAGTTCAGAGCAAAAGTCAATCGCTTATCATCGTCGGGGTACAGTAACTCCTGTACACGGCTGATCTTGTACGGATAGAAGTTGATAATCTTTCGTAAGATTTTCCATACCGTACTGTAAGGCATATCCATATTCCGAGCTAATCCACGAGCGCTAGAGGTGGCAGCAATATTGTCTGGACCTCTGTCGACAATCACCGTGGCAACTGCTTCGATTGTATCCTGTGGTACAGGTTTTCGTCCTCTGCCTGACTGAAACTTCAGAGAACCTGTTTTCTCAAACGTCGCAACCATTGCTTTTAGCTCATTAACTGACACAGGACCGTTACCTTCACGCATTTTTTTGTGCGTTCTAAAATCACGAAGAGCGGCTGACGCGTTGCACTGGTTGAGGTAAACGAATTTGACCAGTAACGAACGCTCGACTAAAGAAGGAGACACTGCACATAAACTTTCAATCCGATTGATTCGAAACGTAACACATTGCCTTTTAAAACCCAAGCAGCTGGCACTGTGCCAATGGATGTAACGTGAAATTTGAATAAAGAACTTCTTCTTCTGCTCAGCGTACGTGATATTGCAGATCACGAGACTTTATCGGTGTTTATGTAGATTTTACGCTTTTTTAAAAGTGTTGCCATATTGCACTTGAACTAAATAAGAAAATGTGCATAATAAAAGGTAATTTTATTCCGTATTAATTTGCATTTGTTAAGACTCTATTTTCTATTACACAGCGCCAAATATTCCCCTAGCGGTGACTTTTGGAACTAATTTATTTTTTCGCGGAATCCTTCGTCCCCCGTCTTGTTTAATCTTCCTACAAAATGTGGCGTCATTCTCGCAAATAGATCGCGCTACAGAACACTGTGAGCACTGTCAGTTTAATTATGGCCACCCGGTATATATGATAATACATATATGATATACATATATGATATATATATATGATGTGTGTGTAAGTAAGTAATACCGTAACTCTATTATGTAATAAGAGACGACAACCAAAATTCTATAAGAAATGAACTCTCGGAGAGGGGAATGTGTTTTATGCACTCCCAGACCAGGACGTGTTTTATGCGACACACTTGTTAACGCAGCTAACAGATGAAGCGAGAAAATTTAGAAAACGTGGGAAAAGAAATCAGAAATCATAAAAGAGTCACGAAAGGGCTTAAATTCAAGGGAGGAAATTAATCTAATGCAGCTCTTTTCCCATGCAGTAGTTGAAGGTGGCGTACACATATCATTGGCTTAACCTTTAGCTTACGGGGCCCATTTTTCCGATTCCCTCTTTAGAAGGGGAAATTTCATACCCCTTCTAAGAACGGCCATTAAAGGTTTATATATATATATATATATATATATATATATATATATATATATATATGTATGTATGTATATACATATTTATATATCCATATATGTATATATATATATATACACATATATATGTATATACATGTTAGTATATATATATATATATATATATATATACATACATTCTTGGTTCCGTATTCTTGGGATACATGCTATCCCACTCCGTAAGGAAAAGGTTAAATAGTGGACAATCAAACAACTTCGACTTTTTATAATACTTTTGTTTCAGTCAATGCCATATTTTGATCTCATTTCACTCATCAGGTGAGTACCGAGCACTTTTCGCCTCCACATCGTATTCGTGAACCGAACGCAAACATTGGAGCCTCGGGCTTTATGACGTCAAGAGAGAACATCTGCTTGTTTGTTTGTCAATAAAGGGTTCATTGTGAAGCGAGTTGACAAAACCTGTTTCTCCCTCAGTCAACACCGTTCTTTCTTTCGACGAGCACTGAAAACGTTTTCCTAAATTCAACAAACGCTCCCTGTTTATTCATTAGCATCTACAAAACGTTGCTTAACAATGTCGATCGCTATCAGAATAATCCGGGGCTTTGCTTGTTCGTCGCAAACAATATTTATTCCGTTTTAGGTATAAGTTAATTGGATACACAAATAGAAAACTTCTTTTTTTTTTTTAACGATTCTTTATCAAAAAAGAAAAAAAAAATAGCATCGTAAAAAAAACTTAATGAAAACGATGCTCCCCGAGGGAATAATATATATAAAAAAAAAAAGAAAACCGATCTAAAAATGCGCGAGGAAAAAAAAATGTGTTCGTCCTATCTTAATGAAAAAGTTGTTTACCTCCCGTAAACACTTTCCCGAATTTCGAGAATTCTCTTCCTCCGCGTTAATGAGTTCGCGAACAGAAATATTTATCCGAGAAATGCTGCGCTGGATAATATAATAGTCGTTTTTGTAATTCCCCCCCCCCCCCCCGGAATAAAACCGTGAGCATTTTGAATGTATGTATACTTCGGCCAGATGAATGGGATCGATTGTTTGAGGTGTTGAACTGTATCCCAATCTTCAATGAAAAGCATTTTTGCTTTCAGCCCGGAGGTTATCAAAAGTCAGAGTGAGCTTTCAGGGACCTGCAGGAAATGGGACGGGGGAATTTAAAAGGAGGTCAGCTTCGACTGACAACATTTTCTATCGCTTCAAGTGCAAGGCTGTCGCGTATATATATTTATACAGTGAAACTTCCATTATAGGCGGCCAGTGACGGTGCCGAAAAAAAAATGGCCGCATCCAGGGGTTAGCCGGGGAAAAGGGAGTAAAATAACATTGGTTCTATAGAGTGTATTGAATCGGTTTAGAACAAAATAAGAAAATATGAACGAACGAACACGAACACGAACACACACACACACACACACATATATATATATATATATATATATATATAAAGAGAGAGCGATTTTTTATGTGGAGGGTAATCTCCAGAAGCACTGCATCTATTTGAAAAATTCCTTCACTGATTGAAAGGTACATTATTCCAGATGGACATAGGCTATATATTATGTATATCTGATCAGTAGAAATAAAGTTAGGGGCTTAATCCTACAATCTCCATTGTTACCGCTACTGTCCTCTACCGCTTTTTGTGCAGAAGATTTCAACGATCCTTAGCGTGGTGCTATCGCGGTGGGCTTCTGTTCTGACGTTAGCGGTTCGAACCTAGCCGTTCTCCGGCACGCCTTTTTCTTTCAAAAAATTAATTTTAATTATTAACTAACGTAATATTAATTTAAGGTATTATTTAGGTTATTATTAAGGTAAAAAAAGATTTACAATTTATTGGCTATCAACTGGAAATTTATTGGTGTAATATTTTGTTCAACCCGGACAAAGTCGGGACGGGCCGCTAGTATATATATATATACATACACAGTGGCTCTCAAAAATGTTCGTACACTTACGATTTTCAGTGAAATTGGGGTCTATCCATTACTTAAAATTACTACTTCAGAATGGGTATTTAATAATAAGATCTATAATCTATTCTTAACAAAACTACATGAAATATTTTGAAAACATAGTAAAACTCTATTTTTAAGAAACCAGTAATCAAAAAGTAACAAAAGCTTTATCTCACAAAAGTCACCGTACACTGAAATAATTTCGGATAAATAAAATACGCCAGACGATAATTAAAATTAAAAAAGACAATTAAAATTTCGGATTAATAAATTACGCCAGACGATAATTAAAATTATCCTCTGGCGCTTTATTTTTGTTTTTGAATTGTGGTGGCATTTAAAATATCGTTTGGCTTTGATTTTTGCTTGCCTACTCTGTAATATTCTATTTATTATTCAAAAATGGCTCGTAGTCGTAAAGAAACAACAAACAGCATTCGAAAATTTTTCATCGTAGTAGTGGTAAATCAGTTCGGAATATTGCCAAATTACTTAATTTATCCCATTCTACTTTGTAGTATGTGATAAAACGCTTTAAAGAGGAAAATCGGATCGAAAACAATGTAAGAAAAGGTCGTCCGGCAAAGTTAACAAAACGTGATCAGAGATTTATAATTAGAAAATTTGTGAAAAGTCCACGTATGAGTGCTGTAATAGTTTCTGCAGAATTTAATGAAACATTTTCTACTGCAATTTCATCTGAAACTGGCCGACGAGTTCTCAGAGCAGCTGGATTACATGGGCGTTCTGCCCGTAGAAAATTTTTTGTGAGTGAGAAAAGCAAAAAGCTTAGGCTTTCCGTCCAACTGTCAATGATAAATAAGCCCCAAACGTATTGGAATAATGTCTTGTTTGCCGATGAACATTTTTGGTGCTGATGGGCGTATAATTGCATGAAGAAGAAAAAATGAGGAACTTAATCCCAAGAACTTAGGAGGAACAGTTAAGCATGGCGTTGGAGGTGTCCTTGTGTGGGGGTGCATGTCAGCATCAGGACTAGGTAATTTGGTAATTATTGATGGCATAATTAATCATGCTGTTTATATAAATATTTTAAGAGACAATTTAAAATTATCAGTCCGAAATTAGGGAATTGGAAATAACTTTGTTTTTTTATCAAGATAACGATCCTAAGCACACGCCTCCGACGTTCGCCACTGGTGTCTCTATTATTGTCCACAAGTTTTGAAAACACCACCTCAATCGCCAGATTTAAACCCAATAGAACATATTGGAGAAAACTGGAGGTTCGAGTACGAAAACACAACATTCACACGAAAAGCGAACAAAAAACAATTATGGTAGAACAATGGATGAACATTGATGCAGAAATTACAAAAGAACAAGTGCAATCTATTCCCAGACGTTTAAAAGCTGTTGTGGATGCTAAAGGATATCCTACTAAATATTAATTTAACGAAAAATTCGAATATTTACTAATATGTAGAGATTTTTTACAAGTGTACCATGACTTTTGTGAGATAAAATTTTTTGTTACTTTTTGATTATCGGTTTCTTAAAAATAAAGTTTTACTATGTTTTTAAAATATTTAATGTAGTTTTGTTAAGAATAGATTATAGATCTTATCATTGAATACCCATTCTGAAATATTCCTTTAAATTAATGGATAGACCCCTACACTTTCACTGAAAATCGTAAGTATACGAACGCTTTTGGGAGCCACTGTATAAGAACACACACACATACTAAATATGCAGTGAAACTTCGGTATGGTGGCCAGTCATGGTTCTGAAAAATAGTGCCGTTTTGAGGGGTGGCCGTCGAATACGGATGGATTTCTCTATGGCGGCCTGTAATGTTTCAGATAAAATGCGGATGATTTACTATATATCTATCTATCTATATATAAATATATATACACTCATGGACAAAAAAATTAGCGCACCAAGAAGGAGTCTTTGTGCGCTATATATACAGGGGGATATATATATATATATATATATATATATATATATATATATATATATATATATATATATATATATATATATATATATATATATATATACCCCTATTCGACACCCATCCCTCAAATCGGTCCCTTTTTACTGGAAAATGGCCGCCCTAGAGAAGTTTCACTGTATATATGTATCTAATACACAAGCTAGACGCTCATGTGTCGAGTAGAACATTAAAGTACACACACACACACACACACACATATATATATATATATACATATACACACACACTTTTTATTAATATTACTAGACTCGGATCATTCATACATATCATTGCTAATAATTCCTAGCTACTGTACTATGTATCACAGTTTGTAGCAAGTGATTTATAATTTATTCCAGATATCTTTATTTGGTACTTGCCATCATGAGAACTATAAAATATGTCAAGATGACATTGCGTGTGTTCAATTCAAACGAAGCAAATTAGTGCTTCTTTAATCAGTTGAACATTAAATTTTTATCCTTAAATCTTATAAAGCATACTTCCCAACTAGTTATAAGTACTTACATTTATCTTTTTACCATGTTTTTATCAACTTGCTTTCTTGTTTGTTTGTGTGTGTGTTTGTCCAGTACAAATCTTGCAATCGACTTTTAACTAACTTCCCGACTAGCTAGACATTTGAAACTTTTAGAATAGCCCAGAACACGATGGCAATGGATTTTTTTTAAATACTTTTAGCCATCTTTAAGCAGCATTGAATTCATTTTCAGTTAATTTTGCTTTGTAGTCTAGTGCAGCCATCTATCGCCCGGGACGGGAACGAAAAGTTAAACGCGAGTTAACTTCAAATTAACTTCATTTTCTCTCAAGTTGATGGGATAATTCATCAAAACAATTTTAAAAAAGTATTTATTAATACATAGAATAGTCAAGTTTATATGATTCGAAAGAAAATTTAAAAAAATTGTGTATAAAAAGTTCTTTTTAATCTTGTAATTATTATCTTTAATTCTTTCGGTTCATTAGCCTGAATTTTTAAATGATTTTTGCAAAATGCCTCGTCTGAAAGTGTTTGAATGACATTTCTTATATGATCTTTTTTTCTACTCAAATGAGATAGATGACTTAAATTTTAATATAGCTAAAATGAGAACTCAGAACAATAATATTGATTTGTAAGACAAACAAACTTCGAATTGTATTTTTAATATTGGATAAGAAATATTTCTACTTCACTCTAAACATGCTATAAAAATTTTCAAAAACATTAACCCCCCTCCCCCACTTTTCCAATCTGATTCAATATTAATTCGATTTGAATTTGTCATTATCATTACAGATTTCATTCTGTATTTAGTTGTTTATTTAAAGCTAAAATCGATAAATCTTTAAGAGAATAAATGGGTATATAAACTGGAAATTATTCGTATAAAAGGAAAAGAATTCATAGAATTTCGAATTAGTTATCTAGACAGATTATCATCTGTTACAAGAGATTTCCTTCTGTCTCATTTACTTAAGCACAAACACACACTCCCACACATAAGTGTAATGTATAGCTGAATTTAAAAAAAATCTGATTTCACATCTGAGTTTATAATTAAATGCTATCGCCAGATGGTATCATCTGTAGATTTGGGCCTTCAGTAAAGACATATACACACACAAATAGAGATACATACTTACACTACTCGTAGCATTACATGAAACAAACTGCATTCTTTTAATTTTCTTTTGTTTTTGAGTGTTTCTAAGCTTTTTTAAGATACTGATGAGTTATAAATGAAACTTGTAGAAAACGCATAACAGAAATACACAGCTCCTTAACATCTGTGCTAAAAAAAAGGTGTCGACATTATTCTTTTTATTGTGGATACTAAGATGCTGTGTTGTTCCTGTCAAAGTTAAAGATTACTCTTAGAAGTCGCATTCTTGTTTTTGTTTTTCTAAATCATAAAAATCTATTTCTTCGCTAAAATTACATTATAATGAGAGTTTTCTATGATGAGAATATTCTGTAATGTAAAAATGATTTGAATACATAATTTTCACATAATTTTTACATACATGCATTCACCCCCCCCCCCACACACACACACATGTAAGATATGCCAGATGAAAAACCTAATCTATATATATATATAACAGTTCCGTAATTGACTGACTCACTGACTGACATACAAAGCACAGAATCAAACCGCTGGACCTAAAGGGCTGAAATTTTGCATGGCGATTCTTCTTATAGTGTAGGGTTGCACTAAGAAAGATTTTTGAAAAATTCTTCTGAGATTTTTTTAAAATTAAATCTTTAAGCTGTTTTTGTGACTTTTTTAAAGTTTGCACTTAAAATAATAATTTGAGGGTTATAAAATTTATATCACAAGAGAGATCATAAAAATTCCTTTAAAATGAAACCTTTTTCGAATCTTTACCTCCATTTTCTGATTTTTGTTGAAATTTTGAAGATTAATTTATAGAATTTAATTTATTAAATGCTGATCACGTGATTTCTTTTTCTGGTACTTTAAATAAATTTATCGGCACGTGATAACAACGAAATAGACAAAAAAATCGTTTTTTTCCCTTGCTAATGCGGCAGACGATTGGACATTATCCAAAAAAATATTAAAATACAGTTAAAGATTTGTTCCTCAAACTGTCCATCAAACTGTACTATATTAACTGTACTATATTCTTTAGTATATACTATTAGATTTAATTTGAATATTTTCATCTACATTATTTTGTCTTTAAGAATATCCCTTACGATTTTATTATAAATAAATAAATAAATAAATAAATAAATATATATATATATATGTATATATATATATATATATATATATATATATATATATATATATATATATATTTATATTTATATCAGTTGTATACATTGATCGCCGTATTTGTTATAAATAAATATATATATTTATTTTTTTTGGCCTTAATTGCATACATTGACCATTGTATTTAATTTGAATGAATTAACATATAAAATTAACATACAAGAAACGCAAGAAAATTAAAAATAAAAATGTCTCTTAAGTCCAAACACAGCCATAATTCATTGCACGTCACACATGCAGTAGTTTGTGCTAGTGTCTTGACTTTAGCCTTACACAACGATTTCAAAATTTAAAAAAGTCGTAAATCTTCCTTTACAAGTCCTCACATTTCAAATTCTGTTGAAGTATGCTCTGTAATTGTGATTTGCATGAAGGATTTTGCATAGATTTTAATGTTCAAAAGATTAAAAAATGTACTACAACACATGGACTCTGCGTTTCGTTGACGTCTTTTCACTTGTGAATGAAGTCGTACAACAGTTTGAAGGAATCCAGTTCGCAGTTTGTGTTTCTTTGCATTTCTGATTTTAGTGCTGAATCTTTTGCTGCATGCATTTATATTTAGATCCTTGCATAACAACCTTTTGAATATATTTGTTTACACGCTTTTAACCATGTTTTTAATAACTTGCTTTCTTGTTTGTTTATGTGTTTGTGTGTACAAATCTTGCAATCGATTTTTAACTAACTTCCCGACTAGCTAGACATTTGAAACTTTTAGAATAGCTCTGAACACGATGACAATGCATTATTTTATTACTTTTACCCATCTTTAGGCAGAATTAAATTAATTTTCAGTTATTTTCAGTTAAATTTGTTTTGTAGACTGCTGCAGCCATCTATCGGCCGGAACGGGAACGAAAAGTTAAAAGCAAGTTAACTTCCAATTAACTTCATTTTCTTTCAAGTTGATGGGATAATTCATCAAAAAATTTTTAAAAAAGTATTTATTAATACATAGAATTGTCAAGTTTATATGATTCAACAGAAAATTTAAAAACATGGTGTATAAAAATTTCTTTTTATCTTGTAATTATTCCTGAATTTGTATTGGCACGCATTGTAATCTATACTAATATATAAAGAGAGAGAGAGAGCTGATTTTGTATGTGGAGGGTAATCTCTGGAACCACTGCACCTATTTGAAAAATTCTTTCACCATTTGAAAGGTACATTATTCCAGATGGACATTGACTGTATATTATGTATATCCGATCAGCAGAAAGAAAGTTAGGGGCCTAAATGTTGAGCTGATGCTTCACTTTTACAACTTTTTCTTTGTCAACCATAGTCAACCATAGTCAAGTAACCATAGCAACACATCAAACTACATTTTCATTTATTATCAGTAAAACATTTAATATTTCAAAGATTGAAGTGAAGGAGGCATTGATAAATACAAAACGGATTTTTGAAATTAGCAACGTTTAAGGGTTTATTGAAGATACTTACATTTGAAACTACGCTTTTTATTGGACATTTAAGGTAAAAAAAGGTTTACAATTTATTGGCTATCAACCGGAAATTTATTGGTACAATATTACAGAACTTAACTTATAAACTTTATCTTTTATACTTACAGAATTTAACTTATAAACTTTATGTTTTGAATTTATGTAAAATTTTATGCACAATTTGCGTAAATCGAACTTGAATTATTGAACTTTATTCAAAAATCAGTGTGTTTTATCGAAACTGTGAAATTAATTGATTATTTCGAATAGGCCTATGTTTGTTCCTTTATAAGTGAAAAAAAAATTACTTCGATTGAGCTGAAATTTTGTATAGATATAGTTGATAGTTCAAATTAAAACATAGGCATATTATTTTTTGAAAATCGGGCCCCAGAGTTTTAATAATTAATGTTTTAACGATTTTGCCCCTAAAAGTTGCTTATTTCGACAGATTCCGCGGCTGTCCTCGCTGACAGCGAGACTATGGGGCCGAATCGTACCAAAATCAGCACGCGGGTGGCCCCGGACGCGATTCAGTGCCTGGCGTAGCCGGATTTTTTAATTTTTAGTTCTTAAAAAAATATGAAATTTTTTGTGCCATTTTTGGTGCTTTTTTCGTGTTTTTTTGTGTGTGGACTCTGCAACGGATAGGCTATGGATCCAAATCGTATCAAAATCGGCACGCTGGTGGCCCCCGGACACAATTCAATGCCTGACGTTACAGTGTCCAATAAAGATTTCTTTTGCCATCACCAACAACAAATCCCAAGGTCAAACATACAAATATATTGGACTTGACTTACGGGAAGATTGCTTTACTCATGGACAATTATATGTTGGTCTTTCTAGGTCAGGAAATTGTAAAATATTTTACGGTGTTATGGACCTCATGCAGCCCACAGACCGGCCGTGGCAATTATTGCTTTACATTCAGTGGAGTTTCTTCCTCGGGAGGAAGTACTCCACAATCTTGATAGGTCGAAACATAAGAGAACTGGGTATCCTAATGTTTTCGGATTCTCAGTTTATATTAATTCATAAGCTGTTTTAAAAAAGTGGTAATTTTGCTGCTTCGTTCAAGATTCTAAAGTGTTGTCTAATGCGGAAGCACTTCGTCGTGAGACATTCGCCTTTTGTTATTCACCGTGATTTACTGGCTACTTTATTATGAGAGTACCTTATAGGTGAGCCAGCGCTGTTCACTGTGCAAAGGAAACGACCAGGCCTTATTCGAGATTTGAACCCAAGCTCCTCAGAACATTAACCACTTCACCATGTGGGCGGTGGATTCTAAAGTTAAACGTTTCGTTCTTAAAATGTATATCCTTTTAGGAACAATTTGTAAGAATGTCATTGTGCTTTTTTTTATTTATTCCAGCTCCTATTCTTTCTACAGATGATCTACAGTTAACTTTAACTATCGCCAATAATTGTTTTGCTTTTGAAATTTAGATTCAAGTTCGCATCAAATATATTCTAAAAAGTCTATAGCTGGGTATTTGGAGCAAATTATAACTTTTACTTTTCTACGGCGTTGCTGGAATACTAATATCGACGTTTTCTAAATGACACTGGAGATCTTTTCATATATTTCTTTTACAGATAATCACGAACTTATTTATTGTCAACTACAAAAATATTTTTCTTACTTTTTCCCCCCAAAATTAGTAGTCCGAAATGGTGGTTTACTAAGAGTAAATTCATTTCAAAAATCCACTCCCGGCGTCTGTTATTATTGCATTTTTACCCCGCTTCCAGACCGAGACTAATTTTATTTTCGCACTCGAAGGAATTATTCTTTGAATAAGGTTTCATACGGTATCTAACTTAATTACGAATGGTACGAAAGGGAATTTACATTTTACGTAACAATAAATGTAATCTGATAATTATAATTTTATCATTTGTTTTGAAAGGTTTTTGATTTTGAAATCAACAATAAGCACAATTTCTGAATGTAAATACAAGATCCACGGCCCTCGGGATAAGAGACTGGAATTATGGGGAAAAAAGAATTTGTGTATATATTGTATATATATATATGTGTGTGTGTGTGTAATTTCTGAAATTATTTAAAAAAAAACTGTTCGGAATATCCCAACAGTAAAAGGAAAACGGAATATATTCTAACTTTCATTTCCAAACTTTAAAATTTTCCGGAGGCATACCACGCTGGAACTCTCATGATAAACATTTCTGTTGCTTATTAAATTATGAAAATTTTAATAAACAACAGAATTTATTAAATTTTTTTAAAACTTTTATTGAAATTTCGATGATTGATTTTATAAAAATGAATTCTTTAAAATTATTTTAACTAAACGTAATCCATTGAATTTATTTTTTATTAAAATTTACCTCTATAAAATTTCAAACTAAACTTTCAATACACTACAAAAATTTTTAATTCTTAGTTTAATAAAATTTTAACTTTCAATAAAAACTTTAATTTTTGAAATATTTTTCAAAACCTCCGACATTTGCTTGAATTATAAAGAAAATTTTTGCAGAAGTATTTTCGCAATGTTGACATTTATAGGGAGATAAATCTCACTACTATTCAAAATTATTTTCAAAATCTTGCTATTAACTTCCATAAATATTTACCAAACGATCTTACTAAAAATCTTGCCGATTACGACCCAGCTAACAAGAAACAGCCCCGTGCCATTCTTGCTCGTCATTTTTAGTTGTTTGTTCTGTTCTTTGTTCGCCCTGTGTCTTTTTCCCCCATGTTTTACCTTTACTTGTACTATCGAAGTTTTTTGTTTTCCCCACTTTCTATTTTCCTTCCTACTTTCGTTTTTTACCTATCACTGAAGTTTTATGCATTGCTATATCATCGTACAATGGAGGGCTCGTCCCATGCATTGTAGTCACCACTACTCTTCCTGAAGTTCCTGAATATCAAAAGTCAGATTTTTACATGATCTTTAGTCACAGGTACTGAACTAAGCCATTTAATTCTAAAATCATTTTTTATGATGCTCACTTCGAAAATCTATATATATAAAACAGTTCCGTAACTGACTCACTGACTGACATACAGCGCACAGACCAAACCGCTGGACCTAAAGGGCTGAAATTTTGCATGGCGATTCTTCTTATAGTGTAGGGGTGCACTGAGAAAGATTTTTCAAAGATTCTTCTTCGATTTTTTTTAAATTAAATTTTTAAGCTGTTTTTTTAACTTTATTACATTTGCATTTAAAATAATACTTTGAGGGTTATAAAATTTATATCTCAAGAAAGATCATGAAAATTCCTTTAAAATGAAATCTTTTTCGAATCTTTACCTCCTTCTCTGATTTTTGGTGAGTTTTTAACGATTAATTTTTAGAATTTAATTTTTTAAATGCCGATCACGTGATTTCTTTTTCTGGTACTTAAAATAAATTTATCGTCACGTGCATAACAACTAAATAAACAAAAAATATTTTTTTCCTTGCTAATGCGGCAGACTATTGGACATTATCCAAAAAAATATTAAAATACAGTAAAAGAAATGTTCTACAAACTGTACTATATTAACTGTACTATATTCTTACTGTACTATACTTTATATTAGATTTAATCTGAATATTTTCTTCTACATTATTTTGTCTATAAAATTATCCTTTACGGTTTTCTTATAAATATATATATATATATATTTTACATCAATTGTATACATTGATCGTCGTATTTATCATATAATATATATATACGTATATATATTTGGCATGAATTGCATACATTGAGCGTTGTATTTAATTTGAATGTACTCCGTAGCGAAGTACGAGTTTTCAGCTAGTTAATTTATATATATATAAAACAGTTCAGTGACTGACTGACTGAGAGATAACGCACAGACCAAATCGCTGGACCTAAAGGGCTGGCATTTTGCATGGAATTTCTTCTTATAGTGTAGGGATACACTAAGAAAGATTTGTGAAAAATTCTTCTTAGATTTTTAAAAAATTAAATTTTTAAGCTGTTTTTGCAACTTTTTCAAGTTTGCATTTAAAATAATAATTTGAAGGTTATAAAATTTATATCGCGAGAAAGATCATAAAAATTCCTTTAAAATGAAATTTTTTCCGAATCTTTACCTCCATTTTCTGATTTTATGTGAATTTTTAAATATTAATTTTTAGAATTTAATTTTTTAAATGCTGATCGCGTGGTTTCTTTTCTTTTTGTGGTACTTTAAATTAATTTTGCGTCACGTGCGTAAGAACGAAATAAATTGACAAAAAAAAATTTAAATACGGTAAAATATAAAATTTAACCGCTAGACTAATTGAGATGGAAGACTTTTAAGAATTTAATTCAAAATAGTATGTTTTATGGATATTAAACACACAAATTGCATACATTGACCGTTGTATTTAATTTGGATATTTTCTCCTACATTATTTTGTCTATAAAAATATCCGTTACGATTTCTATAAATGTATATATATATATATATATATATATATATATATATATATATATATATATATATATATACATATATTGCATTAATTGCACTTACCAAACCGCTGGAACTAAAGTGCTGATATTTTGCATGTCTATTCTTCTTATAGTGTAGGGGTGGACTAAGAGAGATTTTTTTAAAAATTCTTCTTAGATTTTTTTAAAATTAAATTTTTAAGCTGTTTTAGTAACTTTTTTAAAGTTTGCATTTAAAACACGCTGCTCCAAACAATTAGGGGAACACATGGTTTTAACGAAATTACGCAAATACTTACACCGATAAGTAACATAAAATAAATCATCCATAATTTAAAGCCTAGCAGGTAACAGAAGAAGAAAACTCCATATGGAAATCAAAGTTCATGACGTCAAAAACCAGAAAAAGAACATAAGGGCGGAAATCGGAATGTTGCAGAAACGTCTGTTTCACTGCCTGAACTGTGAAATTCGATTGCTCAGTTATTCTTTTTGAGAAAAGGTGACTTGAAAATATCTCAACAACGTGATTTACTGGAATCCATAGCATGGCGTATTATAGGCAGACTTGAATCCGGGCAAACACAACGTAGTGTTGGAGTCGCCAGAAGTGTCGTTGCAAGGCTGTGGAATCGATTCCAAGAAACAGGGAATGTTAGACGGCGACCAGGGCAAGGTCGGCCACGTGCCACTACAGCAACTGATGACCGGTATATACTGTTAACAGCTCGTCGAAACAGAACAGACAATGCTACTCAGCTGCAAAGACAGTTTCTCTTGGCAACAGGACGGAGGGTGTCCAGTCATTGCTGCGAGACCAAGGCCTCCTTTTACTCTCCGAGACTTGGAGATTGCACTTCTTGAGGAGTGGAACAGTATTCCCCAAAGTCTTATCGATAACATCATCGCATCCATGGAAAACAGGTGTGCAGCAGTCTTAGCTGTTCGAGGAGACCACACGCCATATTAAAAATCTTGCATCATTTCTAAACAATACTTTTTTTTATCGTTTACATGTAACCAAATTGTTGCCCTAAATCATCTTTTCATGTTTTTTTCCATATTTTCAAAGAAATAAAGCTTAATTACAAATTTTTTTACGTCTTTTTTTCTGTATTGCGCATTGATACGAGTGTACTATCCATTTTATGCCAATACGTTACTGTCTCGCACGGTTTTCTTAACTTCTTTGCTTGCTCCCCTAATTTTTTTGAGCAGTGTACTAATTTGAGAGTAATAAAATTTATATCACGAGAAGGATCCTAAAATTCCTTCAAAATGAGATCTTTCTCGAATCTTTACCTCCATTTTCTGATTTTTGGTGAATTTTTAAGGATTCCTTTTTTAAATTTAATTTATTAAATGCTGATAACGAGATTTCTTTTTCTGGTACTTTAAATAAATTTATCGTCACGTGCATAACAGGTAAATAGGCAAAAAAAAATTTTTTCTTACTAATGTGGCAGACGATTGGACATTATCCAAAAAAATATTAAAATACAATAAAAGATATTATGTTCCTCAACTGTACTTTATTAACTGTATTATATTCTTTAGTATGTCCTACTACATTTAATTTGAATATTTTCTTCTACATTATTTTGTCTATAAAAATATTCATTACGATTTTTTTATAAATATATATATATATATATATTTTGCATCAGTTGTATACATTGATCGTAGTATTTATTATAAATATATATATAAATATACACTCATGGACAAAAAATTAGCGCACCAAGAAGGAGTCGTCAAAATGAAACGAAATTTTACATACGTAATGACTACTTTGATATAAGTAAACGATAAGAAAATCAAAGAAAAAGGATAATTTATTTCAGAGAAAAAGGCAAAAGAACGGAGGAGTTAATACTCCGTTGGACCCCCTCTAGCGCGAATGCACGATGCGATACGATCGGGCATTGAGTCATACAAGTTCTGTATGATGTCTTGAGACATTTCGTTCCATATTTGCTGTAACCTTGCCTCTAGTTCGTTCAAACTCGTGGGATGCCCAACTCGTCGTCCCAAATAATCCCAGATATGCTCGATTGGAGACAAATCTGGGGATCGGGCAGGCCAAGGAAGGGTAGTAACAGTGCGGAGACAGTCTTGTGACACCCTTGCCGTATGAGGCCGAGCATTGTCTTGTTGAAAAATGGCTCCTGGGAGCCGTTGCATGAGTGGCAACACATGTGGTTGCAGGATTTCATGAACATACCGCTGGGCTGTCATGGTGCCGCGGAACAATACTAGGGGTGACCGTGTATTGTAGGCAATGGCACCCGATACCATCACACCAGCTGTGGGAGCAATGTGTCGCTGTACAGCAAAAGCAGGATTGAAGCGTTCACCACGGGCTCTCCACACACGAACACGATTGTCATCACTGCCGAGATTGAATCTGGATTCGTCGCTAAAGACGACCCGGTTCCATTCCGCTGCAGTCAAGTTTCCTCGTGCGCGGCAAAACTCCAAACGGAGGCGTCGATGGGTGGGCGTCAAGGGCAGCACACGTAATGGGCGCCGGGATACCAACTGTCCTTCAGCCCGGCGCCTTCGTATGGTTCGAGAAGGCACAGAGGCCCCTAGTGAAGGTGCTACCTGTGCCTGGATGACGGCCGATGAAGCAGTTGGCTGTACGCGTGCATTTCTTACGATGTGGCGGTCTTCTCGACGACTGGTCTGTCGAGGGCGTCCTTATCCTGGTCTTCGTGTACATGACATCTCTCGGGTCCACTGGTCCCAACACCTCCTCACAACACAATCAGAGCGGCCTAATTGACGAGCTACTCGCCAAGCTGACCACCCAGCTTCCATCATCCCGACGATTCTCCCCCTCTCAAACTGCGACAACTGCTTATATTGTCTTCGAACACGGCGTAATGGCATGTCTATCTCAGCTCTTCCTTTGTAAATGATTCAGCACACTCAAACAAGCTTTGGTTACCTTTTTTATACTCCACAGAGTACGATGTTCAACGCCCTCTACCGGCTAGACGTAATGCGTAATCACGCTGCATTTCTAATCATTTGCATATCTCCCCGATATGTACCTTCATTGCAAGTTTCGTTACGATCCCGCAATTATTTCTTGGTGCGCTAATTTTTTTGTCCATGAGTGTATATTTTTTGGCATAAATTGCATACATTGACCGTTGTAATTAATTTGAATGTACTCCGTAGCGAAGTGTGGGTTTTTAGCTAGTTGTTACATACCGGGTGTCCCAAAAATGACCGACGATTTGAAAAATCAATTAAAGAAAAACGGAAGGCGATAGAAACGTACGGTTTGCTGCATTCTGCTTAGGTAACCAGGGAATTTATTATCACCAATTTTAAAAATTAGTTACAAAGTTCGTCAATAGATGGCGCTGCTGGCTGGGAAAATATATAAAACAATGTTTTCAAAATAGCCACCGTTTGCAGCAACAACGTGGCGCAGTCTGAGGTCAAAATTCGCAGACGTCCGTGGAAACATTTCAGTTTGAATGTTCTGACAAGCAGCAGGGATGTATTGTTCCAGTCCATCTACAGTTTGTGGATTGTGACGATACACCTGGTCTTTCAAGTACCCGGAAAGAAAAAATCGCATGGCGTCAAATCTGGCGAATAGGGAGGCCAATCCATGCCACCTTTGCGTATGTTTCTTGCTTTGAAAATATTGTTTTATAGTTTTTCCCAGTCAGAAGCTCCATCTGCTGACGAACTTTGTAACTAATTTTGAAAAATTGGTGAGAATAAATTCCTTGGTTACCTAAACAGAATGCAGCAAACTGTGCATTTCTATCGCCATCCGTTTTTCTTTAATTGATTTTCCAAATCGTCGGTCATTTTTGGGAAACCCGGTATGTTGATTGTGACATAAGTAAACGTATTCTGACCATTTTTAGAACTTAGTTGTTGCACCGAGGCCAAACGTCAAAGTGAACTTTCACGGATAACTTTTCGTACACCTCCGTTTTGGCGTAATAATCCAGAGCTATGGTTCATGCAAGTCGCGTTTTCATTTGCCGTAACTGGAAAAAATATCTGATTTGGCAATTTGCTGTTTTCTCAGATCCAAACCCATTTGCATTTCACCAAAAAAAAAAAAAAAATAAATGTTCCCTTTGACAACAGAGGCATTTCGAGTTCATTAGTCGGTTCACAATAGATATACTCCATATTTCAGGAGATCAAATCCCCGGGGTCTCTCCCCTGTTCACTCCTAGTAACGTAGCCCTTCAACATCGGCGCCTCCTCTCTGTATCGCCTCCTTCTCCCTTCTTCGCGAGTGGACCTCCTCTTCTCCGCCAGCTGGTCTACGGGGTTGCGATAGGCGGCCCGATACACTTTCTGGATCCCAAAACTATATATATACAATGGAATCTCGATCTATCGTTTTCGACGGACTGAACTAAACGATGGATGCGGGAAAATTATAGATGCGGGAACATACAAAAAAGGATTAACATACCTTAAAGTTTGATATCTCTAAAATATATTTACTCACATGCATAAATGCATACATACCTGTAGTGTAACTAAAGATAAAATTACAAAGTTGTACTGAAATCCAAGATAATAATAATAAAAAGGAAATACACGTAGATGCATAGGAATTTTGATTGAAATAAAAGTACTTAATCTTCGTTTGTTTTTTGGCGGTTTTCTTTCCACAAGTAAACAATATTTTTTCTGTGTTGCAAATTGCATTCTTTTCGGAATTGGTTATTGTGTTAGAGTATAAAGAAGCGGCAGACGTGAAACTTTTGTAACTAGAACCATTCCATTGTACTGGGTGGGGTCCGACATAAGACCACCAGGAAGTTTTGCTTCTCGGTGAAACAAACCCTCATCGGCAAGTGTAGACTGCAGCAATCAGAAACTTCTCACATTCTAGGCCAAACACCAGGGCGCCTCTCTCCCAAGAAAACAAAAAAGCCAGAGGGCAGCAGGAACCGCTCAGGTCGGCTGACTGTGAGCCATTGCTGATAAGGACAGAAATGTTGGAACAGAATAGTCGGGGAATTTGGAATGAGTTGCCGAAAATAGGATAATCCAGGGGCTAAATAATTAAGGAACACCAACGACGAACAAATAATGGGACTGGCACACTAACCAGGCTATACAGGAGAGAACAAAAATACGAGACCGTGCATCTCAAATGTTCTGCTCATTGTTTAAATAGAGCGTCATTCTAGCTAAATCCAGACATTTATATTTCAGGTTCAGTTATTATGAAAAAACGATCGATCCGATAAATTAATATAAAGCTGCGATATTCTGAACGAATATTGCGGGAAAACGATGCATCGAGGAACGATCCATGCGGTCTGTTTTTGCTTGTTTTCTATGGAATTTATTCTGGACTGGGTGAAATAAACGATACATACGGGAAAACGATCGTTCGGGGAACGATCGATCGAGATTCCACTGTATATATATATATACACACTATCTACCAATAAGTATTTTTACACCTGTGTTAGAAAATAAGAACAAAAATTGTTCATATTCAATAGTTGGTAGAGCCTCCACGAGAGGCAATTACGGCCTCAACCCTTCGGGGCATGCTTTCCACAAGTCCTTATATGACGGCTAGTGGTATTTCCTTCCACTCGGCTTGGAGAACACGTGTAAGTTCCTTAACCACATTTGGACGGTTGTTGCACACTTTAATTCCGCGATCCTACTCGTCCCAGAGGTTCTCGATAGGGTTCAGGTCTGGGCTATGGACAGGCCAGTCCATTCGGTTTACCCCATTGTCCCCATACCAATCCATGGTGGACCTCGCAACAAGACAGCTGGTGTTACCGCCCTGGAAGTAACATGGGTCCAACCCGCAAAACTGCCACGACGTAGGAAGCACACTGTCATCCAAAATAGAGCAGTAGGCGTCGAGCTTACCATTAATTGGGACCAATGGTCACAGTCCATACCAGGAGAAACACCCCCAGATCATAATTCCACCTCCGCCGAACTTTACTGTGGGCAAAATGCGTTCTGACAAGAAGCTTTCTCCAGGCAGACGTCAGACCCAGATCCTGCCACTAGAATGGTAGAGGGTGAACCTTGATTCGTCGCTCCTGAGAACCCGTTTCCACTGATCTACGGTCCACTTTCGACGTGCTTTTGCACCGCATTAACCGGGCAGCGCGGTTGGACTTTGTGATCAAAGGCTTATGGGCGACAGCACGACCATGAAATCCAAGCAGATGGGCTTCCTTCCTGAGGGTATCCATCGAAACAACACTCCCGGATGCCTGTTGAAACTCCTTGAGTACGTGGGAAATCGGTCGGGTGCGGTTCTTCCGAATTTTTCTGGACCGCACCCGTCGGTCTCTATCTCCCAGTTTGCTGGGTCTGCCGACTCGGGCAACATTCCGACAATCACCGTTCACATTCCACTTCGGAATCACACAGGCTACTGTCGATTTTCGGTAATTCGGCTCGCTAGATATGTCCCTTAAGGATCGGCCATTTCTGTGACACCCGAGAATTACACCTTTCTCAGATAATTCTGCACTCCGTGGCATCTTGCATGTGACTCATGCCACTGTTGTTCCCTACACGATATTTAACGGCGGAGGACGTGACGTATATCAGGACCGCAGATATCGTCATTTCTATGGGTGTCCAAATACTTATATATATATATATATATATATATATATATATATATACACGCATCAACAAATGTTAAAATAAAGGAAGTGATTACGTCGAGAAATAGATTATGCATTATACTTTTATGATAGTAAATCTTTGTTCTATAATTTCAACCCGGTTGTGTTTTTCCCAAAGAGTGCAACTAACAGTATATATATATATATATATATATATATATATATATATATATATATATATATATATATATATATATATATATATATATATATATATATATATATATATATATATGTATAATAATTACGACGATCAATGTATACAATTGATGTAAAAAAACCAAAAAAAATATATTTATAAAAAAATTGTAAGAGATATTTTTATAGACAAAATAATGTAGAAGAAAATATTCAATCTAAATCTAATAGGACATACTAAAGAATATATAGTACTGTTAATATAGTGCAGTTTGAGGAACATATCTTTTACTGTACTTTAATATTTTTTTGGATAATGTCCAATCGTCTGCCGCATTAGCAGGAAAAAAAATATTTTTTTTGTCTATTTAGTTGTTATACACGTGACGATAAATTTATTTAAAGTACCAGAAAAATAAATCACGTGATCGGCATTTAATAAATTAAATTCTAAAATTTAATCTTCAAAAATTCACCAAAAATCAGAAAATGGTGTTAAAGATTTCGTCATTTTAAAGGAATTTTTAGGATCTTTCTCGTGATATAAATTTCATAACCCTCAAATTATTATTTTAAATGCAAACTTTAAAAAAGTTACTAAAACAGCTTAAAAATTCAATTTTCAAAAAATCTAAGAAGAATTTTTCAAAAATCTATCTTATTGCTTCCCTATCCTATATAAGAAGAATCGCCATGCAAAATGTCAGCCCTTTAGGTCCAGCGGTTTGGTCTGTGCGTTGTATGTCAGTCAGTGAGTCAGTCAGTTACGGAACTGTTTTAGATAGATAGATGGATAGATGCAGAGATAAACGAAATTTTTATGTAACCCATATTTTGTGTCAAGATTTCCTTTCTCTCATTCATGAAAAAGCACCCAACACTGGCCATCCACTCAACCTAGTACTAAGCCGACGATGCTTCGGCTTTCCATAAGAGAAAAAAAAAGAGAAAAGTGAGATAGGGAAGCGGCGAGGCCTTGACCTTGAACTCCGGGAACGACCTGCCAAAAATGACACTCCAGATATCTGGTCCAATTCTGGTTGAATAAAATAGAAATAAACAGAACCCTTATCGGTTCGTGGAATCCCCCCCGAATGGGAGGTTTCGAATGATTTTAAATTCTCTTTTTATTATTTCCAGATAGGCATCCGAACACATAAGAAGGATCTCGCGATAAAATTTTTGTTTGGGGTTTTTCTTTTACTTTGAAATCGCCGGTGTCATCTTTGACGTACAAATGGGGAGATTGAAGAGTGCAGGGTGGTCTATCTCCCCGTTTCCGTATTATTGGCACCGTATGTATAAATATACATACATACATATATATATATATATATATATATATATATATATATATATATATATATATATATATATATATATATATATATATATATATATATATATATATATAAAACAGTTCCGTAACTGACTCACTGACTGACATACAACGCACAGACCAAACCGCTGGACCTAAAGGGCTGAAATTTTGCATGGCGATTCTTCTTATAGTGTAGGGGTGTACTAAGAGAGATTTTTGAAAAATTCTTCTTAGATTTTTTTAGTAACTTTTTTTAAGTTTGCATGTAAAATAATAATTTGAGGGTTATAAAATTTGTATCACGTGAAAGATCCTAAAAATTTCTTTAAAATTTCTTTTTCGAATCTTTACCTCTATTTTCTGATTTTTGGTGAATTTTTAAAGATTAAATTTTTAGAATTTAATTTATTAAATGCCGATCAATCACCATTCAATCGTAAGGGAAGGAATCGTAAGGGAGGGATCCCTTACGATTTTTTTATAAATATATATTTTTTTTTCTACGTCAATTGTATATATTGATCGTCGCATTTATTATATATATATATATATATATATTTTCTTTTTGGCATTAATTGCATACATTGACCGTTGCATTTAATTTGAATGTACCTCGTAGAGAAGTGCGGGTTTTCAGCTAGTATACATATATATCGGGTAGTTATAATTAAACTTCCCCTATAAACGGCACCCTACAGCGCAAACGGGTGAACGGAATGCAACGAAATTTTGTACATGGGCTATACACGAGATGCGCTCACGGAATTTCGGGGGAAAAAAAATTAGTTCCAAAATGTCCACTAGAGGGCGTCTTTTCAGGAAAAACATGAAATTTAATACAATAAACGACCAAAACAGAATACAGAAAGAATATTAACATTTATTGACTAGTTACTGATCACCTTGTCATCGAACCCCATTAAGTAAAGGTAAGGGAGAAACAAAAACAGTTCAGTTTGCAGAAACAAGAACAGATTAGGACGAAATTGCACAAGAGGAGCAGTTGTTGATGGTGTGCAGGACGATGTAGGGAATGCTGCTCCACGTGACCACCTTCATTCACCTGCAAAATTTCAAGTCGATGGACAGTGTGTTCAACAGCAGATCGTAACTGATCATTTCTAACGCTTCATGTGAGGCTTCGCACATGAAGCGTTATGGAGTTCTTTAAGAAATTCAACGTCTCAACACCTCCACGATACACTAGACTTTCTAAATAGCCCCATAACCGTATACATCGTCCTGGACACGATTACCAATTGCACCTCTTGTGCAATTTCGTCCTAATCTGTTCTTGTTTCTGCAAACTGAACTGTTTTTATTTCTCCCTTACCTTTACTTATTGTGGTTCGATGACAAGGTGATCAGAAACTAGTCAATAAATGTTAATATTGTTTCTGTATTCCGTTTTGGTCGTTTATTGTGTTAAATTTCATGTTTTTCCCGAAAAGGCGCCCTCTGTAGGACATTTTGGAACTAAATTTTTTTTTTCCGAAATTCCGTGAGCACATCTCGTGTATAGCCCATATACAAAATTTCGTTGCATTCCGTTATTGTTTGTATATCATTTCAGTAGAAACGCGCTAAGCGCATTCTGTCTGGCCAGATCAACATGAAGAGCGGGGGGTGCAGCCCAGTATTTTTTTTGATGGAATGCATAAAAAATTTTATATCTACACAGCTGGCCACAAAAATTGCAACACCAAGAAAGACAAGAGATATCACAACAAAATTTATTTTGTAGATAACATGTTGACCAAGTATCAAATGATTAAATTTATAGACTTCTGTGAAGTGTGGTTCCTGCCA
>OU015497.1:15201896-15214396 GCA_907164885.2 Dolomedes plantarius | reverse complement strand
GCATTGTCTTGTTGAAAATGGCCACATGAGTGGCAACACATGTGGTTGCAGTATTTCATGAACATACCGCTGGGCTGTCATGGTGCCACGAAACAATACTAGGGGTGACCGTGTATTGTAGGCAATGGCACCCCATACCATCACACCATCTGTGGGAGCGATGTGTCGCTGTACAGCAAAGGCAGGATTGACGCGTTCACCACGGGCTCTCCACACACGAACACGATTGTCATCACTGTCGAGATTGAATCTGGATTCGTCGCTAAAGACGACCTGGTTCCATTCCGCTGCAGTCCAGTTTCCTCGTGCGCGGCAAAACTCCAAACGGAGGCTTCGATGGGTGGGCGTCAAGGGCAGCACACGTAATGGGCGCCGCGATACCAACTGTCCTTCAGCCAGGCGCCTTCGTATGGTTCGAGAAGACACAGAGGCCCCTAGTGAAGGTGCTACCTGTGCCTGGATGGCGGCCGATGAAGCAGTTCGCTGTACTCGTGCATTTCTTACGATGTGGCGGTCTTCTCGACGACTGGTCTGTCGAGGGCGTCCTGAGCCTGGTCTTCGTGTAAATGACATCTCTCGGGTCCACTGGTCCCAACACCTCCTCACAACACAATCAGAGCGGCCTAATTGACGATCTACTCGCCTAGCTGACCACTCAGCTTCCATCATCCCGACGATTCTCCCCCTCTCAAACTGCGACAACTGCTTATATTGTCTTCGAACACGGCGTAATGGCATGTCTATCTCAGCTCTTCCTTTGTAAATGATTCAGCACACGCAAACAAGCTTTGGTTACCTGTTTTATACTCCACAGAGTACGATGTTCAACGCCCTCTACCGGCTATACGTAATGCGCAATCACGCTGCATTTCTAATCATTTGCATATCTCCCCGACATGTACCTTCATTGCAAGTTTTGTTACGATCCCGCAATTATTTCTTGGTGCGCTAATTTTTTTGTCCACGAGTGTATATATATATATATATATATATATATATATATATATATACATATACACTCAAGAGCCAAAACATTATGACCACCTGTCAATAACGAGTTGGCCCACCTTTGGCGCGCAACACAGCTTCAACACGCCTTGTCATGGATGCCACAAGTCCTTGGTAGATGGCCGGAGACAGATTGTACCAGATGTTTAAGCAACGGTCACGCAAATCCGAGATATTGCGAATTGGTGGTCATTGAACTCTGAACTGCCGTCCCCTCACATCCCAAATGTGTTCTATCGGATTGAGATCCGGTGAGTTAGGCGGCCAGTACATTAACTGGAATTCAGCATCATGTTCCTGGAACCGCTCCAACACAATTTTAGCCTTGTGACACGGGGCGTTGTCCTGTTGGAACATTCCATTTCCAGCTGAAGAAACAGAGGCCATGTAAGGGTGCAACTGGTCCGCAATGATGTTCAGATACCCTGTAGCATTCATGGTCTGCTCTACCACAACCACGGGTCCCAGAGACGCCCAAGAGAACGTCCCCCATAGCATAATACCGCCACCACCGACCTGTGTATGACGTACTGTACATTGAGGGAGCAACAGTTCGCCTGGAAGACGGTGTATCCTGACACGGCCATCGGCGTGATGAATGACAAACCGTGATTCATCTGACCAGGCAACTCTCTCCCACTGATCCATGGACCAGTCGCGATGTTCCCGGGACCAGCGCAGGCGCAGTTGGCGATGACGCTTGGTCAGCAAAGGCACACGAGTGGGACGTTTGCTGCGTAGCCCATATCCAACAGTGTCCTCTGAGCAGTGTGCTGCGATACTATTCTACTTGGCCCTGCATTGTATTGGGCTGTCAGCTGAGCCACTGTCTGGCTCCGGTTTTGCTTCACCATGCGAGACAATCTCCGACGACCTTTCTCTTTGATAGCGTGTGGACGTCCAACACCATGTCGTCTACTGCTGGTTTCACCGTCATTCATCCACTTTGCATAAGTACTAACAACTGTAGGTCGCGAACAACCCTCGAGTCGTGCAGTTTCGGAAATATGCCATGTGTATATGTCATTTTTTTGCAACTTTTAGATTGCCGAAATTTTTAGGGAAATTTTTGTTACTCAGGTGTTCCTCGAAAATGTTACATGCCTCCAAAAAGTTTTCATCGTTATTACAAATGCTTTTAATTCTGTATACTGGTGAGTAAAATATATTATTATAGATTTTATAGTTCAAGTTGCTATTGAAATTGGTAAACGTGATAACCTCAAAGTTAAAATCTAGTCTTTTATCATATATCCCAATTTTTAATTCGCTATTTTGAATTTTAATTTTTAAATCCAGATGAGTCGCGAAATGATTATTTTCATTAGAGGTTATCACGTTTACCAATTTCAATAGCAACTTGAACTATAAAATCTATAATAATGTATTTTACTCACAACTATACAGAATTAAAAACATTTGTAATAACGCTGAAGACTTTTCGGAGGCATGTAACATTTTCGAGGAAAACCTAAGTAACAACAATTTCCCTAAAAATTTAATCTAAAAGTTTCTAAAAGTTTAAAAAGAAATGGCATTTAGACTCAGATATATTTTAAAGACGTTTAGGATAGCGTTTCTGGTTTCATATTTTTAATAAAACTTCAATGGGGTGTAGCGCTGTGGTTTTTCCACAGTGACGTAATTACTAGGGAAAAATTGGGCTGCTGTTTCGCCATAACCGTCACTTACTGAATTAGGGTATGTGTGCATCTATGTCTTTTCATTAGGATTGTATGTGTTCTTGCATGTATGGTGCGTTGAGCCCGTACTGTAAGTTGTCTGTGTCTTTTCATTTTCTTTTAACTAACTGTTTCATTGGGGAACTCGGGGCCTTGGGATGTTTTTTTTGGTTATACCTGTATCCTATTCAGAAAGTTCCCCTTGAGGTAACTGATTTGGTTAGGCTCCCTGATGACGAGACCTGTCGGTTACCTCGTACTTCTGGTTTAGTTCCGGAACTGCTAGAGAATCTTGCCTCTGGTGCGTGGAGCCCTGAGTGCTTGATTTCTGTATTGTTTTTGTCTACATTCTTCTTATAATTAACTAGCTCTGTTAAATTTGGTTATATTTGCCTTTTTCAATGTGAAGTTATGCAGCAACTGCACAATCTTTTATTGAAAAGTTATTTATGTTTACAATGCTAGGGTAGGTTTTGGCTTAATATTTTTGTCAGTCTATGCCCGCCTTTTTATCTTATTATTTTTTTACCTTATGTTGTTTTGTTTATATTTTTAAACATTATATATATATATATATATATATATATATATATACTATATAAATATATATATATATATATATATATATATATATATATATAATAAATATATAAATATATATATATATATATATATATATATATATATATATATATATATATATATATATATATATATATGTGTGTGTGTGTGTGTGTGTGTTAGTTACTTCTTGTTTACGTCTGTAAGTACCTCCGTCAGCCTATTCGCCGGCAGCCGGGAGCTATTCAACCATTGTAGGCTATAGTGTCTAGGTAGGGCCTTGTCTGATGCGCTGGAATTAAATGACTATTGGGATATTTTTTAAACAAATCCAATTTCCCACGCAACAACTCTGAAAGACACAATGCTTCCAAAGTAAACCCACTTGTTTAAACATTCCTGGAATCCCTGAGTAATCATGGGGCGATATCCAAGTCCTCGAATAAAAAAAATGCAATTGAAATGAATATCCGTTTCTCTAGAACTGCACTGCTTACTTAGAAATTTGATGCGACTGATTCCACGGTACTTAAACTATTCCACGAATGTGCGAAAAATTCTGCTTAAAACATCAGTGGCCTGTATCGATGTAACAGGCCATTTCGGAATCATATCGGCGGTATCGATAATGCTTTCGGATTCCAGATATCGATTCCGTTCGCACGATGGCCGTCTCTATTGATTCCTAGATATAACATTCCACGGCGGTGTTTGGTATTTTTTTTTATCTGTCGTTAGCTGGGAGTTTCCGTTATTCTTTTGAGAGCGTTGTTTCTTCTTCTTTTTTTTCTTCAACAATATATTTCCGCGATGGTGATATTGTCTTGCAATGTAACATGCTCACGGATCGCATTTTGTAAATTTGGTAATAGATAAAAAAAAAATTCATTTTTTTTTTTTTTAGGAAATGGAAACGGGCAAAAAAACATGGTGCCATAATACATGGTGTCCTGTGTAAAGGAATCCAAAAGTTATGGCTTATTTTTACGGAACTAACCATTAGAATTTTTAAAAAAATATTTAAATAGAAAGAACATCTCACCAAGTTTTAATATCAATCATAGATTTCAATCATAGTATCGCATATTTCGATGTGTGTACTTTTTGTAGCACGAAAAACGTCTAAGGGCCTGTTCACATAGGAGTCCGTTGCGTTGCGTTGCGTTAAGGAAAAGATGACGTTGAGACGAAAGTAAACCAATCATAGGCCTCCAAACGATTAGCAATGAAATTTTTAACGCCTATGATTGGTTTATTTTCGTCTCAACGTCACCTTTCCCTTAACGCTACGCAACGGACTTCTATGTGAACAGGCCCTAAATGGTAATCCAGTTCTCTCCAAGGGTTTCGTAGCATATCAGGAGTTATTACACGAATTGCTTGAAGGATATGACACGAATTGCTTTTAGAATAGCTCAGAACACGATGGCAATGCATTATTTTGATACTTTTAGCCATATTTAGGCAGCGTTGAATTCATTTTCAGCTAATTTTGTTTCGTAGACTGGTGCAGCCATCTATCGGCCGGGACGGGAACGAAAAGTTAAGCCAAGTTAACTTCCAATTAACTTCATTTTCTTCCAAGGTGATGGGATAATTCATAAAAAAAATTTTAAAAATATTTATTAATACATAGAATTGTCAAGTTTATATGATTCAACAGAAAATTTAGAAACATGGTATATAAAAAGTTCTTTTTATCTTGTAATTATTTGTTTATACACAACGGATTTAATGAATCCCCAAGCAAATAAGTCTAATAACTCCTGATATGCTACGAAACACTTGGAGTAACTAGATTACCATTTAGACGTTTATCGTGCTACAAAACGTGCACACATCGAAATCTATGATACTACTAGCTGAAAACCCGTACTTCGCTACGGAGTACATTCAAATTAAATACAACGGTCAATGTATGCAAGGACCGTTAATATATATATATATATATATATATTTATTTATTTATAAAAAAATAGTATGGGATATTTATTTTTTTTGGATAATATCCAATCGTCTTCTGCATTTAATAAATTAAATTCTAAAAATAAATCTTTAAAAATTCACCAAAAATCAGAAAATGGAGGTAAAGGTTCGAAAAAGATTTCATTTTAAAGGAATTTTTATAATCTTTCTTGTGATATAAATTTTATGACCCTCAAATTATTATTTTAAATGCAAATTTAATAAAAAAAGTTTAAAAAACAGCTTAAAAATTTAATTCAAAAAAAATCTAAGAAGAATTTTTCAAAAATCTTTCTTAGTGCACCACTACACCATAAGAAGAATCGCCTTGCAAAATTTCAGCCCTTTAGGTCCAGCGGTTTGGTCTGCGCGTTGTATGTCAGTGAGTCAGTCAGTTACTGAACTGTTATATATATATATAGATTATCGAAATCTATGATTGATATTAAAACTTGGTGAGTTGTTCTCTCTATTTAAATATTTTTTTAAAAATTCTATCGGGTAGTTCCGTAAAAATAAGTCATGACTTTAGATACCTTTTGTCCCGAGAGCAAATTTTCTTTTATAATTCCGTCTGCAGTACGTTGACAAAACATCCCTCGCATCGATAATGATGTCATCTCTTCGCCTTAGATCAGATTCCCTATCATTCTACTTTGCCCCTGGAAGCGTCGAGGGTCACAGGTCGCTGCCAAACAAACTTTGAACACTGTCATCGTCGTTATAGCGAAACGACATGCACACTTTCGGAAATCGAGAGACACCTGCGGTGGATTGCTGTGAATCCCATAAAATACAGGTAGACCTCCTAGAGCACGGCATCTTACAACACGGTTTCGATGTAACACGGTAAGATAAATTGCGGGAACCCTCGTATAACACTGAAACTTGTAACACGGTTTTGCTCTAACACGATAAAAAATTTCCGAAAACCTTTGTACAACACTGTACTTCTATAGCACTAGATAATATGATTTTTGTTTAACACATTTGAAAACTTAATTACCTTAAAATAATGACGGGAAGGAATAATGAACTATAGTGGCTTTACATGAAAATAAATATACAAATTATAATTTATTCATTTATATCTCTATAAAATTGCAAGAAGGCCTAATATTAGCCGAAAATCTTGAATCATTTTTCCTGAATGCAGACCCTTCTGATGAAAGAAGTCGAAAATTCAAAAAGGAGGTGCAAAATTGTCTACCTCCATACCGTGAATCTACAATGACCTCGTAAGAACCAGCAAATAAACCAAAATCACAGATTTTTTAAAGAGGACAGATGGTGCAAAAAATCTAAATGATGGAAAAGGTTCTGAAAGCGAAGGTGATATCGTCCAATCGAAAAAACGTTCTCGTTTGATTGTACTGAGCAGTGATGAAGAAGAAATTTATTAAATTAAGGTCGCGTTAAATGAAAATAATATTTTTTTGTTTCTTTTCGTTTTGTGTTTTACATACATTTATATTTTTAATAAAAATTAAGTTGCTTATATGGAATTTATAAAAAAAAAATGTTTGTTTTTACTAAGTTTTCAGAACGTAACCTTTCTTTTTTGAACTATCTCTGGTTCTCGTATAACACGGTTTCACACAACACGGCATTTTCTAGGAACCTATGTACCGTGTTATGGGAGGGTTAACTGTATGTGGAAGTAACACCCTGTTCCTACGAGTTATCCTCAGAAGAAATCTTTACAGCGTTTACTTCGCCAGTCGGGCGTACTTAAGAGATATATGGAAGAGAAACACGACGATGATTAAGAGTAATGACTCCAGTTGACAGAGGCCTAATGTCGAGATTAAAACCCATCTCTTAATGAATCGAGGAACTCGGTCGCCAATTAGTAGCAACTGGAAGGAGTCACCGCAGCCTTAGCAAATAAAATGCCTCTGATATCTGGGTAAACCGAGAACGACGAATCAAGTTCCCATGAAATAAGTTGGTACAATAACAGGATATGCAGGTGGGTTCAGTGTTTTACATACATACACATACAGGGTTCCCCTTAACTTCCAAACGGGGAAAGCTTAGGCCATAAAGTTGGTGTCTAGGTTTAATAAAGAGGCTATGCGCTACTCGATGACACGACTTACAACGCCATCTATCGGAAAATTTTGGAATGAGCGTTTTTATCTGAAAAACGGTACGAGATACGGGAAAAATGCCAATTACAAAGTTGTTTAGCATAATCGATTTAGTAAGTAAAGACACCTTGCGCACATTAATACTCAAAACAGAATGTAGAAAATGAACATTTGTTTGGTCACGATTTCGAAAATTGTCATGTCATAGACAGTGGAAGAAAGAAACTGAGACACTTCCCTATCTTATGCCTATTTATGTTCCTGAAAATGCTCGCCATTAGCCACTACACACATTTGCACTCTGGACTGGATTTCTCGCTGCACATTGTGCAACATGTCAGGTGTTACGGAGGCACAAGCATCAGAAATACGTCGTCATTTTTTTTACATTATGTTTTGAGTATTAATTTGCGCAAGTAGTCTTTATTTTACTAAATCGATGATGCTGAACAACTTTGTAATTGATTTTTTTCCCGTATCTAGTACCGGTTTTGAGATAAAAACGCTCATTCCAAAATTTGCCGATAGAGGGCGTTGTCTCGTCGAGTAGCGCATAGCCTTCTTACTATACCTAGACACCAACTTTATGGGCTAAGCTGTCACCTCGTAGAAGTTACTAACCAGAGGGGTATAACGGATATAGGTGGGAACCCTGTATATAGACTTATTTATATAAGTGAATTTTTAAGAAATAAAAGAATTGCTCTCATTTAAAATGGCCTCCTGACTTTTGGGCCACCCTTTATTAGAACGAAATACTATATACGTTAGAACGAAAACGTACGCATTTATCCTTTTGATCGAATTGTGGTTATCGGAAAGTGTTGTATTCCTGTTTGTGTTGTCCCCTGTGAGACACGCTTTTCAGTCTTCATAAAAGTAGCATTTCATCCTACAAAAACATCGTAAATCAATTTGAAATAATTGCAAGATAAAAAGAACTTTTTATATGCCATGTTTTTAAATTTTCTGTTCAATCCTATAAACTTGACAATCCCATGTATAAATGAATGCTTTTAAAAAAATTATTTGATGAATTAATCCCATCCACTTGAAAGAAAATGAAGTTAATTGGAAGTTAACTTGCGTTTAACTTTTAGTCCCCGTCCCGACCGATAGAGGGCTGCACCAGTCTACAAAACAAAATTAACTGAAAATGAATTCAATGCTGCTTAAAGATGGCTAAAAGTATTAAAATAATGAATTATCATCGTGTTCTGAGCTATTCTAAAAGTTTCAAATGTCTAGTTAGTCGGGAAGTTAGTTAAAAATTGATTGCAAGATTTGTATCGGACAAACACACACACAAACAAACAAACAAACAAGAAAGCGAGTTAATAAAAACATGGAAATAAAAACAGTAACATAAGATTCACACATGCTTTTCCAGAACGAAGGATAGAATTTATGGAAACGGGTTCCCTAGGGTTACGCGGGTAGAGGAGGCTTCCGTAAACCACTGGTGTAGTGTCACGAGATATAAATTTATGTTTTCTGGTTGGTTTCATTTTCAAAATGCGAGGATCTGCCCGGCCATAACTCTCCCTCTTTTATGGAAAGAGACACGACGTTAATTTTCAATGAAACAGGACATTTCTCCGCTTCCAAATCTTGGATTCAGAGGTGAGTCTTTATCTTCAAACTAGCTGAAAACCCGCGCTTCGCTACGGAGTACATTCAAATTAAATACAACGGTCAACGTATGCAATTTATGCCAAAAAATAAATATATATATATTTATAATAAATGCGATGATCAATGTATACAATTGATGTAAAATATATATCTATCTATATATATATATATATATATTTATAAAAAAATCGTAAGGGATATGCATTTTTTTTTGGATAATATCCAATCGTCTGCTGCATTAGAAGGAGAAAAAAATATTTTTTGTCTATTTAGTTGTTACGCACGTGACGATAAATTTATTTAAAGTACCAGAAAAAGAAATCACGTGATCGGCATTTAATAAATTAAATTCTAAAAATGAATCTTTAAAAATTCACCAAAAATCAGGAAATGGAGGTAAAATTCGAAAAAAATTTCATTTTGAAGGAATTTTTATGATCTTTCTCGTGATATAAATTTTATAACCCTCAATGTATTATTTTAAATGCAAACGTAAAAAAAGTTTAAAAAACAGCTTAAAAATTTAATTTAAAAAAATCTAAGAAGAATTTTTGAAAAATCTTTCGTAGTGCACCCCTGCACTATTAGAAGAATCGCCATGGCAAAATTTCAGCCCTTTAGGTCCAGCGGTTTGGTCTGTGCGTTGTATGTCAGTCAGTCAGTGAATGAATGAATGAATGAATGAGTCAGTTACGGAACTGTTTTATATATATAGATAAGGACGTTGAAATCAGGGGCTGCAGTCGTGCATGGCTCAGAATTGAAATCAGAAATTGCAGAATTGACTAAGTGGTTTTGCCAAGAACAACACTCCACACGTTAATCAGATACGTGCGGTTATGGTTCTTAGTCCAGAGAGGGCATAGTAAACCACAAGCTCAGCATCGGAGAGAAAAATGGGACCGCTCTTCTAAGAGCAAAGTGGGTCATACGGCTGTTAAAAGTCGAAAAAAGTATGAAAATTGTGTCACTTTCGACATTCTATACCTTGGAAAGTA
Organism: Dolomedes plantarius; assembly: GCA_907164885.2. Taxonomy (NCBI): domain Eukaryota; kingdom Metazoa; phylum Arthropoda; class Arachnida; order Araneae; family Dolomedidae; genus Dolomedes; species Dolomedes plantarius. The sequence continues at coordinate 15,204,454 of OU015497.1, read as the reverse complement.
TAAGATTTAAAATCATAATTTTTGTTGTGTTGATAGAACAATGTTTGATTTATGAATATATACCTGCTTTTTGTTTGGTAGTTAAAAACAATTTTTGTTAGATAGTCCATAAATAATAAGCAGTTTGCTTTGGACAAAGGTGATATGAAAGCTAACTCACATAAATACTCCAAAAAAAAATTGAGTTTAAGACAAAATTTCTGCTTTTAACTCATACTGCAGAAACTAAAGTTTAATTTGAATCTAAATTTGTATATATTTAAGGTATATTTCTATTTTTACAATGAAAATGAAAATAGTGCATTTTTTTCTTAATAAAATTAATTTTATCTATGCATGAAAAATGCATTCTCTAGAGATCTGTAAACAAATTTAGGTTAAGTTTTAAGCAAATGATAATATGTACCTTCTGTGAAAATTTCATGCAACAATATTAAATAGTTCTAGTGATAACAAGTACGATATGGGAAAAAAACACATTTTGAGATAAATCACTTCGAAGTTATTGCCCTTTAAATCTATTTACGGTAAACATCTGACACGTTTTTATTCACAACCTCCGTAATTATGGGAATTTTTTCAAGCGGATTGTCTTAAAATACTCAGAAAAGGTTAATCTTTCATAAATTTTTTTTTTCCAAAAATCGATTTTTTTTTGACGGTTTAACAGTCGTATGACCCCTTCAGCCTCCATAGAAGTTATCTTATGACCACAAAATCTCATCCAAAATAAAGCGAGGCAAAGAAGCGCATAAAGGCCATCGCTGGGTGCCATTCGATATGCTTTTGCTCTGTTGATGATGGTGGTATCAGCATCGGCGGTTCAAATCTGTGTTGTGGATCAGTGGTATAATTCTGTCGAGTCACTCATCAACGGCATTTAAATATACTTCAACAAAATTTAATGTTCACATCTGTAGTGTAATGTTTGAAAACGGGGCGCTAGATAAAGTAAAAATGTCGTACTCCGTGATTCCCCCACCCATCTACCAATCGGAGGATTGGCTGCGGGGGCATCGAACCCAAGAGGGTGGTGAGGAGTCAGTAAGAAAGTGACAGAAGGAGAGCGTCTATGCTAGGAATCAGAGGGTCTGGCGAGATAAATGCAGACTCGTCTCACCTCTGGTTAGTAATTATTCGTTGATTAGAATAAGGACAGGGAGAGCGTCTCTGAGAGTAGTTTCAGGAGGCCTGGCAAGATAAAGCAGGCTAATCTCGCCTCCAGCGAATTAATTAATCGGTAACTAGATTAGAGTGTAGTATAGCCGAGGTCTGGTAAGATGTCGTAGACTTGCCCACCTCGTGCTCAGAGTTGTTTGTAATTGTTATATTAATGTCCAACTGTAAATAAATCTATGTTCGTGTCGTTAAGGCTGCTATGTACTAACCCCATTGGACTCGCCCACCTCAATGTTAACCTATGGAGAAAATTTATCCACGGATTGCCGACTTGGATTCAAAGATTTTTTTTAAAAAATTGTACTCCGTCATAGAGAAATAAATTTTACTTTTGTGTACATTTTTCGTTTTTTTTTAAAAAATGCAATTAATATTTTAAAATTTAAATTATTCGGGGAAAAATCTGGTATAGTGCGTTTTAAACGCTCATAAATTCCTTAGGTGGACGAAATTTATAAAATGAATCCTGTAGCGCTTTGCAGAAAAGTTCAGGCTATCTGACAATACCAATTTTATTTGATTATCGGCATTTATGTACCTGTAAATAGTTGACAAAAATATATTTTAAATAAATAATTTGGGGGCAGTGCTTAAACCCCCTATAGAGAGAGAGCCATTACAATCCCTCAAAATATCAATCTTAAAAGGGGTGGGAATTCTCGAACTGTCAACTGGATTCCTCCCACCACAAGAGTCTGCAAGAAGAGGAAAAGGGAAACACGATTTTTTTTCTTAGTACATATCAGCCTTAAGAGAGACTCGTTATTGCACTACCTCATTTGTCCCTATGCCATAGAAAAGAACCTCGGTGAAGTGTGAGTACACCACAACATCACTCGTACATAGTAGGTGTTTGTCATTCGTTATCTAGAACAGAGCTCCGCAACCTTTTATCTTCCACGGCACAACAACGTTTTTTCGATAATTCCGGCGGCACACCACAAGAAAAAATCTTTACAATATACTTATGTTTATTAGATAAAAAAACAAATAAACTAGCTCTATGTATCAAGATAATTATAATCACTTAAGTTTTATATAAATCATTTTGAATTGTACACCGACAGAAAAACAAAAATATAAAGTTATAGTTTACAAGTAAAGAAAAATTTTCTTTTTCAATTTTTATATTAAAATTTTTTTTTTGGTGTTTACTTAAGTCTAATAAAAGAAAGTTAATTTAAACATAACTAATTTATCAATGAGATATTTGAGCTTGTTTTGACGAACATATGTACGTTTTATATTTGGTTCTATATTAGAAAGAACTACTAGAAGTTCATGGTCAAGACCCTTTAAACACGATTGTTTGTCATTTTCAATTAGAACCAGTGTCGAAAAACTTTGTTCGCATAAGTATGTCGTAGAAAAAGGGATCA
>OU015497.1:15172741-15201796 GCA_907164885.2 Dolomedes plantarius | reverse complement strand
AAGAAAAATTTTAAAACGGAAATTTGAAATAATTATTTCAAAAGCCAAAAACCAAAACTTGAAAAAAGAGAATTTTAAATAATTATTTCGTTTTTTAAAAATTCTAATATATTTTTAAAAGTGATTAAACAGTTTTTAATCTTTAAGAAATGTAACCATTTCATTTTAAATCGAAAAAGCAACACATCGGCTTGCCACTCAGCTAGTATATAATATATATAAATTATTTCTCCTTCCCTAACTTACTCTATCGTATAAATTACTCATTTCAATTACCCCTGTAGGAAAATAGCAAGCTTCCATTTTTTCGTATACGCAGCAGTAACATAATAAGACCATATAAATAACTCGAAATTTGTTAACCTTATGAAATTCTGACAGTTGGTAATTTGGGTTATGGAATGACTTATAATTGACACTCCCCAGAAAGACTTTAGGATCCCTTGTGCAGGGAAGACCCCATCTCTCTTCCAGAATGACCTAATAAATGTATGAAAATGTGTATTCTTAAGGGAACGGTGGACATTAAAATTTACTTCTTTTACTTTTCATCATAGAGATACGAAATTTTGTACATATACACATTTCACTAAATAAATAGAATACCGTAAAAAAATTTCCAATCTCATTATAATTTTAAGGTTTTTTTTAAAATTTTAAATTTATAAACAAAATTTAAAAATGCTCCTCGCTACTTAATTTTTGAGATATTTCCTCGATTTTGCATTTTAATCTCTTTAAACTGTATAACAAACAAATCTGGGTATCAATTATTTAATCCCTTGAATAGTTAATTTTTGAGAGATTTTTTTCTGAATTCCGTCCCGATTTTCATCAAAATTTTGCCTTTTAAAAAGTTATAAATCAAGTTTAAACTACCTTAATGAAGTCGAATTGTAAAATGCATACACAATTTTTTTTGTAAACAGAATCAGGATTCTTCCTTATCAATTTCATGAATTTTGAACAAGAATTAAGTAGCATGGAGCATTTGAAAAATCTAAAAACCATGAAAAATCTGTTTTGAGAAAAACAGATTTAAAATTTATTACTACACGTACCCATTATAAATTACTTTGTAGAAGCTTCATAGATGATTTTCTTACTTGAAAAAAATTACTGTGGTACTAATAATCTACAGAAAAATATATATATTTTTTTACAATAACACAATCAGTATTACAATGACGAGATTTGCTCAAATAAAGGTCCACCGTTCCCTTAACCTTTAGCTTACGGGGCCCATTTTCCCCATTCCCCACTTAGAACGGGAAATTGCATACCCCCTTTGTAAGAACGGTCATTAAGGGGGATATATATATATATATATATATATGAATGTATATATATATATATATGTATGTATGTATGTAAATCTGTATGTATGTATGTATATATATATATATATATATATATATATATATATATATATATATATATATATATATATATATATATATATATATATATATATATATATATATATACATATATATATGTATGTATGTATGTATGTATGTATGTATGTATGTATGTATGTATATATGTATGTATGTATGTATATATATATATATATATATATATATATATATATATATATATATATATATATATATATGAATGTATATATATATGTATGTATGTATGTATGTATGTATGTATATATATATATATATATATATGAATGTATATATGTATGTATGTATGTATGTATGTATGTATGTATGTATATATGTATGTATGTATGTATATATATATATATATATATACATATATATATGTATGGTTGTATGTATGTATGTATGTATGTATATATGTATGTATGTATATATATATATATATATATATATATATGTATTCATTCTTGGGCCCGTATTCTTGGGATACATGTTATCCCACCCCGTAAGGAAAAGGTTAATGGAGATTGACCATATCAGTCTTAGATTAAAGTTTTACCATGTTTCTCCAGAGCTCACATTTTTAACGCAACAGATAATGTGTGGCGACGTAAATGTTGTGATGGCGTAATTTAAATCTTTAATCATATTATAATTAATAGTTAAAGTTAGGAGGTAGGATAACTCTTTACAATCTTTAATATCAATTTACAATTAATACAACGTTACAATTAAATGTACTTCAATATTAGTCATAGGGATTAGTACATTTTAAGAGGATGGTAAAGCGGTGCGTTGTGTTATTTATTAAATGCAATAACCCATAATATAATTAAAATTTACACTAGGTTCGACTTACTGTCGCATCACTGTGGTGATTAATGAGCCACAAAGAAAAATTAAATTAAATCTAATAAAATTACTTATCTAACATTGGAGCACACCTAAAAATAAAATTACTTAACCTAAAAGAAAACTCCAGAAAATCAAATCTGCTGAAATTAAAAAAAAAATCCTAAAGCTGAAAATCAGAAAATTAACTCAAAGGCAAGGACCGACATGACACAACTTTACAAACTAAAAATAACAAATTTATTAACAATTTCACTGACATTATAACAATCAAACGTATTATCTCAATATTTTCTCAACATTATTCCGACAAACCAAATTCAATTATTAAAAATGCATTTGCGGTAAAACCAAAATTTATATCATTTCAACACAATCAATTAAATAAAAATTTCAATGAATTAAAGAGAAGTGGCTGGTGAATCAAAAAAAAAACTTTGTTAATCTAATTGAAATTGCTAACTTTAAATAATGAAATAAAATAAAAATAAAATAAAATGAGTCTTACCCGCTGCAGCATTCAAAATAAAGCGAAATTAAGGATAGAATTTAAGGGGACAGTGGACTTTCAAACCTAACTTTTTTTGTTTTGAATGGATTTGCTTGAAATTTGAATATGTGATTAGTACCATAGATATGTAAAAGAGGTTAAAATTTAATGATGAAATATTAATAATTTATGAATTAGGAATTATTAATTATATCAAAAATTGGCCTCATTAAAAATGTTCCATGCGCATTTCTTTTGCATATAATATGGTCATTTTTATTTACAGGATACCTTATAGAAATAACGATGAAACTTATTGCTTATTTTAAGCATTCATTAAAAATATAAAGAGAAAAAAAATAGTAATAGTGAAAATACCATTTTTATTACGCAAAATACCCATAAATCATCTTTTCAAGTACAAAATTTAATAATTCTGAGCTACGAAGCATAATTACTCTCAATAAGATTTATTTAATTTAAAGTTAAGTATATAAAACTTAAATTTCAAAGTAATACGATAATTAGAAATGCGCCCGGAGCAGTTAGAATATTCGTATGACACGAAAATTTTTATTTTGAGAAAAACACATTTAAAGTTATTGCTATTAGTAACCACATAATATCTAAATCAAATACAAATGCCCATAACTAGGAAAGTAATCACAGAAATTAAAAATTCTTTTTGCAACACATTCCTACTCGTCCGTAGTTTCACAATTCAATAAAATTAAAAAATCGAATTTTTGGACAAATTTCACAATTTCGAAAGTCCACTGTCCCCTTAAAAAACAGAAAAGAGAGGAAAAGAAAGAATTTCACCCGTGGCCAGTTTATCACTCCGGGATCGGGCAAACTTGCATCGTCCCGAGGCCAGGAGTCTCTCCGCCCCAATCTTGGGTCTTACGCCCCCTCGCTACCAGTCCAGAATCCCTTTTATCAAACTCTCCGCGCTCCCGAATCAGCCCCTGTCACCTCTTCCATCTTTCGCGCAAATACAGCTTCCAACAAAGTAGTCCATCGGCACGCCGTGAAATGCAGATGGTAAAAGTGAGTGGGGAAAGCTACAGGTTGCAATCTTCAAATCTGCAAACCGTTTTACAATTTATTTAACCCCTCATCTCGTTCTTGTTGATTAAATTTAATTCACGGCGCCCTGGTCATCCACTTGATAATGTATTCTTGCGCACATTCCATTCTCCTGTTATTCTGAGATTCTCCCCCGCTCAAAAATGGCGCGCAGCTGATGTATCGGGTTACAGACAGCGGCCAGCACAGGGTAGCGATAAGATCTTGTTACCAAGCACAGATTCAGTTTTTTGGGAAATAAAGAAAAACAAAGAATAATAAAAAAAACTTCTGCTACCCATCTAAACCTCTTCAACATTTGAAGTAAAATTCACCAGCCAAAAATATGTACCAGCCACCTCACAAGGTTTATAAATAAGATTAATTAAATAATAAAAATTTGAACAATGAAGCCAAATATGTGATGATCTCCCTCAATTTAATTTTTCATAGTATCAAAACATTTCAAGAAATTTGCGCACGATTCTCCAAATGCGATGACATTAATCAAATAAATGAATATTGATCATCACAAGTTTAACCACCAAGTATATGTAGCAGAGGCTTAATAAATCTATAACAAAGTGCAACCGTTACTAACATTTAATTGTTTTCTTTACTAACTTAATAAAAAAAAGTTCCAAAATGTATCAATAGATGACGCTGTAACATTTTGGAACTTTTTTTTATTATGCCAAATCGTTTCCCCCTTCTTCCAGTATATTCAGTTCAAATTTGAAGTCATTCTGACCAGTGGTTCTTTTTTTTGTAGTCCTTTGAAAGTGGGACTTTAATTATGGTCACCCTGTATACATTAATTACGATAATATTTTCAAGGGAGGTTAATATACTATTACGTCTAAACCCTTTCAGGGTCAACAAGCATCACCGTTTGCACGGCACATATTTTTTTTAATCTAAAGTATCTTGAAAAAATTTCCAATTAAAGGTTGCAAAATGTTTTTACTTTTTTAAACTGAAAACAGATGGCAGTATTAACTACTTTTCTGCTCATTTAACTGGAATACATTGAATTCAAGTTTTGCAAACGCCACCCCTCAAAGGGTTAACAGTAATTTCTTTAAGCAGTACGCCGCCGTTTTAGCATTATACACATAACCGTTTTCGTTCGATTTTCACTCGTGTCCGTTTCCTGTACTAACTGCCCACCAAAATCACGGCGCTCTGCAATTCGGGTTCAAAGTTTCTCCTGGGGAGTTGTGACAACGCTTGATCGGCAAACATCTAGACGACGTACAGAGGCGAACAAATGATTGAATGGTGAAGTAGAAAAGACGGGATATAACAGTCTGGAAAACTTGCTCCCTTGCTAGTTCTGCAGCTAGCCCACAGAATCCTGAAAAAGACAAACAAAAAACAACGCCAACGAAGAACACAAATAAATGTTAGTATGTTTATCAACAGAGAGTTCTTGATGATATTCTTAAGGGACAAGGGACCTTCAACCTCGTTTTATTTATTTATTTTTTCAATGTTGAATTTTTAACTCTATACACAAAATGAGAATAATAAATATCCTTTTTTACTTCATTAAAGACACTTAGAATTCTTAAATAAGTATTTTGTGGAAGAATAAGGCCTGTTTATCAAAATCTTTTTCAAAAATGCTATCATTTTTTTCAAAATGCTCCATGTGCATTCCATATCCTTTAAAAACCTTAAATTCTTTAATATAAATTTACCATTTATATAAAAACATAAATGTGTATTAAATTTCTTTTGTAATAATTAAGAGCCATGCATATATATTTTATTAATAAATATCCTTTTTTACTTCATTAAAGACACTTAGAATTCTTAAATAAGTATTTTGTGGAAGAATAAGGCCTGTTTATCAAAATCTTTTTCAAAAATGCTATCATTTTTTCAAAATGCTCCATGTGCATTCCATATCCTTTAAAAACGTTAAATTCTTTAATATAAATTTACCATTTATATGAAAACATAAATGTGTATTAAATTTCTTTTGTAATAATTAAGAGCCATGCATATATATTTTATTAATAAATATCCTTTTTTACTTCATTAAAGACACTTAGAATTCGTAAATAAGTATTTTGTGGAAGAATAAGGCCTGTTTATCAAAATCTTTTTCAAAAATGCTATCATTTTTTTCAAAATGCTCCATGTGCATTCCATATCCTTTAAAAACCTTAAATTCTTTAATATAAATTTATCATTTATATGAAAACATAAATGTGTATTAAATTTCTTTTGTAATAATTAAGAGCCATGCATATATATTTTTTCTGAACCTACCTGTTACTTTTTATGATTTTCAGTCTTTTTAGTTTTTATCATAGTCTATAAATTTGGAAAAAAAATTGTAGTTTCAAAGAATGATGCACAGTTTTGTGAAAAACACTTCACTTAACAATCCTGGGAAATTTGGAAGAAATCAGAAGGAATTGAATGCGCATGGAGTCTTTTGAAAATTTCTAGTATTTTTGAAGAATTTTTTTTAAAAATAGGTCCTATTATTCCGCAAAATAGTTATTTATGGATTTCAAGTGACTTCAGTGTAGCAAAAAATAATATCATTTATTATCATTTTGTATTTAGAGTTCAAAATTCAAAATTCAAAAATAAATAAATAAAATGAGGTTAAATGTCAGTTGTCCCCTTAAAACACAACTGTCACAGCCTTCTTCTTCTATAGATTTCATACCATAAATTAATACGTCTTTTACCTTAACATCTTTACATTACACGTCGTTAAGATTATAAGCCTTTTAAAATTACTATATGACTTTTATGTTTTTTTCTGGAATTTATAAGTTTTTAAAAATTTAACTTCTTCCGTCTTTAAAGTTTTAATTTAGTTTAATTTTTATAGTCGACGGGCACCCATGGTTGGACGAATTCAGCACAGGTGGTAGTGTGACTAGTTCCTTCGTGACACCCTTCCTTAACCACATCGTATGTATTACCACCTTCGATCTGTGTAATTTTATAGGGTCCGAAGCACTTAGGTCTGAGTTTCGGGTGTGGTCCTAACTGTGCTCGCTTGATCGCGACCAGATCACCGATGTTATGGGGTCGCACCTGTCGTCTTCGTAGGTTATAGTATGACCTTTTCTTCCCTTCCTGAATTTGGAAGATTTGTTTTTTTGGCGCTTTTACTGAGTTCATCTCGCTGGGCCTCAAAGTCAACATGAAATTTGGTTTCAATTTCGAGTTCTCTTTCAGCAGTACTCTTATCTGATGTCCCAGTGAAGATAACACTTTCTTTGTTTTTCAACTCTGATAGCATCTGTTCTTTCTACATTTTGTAGTAAGTTCTAAGTTCATCGATCATTTCATTCATTTGTGACACAACATTTTCTTTTTGTATAACAGTAAAAATATTTATTTGATTAATAGCAACAGTAAGATATAAACTCACTTCTTATCCTCCTATCATATACCAATCATAGCCAGACAAATTATGAGATAATTCTATTAAGGGAACGGTGGACATTAAAATTTACTTTTTTTACTTTTCATCATAGAGATACGAAATTTTGTACATATATACATTTCACTATAAATAAATAGAATACCTTAAAAGAAATTTGCAATCTCATTACAATTTTAAGATTTTTCAAAAAATTTGAAATTTATAAACAGAACTTTAAAATGCTCCTTGCTACTTAATTTTTGTGATATTTCCTCGATTTTGCATTTTAATCTCTTTAAACTGTATAACAAACAAATCTGGGTATCGATTATTCAATCCCTTGAATAGTTAATTTTTGAGAGATTTTGATCTGAATTCCATCCCGATTTTCATCAAAATTTTGCCTTTTAAAAAGTTATAAATCAAATTTAATTACCTTAATGAAGTCGAATTGTAAAATGCATACCCAGTTTTTTTGTAAACTGCATCAGAATTCTTTCTTATCAATTTCATGAATTTTGAACAAAAATTAAGTAGCATGGAACATTTAAAAAATCAAAAAACCTTGAAAAATCTGTTTTGAGGAAAACAGATTTAAAATTTAATTACACTTACCCATTATAAATTACTTTGTAGAAGCTTCATAAAGGATTTTTTACTTGCAAAAAATTATATTGGTACTAATAATCTACAGAAATATATATATATTTTACAGTAACACAATCAGTATTACAATGACGAGATTTGCTCAAATAAAGGTCCACCGTTCCCTTAACAAAACGAACCAGTCAAAGAAAGATTTGCGATTCGTAGTCCTCTGGCAGTAACTAAGAATATTTCCCCCTCATTTTCATGTTGTGGTTTTTCATAATGAACATCATGCTTTAGTCCTGTTTTTTCAGTACGTTCACTTCTTTTAGAATCTTTCACCTTTCTAGTATCTTCGGTCGTTTCTTTTGGTTTGTGATCTTGACTATTCTCTGACAGAGATATAAATGATTGCATACTAGATGTATCAGCAACAGAGGAACTGATAGATAGCGATAAAGGATACATAAAAGAACTTGTAATCTTTCTTCACCATTTTTATTTATGATGTCAATATTACTTGAGGAATGTAGAGGAGAAATGGGCAACCTTTCTTGGATTCCTATGGCAACCATTTCTTGCCCAATATTAATACTTTCTGGTGCAAGCTCTGAAGTGTCTTGATCAAATTCTTCACGTCCTTCAATTTCAAAAGTCATCCCAGGACTATCTAGATTAATATCTATGGTACTTTCAACATGTACAATGTGCCACCACAATGTTGTCGTCCCCTGGGTTTTGCTTAGAATCATTAGTACCATGTTCATTATCTACATTTACTTTTTCCTCAACAAGGGCATCACTCTTTATTTCAACTTCTATCTCAGTATCTTCTGTAAACATCAGTATCAGCACCTTTCTCAGACTCAGTTGTAGTAATGCTCTTGGGTTTAGAAGCATCAGTACTGCTTTCAGGTTGTGTCTCAATATTAGTATCACACTCAGGTTCAATGTTACACTAGGGTTCAATATCAATTTCAAAAACATCGCCATTTAAGATTTGCAAGACAGATACTATATTTACATGTGTAACACACGCTATAATACTTCCAAGCCTCAAATGTAGATGTCGCCACCATACGAATAGACTTTGCATGCAACTGCCGTCGTACTGTCATTTATTTAGCTAGAGAGAGTTTTGATTTCGTCGAGTAGAGACCTGCCGGTCTGATGTCCGATTTTGGACTATGTTAGGTTAACTTGTTTTTTTCTAAATGTTTTTTCAATTGTTTTGTGCTGTTTCATGTAATCCGTCCCTTGTAACTGTGATTTCTAGAGTAATTAAACATGTTCTAAACTTTACCCCGATATTTTCTTGATTTATTTTGCTTTAACACCAGTAATTACATTAATGACAGTTACACATGTACATTATTTTGAGATATATTTGTAACTGTAATTCTATTTTCATTAATTAAAACTTCACCTTGCATAAGAACATTAAAACCAATTATTACATCATACGGTAAACAATAATCTTTTACAACACATACTCGTATATCAACTGTAGACATAAAATCATCCATCACAATTTCATTAGAAAAGGATCCTAATGGTTTACTCAAGACCTGTTACAGTTGAATTTACCAGGTACAATTTCTTAACCTTTAATTTTTCATAAATTGATTTTCGAAGAGATTTCTAAGGAATAATTATCATCAGCACTAAAATGCTTAATTGTATCCTCTAAAACTTTTTATTATTGATGAAAAATTTACCGAACTTTATTTCCAATGAAATAGATTTAAATCACATTAAAGATAAGCAGCAAAGAGACACTATTTTTAAACTTGTTTCTAGATATACGCCAAACAAAACCGATAACGTAGGTATTTCCATGAAGATAATTTTAACCGACGATATTCTCGTATATCAAACACCTCGACGTTAAGCAATCCCCGAGAAATCATTTGTAGATGAACAAATTAAAGAAAGGTTAGAAGCCGGAATAATTAGACCTAGTTGCTCTGATTACGCAAGACCGATTGTTTTAGTTCAGAAAAAAAGACGGGTCTACGAGACTTTGTGTTGATAACCGAGCGTTAAATAATAAAACAATAAAGGATCGTTTCCCCTTACCGTTAATTGAAGACGTTCTGTATAAATTACCGAGTACAAAAATATTCACAATGATTGATCTCCGAAATGGCTTTTTTCATGTCTATGTAGAAGAAAAGAGTCGCAAATTTACTAGTTTTATAACCGCTGATGGACAATACGAAATTTTGAAAACACCTTTTGGTCTCTCTAACAGTCCCAATGTTTTCCAAAGATATAACTTATATGTACTCCGAAATCTCATTAACGTAGGTATTGTTGTATTGTATATGGATGATATAATGATTCCTTCAGTAGATGAACAAGAAGGTTTTAAACGATTACGTCATGTTTTAGAAGTAACCTCTTGATCGGGACTAGAAAATAAATTGAAGAAACGCCAGTTTTTAATGCAAAGAGAAGAATTCTTAGGCCATGTCATCGAAATCGGAACTGTTAAACCGTCTCTGTCAAAACAAAGTTGCAGTGCAGAAATTTCCTCAGCCAACGACAATTAAGCAAGTCTAAAGCTTTCTAGGCCTCACGGGATATTTCCGAAAATTTATCCCTGGATACTCTACTATCGCAAAACCTTTGAGTGACTTGCATAGAAAGCCCGAGAAGTTTATTTTTGGTCCAAAACAGCAAGAAGTCTTTTTGAGATTAAAACAATATCTCGCTACTGAAGACGTTTTAAGTATATTCACGCAAGGTAGGAAGCTCGAAGTGCATACTGGCGCTAGCAAGCATGTATACGGAGCTGGGTTACTGCAAGAAACCGAAAGTGGAAAATATCCCCCCATCCATTACACGAGCAAGAAGACGTCAGAAGCTGAAGAGAAGTATTACTTGTACGAATTAGAAGTTCTCGCAGTTATAGAAGCATTAAAGAAATTTAGGAATTACTTGCTTGGTTCCAAGTTTATAACTGTAACGGACTGCACCGCTTTCCAGATGACAATGGGCAAAAAAGACCGTTCCCAGAAAATTGCAAGATGGTCATTATTCCTGGGAGAAATTGACTACGAAGTTATTCGTCGGTCAGGAGCACAGATGAAAAGTGTCGATGCGCTAAGTCGCAACACTGTGTTAATTATTTCAAATGCGGAAGACGACGTAACCGCCAAAATTAAAGGTGCCCAAAAACGAGATGAAAACATTGAAACGATCAAGACCTTAATAGAAAAGAAGAAGAACACTTTGCCAAAAATGGTATATTATAAAAGAAGTATAAAAATGGGAGAGGAAAAAATGAAGAAAGACGCAAGAAAGAATATTCTCAAGATGAAAGAAGAAAACCAGAAATCCTATAATAAGAAGAGGAAAAACCAAACGAGTATAGGATAGGAGAATTATGTGCAATCAAGCGTACGAAGTACGGAACGGCAATAAAATTACGACCAAAATTTCTAGGCCCCCTACCAAGTGACCAGCGTCAAGCCCCATGACCGGTACGATGTCGTCAAATTCGGACAACATGAACGTTCAAACATCACGTCTTCTGCTGCCGGCTACATGCATCCCTACTATCCCGATTCAGACGACTGACAAGGTACCCCGCTATCCGATGTCAACACCAGAGCATCCCCTGCATGGTCCCGTGAACTGTGTTCCGTTTAATTTCATTTTCAGACACTTTCAGTGCTACCTATTTAAAGTGATCCGAGGCCACATGACAGCTAGGATGTCCGAAGTGAACTTTCAACTTTAATGATTGGTAAACCCATATTATGTCTGGCGCAAGAGGGCGCCGCTGGCATAAACATTGTCACGACCCCTTCTAACTTGTTTGGGGAGTAACATTAGAATTCCCGCTTTAGATTCCGTCGTAGACGGACTACGTTATTATCAATTCAATGTAAATAAATTGTAAATATTCGTTCTTTACGATGGTTGTTAATTACTTGTACTTTAATTCTAAGGCTGAGCAGCTAAAACCATCCACCTGCCCCCCCCCCATATATATAATATATATATACAGTGGAATCTCGATAGATCGTTTTCGGAATCATCGTTTTCCCGTATGTGTCGTTTATTTCACTCAATCCCGACGATAATATTGCTTTGTTATGTTCCCGGATATATCGTTTTCCCGCATTTATCGTTCAGTTCAGTCGGTCCCTTGAAAAACGATAGATTGAGATTCCACTGCATATTTATATATATACAGTGCTCGATTTCTAGAAATAGAGGCTCCGGAACCGTAAGCTTCTGGGGTGTGTGGGGGGTATTCCAAATTATATAGATAATTCGGAATATATTTACATATAATTTGGTACCGGAATGCCGCTCCGGCACATTTCGCCTCAAATCGAGCCCTGTATATATATATGTAAGTATGTATGTATGTATGTATGTATATACAATGTATATGTGGGTCAGGATAACCGTGCGGTGATTTAAAATAACTACTATTATAATTTACACTAACATTTAATGAAAACTTATTTACAAAGACATTTACAATGCTGCGTCGTTAATTGAGGCGGTGAAAAGCAAAGTGGAGTAAGTCACATCTTCAACTTTTTTTAATTAAGGCAAAAATGTAATCTCCATGTTCAATTTACAGTGGAATTGCAAATGATTATTATTTGCAATATTATAATAATTATTCTGAATTATAATTTGTTCAATTTATAGTGGAATCTTCATTAATTAAAACTAACTGTAGTTTTTGCAGCAAAACCCTTTTGACTTACACCTCTTGATTCACTGACTTAGACCACTTTGCCTTTCACCGCCTCAGTTAATTACATATTAGGCTAATGAAGGAGCAGACGTCTTCTGCTATCAGACAAACGCGTCATAGTTCGTCCATCGTCTACTCGCTCACTGGGGTTCCAGATCTCTTCTTCTTTAGTTGAGCTGGAGCGGCGCAAACGGATAATAGTGTCATCTGGTGGAATATGCAGGTAGTACAGACCGATGTAGGCTCAATCACTACATATATATATATATATATATATATATATATATATATATATATATATATGTAGGATTTATGCAAATTCTCTGGCCATAGTTATGTACTATGTTGCTATGCGTGCGCCAAGCCTGTCCATGCGACGGCGGTAGGGGACGGTCGAAAGAGAGGGTTGAATGACCTCGACTCTTAGCCGCTCGACAGAGGGGGATGTTTTCTTGTGCCCCAAGCGAAGGGTGATCGATTTTAGCGAGGGAGAGAGAGCACAGACCTCGATTGGAGAGGTTGTGTTTTTGACTCCATGCGAGGCACGAGAGAGAGATTGTATTTTCCTACAGGAGCGAGAAGGCTACCCGATCTTTTGTTCTGTTGAAGGGAAGCGAAGCATTGCGCTCCCGTGATTATTGTTATAGTGTACCGGAGACAGTACTGTAGGCTCTCCGGTATATCGTAATTGCTTTCTATATTAATAAACAGTATTGTTGAGTTTTAAAAAGTATAGCTGCTTGATGACTAAAGTGTGTTCTTCTTAGACACCCCTAGACGCCACGTAGACAGGAAAGTCTACATATACAGTCAAACCCGCTTAATGGAATATTGGTTAAAAGAATATCCCGTTTAATGTAATAAATTTTCAATGTCCCAAACCGTAGCAATTTGTTTCTGTGTTAAATTTCCCGGTTAATGGAATATATTGTTTTGAAGTTATCCCGCTTAAAGGAATAATGTTTAGCCTTGACGATATCGATCTTTTTCTATTTCGCGCACTTCTTTTCAGAATTTTTTTTGTAAAGTGCAATAATGAATGTGCAGTAACTGAATGTCTTTCAAAGCAATTTTGTCACTTCGTAGAAAGTGTCCAATCGCAGGAAATGGGGATTTCTTCGGTTTTGAAGGGCAATTCATTGTTGCTGTTTTTGCTAGCCGCAACCCCCGCCCTCCCCTTATTGCTCAAACGCTGGCCTACGTTTCCCTATTCAGAGAATGAACAATAGGCTTCACCCCCAAATGAGAGCTAGAAAATGAGTGTGTGTGTGTGTGTGTGTGTGTGTGTGTGTGAAGGAAATGTGAAACTTCAACAGGTCCTTATCTTGAAGGGAACGTGGATTAAAAAACTGTAGCGAATCTCTTCGGAGAAGCGCAACATTCAACTTGGGGGATCTCTAGCCTTGAACATTTAACTGTACATTTTCTACGGCGATTAGTTCGACAGTTCGCTTTCGTGAAATCAGTAATCTTTCTTGTGCTTTACAATGTCTTTAAGACGAAAAGATCTTACTTTAAAAGAAAAAGTAAAAGTCATAGAGTTTGCAAAAGTAAATAAGTGTACGCTATTAGAACTCTCAAAAAATTTGAGATATCCCAAGCTCAAGTTTCGAAATTGTTAAAAAATAAAGAAAAAGTCTTGAACGACTGGAAATGCAATAAAAATCTTAATTAAAAACGAAAACGTACAAGAAAAGAATCTGAAGTTGAAGATGCTCTTCTTCAGTGGTTTGCTGAAAAACGAGCTTGTAATGTTCCTATTAGTGGATTATTATTGAATCAGAAAGCTGAAGATTTAGCACAACAGTTAAATATAACTGATTTGAAAGCTACAAATGGTTGGTTGTGCAGATGGAAAGCAAGAAACCAAATTTCTTTCAAAAAAATTCACGGTGAAGCAAGTGATGCTGATGAAGCCGCTGCCAGTTCTTGGAAAAATGTAGTATTTCCTGCTTTATTATAAGACTACAGTTCTTCTTGTATCTATAACTGTGACGAAACAGCACTTTATTACAGAGCAATGCCTAATGGGACTTTGTGCTTAAAAGGCGAAAAAGTTGTTGGAGGAAAAATCCCGAAAGACAGACTGACAGTTTTATGCTGTAATAATGCTGACGGCAGTCATAAAATGCCTCTTTTTGTAATCGGGAAATCCAAAAGCCCACGATGTTTTAGAGGTGTAAAACCCCTTCCAGTTAAATACGAAGCGAATTCAAAAGCTTGTATGACTGCTAATTTCTTTCAAAACTGGTTAGTGTCATTTGACAATGAGATGAATAAGATGAAAAGAAAAGTTATCCTTTTTATCGATAATTGTAAAGCCCACAAAGTCGACGTACGACTAGAAAATGTAGCACTTCATTTTTTTGCCTCCGAATACTACAGCTATTTTACAGCCAATGGACCAGGGAATTATATCACTTTTTAAGAGGAATTATAGAAAAGAAATCGTTAAAAAGATAATAGCTTGCATAGATGATACTAGTGGATTTTCTATCAATAGCTCAACTAGTAAAATTATTAGAAACATTTCAATTCTTACAGCTGTTCATATGATGAACAAATCATGGAATAATATTTCCTCTGACGCAATAAAAAGTTGTTTCTTAAAATGTAAATTTTCAACACACGTAACAAATGATGAATTAAATGATGAATCAATTACAAACGCAAATGATTTACCACCAGAAGGAATGACAGAAGAAAATTTTTCCAATTTTGTAAACATCGACAATGATTTGGTAGAATGTGGTGAAACTTCAGACCCTCAATTTGATCATGAGTCGATGAAGATGAATTTGATGAAGAATGTACCATTAAAAAGGTTCAGTCACATGTTGAAGTTAATAAGGCTTGTGATATTATAAGACGTTTCTTGGAAACGAAGCCAAATGCAGACTTTCATTTATTTTATAAACTAAGAAATAAAATAACAGATTTGCTGCATTCACAGAACAGTAAACATTCTAAAATATCCAACTTCTTTAGCAACAAATAAGTAAGTAACATTGTAATTATTTCCAAAAAATTAAGGGAAATTTGTATATTCTACAATAAAATTAGCTCATTTTTCATCAATTTTCTAAATTTTAATGTGTTTAAATTGTTTCTTACTTTTAATTAATAATTGTTTGTTAATTATAATAGTTTAAATATGCCTATGGTTTAGGCAATTTTTAATGCTTTCTAGGTTTAACTGTAACTTTAAACATTGTGGGCGTGTCAATGTGATCCCGGATAATGGAATATCCCGCTAATTAGAATAATTTTTCGTGGCAAATTGGCTATTCCATTAAGCGGGCTCGTATGTATATATTTACAAAGACCGCCCCGGTATATATATATATATATATATATATATATATATATATATATATATATATATATATATACACAGGCTGTTCGCACATTTTTTAGACGATTTTGGTAAGCGGTAATAAAAAATAATTTGCTGCAAAAGAAATAATTGCAATTGTACTATGTTTTTAAAAGTCATAATTATCGTCTGCGGCTAGGAAGTTTTGTTTTTATTCAAAATGGCGTTTTTAACAAAGCAGTGGTTCGAAGGCTACATTTATGGTCTTTCCGAAGAGAAATATGCATACTCCGTTATCCAAACACGATGTGAGAGTCATGGTTTTGTGATATCTAAAGCGTCGATAGATAATATCGTCAACAAGAAAGGAAAAAAACGTCAAATTGGAGCCTCAAGTGGGACAAAAATTCCAAACAAGTATCCAAGGAAAAAACGGACATCTTCGACTATTGCAAAGGTACGTTGTTTAATGTTAAAAGAAAATCCCCCTAGTCAAAAGACAGTTGCAAAATCATTAAAATGCTCGGAGTCCACTATAAACAAAATGATAAACGTTGATTTAAATCTTAAGAAAGCGAAAAAACGCAATGTGCATCGTCTTCTTCCAAATCATATAGCTGAACGCAGGACACGCTGCAGAATTCTATATGATAAACACTTATCCAAAGAAAAATGGAAAACAATTGTCACAATAGATGAATCATGGGTGTATTTAAATGATTGCAACAAAAAAGAGCCATTTATTATCATAAAAGGGGAGAAAAAAAATTTAAGTACATGGTTTAAAGAATCGAAAGAAAGTTTTTCTAAGGGATTCATGATTGTTGCTGGTTTTTCTTATAATGGCAAGTTAAAAATAAAGAGAGTGGAAAAAAATGTCAAGATTAACTCCAAATACTACCAGGAACATATTTTATCGCCAATTTTTCTGAATGAAATACCATCGCTTCACCCACAGTGCCATCAATCTGTGAGACTCCATCAGGACAAAGCTAGCAGTCACACATCAAAATCCACTGTAAATTTCCTAAAAGAAATGGAACAAAAAACTGGTATCAAGGCCATACCCTTCACTGATATCCCTACTAAATCTCCCGATGTATCACCTATGGATTTTTGTACTTTCGGACTTTTAAAATCTGCATTATCCAAACGTCGTCCCAAAACCCTTACAGGACTCTGGAAATCTGTTCAGGAGGAATGGGATAGAATACCTCTTCTGACACTTCAAAAGGCATTATTATCCTGGAAATTGCGGTGTCGAAAGATAGTTCAGAATAAGGGATGTCAAATAAAACATTTAAAACACAAGAATTTTATGTAATTTAGTTTTGTGAATACAATATACATCGTCTAAAAAATGTGTGAACAGCCTCTGTATATATATATATATATTCACACACGTTACGGCCAATATCCAATGTCTGGCCTATCTGCGCAATGGTTGGCTACTCCTAGCTTTGGCCAAGTCACGTGCCTAAAGTCCAAAATGAAGGAGAATTCACGATTACTACGGGCTTTGACCAGCCAATTCGCGATTCGGCCGATAATCCTTGGCACAGTTCGCAAATGGACGAAGAAAAATTGTCTCGTAATTTTACGAGGAAAAATATGTTGAACTTATTATAGAAGGGAAGGAAAGAAAAATAAACGGAAAAGTGTTAATGACCAACGTCCTACTTGATTAGACGTAAAGGAGATGGACGTCTGCTCTGTTACTTGCGTGCGGATGATTTTTTTGATGCCTGCATGATACCCACCCAAGGTTTGGAGGGTTAGTCACCAATCCTATGTATGTTATAAGAGCCTTATTCAAGACGTCAGGTGGACTTAGATTTTCTCTTTGATTTCGAAGTGTTTTCTGTAACAGGAGTTAGAACTAGCGTGATCAACTGCCGTAACTACACGATTCAGTTCTGCAAAACTTCTTCTAGCTTTAGCCACTTTTTCTTGGACATTTCGCGAATCGGCCGGCTAAACCCCAAAGCAATCGTAAATTGTTGTTTATTTCAGACCACATGACCTTCCGAGGTTCAACCCCTACCGGTGAATACCGAAGGATTGGCCATTGATACCGAGTACATCCTAGGGTCGACATCAAGGCTCGTACCCTCCTTCCACCTCTAGAGACCCCACGGAGGTGCTTTCCGACCTACCGACTGAACCTGGCTTGAACGGATGTAAAGTCTTTCATTCATATGATTAGGTTTGATTCAGATTTATCAGAACAGAGTGAACCCTCTGCATTAATGATGGGTTTCCGTCATTGAAAGAAAATGAAGTTAATTGGAAGTTAACTGGCGTTTAACTTTTCGTTCCCGTCCCGGCCGATAGATGGCCGCACCAGTCTACAAAACAAAATTAACTGAAAATGAATTCAATGCTGCTTAAAGAAGGATAAAAGTATTAAAATAATGCATTGTCATCGTGCTCTGAGCTATTCTAAAAGTTTCAAATGTCTAGCTAGTCGGGAAGTTAGTTAAAAATCGATTGAAAGATTTGCACCTGACAAACACACACAAACAAACAAACAAACAAGAAAGCGAGTTAATAATAACTTCCCGACTTGCTAGACATTTGAAACTTTTAGAATAGCTCGGAACACGATGACAATGCATTATTTTAATACTTTTAGCCTTCCTTCTTTAAGCAGCATTGAATTCCTTTTCATTTAATTTTGTTTTGTAGACTGGTGCCGCCATCTATCGGCCGGGACGGGAACGAAAAGTTAAACACCAGTTAACTTCCAATTAACTTCATTTTCTTTCAAGTGGATGGGATAATTCATCAAACAAATTTTTAAAAAGTATTCATTAATGCATAGAATTGTCAAGTTAATATGATTCAACAGAAAATTTAAAAACATGGTATATAAAAAGTTCTTTTTATCTTGTAATTATTCATTATAGCTTTTACGAAATAGCCCCTTATCATGTCGATCGTTCTCGAGGGAGTTCGAAATGGCCTAGCAGCGTTGAAGGAAGAGTCAATAGATAAGACAGAGACAATATATATCATAAGATATATACTTATGATATATATTGTCTCTATCTTATCTATTGACTCTTGAGAAACCGTGTTTCTGTGCTGTTCCCGTGGACTTGTAAAAAACAGGTAAGACTGACGTAAAATTTTAATAACATTAAATAAGCACTATCTATTCAAAAAAATCCTTAGTACACCTTAAAACTTTCAAAAAACTCAATTTTTTATTATGTTTCAATTTTGAAAAATGGAATATAAGGTATCTTTTGGGGAAAAAATGAAGTCGATATTACAATTAGAACCACTATTATGGCCAAATGTAGAAAGCTAATAGTAAAGAAATTCATTGAAAATTTAAACTTTAAATGGCTTTTTCTGTAAACTGTTATTTTCAAACTTGTGCGCACTATTTCTTCAAAACTAAACGTTACAAATTGCTAAAATTTTGTATACATCTATATCTTGTATCTTTATACAATTTCTACCTAAATTTAAGTAAGTACCTATTACAAATTTTTTTACAGAAATGTTTTTTTAAAAAGAATTATGATATTTTTTGTACATTACAATACATTTACCTGAAAAAAAATATTTTCATGTGAAATATGGTAATTATTTGAGGTGTAGATTAAAGTATAGCCTATGTATAGAATATATACAAGTAATTTAATATATATCTCTTATAGTTTTTAAAAAAATCTGCGCACCATGCATTGACCTAAGATTCATTTTTCATAAAACATTATTTTTTTTACATAAAATAATTCCTAATAATCTCCCCAAAATTCTGCTTTTGTTTTCTAATAGATAAAGCTCTGTACAATTCACCCTACAAAAATGGTTTAAATTAATGACAAATTAACTGTTTGACAATACGTTAAGCTTGGTAGTACAATCAGTGTATTTTTGTGCGTGCAAAGGTGTACTCCCCCCCTAATCATATTCGCTTTTATACTAATATCATCTTAGATTACTTCTATTGCTTTCGACATTTCTACAAAGTTTTCTAACATTCATTTTGAGGTTAAACGAAACATTTTCTAAGAAGCCAACGGGAGGCCTCAATCGTACTGCTGTGAGTTCCTCAACATCATATCTGTACGATTTAATAAATACTGACAGATATAAAAAACTAAAAAAACTCGATTCGTACTTTATTTGGACATTAGCCAGACAATCGCTTGGTTTCAAGTGATGCACATTTTGAGGCTAGAAATCTTTTAAATAAACCCCAACCTTCACAAAAAGAAGACAACGAATCTGTGCAACAACTTCTTCTGAAGATGAAGTTGATAATGCCAATTCTGTTTTAAAAATTAATATTGAAGATATCTCTCCACTTCCCACAGTACCCCATAAACCAAAAAACTGCCTAAAAGGCAACGATGATCACCCGAAGAGGTTACGGGTTTCCAAAAAAAATCGTACCTTTGGATCCGTACAGTGAAACCTCTCTATTTTGTTCAGAACTGTTTAAAGAATCCATAGAGAGAATGTTATGGAAGACATCTCTTTTCCCCGGCCACCCCTCGAAACGGCTCCCAAATTTATGAAACCATGAATGGCCGCCATACAGAAATATCCGTATATATATATATATATATATATATATATATATATATATATGACAGGCGTTGGCTTTGCCTGCTATTATATCGTTTGCAGTCTTCTTGTTTTACAGTCCATGGTATCGAGGGAAGCCATATACTCAAAAATGACTCAGCATCGTATCCAACAAGTAGAGTTTATTTAGTTCAATTCCATGTAGACCACCTCTCCAGATCTACGCATTTCATTATTCGCCATTTCTTTTTTAGAGACGCGGCGAAATACACATCTGACAGCATCGACTTCTATCCCGCGCTCTGCCAAAAATTCGCGGGCATCTCCGCGCGTCAAATTCTCCCTGCACATGCGCAGAGCCCAAACCAGACATCTTTCAAAGAGAATTATATAATATTTCCTCCTCGAACGCAAAACCCACAGGCTCCAAGATTACATAATGAAAAGGGGAATTTCCCTTTCCCAATTCGCGTCTTGAAATACGAGCAATTAGAGGCGAATTACGCCACGACTATAATTTAATTCAGAAGTCCCCTTTAAATTTAAGGTAATCATTCTTTTTCCACTTAAATTCTGTCATATATATTAAATATATATATATATATATATATATATATATATATATATACAGTGGTACCTCGACTTACGAGTTTAATTCTTTCTTTGACTTAGCTCGTAACTCGAAATACTCGTATCTTGAATCAATTTTCCCCATTGAAATGAATGGAAATGCCATTAATACGTTCTGGGCTCTCCCAAAACACCGCAATTTTTTATACATGTTTTTAAATAAGAAAAACGTGCTTATAAATGACGAACGTTGTATAAAAACGCAATACAATAGAATGTACTGCAATAAAATTGTTTTATTAAGTGTAATGTACAACATTTACCTCGGAGATCAGACTTGAAGATGATGATGGAAGAGGAGGAGAAAGGCTGAACTGAAAAATTAAATCCTATTCTTTGATTTTTGACCTCTTCGCCCCGCTTTCCTCACTTTCGCTTTTATTACCAGCTACTCTCTTAAAGTGAACGAGTGAGACACGGAAGCTGGGCGAATGTTGCATCGTTCACTGTGGCTGTAATGTCCAGATTCTTCTTTCTGAGTGTCAGTTTTCATACACATTCTGCCCAATAGAGGGAGAAACCTCCCCGTCTCTTCAGATGTTTTCGAAGAGGCTGATTGGGAGAAGTCATGACGCATGCGCGTCGGTATATGGTTTTTGTTTTTAGTAGTACAACTGTGATTCTCCGAGAGAGAACATCGAGCAATCCTGCGTATTGTCTCAAAGGTATTATATGTATAGAAAAGGATATATAATAAAACAGGAAAAATACAGTCTCAAGTATCTTCCATCGGTATATCAAGAGACACCGGGTAGGTGTCCCCGAACCATTTTCTAACGTCAGTGGATTAAAATCAACTAATTTCAGTGTATCCCGAGATTAGTGGCGCAGCACGGCAGGATTGATTATTGATGGAAGATTAATTATTGATTGAAAAATGGAGCTACTGAAGATTAAAAGAGCACCGCTCCGTACAGCGTTTACAAAAGTTTATAATCTCCTTAAGGAAAAATTAGCAGAAAAAGAACCAAGAATGACAGACATCGAAATAAGTCTGGAACAGTTGACGGATAAGTCAAACCGGCTCCGAGAAATTGACCAAGAGCTGCTAGATGCCTTATTAACTTCAGGAGCAAAAGAGAAAGAATACGCTCAAGAATTCGAAGCTTGTGAAGTATATGTGGAAAAATTCGTACAAATAAAGACAGAAGCAAAGCAAATTTGTTCGTCAAGAAGTCAAAAAAGTCAAGTGGAAGAAAATAGTGAAAACGAAACCGAAGCTAGAATTTCGCAAGTTCAAATCAGGCTGCCGAAAATTAATTTAATTCAATTTGATGGAGACCCCCGAAAGTGGCTAAACTTCTGGAATACCTTCATAAAAATTCATGAAGACGATACGTTGGACGACCATTCGAAATTTGTGTATTTAATACAGTCAACGATCCCGAATTCCAAAGCACGGGAGATTGTGAACAGTTACCCCTGCACAGCTGATAATTATTCAAAAGTGATAGAGCACTTGCGCACTAGATTTGGAAATACCCAGATTCTTATACAAATTTATGTTCGAGATTTATTACAGTTAGTTCTGGCCAATTATACGTCAAATCAAAAATTTTCATTATCATCGCTTTACGACAAATTAGAGACTAAATTACGAGCGTTGGAATCGCTTGGTGTCACTAAGGATAAATATGCCAGCATAATATTCCCTCTAGTTGAATCCTGTTTGCCCACGGATATATTACGAATTTGGGAACGAGAACGGGAAAAGTCCACAGAAATTAGAGGTAAGACAGATTTAGATTCTCTTCTTGAGTTTTTAAAAACTGAAGTATTGACTGAAGAACGCATGCTATTAGCGCACGATGATTTCGGTTTGAATAAACCCAAGAGGAGTTCAAAAAATAAAGATTTAATGGAATCAGATATCCCTACTTGTCACGAATTGTGGGTAGGAGAGAAAAAGTCGACGCCTAATAAGATAAAAATAGAATTATGTTTTTTCTGTGAGAAGCCTCACCCGACAGAAAAATGCTTTAAAGCAGAAACGCTTTCCTATCAGGAAAAGAGAGATTTGTTATATAAAAAAGGAGTTTGTTATGTATGTTTGAAAAAGGGGGGAAATCATATTTCCCGCAACTGTCGGTTAAAATTGAAGGTCAGATGCGGCATATGCCAGAAAGTAGGTCATTTGTCTGTCCTTTGCCCAACGGCGCCAGACAAGAGTAAACAGACATTTGCAAGCTCTGGGTCTAAAGAGGAGGCGAAAACGGTTGGCAATGATCAAATACTTTCGTCGAGTTGTTTACAAGATGAGGGAGTTTTATTGCAGACATTAGTGGTTGGAATATCCAACGGGAGCAGGCAAAAAAACATAAGAGTTATAATTGACAGTGGAGCGGTGCAGTCGTTCATTTGTAATGACGTCATTGAGTATTTACAATGTGAGAGCGTGGGGGAAAAGAGATTAATTCATCAACTTTTCGGTGGCGTACAGACAGGTGAAGAGTTACATCGCATGTATAACATTTGCGTAAATAGTCTTGATAATGATTTTAGTTGTGAGATGTTATGTTTAAACAAAGCAATTATTTGTTCAGATGTAAAAAGGATATCCTCAAACGGGTCGTTGTCAGAGGAATTAAAAACTTATGGTATTTATGTGAATGATATGCAGGGTTGTTTTCCGGAAGTGGGAGATGAAATTAAAATGCTTATCGGTTCTGACGTCGCGGGAAAATTATTTACTGGAAAATTAAGATGTTTAAAGAGTGGTCCCGTAGCTATTGAAACAAAATTGGGATGGGTCATCATGGGAAAAGTACCAAATTTTAACGAGAAGGATACCCATACATGTGTTTCGTTACTGTTGAACGAGAGATCAGCAGAAAAATTTTGGAAATTAGATACTATAGGAATAACTGACCCGGTCGAAGCGAAAACAAAACTAGAGTTGCAAAAAGAGAGTATGCTATATTTTGAGAAAAGGTTGGGAGTAGATTCCGAAGGTAGATATGAGGTTGCACTACCATGGGTTTTAGATCGTTCTAGGTTACCTAGCAACCGAGAATTGGCGGAAAAACGCCTAGAGACTACTCGGAAGAAACTAATGCACTCGAATAAAATTGGGGCCTATCAGGAGGTATTTGATAACTGGTTGGCGGATAATATTATTGAGGAGGTACGTAATGATGTACCTAATGAACATTATCTTCCCCACCGTCCAATTTTTAAGGAAGCTGGTACTACGAAAGTTAGGCCGGTTTTCGACGCGTCAGCACATACTAAGGGAACCGTCTCGTTAAACGAATGTCTAGAAACGGGTCCGAACCTCCTCGAAATCATACCCTCGTTGATAAATCGCTTCCGGAAGTTTCCGGTAGGAGTAGTTTCGGACATAGAGAAGGCCTTTCTACAAATAAGTATTAGAGAAGAGGATAGGGAATTTTTACGGGTTTTGTGGAAAGGTGTGAATGAGAAGGATATTAAGGTTTATCGCCACCGACGGGTGGTTTTCGGGCTTACGTGCAGTCCTTTTTTGTTGGCGGCTACTCTAAATTGTCACTTAGATAATGCTACGGAGTGTTTTTTAGACACTGCAAAAACTTTAAAGGAGTCATTTTATGTAGACAATTGTCTTGTGAGTTTCAAGACAGTTGAAGAACTAGACAAATTTGTGATGCTTTCGCGGACGCTGCTTTCGGCCGCAAAGTTTAATTTAAGGGGATGGAGGACGAACGGAGAAAGTGAGGTAATTTCTCAGGCGGGGCTAGAGGAAAATGTTTGTGTTTTAGGGCTAGATTGGAATCTAAAAGATGACACGTTGTCATGTAAAATAGAAACGAAGACGGAAGGGAACATGGTCGCTAGTAAAAGGTCCCTACTTTCATGCACGAATAAATTGTTCGATCCCATGGGCTTCACTTCTCCCGTTACTCTTTTCCCAAAATTGGCCTTACAAGAATGCTGGAAACAAAAATTGAGTTGGGACGAGAAACTCCCAGAACCGTTAGAAAAGCAGTTTTCTACGTGGCTAACGAAGATGACATTACTGAAAGAAATTAAGATTCCGAGATGGATGGAGGTTCGGGGTTCGATACCCGAAGATATCAGCCTGCATGTTTTTTGTGACGCGAGTAGGCAAGCATATGCTACTGCTATTTTTATAAGGATAAAAACAAATGAACATGTTAGTGTTAATTTAGTGCAATCACGCACACGAGTTTCCCCACTTAAGAACGTAACTATTCCAAGGTTAGAGTTGCTGGGCTGTACTATAGGAGCCAGACTGGGAAACACCGTAACTTCAGATTTAAGAATTGCTGGAATAAAACGATTCTTTTGGTGTGATTCCACAACAGCACTGACTTGGATCCGGAGAGATGTTCAGTGGGGCACTTTCGTTTGGAATCGAGTACAGGAAATCCGTACGTTGACAAAAGTAGAAGAGTGGCGTTATGTTCCGACTGAACTAAATTCAGCAGATCTGCCTTCGAGAGTCTGTTCAGTAGAGCACTTTCTTCGATCAAAATGGTGGGAGGGACCCAACTGGCTGAAAGGACCTGAGGAGTCGTGGCCCTCCGAGGTTGAGAAACCTGACGAAGAAGTAGTGAACTCCGAAAAGAGAAAATCGGTACTTGCCGCCACTGAAGGGATTTTCGTGCCGAATGATTGGTTTTATCGTTATTTCTCTTCATTCCCGAGAATTTTGAGATTAGTTGCGTGGATATTACGTTTTTTGAACAACGTTAGAAAAACAGACATATGTAAAGAAATTGAACTGTCGATCTCGGAACTTAAGAAAGCTGAAGAAACAATTTTCATTCTGATACAGAAAGAATCATTTTCGAAAAATGAAAAACAGTGTTTTAAGAACCTTCGAACACTGGTTGACGAACAGGGCATTATCAGAGTAAAAACTCAAGTGATGTACAGACATGATACAGATGATTTCAAGTACCCGGTACTTTTACCCTCCGATCATCGGGTAGTACATCTCCTGATTTTATGGGAACACCAGAGACTGTTACATGCTGGGGTCACCCTGTTGATGTCTAATTTACGCGAGCGGTTTTGGATCATCAAGGCTAGAAGAACAATCAGAGCTGTTATACACCGTTGCGTACGGTGCAAAAGGTTTAATGCAACTAAGACAGAGTCCATACCGATTTCGTTACCAGCTGACAGAGTGCAAGACTTTGCAGCCTTCCAAGTGACGGGTGTAGATCTTGCCGGCCCCTTATTCCTTAAAGGAGCTAAGAAATCTTGGATCGTTTTGTACACCTGTGCAGTATACAGGGCGGTACATTTGGAGCTGGTGACGTCGCTTTCAACCGAATCGTTTCTGCAATCTTTCCGGCGATTCATTGCCAGGAGAGGTAGGCCTGTCACAGTGTATAGTGACAACGGAAAGAACTTTGTCGGTGCTAATTCAGCTTTTTCTTCCATCGATTGGGAACTTGTTACGGCAGCGTCGACATTGCAGAAAATCCGTTGGAAGTTCAATCCTCCTTCCGCCGCCTGGTGGGGCGGTTGGTGGCAACGCTTGATCCAGTTGGTAAAACGGATTCTGAGAAAGGTTTTAGGAAGGGCTGTCCTTTCTTATGAAGAACTCCTGACCGTCATCTGTGACTGTGAGCAGGTAATAAATACACGACCTCTCACTTATGTGTCAGAGAGTCCGGAGGACCCGTCTCCTTTAACTCCGGCTATGTTTCTCCAGACACTGAGCTTGTCCGATGTTGAAGACATCGATTTGGTGGACCGTCAGGGGTTAAACAATCGAATAAAACATGTACAAGGGATCCGGGATCATCTCCGGAAGAGATTCCGGAGTGAATACTTGGGACAACTAAAACAACAAACATCTGGCCGAGATGTTAAACCATTGTCAGTGAACGATGTGGTCATCATTGAAAACGACCAAAAACGGGCACAGTGGACTTTAGCCCGAATAGTGGAACTATTTCCAGGAAAAGACGGTCATTCACGAGTGGCTAGAGTAAAAACGCAGCAAGGAGAGTTCATCCGACCGGTTCAAAGACTTTACAATTTAGATGTGAACATTGACTCTCCTTTCGAACCAATCGTCCATACCCGTAGTGGGCGGCCCGTAGTCGCTCCCAAAAGACTCGTTTATTGACATTCAAAAAAACTTTGATTCAAAAGACAATTTTTCTTTTTTTTTCTAATTATTGTAATTCATGTTCTACATATGTATATAGTTATTGTAAATATTTTCTATGTCTTTTAATTTTAGGTACTATTTTTTCAGTCGTGAGAAAGAGTATTGATATTTAGAATTGTATATGCCAAAAGTAAGTAAATTTTGTGTCTAGGTGAATTTACCAAAGGTAAATTCAGGTGGGAGGATGTCAGTTTTCATACACATTCTGCCCAATAGAGGGAGAAACCTCCCCGTCTCTTCAGATGTTTTCGAAGAGGCTGATTGGGAGAAGTCATGACGCATGCGCGTCGGTATATGGTTTTTGTTTTTAGTAGTACAACTGTGATTCTCCGAGAGAGAACATCGAGCAATCCTGCGTATTGTCTCAAAGGTATTATATGTATAGAAAAGGATATATAATAAAACAGGAAAAATACAGTCTCAAGTATCTTCCATCGGTATATCAAGAGACACCGGGTAGGTGTCCCCGAACCATTTTCTAACGTCAGTGGATTAAAATCAACTAATTTCAGTGTATCCCGACACTGAGAATCCGAAGAACGTTTTCTCAGAATCCAATCTCTCGGTTTAAGACTGGGTAGTAGTCTCGGAATAATATTATACAATTGTATAATAATTGTACATAAAGGATGTAAATATTCTATGCTTCTTGTGTTCACATTTGATGAGCACGTAACATGGCATTCGCTGCTCAAACTAGCGGTGGGATATCTGAAGCTTGCTCGTAACCCGAATTTTAGCTCGTAACTCGAAGTAAAAAATGTACTGAGAGAATAATCGTATCTCGAAAAACTCGTAACTCGAGACACTCGTATGTCGAGGTACCACTGTATATATATATATTACGAAAAACGGGTATTTTCCCGAACGATTAACTTTAACATTGTAGAGGAGATGGATTCACACATACACACTAGAGGAAAGAACAGGAACACGTCAATGCTTCTTTTTTTATAATAATATATATATATATATATATATATATATATATATATATATATATATATACACACACTCATGGACAAAAAAATTAGCGCACCAAGAAGGAGTCGTCAAAATGAAACGAAATTTTACATACGTAATGACTACTTTGATATAAGTAAATGATAAGAAAATCAAAGAAAAAGGATAATTTATTTCAGAGAAAAAGGCAAAAGAACGGAGGAGTTAATACTCCGTTGGACCCCCTCTAGCGCGAATGCACGATGCGATACGATCGGGCATTGAGTCATACAAGTTCTGTATGATGTCTTGAGACATTTCGTTCCATATTTGCTGTAACCTTGTCACTAGTTCGTTCAAACTCGTGGGATGCCCAACTGGTCGTCCTAAATGATCCCAGATATGCTCGATTGGAGACAAATATGGGGATCGGGCAGACCAAGGAAGGGTAGTAACAGTGCGGAGACCGTCTTGTGACACCCTTGCCGTATGAGGCCGAGCATTGTCTTGTTGAAAAATGGCTCCTGGGAGCCGTTGCATGAGTGGCAACACATGTCGTTGCAGGATTTCATGAACATACCGCTGGGCTGTCATGGTGCCACGGAACAATACTAGGGGTGACCGTGTATTGTAGGCAATGGCACCCATACCGTCACACCAGCTGTGGGAGCGATGTGTCGCTGTACAGCAAAGGCAGGATTGAAGCGTTCACCACGGGCTCTCCACACACGAACACGATTGTCATCACTGCCGAGATTGAATCTGGATTCGTCGCTAAAGAGGACCTGGTTCCATTCCGCTGCAGTCCAGTTTCCTCGTGCGCGGCAAAACTCCAAACGGAGGCGTCGATGGGTGGGCGTCAAGGGCAGCACACGTAATGGGCGCCGCGATACCAACTGTCCTTCAGCCAGGCGCCTTCGTATGGTTCGAGAAGACACAGAGGCCCCTAGTGAAGGTGCTACCTGTGC
>OU015497.1:15140241-15162741 GCA_907164885.2 Dolomedes plantarius | reverse complement strand
ATGTTACTTCCGTTAGTCGTGGGGGGAGGGGGTGATTTAATTTTACTCTCCGATTGGGCAGGCACAAATGACAAAAACTTGATTGCTTTGGGCTACATTGATGACTCAAAATTCTCGTTGTAAATACCGCCATGTTTTGCCTTCAAATGTCCAGATAAATTCGTGTATATTGCCAGAAGTTTTGAAGGACTTAAGGCAAATATTGCATTTCTCCAATTTGTCAGAGATTTTGTAAAAATACTTCCAAACGGTACTTTTGGGAGGCATCTTACAAATAAAATTAACGTCAACTTATATAAAACCATCACAAAACAAAGACTTAAATGGATGCACTCGTGTATATACTATTTGTAAAATAAAACCCCATGGAAGGTTCTGGAGTGTCAGGAACATTCCAAGCGCTCTGATTGGTTCATTGGTTGTTAATTGCCATTTGTCTGTTTGCCAAGGAATCATTCCCCCTTTTGTATTCGTCCTTTTCAGAATTCAGACTTACATTTACTGAGTGTGAAAATTATGCTACGTGGTAAATTTTTTATATTACGGTACTTTTTCATTAAAAAAAAACATCGAGACAACGTAAAACATCGAGCACAAAACATCGATGTTAAAAAAACATCGGCTTCAATAAATCGATGTTAAAAACATCGATGTTTTTATCAAAACATCGATGTTTTGAAAACATCGACATCGATGTCGCATCCCTAATTGGGGGGGGGGGGGGAAGCGACGAACTCCGACGAGACCGACGAACTCCGAGGTACTACTGTATACATATATATATATATGCATATATACATATATATATATGCATATATACATATATATATATATATATATATATATATATATATATACATATATACATATATATATATATATATATATATACATATACATATATATATATATATGTATATATATATATATATATATATATATATACATATATATATATATATATATATATATATATATATATATATATATATATATATATATATATATATATATATATATATATAATGAAACTTCTCTACGGCGGCCAGTCATGGTTCCGAAAAAAAGGGCCGTTTGTTCTATGAAAAAGGTTGGCTCTATGAAGTGTATGGATTATTGATACCGAGAATAAAACAAAACACTATGCATTAATTCTAATCCTTTAATTTTGTATTTCCTCTTCTGCTCCTATTTCCAGTGCAGGATTTACGTACAGTGCAGGATTTACGTATATTCTACACAAGCTATAGCTTAGGGCCCCCAAGAAAGTGGGGGCCCCCAAAAAAAATTTTAAACGGCCCCATATATGATTTGAGATATGGGCCTCTTATACAGGGCCCATATATTTCAAATACCTTAGGGCCTTGTCAAGTCTAAATCCGGCCCTGCCTATTTCCTTTTCTGTTCTTGTGGCGCCTCACTGTCACTTTCAGTAGATCACCTCCTATTGGTCCCGTGCACAGGTGAAATTAAATTTCCGTCGTGCTGGTAGGATACATCATTTCCGAGAGCGTGGTTTAAAGTTCCCTCGGGGACTTTACTCGAGCAGACCGTCGGAGCCGGGATGTCTCGAATTCACGTGAGGTAATTCCGGAGTAGAAGGGTGGACGCGATTGGGAGCAGTGGGTCAAGGGACCCCATTCAAATTCACGGTGAAAGGGAAAGCGTGTAGGCCGAAAAAGCGATTATTATTATTATTATTAGTTTGCTTGGATCTGTAGAAAAGGAGAAAACTGGAGGTATCAATGCTTCTTTTTTTAATAATAATAATAATAATAATAATAATAATATATATATATATATATATATATATATATATATATATATATACAGGGTGATTATAATTAAAGTTTAAGTTTCAAAACGCTATAAAAAAAAGAACCACTGATGAGAATGACGTCAAATTTGAACGGCATGTTATCGAAGAAGGCAGAAAGCGTATGGCAGAAGATAAAATTTAGTTTCAAATTTTACCAACAGATGGCGCTGTAAGCGGCAGAATCACGACGAGAAATGAGAAATGATTCGTAAAACAACGGCTAAGGTGTAAGTTACACATTAAAACGCATTGACAAATTAGAATTGTTGAGTAATTTTATTTGCATGACTGTACATATCACATCGAATGGGACAAATCGGTTTCAAGAGTTTTGCGGCGACATACCGCATAAGAACCATTCATCAAAGAAGTTCGGAATGTTTTGCGCGAGACTGGCGCAAAACATGTTCAATATGGTGTTCACCGTTGTGTGCAACAAGTTGAAAGCGACAAACAGCATGTTCCACAACGGATCGTAGTGTCTCCGGGGTGATGTTCAGAATGTGTTGCGAAATGCGTGCCTTTAATTCCGCTAAATTTGCAACTGGAGCACGGAACACAACATCTTTGAGATAACCCCACAGCTTAAAGTCACACGGAGTAAGATCAGGTGATCGGGACGGCCAGGCTGTAGGGAAATGACGGCTGATAATTCGACCATTTCCGAAATGGCGCCTCAGCAGCTGCTTCACGGGATGTGCAATGTGCGGAGGAGCGCCATCTTGCATAAAAATGATTTCATCCACACATCCACGCTGTTGCAGACCTGGAATGACGTGGTTGCGCAAAAGAGACGCATAGCGCTGACCAGTGACGGTAGCGGTAACAAGACCGGAAGCACTCGTCTGCTCGAAAAAATATGGCTGTAGGATGAATGATGCCGTAAAGCCGCACCATACCGTGACCTTTTCAGGATGAAGTGGTACGGGGTGCGTTGCCAGTGGATTTTCTGTTGCCCATATTCAACAATTCTGGGTATTGACGTACCCTGTCAGATGGAAATGGGCTTTATCTGTCCACAAAATTTTCCACGGCCATTCATTATCCACTTCCACGCGACCGAGAAATTCTAACGCAAACGTCTCCCTTGCTGGCAGGTCAGACGGAAGCAACTCCTGCACATGGCCAATTTTGTATGTATAGCATTGCAGGATGTTTCGTACAATTTTCAGCAACGTGCTTGTAGGCCTGTCCAATGTTCGGGCAATTCCTCGTGCACTGCACGGTTGCACACCACCGGCCGACCCCTCCTGTAATGCTGTGGCCACTTCTTCAACTACCGTTGAATACACTCGTTTTCTCCTTCTACCAGTTTGCACATCAAACGAACCTGTCGTTTCGAATTTTTGCATCATTTTCTTCAGACCCCCGAAACTCATTGGACCAAAGCCTTCTTTTATACCCTTCAGTGTCCTGGATTTTCCAGAGCTACTCTTGCACAATCATCGTTCTTGTAATACAGCTTTACCAGCAAAGCGCGGTCCTGCAGTGAGACACCCATGGCAAACGTCTGAGAAGCGAAATGAAGAACAGCCGTGTACCTGGCGGTTTTATAACACTGAAATGTGTCGTAAAGTGTGCACATGAGAAGTATTTTAATTTACATCTTCTGCCGCTTACAGCGCCATCTGTTGCTAACTTTTGAAACTAAATTTTTTCTTCTGCCATACGCTTTCCCCCTTCTTCAATAACATGCCGTTCAAATCATCCGTTCAAATCATGCCGTTCCTCATCAGTGGTTCTTTTTTTATAGCGTTTTGAAACTTAAACTTTAATTATAATCACCCTGTATATATATATATATATATATATATATACATATATATACATATATATATATATATATATATATATATATATATATATATATATATATATATATATATATATACTAGCTGAAAACCCGCACTTCGCTACGGAGTACATTAAAATTAAATACAACGATCAATGTAAGAAATTAATGCGAAAAAATAAATTATATATATTCGAATTAAATCTAATAGGACATACTAAAGAATATAGTACAGTTAATATAGTACAGTTTGAGGATCATATCTTTTACTGTATTTTAATATTTGTTTGGATAATGCCCAATCGTCTGTCGCATTAGCAAGGGAAGAAAATATTTTTTTTTGTCAATTTCGTCGTTATGCACGGGACGATAAATTTATTTAAAGTACCAGAAAAAGAAATCACGCGATCGGCATTTAATAAATTAAATTCTAAAAATTAATTTTTAAAAATTCACCAAAAATCATACAATAGAGTTAAAGATTCGAAAAAGATTTCATTTTAAAGGAATTTTTAGGATCTTTCTCGTGATATAAATTTTATTACAATCAAATTATTATTTTAAATGCAAACTTAAAAAAAGCTACTAAAACAGCTTAAAAATTTAACTTAAAAAAATCTAAGAAGAATTTTTCAAAAATCTCTCTTAGTGCACCCCTACACTATAAGAAGAATCGCCATGCAAAATGTCAGCCCTTTAGGTTCAGCGGTTTGGTCTGTGTGTTGTATGTCAGTCAGTTACGGAACTGTTTTATATATATAGATATATATATACAGGTGGTTATCAAAATAATGGAAACATCTATCAATGTTAGTGGCGTTTATTAATGTCTTATTCCTTAAAAACAAGTCTGGCCACTGGTATTTTTTACATAATATAGTATATGTATTATTCTACCGTCAGGTAGCAGTAATGAAGCTAAGGGCATCGTGCTTTTGTGGGGAACAGCGTAAAATGTCTAACCTTGTATACCTAGTGAAAAGGGAAAATTGTTGGAGTGCGTTTAAATCGGAATATCTGTTACTGCAACCCCCAGGTTAATGGGTGTTTTTCGAGCTATGGTATCGAAAGTCGTGATAGCATACAGAGTGCACGGGAAAACATCCTTTGCCAAACAGAATAGTGGACGAAAGGGAGAGCCGAGTGAAAGAGACGGACGAGGTATTGAAGCGGATTGTGACACGAAGAAAGAAAACAACTGCAACCAAAATGACCGAAGAGCTCAATCTGCATCTGGATGTTCCGGTATCAAACATTAGAGGTAGAAGGGAATTTCACAAACAAAGCATTTTAGGAAGAGTAGATATTCCCAAACAGTTTGTAATAGATGCCAATACAAAATATCGTCTAGAACGGTGCCACGAGTGCAAATCCTGGTCGAGTAATTTGTTGAAAAAGGTATTTGGTCCGACGAATCATTGTTCACATTGTTCCTCGCAAGAGGACATGCGTATGTTTGGAGAACCCTCACCATATATATATATATATATATATATATATATATATATATATATATATATATATATATATATATATATATATATATATATATATATATATATATATACAGGGTGTCCCAGTTAAACGTTTCAGAACTTCTACAAGGAAATTCTACAAGGAACTTCTCATTCAGAATTTCTACAAGAACTTCTACATCCTGACGACTCGAAATCCTATAGCAATGTGGGATCGGAAATGCTTTCCTGAAGCGGTAGATGGCGTTGCGGGAAAGTTCCGAGTGTTAGTGCAGGGAATCGTGATTTCGCACAAGGACTCAGATTTAGTAGGATGGCTAATTATACGAATTTACAAAAAATGGTATTTAGACTCAGGTATATTTTAAAGACGTTTAGGATAGCGTTTCTGGTTTCATATTTTTTAAAAAACTTCAATGGGTTGTAGCGCTGTGGTTTTGCCACAGTGACGTAATTACTAGGGAAAAATTGGGCTGCTGTTTCGCCATAACCGTCACTTACTAAATTAGGGTATGTGTGCATCTGTGTCTTTTCATTAGGATTGTATGTGTACTTGCATGTCCGTACTGTAAGTTTTCTGTGTCTTTTCATTTTCTTTTGACCTTGGGATGTTTTTTGGGCCTTGGGATGTTTTTTGGTTATACCTGCATCCTATTCAGAAAGTTCCCCTTGAAGTAACTGATTTGGTTACGCTCCCTGATGACGACCCTCGTACTTCTGGTTTAGTTCCGGAACTATTAGAGAATCTTGCCTCTGGTGCGTGGAGCCCTGAGTGCTTGATTTCTGTATTGTTTTTGTCTACATTCTTCTTATAATTATCTAGCTCTGTTAAATTTAGTTATATTTGCCTTTTTCAATGTGAAGTTATGCAGCAACTGCGCAATCTTTTATTTAAAAGTTATTTATGTTTTCAATTCTAGGGTAGGTTTTGAGTTAATATGATTGTCAGTCTATGCCCGCCTTTTTATCTTATTATTTTTTTAGCTTATGTTGTATTGTTTATATTTTTAAACATATTATATATATATATATATATATATATAAAACGTGATTTTTCGAGTGATTTTAAAGTTTAAAAGTAGAATAAAATGTATTGAAATAAATATTAATTCTGCTCTCTAGCAGCCAAATATTGAGCGGTCAGACAGGACGATCTTGCAGGGATATACTACTCTTTCGGAGCATTCTAAACACAGGTACAATGGTACCTCCCTTAACGGACACTCCCGAATAGCGGACACCTCTAATTAACGGACATTTTTACGAGTCCCAGTCCTTTTATATAGGACAATCCACGTTATTCCCTCTGGATAGCGGGCACTCCGAATAGCGGACAGGTATTTTTGAAAAACTTTCAATTATTTTGGCAAACATTTCAAAATTATTCTAACAAGCAAGCTAAAAATATATGCTTGTGCATCTTTACAAAGCCTAGATGTTTCCTTAGAGGCCTGGATGTTTCTAGAACATTGATGTACGAAAACTTAGTGTTTCGTGGAAGTCAAATAAGAAAGCGTGTATGACATCTGAGATAATAAGCGATGGGCTGGTGGAGTTAGATAACAAAAAGGAAAAAACAAAAGAGGAAAATCATTCTGTTCATGGACAATGGTACTTCCCATCCTGATGATTTAAAGCTCAAAAGTGTTAATTTAATATTCTTGCCTCCTAACACCACTTCGATGCTACAGCCACTTGATCTGAGAATTATCCGCAGCTTTAAAGTACGATACAGAAAGCTGCTTCTGAGACATGTGCTTTCACGGATTATCTCCTGCAAATCCAGCGAAGAGTTCGCAAAATCGGTATCTGTTTTTGATGTAATTTCCTGGACTACGTCAGTCCTTAAAAAGGTACCTGGGTGCGTTCTCAAATGTGTTAAGAAGGCGGGATTTTTGAGTACAAGCGAAGTGGCAACTGACAGTACTACTGAAAAAAGCCACAGAACTTGCGGATCTAGTAGCAAATTTGGATTCAAATGTCAGTGTTGAAGAGTATGTCAAGATCGACAACGATTTATCCATTGAGAAAGAAAATCTACATATCTCCAATTTCATTCATCGGGACACCACTAAAGCACTGGCCCTTTCTGAGGATGATGATGAGGAATCGCCAATGGAAGACTGCAAAATCAAAAATTATTCGGAACCACTGAAATACAGTGAACAATTAAAATGGTTCTTTCTGAACAATGAAGATTCGGAGGGACGAGCAAAGTTAAATCTTATGAAGATTCACCTTGAGAAACAGGTTTGCTGTGTAAAAAAGAGAAATCAAACTTCGTTAACAAATGTTTTCAGTAGTAATTAAAATAATTTAGCTCCAATGCATCGTAATTTGGGATTATTTAATGCAAGATAAAAGGATCAGCCACAGTTAAAAGGTAAAGTAGTAAATAGTTATTCTTTTTTTACCTAATTAATTTTTCCTTTTTAATTAAAATTGCATCCGTAATTTTCAATCAAATGTCAAACAGAAGTACAAAAACTTTTTTTATAAAAAGGTTGTCCTCCCCAATAGCAGACACCTCCTAATAACGGACAAAACTTTTGGTCCCGTAACTGTCCTGGCATAGTTTAATATAAATGTCCGTACATCAGGAGCTCATTTCATGCGAGGTTTCTTAACAAAGTCTGATATATATATATATATATATATATATATATATATATACATACAGAGAGGGAGAGAGAGAAAGAGAGACATTTGCCGTAAAAGTTCAACAGCCAATGCCGTAAAAGGCTTACATTTTCTGGCATAGTTTAATACAAATGTCCGTACATCAGGAGCTCATTTCATGCGAGGTTTCTTAACAAAGTCTGATATATATATATATATATATATATATATATATATATATATATATATATATATATATATACAGTGGACGCTCGTTAATTCGAACTCGGTTAATTCGAACTTTCGGTTAATTCGAACTAAAAATTTGACAAAAAAAATTATTTTTCCTCGTTTAATGGAGAAAATACACGCTGTATTTATTACTTTGTGTGCCAAAATTTCTTTTCTGTGTAAAGAGGCATGTTAGTAGCTATTGTCCTTCTTATTAGTGCTAAAAGGAAAAAGCAATTTTCCTATATTTGGATCGATTTTCTGAGAATTTCAGAAAAACTAGTCTTTACTACAGATTCTAGGGAGCTGCGTCAGTTATAACTGCAGTGCAGACAAGTTAATTTGGTCTAGTTTTTCTTCCTCATTTTGTGGTGTGAACGTGTAAAAATTCAGGATGTCTACACGTGGAAAGCACAAAACCCTAACTTTGGAGACAAAGGTAGAAATTTTAAAGAAAGGAGAGAATGGCGAATTAAAACAAAGTTAGCAGCTAACTATGGAATTAAAAAAAATGCCTTGTCAACTAATTTGAAAAACAAGGAGTCAATTTTAGATTCATGGGAAAATTTGCAAAATTTGCTAGGGGAAGGAAACACATGGGAAATGCGTCCCAAGAAGTTCTAGAAAAAGCTCTACTACTATGGTTCCAGGATGTTAGATCTCGAAATTTTCCGATAAATGGGCCCCTAGTGCTGACGAAGGCTGATGAATTGGCAATTCGAATGGGTATTGAAGATTTTAAATGCAGTGATGGATGGCTTTCTCGATTTAAGTTAAGGCAAAATATTTCTTATCAAACTGTATGTGGCCAAAGCTCTGATGTAAACGAAGACGTATGCACTAATTTCGGTAGGAAACTGCCAGGGCTTTTCTCTACTTACCTGCCGAAAGATATTTTTAATGCGGCCATAATGGACAAAGCCATAATGGACTCTGAAAGCATTAAAATTAAAACTCTGAAAGCATTTATTCAGATGGAACCTTCCTCTGAAAATGAATTGAAATATTTACTACAAATCGAGAAGCTGGCTGAACAATGTAGGCATCATAAACAGAACCAAACATCCATTTTACAGTTTTTCCCAAAGTGTAATTCATATTTTTAATAAAAGTTTACTTTCTACTGCATATCTTCTGCTTCATATATAATGATTAAGCTAAGTCTGTATTGCTTTTTAATATGTTTAACTTTAGATAACATAGTATAATATATTTTCTGGGATTATACATACTAGGAGAGTTTCTTC
Source organism: Dolomedes plantarius (assembly GCA_907164885.2). Taxonomy (NCBI): domain Eukaryota; kingdom Metazoa; phylum Arthropoda; class Arachnida; order Araneae; family Dolomedidae; genus Dolomedes; species Dolomedes plantarius. The sequence goes on along the minus strand of OU015497.1, from coordinate 15,153,558 downwards.
TTCAGTGATACACATTTAAAGTTATTTATTTTCTCTTAACATCGGATAATTCGAACTTCGGATAATTCGAACTTTTTTGAAGTTGGGGTTCGAATTAACTAGCGTCCACTGTATTTCAATTAGTAATATATAAAATGCGTTCAAATGTAATCTTCGGATTATCGATGTACATTGACGCTTATTTTTCTGGAAGTGCGTGGGACAAAGGGAGATGAGAGAAGCCGCCACGATAGTGTCTTCGTCACACCCGCTGCACGTGACTCTGTTTAGATAAGTAGTTGTGCAAAGAATCGGTTTTCGCAAAATACATACGCACGTCCGCCCACAACACAAGTCAGCTGCACACACACACGGCGCGCGCGCTCCCTTTCACAAGCGAGAAAACAAAAACTTGGTCCTTAGCGTTTGGAACCGAGACAGCGCCTTTACAATTAATTAATTGATAGCCGTAAGTATCCGTATTGGATGCTTCTGAAATGACCATAGTCATTCCCTCTCGTCTGCTTGTGTAGCAGAAGTGAACCGCGGCAGGGGGAATGTATATGAACGATCAGGGTATTTCCGATCAGGGGAAAAGTATATAAACACTTACGAGAATATTGAATATATATTATATACATATATATATTATATACATATATACAGTGGAATCTCGATCGATCGTTTTCGGATCCATCATTTTTCCGTATGTGTCGTTCATCTTATCCAGTCCCAACGATCATATTGCTTTGTTATGTTTCCGCATCTATCGTTTTCCCGCATTTATCGTTCATTTCAATCGGTCCCTTGAAAAACGGTAGATCGAGATTCCACTGTATATATAAGTATATATAAATAAATATATATACTTTATATATATATATATATATAAATAAATATATATACTTTATATATATATATATATAAATAAATATATATACTTTATATATATATATATATAAATAAATATATATAAATATATATATATATATATATATATACTTTTATATATATATATATATATATATATATATATATATATATATATATATATATATATATATATATATATATATATACTTATATATATATATATATATATACTTATATATATATATATATATATATATACTTATATATATATATATATATATACTTATATATATATATATATATATATATATACTTATATATATATATATATATATATATATATATATATATATATACTTATATATATATATATATATATATATATATATATACTTATATATATATATATATATGTATATATATATATACTTATATATATATATATATATATATATATATATATATATATATATATATATATATATATATATATATATATATATACTTATATATATATATATATATATATATATATATACTTATATATATATATATATATATATATATATATACTTATATATATATATATATACTTATATATATACTTATATATATATATATATACTTATATATATATTATATACTTATATATATATATATATATATATATATACTTATATATATATATATATATATATATATATATATATATATATATAAGTATATATATATATATATATATATATGTGTGTGTGTGTGTGTGTGTGTGTGTGTGTGTATACGTATATAACAAAAACTTTTAAAAAGTCATAGGGAAAAGTAAATTACCATAACTTTCAATCTGAATGCCTAACGACTCTAAACTACGTATACGAATTTCGCGAGAATCGAACAAATTACGGAGGTCTCTTAAGTTAGAAGCGTTTCGAACAGGAGACAAATTTAAAAATTTATTTATATAAGACCAAATTAAAAAAATTTTTTTTTACCATATCGATACAATAATTTTAATCGCTATGTCAAAATGTCTGTCCGATAAGGGCAATCCCCGAATCGCATTTTGTGCTGACGATTCAACTGAGACATTTCCTTGAACTGAGACCAATATTCCACAAAATTTTCAGGATTGCCGTCGTATTTTTCAGCATGAATTTTCGGCAGTTTCACTTTCAAATCTACTTTTCGGTGTCACTTTTCTTCAATAACACTTGTCTAAACGGAAACTAACCAAGCTTTAAGAGACTTGTTAGCAAGTCTCTTAAAGCTTGGTTAGTTTCCGTTTTGTATAGAAACTCGATCATCCTGAGCTGCTTCCAATTGTTTGAAGTCGTCATATTCATTTTGAATCAAACTCAGTGATTTGTGTTTCCATTTCGCTTAAGGGGACAGTGGACTTCCAAAATTGGGAAATTTGTCCAAAAATTCGATATTTTTATTTTATTGAATTGTGAAACTACGGACGAGTAGGAATGTGTTGTAAAAAGAATTTTTAATTTCTGCGATTACTTTCCTAGTTATAGGCAATTGTATTTCATTTAGATATTATGTGGTTACTAATAGCAATAATTTTAAATGTGTTTTTCTCAAAATAAAAATTTTCGTGTCATACGAATATTCAAACTGCTCCGGGCGCATTTCTAATTATAGTATAGCTTTGAAATTTTAGTTTTGTATACTTAACTGTATATCAAATTAATTTTATTGAAAATAATTATGCTTCGTAGCTCAGGATTTCTAAATTTTGTACTTGAAAACATGATTTATAGGTATTTTGCGTCATAAAAAGGGTGTTTTCACTATTACTATTTTTTCTCTTTATATTTTTAATGAATGCTTAAAATAAGCAATAAGTTTCATTGTTAGTTCTATAAGGTATCCTGCAAATAAAAATTACCATATTATATGCAAAAGAAACGCGCATGGAACATTTTTAATGAGGCCAATTTTTGATATAAATCTAATTCATAATTCATAAATGATTAATATTTCATCACTAAATTTTAACCACTTTTACATATCTATAGTACTAATCACATATTTAAATTTCAAGCAAATCCATTGAAAACAAAAAAAATACGTTTGAAGGTCCACTGTCCCCTTAATTGCTGCTTTTAAAAAATTTGTGTCTGAAGTAGACAAAGCCTCGTCAGTTTTCGCAAAAACCTTAGTAACACTAGTTTTTATACCGCCTCTTTGCGCTTTCAGCTTATGTAGCTCTGACGTCATTCTATTTTATGGTCTTTAGGATTTTCTCTTTTCACTCAAATATTGTGCAGGATTTAGCTCCGGGATTTCGGCGCCATTTCGAATAAACTCTGTTCTTTTAAATAAATCGGTATCAAAAGGAGAATGCCTGGTTCTTTTATGCAGCAGCTTCTAAAAGATCCTGCATCATCTCATTAATTCGAAGTCGGATTCATTAAACAGCGCACAGTGCACATTAACATTTATTTACAAACACATAACATAAATTACACGGACTTTCAAGAAATGCGAGGCCTTGCATTTTTTCTGCCAGGGATGCGACATCGATGTCGATGTTTTCAAAACATCGATGTTTTGATAAAAACATTCATTAAACAGCGCACATTGCACATTAACATTTATTTACATACACATAGCATAAATTACACGGACTTTCAAGAAATGCGAGGCCTTGCATTATGTCTGCTAGGGATGCGACATCGATGTCGGTGTTTTCAAAACATCGATGTTTTGATAAAAACATCGATGTTCTAAACATCGATTTATTGAAGCCGATGTTTTTTAACATCGATGTTTTGTGCTCGATGTTTTACGTTGTCTCGGTGTTTTTTTTTTAATGAAAAAGTACCGTAAAAAAAAAATTTACCACGTAGCACAATTTTCACACTCAGTAAATGTAAGTCTGAATTCTGAAAAGGACGAATACAAAAGGGGGAACGATTCCTTAGCAAACAGACAAATGGCAATTAACAACCAATGAACCAATCAAAGCGCTTGGAATGTTCCTAACACTCCAGAACCTTCCATGGGGTTTTATTTTACAAATAGTATATACACGAGTGCATCCATTTAAGTTTTTGTTTTGTTCTGGTTTTATATAAGTTGACGTTAATATTATTAGTAAGATGCCTCCCAAAAGTACCGTTTGGGAATATCTTTACAAAACCACTGACAAATTGGCGAAATGCAATATTTGCCTTAAGTCCCTCAAAACTTCTGGTAATACCACGAATTTATCTGGACATTTGAAGGCAAAACATGGCGATATTTACAACGAGAATTTTGAGTCATCAATGTAGCCCAAAGCAACCAAGTTTTTGTCATTTGTGTCATTTGTGTAAAATTAAATCACCCCCTCCCCCCACGACTAACGGAAGTAACATTAATGTTAGAGATTACTAAACCAGTTTTAAAAAATGGATGTTCTAAAACATCGATGTTTCAAAACATCGATGGTTTTGGGGCGATGTTTTATTAGCATCGATGTTTTATTATTGAATATCGATGTTTCAAAACATCGATGTTTTGTTATCGATGTCGCATCACTAAATCGTGTTCGAATGCTTTCTCACAGAAAACGAAGCAGTGAAACAATTCTCTCTTTCGTGAGCACCACCTATCAGCAGGATAGGAGGGATCATCAACATCCACAGGCATTCCAGTTAAATACGATGGTCATCAAAGGTTATGGGGATATTTTGTGCACTCTTTTCTTCGATATCGAGAATGCTACCGAAGGTAAAATTGGATCTTGAAATACAGACCAAAAATATTAGAACGAATGTGACAAAAAAAGTTTTCCTCCTGCATCTTTGGGAAGCCGTTGTGCCAACTACGATTCCTGGCGTCGAGGAGGGACGAGTTTGGCTCGCGCGATCTGTTGCCAGCGGTTATGAGTGGGACAGATGGTGATTTTTATCGACTTTGAACTACTCAAGAAATTTTGAACAAACTTCATGTCAGACCCCGCTTTATTTAGAGTTAAGAAAGTACTTAATTTTATTTTGAATTTCTTTTATATTCAATTATATCATATATTTATTTTTTTCACTTTTATATACTTCTTTTCAATAAAGGCCTTTTCGTAATCTCCTTTTTTACTTTGCCAATATGGCACTTGTCATTCTATATAATGCCTAGGAAAAGTATATGGAATATTAAAATAACACAAAGATTTCATACTTTGCCTAAAAACGTCACGCATTCTACAGATTTCCTAGGCATTCTATAGAATGACTACATTTCACACACTGCCGGTAACATACTGTTACATATATATATATATATATATATATATATATATATATATACAGAGCTCTATTTGAGGCGGAACGCACCGGAACGGCGTTCCGGTACCTCTCTTTAGGAAAACAAATTGCGATAATAAAAAAAAATTATTTAATCACATATTACTCTGTTGTTAGTGAGAGAGCCTGGCCAATTATATATATATATATATATATATATATATATATATATATATATATATATATATATATATATATACAGTAGAACCCCGATTTTACGTTGTCCGTTTCGTACGTTATCCCGCTTCCTACGCCATGTTCTGCTGTCCGTGAAAATTGTCAATACCGATAATGTTAAAATATCCCATTATGTAAACCAAGAAGAAAATTTGCAAAAAATGTTATTATTGAACGTGCTGTAGTTGAAATTGTATCTAAAAGTAAAAAACAAGTAAAGATTAGACATTTTTTCCAATAGTTTATCCGGAAGTGGCAATTATTGAATAATATGCTTAGATTTTTTTTAACCCTGATCTTACGTTTTCCCGTTTCGTACGTTTTTTACCGCTGGTCCCAAGAAAAACGTAAAATCGGAGTTTCACTGTATATACATAAAATTTGGAATACTCCACATACACCCCGGAAGGTTACAGTTATGGGATCTCTATTTTTAGAAAGCGATCACTGTATATATATATATATATATATATATATATATATATATTAATTATTTTATTTTTTTTGTAACAAACTGGTAGCGACTGAAGCGTTCTGAAAATATTTTCGTGGCAAATAGTAAAGTCCGAGTAGTTTCTAAAGATGAAAATAATCGGCCAGAATTTAACTGAAACTTAACAACTTTAATTTGGAACAAAACAGGTTGAACGATGAATTGAACAGTTAACAGCTGAACGAGACAAAAGATTTTAACAGCGGTTTCTCCTATCAACTAGTTTAGTCTTACAGGAGTCAAAAGTTGGTATGGCCGTTCCTGGTCCTTATCATAATGGGACTCCCCCGAAAAAAAACAGGGTCTCGAATAAATATCCTTTAAAAATTCCTTAGTTGCGACGCAGGGGAATTCTCAGAAAAACGCCTGTTCTCGAGATAGGAGCATGGGATTAGCTCTCGAAGACAGCCGCGTCGGGAAAGAGAACCGATGGGGCGTTATGTGAAAACTTATTGCTTCTAAAGTGTCAAAAATCTGTGAATAACGGCCACCAAGAGATAGCTTTACGAGCACAGAAGGGTGGACAGAAGGGAGAGTTTTTAGCACGCAGATTTCCCCAAGCTTTAGAGAAAGACGAAAAGCGCGGCTTAAAACTCCAGACCAAAGACTGTTAACATTCGATGGGACCTCACTGATCGTTTCTTAAGCCCGCCAGATGTTTTCTTGAATACCTCTGTTCCTAGGGATTATCCCACGAGGTTTTACGTGCCGCTAGAATATATATATATATATATATATATATATATATATATATATATATATATATATATATATATATATATATATATATATATGTGTGTGTGTGTGTGTGTAAGTGTAAGTAATATCTTAAATATTATGCCCTCCATTCTAGCATTTAAACACCCTTTCCTAAATCCAACCCCCAGTAATATAATTTATCCCTTTAAAACCCTTAGCCACAGAAATTCCCAAGAATCGCATACCTTTGCATTTCTACACGTGTACATGTTCGGATTCAGGTGTAAGGTTAGCATCGCGAGGCCCAAAATCTGTTGACCCTACAAATAATAGTCACATGTCTACCTCGCCCTCGCGTTTAAAGTTGAAAGGTGATATTATTCCGCGCCTTTCTTTTGGGATGAACAGATGTACTTTTCTCGCTCTAATAAACGATTCGGCCCGACTGCTTCCAAATTTAATTTTTATCTCTCTTATTATTACATATGTGTACCTCTCTTATTATTACTTTACCTCTCTTATTATTACATATGTGTATATATATATATATATATATATATATATATATATATATAATGCTTAAATATGGGGGGGGGATCACGTGAACTTAAAACGGGGTTTTGTTTAGAAAGAAATTAGAATTAGCAATTTAAGACTGGGATATCTCAAATAATGGGAGTAAATGCATCGTGGTGAAAATAGCGTTAAGGATTGGACTTGATTCGAATTTCGAAGATACACGAGGGGAATCTTAAAATAGAATTATAGCCTTGGGCTTCACGCAAAAAAAATATGCACAGTCATCGATAGAACAGGAAAGAAAGTTTTTGTGATTCCCGCATAAGTAATGAGAGTCATAACGCGTCAGTTGAGCATGCGCAGTTAATTAAAAGCTTGGAGAACAAAGGGGTTTTAATCTTCAGAGCCATGGTGATTTAGGAACGGGGCAAACGTGTCGCCCTTGGGAACGCGTAATTTAACTTGGATTGGACGCAATTCTTAATAATTGGAGCTGGGAACGTCTAAAGGTTTATGAATAAAGATCAGTATATTAAGAATGGAGTTATCTATTTATCGTGTGAACTTCATTGACTGCAATTACTGGAGTGTTTCTACATGTCCTAGCCACCGGACCATCGTCGACTGCTAAGTAATTATATGATAACGTTAATATTGGGCTTGAAGAAACGAATTTCGACATATATATATATATATATATATATATATATATATATATATATATATATATATATATATATATATATATATATGTATATATATATTTATATATGTATATATATATATATATATGTATATATGTATATATATATATATATATATATGTATATATGTGTATATGTATATATATATATATATATATATATATATATATATATATATATATATATATATATGTATATATATATATATATATATATATATATATATATATATATATATATATTAATTAAATTTACTTATTTATTTATTCCTATTTATTTGTGTGAACTTTCCAAGAAATGCTCCATAGCAGTGAGTTGGAGTTCATTATCTTTCAAGACATTTTCTCTGAATGGCAGATTAAAATGCAATGACAACGGGAATTATTTATTGAGGCTAAACAAAAGCGCTCGCAAACATCAAAAGAGGAGGAAAAAACAAAAGTTTAAAAAAAACATGACTTAAGCTTCGAAATGATAATTCATCGAATTCTAATTGAAACATTTTTTTCCACAATTTTTTTTCCCCGACAGTTAAGTATACTAAACGTAGATTATATATTTGTCACCAGCGTCATATCTCGAAAGGAAGACTAATGAAGTTTTTTTTGTCTTTTTTGCAATAGGCGAGAAACCCTTTTCCTGCTAAAAAGATTCCTGTTTTTACATTTTAATAACTTTTCAACAAAGAAAAATGAAAACATTTCCAGCGAAATATTTTGCAATCACATCGAAAAGGAAAACAATTCAATCCAAAATATTTGAGTGCCATTTGCAGCTTCGGGTTATTGGGAGTGGTTATCAAAGATATATATATATATATTTATATATATATATACACTGCTTGACAATTGCTAAAGAACAGTCACATTTTTCGGAATATTTCATAAAAGACATTGATTGAAGAAATGAAAAAGTTAGTACATATTTAGTAGAGATACTGTGCATTATGTATTATGCAAAATGGTACAGATTACGCCACGTGGAAAAAGAAGAAAACGAAAAACAAAAAAGATGCTCTTTGGAGCATTTCCAAACAGCCATGAAAAATGGGTCTTCCTGCCGGAATGAAACTGTTATGAGTACCTTAGTAAGGTGTGTGACCTCCTCGGATATTAGTGCACATTTTGCATCTGTTTTTCATGCTGTCTACTAAAGTATTGAGGCATCCTTGAGGGATATTGTCCCACACCTCTCTGAAGACGATTTTCAGTTCTTGCATGGTTCGGGGAGGGCGAGTTCTTTGAGAAACACGTCTGCCAAGAGCATCCCAGGCATACTCTATTGGATTTAGGTCAGGAAAGTAAGCAGGCCATGTCATACGTTCAATATTTTCACTTTCTAGTGTGTCCGATACTTCAGCGGTCCTGTGTGGGCGCGCATTATGTCCATAAACATAAAATCTGGACCTACCGCACCCCTAAACAGACGCACATGATCCAGAATAATCTGTCTGCAATACCGCTGCGATGTAACGGTACCTAGCTCACAGATGTGAAGCGGTGTTTTGCCATTGTGCATAATGCCTGCCCACACCACAACGCCTTGGCCATACCGATGATGTTCCTGAACATTCTGTGGTGCATAACGTGTTCCCCTCTCTCTCCACGCTAACTGGTGGCCAGAATCACTTGTCACGGTGAAACGGGATTCGTCAGAGAACGTCACTCTGGACCACTCTTGCTGACCCCCAACCAATATGTTCCTTACACCAAAGTAATCTTTCTCGACGATGGCGTGGTCGAAGTTGGATGTATTGAACAGGCTTCTGTGCATACAAACCAACCTGATTTAATCTCCTAGAAATGGTTCTGGCTGATACATTTTTACCGGTAGAGGGTTTCAAGGTCTGCAGCTATCTGACTAGGAGTGAGATGTCTGTTCCTTTTCGCCAGTAGGGATACATATCGATCCTCTTGAGGTGTGGTGTTCCTTCCACGACCACCGGCATTGTTTCGCATAGCATTTCCCGGCTTCAGCGGCCTTTTTTAATCGCGATATGACACTTTTTGCCACTCCCATTACTCTGGCCACAGAAGTGACCCTTTGTTCTGCTTCGAGAAGTCCAACTCCTCGTCCACGATCGTACGCACTCAAATGATGTCTTGCAGACATTTTGTACTTAATTATTGCCCCACCACACTGATTTTTACAGAAATAACTTCCAACAACCTATGGTGCGATTTTCGTCAAACACCTAATTGCATAACTTTCATATGAATAAAGAGTTTTCGTGCACTGCCTTTCATACAGATAACAGGTCCCGCCCTATTACGCCCTCTGCATTTCATTTTACTGTAATTTGTTTGCTGTCGGGAACGCTAGTTTGGTAAAACCAGTTGTTCCTTAGCAACTGTCGAGCAGTGTATATATATATATATATATATATATATATATATATATATATATATATATATATATATATATATATATATATAAACTAAAACATCCTCATTTTATCTGAAACATTACTGGTCACCATACTGAGGTTTCACTGTATATTTATGAATGTGTATATATTTGTGCGTATGTGTGTGTGTGTATGTGTGTACGTACAGTCGAATACGGTTAATTTGACCACCGGTTAATCGGACCGAAACCTAAAGAATCGAAACAAATCCTATTGCATAAGCCTAATAGGGCACGTTGATGTAATCGGACCAGCCGGTTATAAGGACCAAAATGATCGCGTTCCGAGGTTGTCCAATTAACCGGAATCGACTATATATATATATATATATATATATATATATATATATATATATATATATATATATATATATATATATAATATATATATATATAATATATATATATATATAAAATATATAATATATGTATATAAAATACATAATATATAATACATAATATAATATATATATATATATATATATATATATATATATACATACAGGTAGCCCTCTTACAGCATGGCATCTTACTACACGGTTTCGCTCTAACACGATAAAAAATACTTCTACAGCACTAGATAACATGATTTTTGTTTAACACATTTAAAAGCTAAATTTCTTTAAAATAATGACGGGAAGGAATAATGAACTATAGTGGCTTTACATGAAAATGTATAAACAAATTATAATTTATTCATTTATATTTCTATAAAATTGCAAGAAGGCATAAGCGTAGCCGAAAATCATAAATCATTTTTCCCGAATGCGGACCCTTCCGTTGAAAGAAGCCGAAATTTCAAAAGGGAGCTGAAAAATTGTCCATCTCCGTACCGTGAATCAACAATGACCTTGTAAGAACCAACAAACAAACCAAAATGACAGAATTTTTAAAGAGGGTAGAAGATGCGCAAAATCTAAATGAAGAAAAAGGTTCTGAAAGTATAGCTGATATCCTTTAAGTGATAAAACGTTTTCGTTTGATTGCACTGAGCAGCGATGAGGAAGAAATTTATTAAATTAAGGTCGCGTTAAAATAAAATAATATCTTTTGTTTCTTTTTATTTTGTGTTATACGTACATTTTTAATAAAAATCAAGTTGCTTATATGGAATTTTTTTAAAAAAAATTTTGTTTTTAACAAGTTTTCAGAACGTAACCCCCCTTTTTTGAACTGTTTTTGGGTCTCATATAACACGGTTTCACACAACACGGCATTTTCTAGGAACCTATCTACCGTGTTATAGGAGGGTTACCTGTATATATATATATATATATACATATATATATATATATATATATATATATATATATATATATATATATATATATATATATATATATATATATATATATATATATATACAGAGGCTGTTCGCACATTTTTTGACGATTTTGGTAAGCGATAATAAAAAATCGTTTGCTGCAAAACAAATAATTGCAATTGTACTATGTTTTTAAAAGTCAAAATTATCGTCTGGGGCTTGAAAGTTTTGTTTTTATTCAAAATGGCGTTTTTAACAAAGCAGTGGTTCGAAGGCTACATTTATGCTCTTTCCGAAGAGAAATATGCATACTCCGTTATCCAAAAACGATGTGAGAGTCATGGTTTTGTGATATCTAAAGCGTCGATAGGGAATATCGTCAACAAGAAAGGAAAAAAAGTCAAATTGGAGCCTCAAGTGGGACAAAAATTCCAAACAAGTATCCAAGGAAAAAACGGACATCTTCGACTATTGCAAAGGTACGTTGTTTAATGTTAAAAGAAATTCCCCATAGTCAAAGGACAGTTGCAAAATCATTAAAATGCTCGGTGTCCACTGTAAACAAAATGATAAACGTTGATTTAAATCTTAAGAAAGCGAAAAAACGCAATGTGCATCGTCTTCTTCCAAATCATATCGCTGAACGCAGGACACGCTGCAGAATTCTATATGAGAAACACTTATCCAAAGAAAAATGGAAAACAATTGTCACAATAGACGAATCGTGGGTGTATTTAATTGATTGCAACAAAAAAAGAGCCATTTATTATCATGAAAGGGGAGAAAAAAATTTAAGTATATGGTTCAAAGAATCGAAAGAAAGTTTTTCTAGGGGATTCATGATTGTTGCTGGTTTTTCTTATAATGGCAAGTTAAAAATAAAGAGAGTGGAAAAAGATGTCAAGATTAACTCCAAATACTATCAGGAACATATTTTATCGCCAATTTTTCTGAATGAAATACCATCGCTTTACCCACAGTGCTATGAATCTGTGAGAGCCATTCAGGACAAAGCTAGCAGTCACACATCAAAATCCACTGTAAATTTCCTAAAAGAAATGGAACAAAAACTGGTATCAAGGCCATGCCCTTCACTGATATCCCTACTAAATCTCCCGATGTATCACCTATGGATTTTTGTGCTTTCGGACTTTTAAAATCTGCATTAATAAAAACGTCGTCCCAAAACCCTTACAGGACTCTGGAAAGCTGTTCAGGAGGAATGGGATAGAATACCTCTTCTGACACTTCAAAAGGCATTATTATCCTGGAAATAGCGGTGTAGAAAGATAGTTCAGAATAAGGGATGTCAAATAGAACATTTAAAACACAAGAATTTTATGTAATTTAGTTTTGTGAATACAATATACATCGTCTAAAAAATGTGTGAACAGCCTCTGTATATGTATGTAAGTGTTTGTGTGTGTGATTGTGCGCATGTGTGCGTGTGTGTATACAATTACTCTGTGTTATATATCACTATTTGGATAGTTAGATCGCATATATAATATATATATGAACGTTTTAATAAATCTTACTATTAAAAGTTATACTTCAATAAATGTAACCCCCCGCTATCGCTTGAATCCGGAGCAGAAGCATACTCCATTGTGAAATTTCACTTCCTCGGAGATTGGCAGGAATTTTGAAATGCGTCCCTTTTTTTACTGAAAACCCAGACAAAAGATCCGTTACCAGGAATAAAAACCCCCGATGCTATGTCAACACCGTAAGTCGATAAAAATATTTATGGCTTTACATTGTTTCGGTATGTGACGCGAGAAAGAAGGAATTTAGTAGAGGGAAAATAATTTAGTATAGAGGTAAGTTTTCAAAGAATAATTTCCATTCAGTGTTATACCGCTCTGGTTGGACGCCTGTCCTATTTATGAGATCTGTGAACACCTTTTC
>OU015497.1:15127741-15135241 GCA_907164885.2 Dolomedes plantarius | reverse complement strand
ATACTAGCTGAAAACCCGTGCTTCGCTACGGAATACATTCAAATTAAATACAACGGTCAATGTATGCAATTAACGCCTTATATATATATATATATATATATATATATATATATATATATATATATATATATACACTCATGGACAAAAAAATTAGCGCACCAAGGAGGAGGAGTCAAAATGAAACGAAATTTTACATACGTAATAACTACTTTGATATAAGTAAATGATAAGAAAATCAAAGAAAAAGGATAATTTATTTCAGAGAAAAAGGGAAAAGAACGGAGGAGTTAATACTCCGTTGGACCCCCTCTAGCGCGAATGCACGATGCGATGCGATCGGGCATTGAGTCATACAAGTTCTGTATGATGTCTTGAGACATTTCGTTCCATATTTGCTGTAACCTTGCCTCTAGTTCGTTCAAACTCGTGGGATACCAACTCGTCGTCCCAAATGATCCCAGATATGCTCGATTGGAGACAAATCTGGGGATCGGGCAGGCCAAGGAAGGGTAGTAACAGTGCGGAGACAGTCTTGTGACACCCTTGCCGTATGAGGTCGAGCATTGTCTTTTTGAAAAATGGCTCCTGGGAGCCGTTGCATGAGTGGCAACACATGTGGTTTCAGGATTTCAGGAACATACCGCTAGGCTGTCATGGTGCCACGGAACAATACTAGGGGTGACCGTGTATTGTAGGCAATGGCACCCGATACCATCACACCAGCTGGGGGAGCGATGTGTCGCTGTACAGGAAAAGCAGGATTGAAGCGTTCACCACGGGCTCTCCACACACGAACACCATTGTCATCACTGCCGAGATTGAATCTGGATTCGTCGCTAAAGACGACCTGGTTCCATTCCGCTGCAGTGCAGTTTCCTCGTGCGTGTCAAAACTCCAAACGGAGGCGTCGATGGGTGGGCGTCAAGGGCAGCACACGTAATGGGCGCCGCGATACCAACTGTCCTTCAGCCAGGCGCCTTCGTATGGTTTGAGAAGACACAGAGGCCCCTAGTGAAGGTGCTACCTGTGCCTGGATGGCGGCCGATGAATCAGTTGGCTGTACGTGCATTTCTTACGATGTGGCGGTCTTCTCGACGACTGGTCTGTCGAGGGCGTCCTGAGCCTGGTCTTAGTGTACATGACATCTCTCGGGTCCACTGGTCCCAACACCTCCTCACAACACAATCAGAGCGGCCTAATTGACGAGCTACTCGCCTAGCTGACCACCCAGGTACCATCATCCCGACGATTCTCCCCCTCTCAAACTGCGACAACTGCTTATATTGTCTTCGAACATGGCGTAATGGCATGTCTATCTCAGCTCTTCCTTTGTAAATGATTCAGCACACTCAAACAGGCTTTGGTTACCTGTTTTATACTCCACAGTGTACGATGTTCAACGCACTCTACCGGCTATACTTAATGCGCAATCACGCTGCATTTCTAATCATTTGCATATCTCCCCGACATGTACCTTCATTGCAAGTTTCGTTACGATCCCGCAATTATTTCTTGGTGCGCTAATTTTTTTGTCCATGAGTGTATAATAAATACAACGATCAATGTATGCAACTGATGTTTAAAAAAAAGTATATATATATATATATATATATATATATATAAAGTCGTAAAGGATATTTTTATAGACAAAAGAATGTAGAAGAAAATATTCAAATTAAATCTAATAGAACATACTAAAGAATATAGTGCTGATAGTGTGTTTGTGGTGGTTCTAAGCCGCGGAAAAACAGGAAAATAAACTTTCGAATATTCTTGAAATGAAGAACAGAACAAAAAATAGCGTCTGTTTCAATTCTGTCACTTCTCAAAATAACGAGGAATAATTCATTGGGATTCTTCGATTATTGATAATCTATACTAATATATAAAGAGAGAGGGGATTTTGTATGTGGAGGTTAATCTCCGAAACCACTGCACCTATTTGAAAAATTCTTTTACTATTTGAAAGGTACATTATTTCACATGGACGTAGGCTATATATTATGTATATCTGATCAGTAGAAAGAAAGTTAGGGGCCTAAATGTTGAGCTGATGCTTCACCTATACAACTTTTCCTTTGTCAACCATAGTCAAGTAACCATAGCAACACATGAAACGAAATTTTCATTTATTATCACTAAAATTTCATATTTTAAAGATTCAAGTGGAGGAGGTATTGATAAATACAAAAAGAACATTTAAGGTTTTATTGAAGAAAATTGCATTTAAAACTACGCTTTTTATGGGACATTTAAGGTAAAAAAATATATATAATTTATTAGCTATCAACTGGAAATTTATTGGTATAATATTACAGAACTTTATTTAACTTATAAACTTTATGATTTTGAATTTATGTACAATTTTATGCACTTGTAAATCGAGTAAATCGAACTTGAATCATTGAACTTTATTCAAAAATCAGTGTTTCATTGAAACTGTGAAATTTATTGATTATTTCGAATAGGCCTATGTTTGTTCCTTTATAAGTGAAAAAGTATTGCTTGAATTGAGCTAAAATTTTGTATAGATATAGATGATAGTTCAGATTAAAACATAGGCATATTATTTTTTGAAAATCGGGCAACGCTGGGTACTTCAGCTAGTTATTAATAATACATTAATAATTTTTGTGGATCAAAATATTATACTGTGAACTCCTTCTGAACGAACACTCTGTTTCGGAAATTCTTCCCTCCCCTTTAATAGACATTGTTTTTTTAAAATTCTTTTTAAAATACATATTGAAATAAATTTTATTATGTATTATTGCAGATGGAGCTTTTATGTAACGACATTTAAAATGCATGAAATAGAATGTCCTTGGGGTCGTCATTTCTTTGACAATTTTTGCGCGACTAAGGGAGTCAATCGATTTGAGAAATGTAAAAAAAAGTACTCCCATCCAATTCAGTCTGAAAATTATTTTTTACCACAGAAAAAATGCGATAATTGTTTAATAATTCCCAGGTCGTTACTTCTGCAGCTGTTACACTGTAACCGACTAGTTATTTTACAATTTTTTGGTTTTGTTATGAAACAACAATTGATCGTTATCATCAAGAACTAGCTTCTGAGTTCTAGTGGCATTATGGCAGCGATTTACATTAGCGTTTAGAATTCACGAGATTGGCTTCTGAAAAGAATTATTGACCATTCGATGGCCAACAAAATTTTATGATTTAGTACACCTAATTCTGTTTTTGCACGAACCTTTTTTTTACACGAATTTGATTTAACACGAATTCAAAAATCCAATTCTCAATTTCTCAATTTTTTTTTGGGGCCTAAATTCTAAGAAAATAAAATCTATATATTTAAGTTGCTAAGCCGACTTTTTGGGCAATCCGTGAGAGAAAACTACTGCATGAATTTATTTCATTTTGGTCTTAAACGAAAGACTGTAATCTATAGATGTGTCAAATTTGGTTTTTGTAACCTCAATTTCTATTAATGAGCGATCTTTTACAATAAAAAATTTATTTCTGCGCATGCTCAGTGGCATGTTTAAATCTGTCTTTAGAAACTCACTGTTTCTGCTCATGCTCAGTGACATGTTTTAATGATAAACATGTTTATTTCGAGGAGTCTCTAGATATCTCTCTCTGCCATTTTTATGATAATTATGTTTGTGAAATATAAGATTAAACCTGGTGGAAATTGTTCAATTAGCGATAATTTAAAATTTTTAAAAAAATGCTTTCTGCGCATGGTCAGTGACATTTTTAAATCTGGCTCTAGATACTAAGCACGAAGCTGCTTAAACACATTAATTTTTTTCTGCGCATTATTATGATTTTCTACATTTGGCAATGATGTGTTGAGTATAATTTGTGTATTAGTACATTTATTTACTATCTAGCCGTCATGTTTGACGGGTACGAACTAGTTTTATTTATGGCGCATTAATTTCGACGATAGTGTATCCAGTTCTGTTTTGATTCAAGAATTCAGGCCGCAAAAACATTTTCTTCTTTTATTCTATCAAAAATGGAAAAAAATGAAAGAAAATGATCCTCTTCAAAATGCAGATATAATAAAAGAAGGTCTGGAACTGGCCAAAAAATTACCAGGCCAAAAGAACAGCGTCTTACCAGGCCCTGATTTTCCACTAGGCCCAGTAGGCTCGGGCCTAAGTGCCCCCGAATTTTGGGAGGCCTCCCCCCCAAAAAATTTTTATTTTAAAAGAAAAAATTCCCGATTCAATTTTTTTTTAATTTTGCCTTTTTTAATAGCAATTTCTGTTATATATTCTTTCAAATTTGATTGTTAGGTTCATCATATGTATGTTATAGTGTATATAAGGGATTAATGCGTTTTTCTGGTTGCATTGTATCGGCGTTTTAATGATTAAGTTAATATGTTGTATTGCTTTTTGTTATTTGATAATGTTCTAGGCTTCTACGCTTCCAATAGCCAATTCTTGGTAAAATGGTACTTTCGCAATGATTTATAATTTTTTTTGTGTGTGTCAATTTTGGAAATTTTAAGCCGACATCAGTGTTAGCCCCCCCCCCCCCCCCAATCCCAAGTTTTGCCTATAGTCAAGAATTTTCTAAATCGGGCCCTGCCTCTTACAGAGAATCGTATAACGGCCTAACCAAAACAAGAACACAACGTTTAATAACTGAATTCGTTCGTAAAACAAGTGAATCATCAGCACCAGAGAGACTTCTCCTGATTTTGCTCAAGAGACCACAGGAAGAATTTCATTAATAGAGGAAGAAGACGATGTCCACAACAATTTTTAGTCATAGCAGTAATGTTCCAGTTGTACGCAAACGTATGCGCCGTTTATTGTCAGAAAGTGAAAATAAATAAAAAAATTTTATGTAAAACAGATTTTCTTTTGTTGATGACGAATTATTTTTATTTTCATTACATATTATTACATGTGCATTTTGTTGAAATAAAATAACTTAAAACGAACATGTTCATGCGGTTTTACAAAATTATTTTTACCATGTTTTTATTAACTTGCTTTCTTGTTCGTATGTGTGTTTGTGTGTTTGTCCGGTACGAATCTTGCAATCGATTTTTAACTAACTTCCCCACTAGCTAGACATTTGAAATTTTTAGAATAGCTCAGAACACGATGACAATGCATTTTTTAATACTTTTAGCCATCTTTAAGCAGATTTGAAATCCTTTATAGTTAATTTTGTTTTGTAGACTGGTGCAGCCATCTATCGGTCGGGACGGGAATGGAAAGTTAAACGCAAGTTAACTTCCAATTAGCTTCATTTTCTTTCAAGTTGATGGGATAATTCATCAAAAAAATTTTTAAAAAGTATTTATTAATACATAGAATTGTCAATTTATATAATTCAACAGAAAATTTAAAAACATGGTATATAAAAAGCTCTTTTTACCTTGAAATTATTACTGATTTTTTACACCCGGAACCAATCTTATTTTCTTCTATAGATACAATGTCTTATTTTACACGATATTTTTTACACGTATTCTTCAGGAACGTATCTATCGTGTAAAAACAGAATTAGGTGTACTTATCATGAGTGTAAAAAGTTAGGAGTCGAGTTTTTTATGGCACTAAAATTTCAAAAAAAAAACTCAAAAAGTGGAGTGACTCGACTTGCCTTGTGAATGGCTCCCTATTATGATTTTACTTTCGCATGTCTCCCTTTCAGGCATTGATTATCTTTTCGTCTCATGCGCAGGTAAATCGAATGACCCCTTACGGAGGTCGTCTATCAGAACGCTCGACACTCCTTTGGACACGGGCCAAACGTATTCTTTCAAAGTGTCTGAAGCAGGAAATCGCCAGTTCGACGATACAAAGTACACACTTTTATTTGGGTTTCAACGGTGGATCGATTGTTTTTTCTTCTTATCAAACGTTCCAATAAAAGAACACGATACTATACAGCATCCATTTCTTCTGAAGATCTTTAGTACACAAAGTTTTTTTTTTAAGATAAATAATTGCCAAATTTTTAGCATTTTTGCGAAAAAAGTTGGAATTATTTTTTTCCGTATATACAGTGGCTCCCAAAAGTGTTCGCACACTTACGATTTTCAATGAAATAGAGGTCTATCCATTAATTAAAATGAATATTTCAGAATGGGTATTTAATAATAATATCTATGATCTATTCTTAACAAAACTACGTGAAATATTTTGAAAACGTTGTAAAACCTTATTTTTAAGAAACCAGTAATCAAAAAGTAACAAAAACTTTATCTCACAAAAGTCATCGTACACTGAAATATTTTCGGATAAATTCATAATTAAAATTATCGTCTGGCTCTTTATATGATTTTTGAATTGTGGTGGCGTTTAAAATATCGTTTGGCTTTAATTTTTGCCTACTCCGTAATATTCTATTTATTATTTAAAAATGGCTCGTAGTCATAGAGAAACAACAAAAAGCATTCGAAAATTGATTATTTTTCATCATAGTAGTTGTAAATCAGTTCGGAATATTGCTAAATTACTTAATTTATCCCATTCTACTGTGCAGTATGTGATAAAACGCTTTAAAGAAGAAAATCGGATCTAAAACAAGGTAAGAAAAGTTCGTCCGTCAAAGTTAACAAAACGTGATCAGAGATTTATAATTAGAAAATTTGTGAAACATTCACGTTTGAGTGCTGTAAAAGTTTCTGAAAAATTTAATGAAACATTTTCTACTTCAATTTCACCTGAAGCTGTTCGACGAGTTCTCAGAGCAGCTGGATTACATGGGCGTTCTGCCCTTAGAAAATTTTTTGTGAGTGAAAAAATCAGAAAGCTTAGGCTTTCCTTCACAATGATAAATAAGCCCCAAACGTATTGGAATAATGTCTTATTTGCCGATGAAAGCAAGTATAACATTTTAGGTTCCGATGGGCGTATAATTGTATGGAGAAGAAAAAATGAGGTACTTAATCCCAAGAACTTAGTAGGAACAGTTAAGCATGCCCGTGCAGGTGTCCTTGTGTGGGGGTGCATGTCAGCATCAGGACTAGGTAATTTGGTATTTATTGATGGCATAATTAATCATGCTGTTTATATAAATATTTTAAGAGACAATTTAAAATTATCAGTCCAAAATTTGGGTATTGGAAACAACTTTGATTTTTATCAAGATAACTATCCTAAGCACACGGCTGTCAACGTTCGCCTCTGGTGTCTCTATAATTGTCTACAAGTATGTTTTCAAAATATTTCATGTAGTTTTGCTAAGAATAGATTGTATATCTTATTATTAAATACCCATTCTGAAATATTCATTTTAATTAATAGACAGACCCATAATTCATTGAAAATCGTAAGTGTACGAACACTTTAGGAAGCCACTGTTTTATGATTTTATTTCCCTATATATTCACGTGTAAGATTTTTTTTTAGTTCTCACTGAAACGCAAAAGTTTTGTTATTCATTGGCCATGTCATCTTAAAAATCCCGTGTGACATTAAAATCTTAAACGCCATTAAGCGAATTTTGCTTAGTTATATCTGCAATTATTGCGTGGCTAAATTAACTTTTATTTTA
>OU015497.1:15112818-15127641 GCA_907164885.2 Dolomedes plantarius | reverse complement strand
GTAAAATGTAAACAAAGGGAGTGTGCTACAATACAATGTAAACAGGTGTTCATCCCCTCTGGTTTTTAAATCTTTTAAATAGCAAAAATAATTTATATGAGCTTAGTTTATGTATATTTATAAATTTATATATTATTTTGATTGATCGTAATTACAATTAAAGATTATAGGCAGACGACGGTCTTCGACCAAAAAATTACCAACTTATCTGAATGATTTGAATACTAGGCAGAAAAAAATTTCACTTCAGGTTGTTTTATTTACATTCTTTTAAAATTCAAAATTATAGCAACAAATTGATAAATTTGTTTATAAAAAATAGTAATAAAAATGTTTACAAAAATATTAATGGGTTATTCTGCGTTTATGAATGCTCTCTCATTGCCACGAACAGCTTGCAGCCCGTTCCGGAGAAACGAAGTATTTTTTGAACTTCTCCCTCACCAGTCCAGCTTCTCGAACATGATTTCCACGAATCGCTTCCACATTTCGAAAACTGCTTATTTCTTTCACTCTTACTGGCACTTGCTGTTCAAAAGGTGTAATTGTTTTACAACCTCTGCGCATGTTATGAAGACAGCATGCTGCTGAAACTATATAATCACAAGTTTCCGGTTTAGTTTCTATGGGTTTCAGGAACATTCTCCACCTTCCTGCTGATTTCGTATTTGGCGTAAAATCGTGTCTGCCAAACCCTATAGGGTTGCCAGAAAAAGCCCAAAAACCGCCAAACAACTACCAGATTTGGCGAAAAATCGCCAATTGGCGTCCGTTGCGTATACTACATCTGTACCTAAAAGAATCCCGGGAATCGATTATTTTTACCCGGTGAAATCGGGAATAGATATTTTAGTGAATTTCCCGGAAATCGAGAACGAGAAATCCCGGGAGAGAGACCCTACTCTCCACCTTCCTGCTAATAAGCCAAATGCATTTTCTACTGTGCGTCGTGCTCTTGAAGAATGCCTGTAGTTATAAATTGTTTCTTGACCCTCTGTTTCTTGACCTTCTTGATCCTCCTCCCTATGGAATTCATGCCATAGGGACGCATCAAGTATGTTTTTAATGGGGAAGTCTCATCAACGACAATAACATAGGGGAAAAAATCACTTGACGATGTTAGCTGAGCATCTTGTGGGGGATTAAATTGGTTTGTTGTTAACTTTTTCCAAATGGTGATCTCTCAAACGTCCCACCATCACTTCTTATTCCATAAGCTCCAACATCGATCATCGTGAATTTATAATTAGCATCCACCATTGCCCGTGAAACTATGGGATGTATTCCTTTATAATTGTTCTAGCTGAAAACCCGCGTACATTCAAATTAAATGCAACGGTCAATGTATGCAATTAATGCCAAAAAAAAAATATATATATATATATATATATATTTATAATAAATGCGACGATCAATGTATACAATTGATGTAAAAAATACACACACACACACACACACACATATATATATATATATATAAATAAATAAATCGTGAGGGATATTTATTTTTTTGGGATAATATCCAATCGTCTGCTGCATTAGAAAGAAAAAAAAATATTTTTTTGTCTATTTAGTTGTTATGCACGTGACGATAAATTTATTTAAAGTACCAGACAAAGAAATCACGTGATCGGCATTTAATAAATTAAATTCTAAAAATAAATATTTAAGAATTCACCAAAAATCAGAAAATCGAGGTAAAGATTCGAAAAAGATCTCATTTTAAAGGCATTTTTATGATCTTTCTCGTGATATAAATTTTGTAATCCTCAAATTATTATTTTAAATGCCAACTTGATAAATTTTACAAAAACAGCTTAAAAATTTAATTAAAAAAAATCTCAGGAGAATTTTTCAAAAATCTTTCTTAGTGCACACCTACACCATAAGAAGAATCGCCATGCAAAATGTCAGCCCTTTAGGTCCAGCGGTTTGGTCTGTGCGTTGTATGTCAGTGAGTCAGTGAGTCAGTTACGGAACTGCTTTATTGTATATATAGACTAAGAAAAGCCACCTCCTCAATAACCAAACAACAACTGACGTGAATTCGTCACGACACGTCAGCGTAGTGTGCACACACCGCCTGACGCTGACGTGTTAACACGTCAGCTGACGTTGTCGTCAGCGCGTGTCAACACGTCACGTCAGCGTAATCTGAATGCAGTTTAAGGCTGTCCTGGTCCTCTGCTTTCTCAAGGGGCGTCATTGCCTCTCTCGGGAGCCGGACATAGAACACGCCGTCTGCCATTGACCAAAGGGGAGGTCTAAGACTAACTTCTTCCATTCTCTAGCTTCGTTCCTCTGTCTCGTCCTCGCGTTACGCCAGTTCAAGGGGTCCTGGTTTCCCCATGTGGCTCGAGACATCGGCTGAAAAAGATCTGAGACATACCGCAGCCAGAGTGTGACACACACGTTTACTAATTACAAGATATAAAGAACTTTTTATGTACCATGTTTTTAAATTTCCTGTTGAATCATATAAACTTGACAATTCTATGTATTAATAAATACTTTTTTAAAAATTTTTTGATCCCATCAACTTGAAAGAAAATGAAGTTAATTGGAAGTTAAATTGCGTTTAACTTTTCATTCCCGTCCCGGGCGATAGAGGGCTGCACCAGTCTACAAATCAGAATTAACTAAAAATGAATTCAAATCTGCTTAAAGATGGCTAAAAGTATTAAAATAATGCATTGTCATCGTGTTCTGAGCTATTCTAAAAGTTTCAAATGTCTAGCTAGTCGGGAAGTTAGTTAAAAATCGTTTGCAAGATTTGCACCTCACAAACACACACACAAACAAGGAAGCGAGGTAATAAAAACATGGTAAAAAGAAAGATTATCATACAATTGTCTGTTTCCAATGCAGTTGGGATATTGCCTTTAATTCTTTGCCCACGAAAAAATTTTAAAGTGCCCGCCGTTCAAATATCTAAATTTTAGGTATTTGAGTTTAGAAATTTGATTTTAGATATTTTTGATTATTTCACTTTAGATATTTGATTGAGAGGGATCAGTACGGGAAAGGTACTTGAGGAAGTTTTTAAATTCATTACCACGGGTGAAAGAATTTCTATTATCCAGGAATGAAATTTATATATAACTAGAAGGTAACCCGTTATTTTGACGTCATACTACTAATAATGACGTCATAATTGAAAAAATATATGAAAGTTAAAAAATATCCCGAATTATTTAACAATATTGCATTTAATCCAGGCCTTGTGAAAGCAAACCCTTTCATTATTTTTTATTTATTTAGTTTTTCATGCGATTGGAGTAGTAGACTTCCATCCAGTTTTTTACAGCTCACTACGCGATATGAATACTTGAGCTGCTTGATTCATTCACATTCAAGTTTGTTTACTTTCAGAATTCATCGCAAAAGTGAACAGATTTTTAAAAACTGTTAAATATACAGCTAAAAGCATCCAATTTTTTTTAGTTCTGAATGTTTTATAGAAAAATAGGCTGAACAAACGTAATTTTATGGAGAAGATATTAGTTTTTAGGTAAGAAAAAATTCTGATCCACATCTGAAATTGAAATTAAGCCTAACCGGCTGTTTGTTGACTGAGGGCTTCAATTGAAAGATGAGTACAGCCCGGAAGTGTTATACAGAGACAACGGCTATTATATATATAATTACAGAAAAAACCTTGTTCAATTGAGCTAGGTTTTCTAACTGATTTAACTGTAAAATTGAAAGAACTGAATTCGAAACTACAGGGTAAAAATCAATGACAAGCACGATCAATGACAAGCTTCTATGACAAGCACGATAAATGCATTTAAAGCTAAATTGGCGCTCCGGAAATGGAGTATATGGAGAAAGATAATTTATCACATTTCCAAAATTTAAAAACGGTGATAGAAAATTATTGCGATGGAAATGCTACCACTTACCAGTTTGCCAAACGTTTCGATTCCTTATTGAAAGAATTTGATACCAGATTTGCAGAATTCTTCGAATTGGAGGCATTCTTGACGTTTTATATTAAACCTTTCTCTCATACAGAGGACGACGTGACTCACAAAATCGCAACATATTTTGATATTTCCAATACGGAGGGCTGATAATTGGAAATTAAAAATATAGGAAATGGCATTGAATTAAAATTACATCATAACGAAGAAAAATTCTGGAATTTAGTGAATGAAAATAGCTTCCCATTGCTGAAAAAATGTGCTCAAATTGAACTCTTTTTGCGCGTCGACAAATACTTGAGAATCTTTCTTTTCCAATATGAAATACTGAACTTCAAAGTACCGATCAAGCGTTGCTGACACTCATTTGGACAATTTCCCGAGAACTGCGAATTCGAATTCAGTATCACATTACAACGAGTTGGCGGCAGATTTGCAATGTCAAATATTGCATCAACCCTTTGAGGGGCACCGTTTGCACAGTGCAAACGCCTAAATCTAGTTTTTTTTTTCACTTGCATTCAACGCATCCCAGTTAAATGGGCAGAAAATGGCTAGTGCTGCCACCTGTTATCAGTTTAAAGAAGCAAAAACATTTTGCAACCTTTAATTGGAAAAATTTTCAAGAATTTTTAGGTTAAAAAAATCGGGAAAAAATCTGCACCGTGCCAACGGTGGAAGTTGTTACCTCTGAAAGGGTTAACTATCCATTTTAAGATTATTTTGTTTAAATTAAAATTTTAATTTATGCTTTAAAAATTTATGTCGCATTAATATTTTCATGTTTAAATATTAACCTCCCTCCCCCTTCCTACTCATCTTCATCCAGCAGTGCCCGCCGAACTCCCGCATTTCTGAAATATACCCCCCTGGTAAAAAAAGGTTGCCGACACCTGCATTTGACATTAGCCACCGCGAAAGAGGTTGGTTTCTTCTCATGGGAGCACCGTACGAGCGAATCAGCATCGTCCCCTGGTGCCACATTGCCCCCCCCCCCCGCTCAGTTTAAAACGACGCAGACACGAGGACATTCAGTGGTGCTAGTCAGAATTCGATCCGAGCACCCTCCGTAACGACGCGCTCACCACTACGCTGCCCAAACACGTAAAAATAGTCAGTGGGGTACTTGTAAGAACCAAAGCTTGTTAACCTTTTCCTTACGGGGTAGGATAGTATGTATCCCAAGAATACAGACCCAAGTATGAATAATATATATTTATATATATATATGGCTGGAGAAAGGCATGGGTTCGCATCGCGAGCCCCCAATATCTGCTGACCGTACAAAATAATAGTTACATGTACCTCGCCTCTCGCGCGTAAGGTTGAAAGGTGATATTAGATTCCGAGATGTCTTCTGAAATGGACGGACGTACTTTTGTCGCTCTAATAAACGATTCTACCTTACTGCTTCCAAATTTCCTTTTATTCCTTTCAGGCTGAGTCGAGCTCCAACCATGTAAATATGAGCTAGTTTCTCTTTCAAATTATAATTTAAGGATGTAATGGATATATTACATATATATATATATATAACCCCCTTAATGGCCGATCTTACAAAGGGGGTATGAAATTTCCCTTTCCAAAGAGAGAATCGGAAAAATGGGCCCCGTAAGCTAGAGGTTAAACTGCTTGAGCCTTCATAATATTGGATATTTTTTTTGTACCACACATTTTATGACTTTTAGACGTAAAAAAGGGGCAAAAGTTACTCTTGTATTAAATCAAATTCTTTTCTCAAAAGTGATTTTTCTCCTTTAGTTCGACTGAGATGTTTTCGGGGAGGCGTGATATTTTCAGCTCTTCTAATTCGAGAACGCTACGTGCAGGGTTTTGGTAACATCTGAATGTATGTTTTCGAATGATTTCAAAGAGAGGAGTGTCGTGTTTAACCCTTCAGCGGGCGCGCCAATTTTTTGGAACACCGGGAGGTGCGCGTTGCCCAAAGTGCAACGTCTCTTTCGACCTTGATTATTCCTTTTGTAATAAGCTTTTTTCTTTCAAATGGAAAATAATAATAATACTGCGTTTTATGACAAGATATAAAATATTGATAATACTGAGATATATTTATAATTAAAAGCCGAAGAATGCAGATATAATCGCCTTATTTCAAAAACTGTCCGATTTTTAGGATCTAAATATAACTTGCGAATGGATTACTATTATGTCAAAAAACCTTAAAAGCAATGAGATTGTCCATCTTCGTGATATGTCGGATATCGTGTAATAGTAGCACTTTGGATCGACTACATCAACTCCTGCCTTTGTCGTATTGTAATCCAGTGCAATCACTGGTTTACCACGGTTACATCACGACTAACAGTGAATGGAAAGGAATGCGAGGGTCAGAAAATCAGACCTGCATTAGAAAGGGTGTAGCTATAAATAGAAACTGCTTAGATCGTTCAAACCTTACATGTAAAAACAAACCATTCAAAATGACGAAGATGTTGCACTCTGTACACGGGTGCGCTCGCTGAAGGGTTAAAATCCAATCCCTGTAGAGTTTGCTTTACAGGAAGGACAGTCAGTGTGCAGGAAAGGTGTGTCGCTTGCAGGGCAGATCAGTGTTCCTCAACATTTTTTACTCCATTTCCCCCCTTTCACCCTGGGTCAGAATCATTCTGACCACCTCACTCAAAAGATGCATTCCAAATAATGCGTATATAATACTGAATTGAGAATCTCGTTAGTGCTTTGAAAGAAACGCCCACAATACCTTTGGGTTGGAATGATTCGGGGGGGGGGGGGGAAATGAATAAGAATGAATCAAAAGTCCTCTATGATGGATTACAATTTTTAAAAGAAAAAGCATCGTAATGTTCGAGATTCAGCCCACCGATTTACCCCCCTCTCCCCCATTCTCGAGGTAGCTCTGATCATGCGAATCAGCGCGGGAGGAAGTACAGGTAGCCCTCCTACAACACGGCATCTTACAACACGGTTTCGCTCTAACAAAATGAAGATAAATTGCAGGAACCCTCGTATAACACTGCAACCTGTAGCAAGGTTTCGTTCTAACACGATAAAAAAAAATTGCGAAAACCTCTGTGCAACACTGTACTTCTACAGCACTAGATAACATGATTTTTTTTGTACACATTTAAAAACTAAATTACCTTAAAATAATGACCGGAAGGAATAATGAACTATAGTGGCTTTACGTGAAAATGTATAAACAAATTTTAATTTATTCATTTATAACTCTTTAAAATTGCAAGAAGGTCTAAGCTTAGCTGAAAATCTTGAATCATTTTTCTTGAATGCAGACCCTTCCGCTGAAAAAAGCCGAAAATTCAAAAGGGAGCCGCAAAATTGTATATATATATATATATATATATATATACGGGTAGCCCTCTTACAACACGGCATCTTACAACCCGGATTCGCTCTAACACGATAAAAAATTTGCAGAAACCTTTGTACAACACTGTACTTCTACAGCACTAGATAACATTATTTTTGTTGTACACATTTAAAAACTAAATTACCTTAAAATAAAGACGGGAAGGAATAATGGACTATAGTGGCTTTACATGAAAATGTATTAACAAATTTTAATTTATACATTTATAACTCTTTAAAATTGCAAGAAGGTCTAAGCTTAGCTGAAAATCTTGAATCATTTTTCTTGAATGCAGACCCTTCCGCTGAAAAAAAGCCGAAAATTCAAAAGGAAGCCTCAAAATTGTCTATCTCCATACCGTGAATATGCAATGACCTTGTAAGAACCAGCAAATAAACCAAAATGACAGATTTTTTAAAGAGGATAGAAGGTACAAAAAAATCTAAATAAAGGAAAAGGTTCTGAAATTGAAGGTGATATCGTTCAATCGAAAAAACGTTCTCGTTTGATTGTACTGAGCAGTGATGAGGAAGAAATTTATTAAATTAATGTCACATTAAATGAAAATATTTTTTTTGTTTCTTTTCGTTTTGTGTTATGCATACATTTATATTTTTAATAAAAATTAAGTTGCTTATATGGAATTTTTTAAAAAAAATGTTTGTTTTTAATAAGTTTTCAGAACTAAACCCCCATTTTGTACTGACTGTGGGTCTCATATACATAACACGGTTTCACACAACACGGCATTTTCTAGGAACCTATCTACTGTGTTATAGGAGGGTTACCTGTAATGTAAATGTAAAAATCAGACAGATGGTACTGGAACTTCGAGGAGATCGCCGAGTAAGGCATCTCAGTCCTTTGGGCTCCAATATCTTTTCTTCAATTCTTAATAAGTGTTTGTGTCGTTCAACTTGAAGTATTTGATACAAAAGAACCAAACGTCACATTGACGCATCCGAAAGGATTTGTATTACATTTGGTTTTGAGAACTACATTGCATCTTTTCAACGAAAATAAAAAACGGCAGGCAGCTTCCGTTTTCCAGTTTTGCTAACTGTTGGACAGTTAGCAACCTTTAACAACAGTGACAGAGGAAAGAAGAAGAAAAGAAGAAATAGAAGAACGAAAAAGAAAAGAAGAATAGAAGGACTTTGAATTGAAGAAGATGCGTTTCGAAAATGAAAGAGTGGAAGAAATGAAAGAATGGAGCTGATACCGGGCAAGGAGCTGAGTTAAACATTAAACCAAGGTTTGATTTACACAGAATTTTACAGAAGTTGGATCCCCAAACGAATGATATAATTCTTTATGTAGTTCTTTTCGAAGTGAAGGGGGGAGAGATGAAGAAATATTACTGTCTTTCGCATTTAATAGGACTCCGTACGATGTGGCGCAAATGAAAGCAAGAGAAAGTGAAAAATTCACTAGTTATTATAAGAAGGGGAAAGAACTATGATTAAAACTGTAGTGTCCGACCACGGAAGCAAGGTCTCTGGAAGCTGTTACGCATGCGCGAGAAAAGCTAGTCTACTTAGAAAATAGGGGAAAACGTCATATTTTCGGATGTGTTTGTTTATGAAATACGGAATGTATTTCAGACTGCTTTTTGTCCGCAATTTTTAAGTTATTTTTTAAAACTTTATTTTTGGTCGAATATGTGAATAATAATTTCAAAATAATAAAAAGAAAGAAGCAAATCTATTTAAAAAATAGGAGTGTTATAGGAGTGGATATTTTCGGATTACATCAAAATAAAAATTATCTAAAGCTACGTTTTCGATGGTTCTTTTTTTCTGACGTTTCCTCGGAGATTCAAATTTTGGAGTTTCTTCACCCTTCGCTTCTCTGCGTATTCTTTTTACACTGGACATTGATATCCCGGTCATTTCACTAGCTCTCTTTAGGGATTGCGAAAGTGGAACAATACCATTTCCTTCTAGTGCTTCTTTATCACACAATTTAATTACATTGTGTATTATACGTTTACAATCACTACGGAACGGCTAATTCCGAGCAGTTGTGTTGGGTAAAGGATCCATTAATTTTAATATAATAATCAAAATAACAGACGAGGAAAAAGCAAGCAAGCGCAGTTAGTAACCGATTCTAAAGAATGTCGAGAGAATACGAGACTTTCCCCCCCCCCTTCCTCAGCAGCCTTACCTACAGCGTGAATAGAATCGTCTTGGCATTATGCCAACCGTGGTTCTTCGTTCTGTGGTCGGACAGTATAAACTTACTCCAGAAATATTTCGGCAATGGTTTACAAAACATCACAAGAAACCAGAAATTATGTGGTTTACAGATCAGATATAACAGATCAGATCCAACGTAAAGTGCCTGCAGAGATTCGCTACCATTTCATTGATGAATGGTCCCAGTTCAAAATTCCAGAACATATTGCGAATAAGCTGGATGGTTACAAAAATGTTCGGATTGGCAGGAACAAAAATAAAGAGATTCATTTTGGAGGTAGAATTCAACGAGCAGTTTTAAACGTCCAAATTTTAATCACGGTGACAGAGCAGAACAGGAGAATTGCATGGATCGGAAGCATATACCCCCTCAGTAGATAAAACACCGGTACAAAACTATAAAAAAGAGAAGATTATCCAAGGACGAGAAGCAAAACAACCAAAGAGTGTTATATTTGCGGTTTACCTCATTTCGTAAGAGACTGTCCGAAAAGATACAATCAACGAGAAACCAGTAAAAAAGAGAAACAAGATGACATTTTAACTGCTGAATTAATATCTGATCATCTTAAACCTGAGAAAATGGACCTACCTATTAATCCGCTTCAGTATATGAACATTCTGGTGGACAATCAAGAATTAAAAACTCTAATTGATTCAGGAGCCCAGACAGCAGCAATAAATTCGGGTTTTATTTGTCCTCAGAAAGCTAGAGGAAAAATTATATTAACGAGAGCCTTTGGCGAAAAGATTGAAGCTGGATTGGCGAAGTTCCAAGTTTCATTCAAAAAGGAGAAATGGTAAAGAAATTTTCCCGTCCCGTAGAGATTCTCGCAGCTGTTCCTGGCAAAGTACAAAGACAGTTTATCATCCCAAGTAATATTTATGACCCATTGTTGAAGAATTCCGAAGAGGAAATCCCCACTCCAGGTTTCAATATAGATAATCAGTGTTCCACTAATATTGTTTTATGATTGGAAGAGCATACCTTAATTCTTCGCGAGGGGTAATATCTACTCTATACCTCCGAAGATGAAATGTTGGGGAATCTACGTTACCAACTTAAGTCTGCTGTGCGTCGAATTACTATCTGTCGAGATGGGAATGCAATTCCTACGAAGCCTCTCATACTGACATTGGACACCCCCAAATTTATTATCGCTGGGTACCTTCGATGTCCCGTCAGACCATACGTTCAGAACCCTCTCCGGACGAAATGGGTGATAAGAGAGCGGAACACTGCCTAGTACAGTAGAGTGTAAGATTTTAGACGATCAGCAAATTGTTGAAATGGTTTTGACAGAACCTGTCAACGTCTCAGGCGAGAGTGAAGGTGAAGCTGACGGTGACAGGGAGCAGAGGGTATCCCACTCAGACGAGGCAGATGCATTTGTTGTAGCGCTAAGCTACGTAGAGCAACACTCAGCCACGACCCCAGCGGACACACACACTAGCGTAATTTGGCTTCAAGGGAGAGGTATTCTTCTCTTCAACAAAAAAAAAATTAACAGATTTTTTTCAAACCAAGGTAGTTCAGTAATGATTATTTCAGTACATTGTCTAACTTTGAATTTTCTTGTAATTTTCAGAAATATACTTTATATTACTTAGTATCACTGTGGTTTTATTGTAACCTTAGTTCTTTTTGACTTTGGTTTCGGATTAAGCGGACTTTCGGAATACCGAAGTTCGGATTATCGAGACCCCACTGTATTTCATATATTGAAGCGCGTCAATAGATTGAAGCTCGGAGTCCTAGAGTTGGATTTTCATTCGCTTCTGTTGCTGCCCGCAAGAAAGTAGTCAATCGCAAAATTGTTCAGCATCATCGATTTAGTAAGAAGAGACACCTTGCGCAGATTAATACTCAAAACAGAATGTAGAAAATGAACATTTGTTTGGTCGTGATGCCTCCGTAGCACCTACCATGTTGCACAAAGTGCAGCGAGAAATCCAGTCCAGAGAGCAAATGCATATAGTGGCTAATGTGTATAAGTGAAAGATGCGTCATCCAGAAGTTGTTCATCCATGGTAAAATTTCCTTAATACATAAATATTGTTTGTTTTTCCTGCTTAATTAGGAGGATAGTCACAGCACATGCTGGTCAGCGAAGGAAAATAGAAATAGTAGCTGGCGTGACAGCTTCATGGAGAACATTTTCAGCAACAAAGGTTAATGGAGAGCATTTTCAGCAACATAAATCAAGGATCCTGAAGATGGGGAAGTGTCTCAGTTTCTTTCTTCCACTCTTTATGACATGACAATTTTCGAAATCGGGACCAAACAAATGTTCATTATTTGCATTCTGTTTTGAGTATAAATGTACGCAAGGTGTCTTTTCTTACTAAATCGATGATGCTGAACAACTTTGTAGTTGACTTTTTCCCCGTATCTCGTACCGTTTTCGGGATAAAAACTCTCATTCCAAAATTTGCCAATAGATGGCGTTGTAAGTCATCTCATCGAGTAGCGCATAGCCTTTTTACTATACCTAGACACCCACTTTATGGCCTAAGCAGTCACCGTTTAGAAGTTAAGGGGGTGTAACGCATATAGGTGGGAACCCTGTATGCGCTGATCTAATTTTTCATTACCATGTTTTTATTAACTCGCTTTCTTGTTTGTGTGTTTGTGTGTGTGTTTGTCCCGTACAAATCTTGCAATCGATTTTTAACTAACTTCCCGACTAGCTTGACATTTGAAACTTTTAGAATAGTTCAGAACGCGATGACAATGCATTTTTTTAATACCTTTAGCCATCTTTAAGCAGAATTAAATTAATTTTCAGTTATTTTCAGTTAATTTTGTTTTGTTGACTGGTGCAGCCATCTATCGACCTGGATGGGAACGAAAAGTTAACTTCCAATTAACTTAATTTTCTTTCAAGTTGATGGGATCAAAAAATTTTTTAAAAAGTATTTATTAATACATAGAATTGTCAAGTTTATATGATTCAACAGAAAATTTAAAAACATGGTATGTAAAAAGTTCTTTTTATCTTGAAATTATTACTATTTGTATCATATTTTTACTTCCATTTTTATAGATTTTATAGATCTGTTGTTTATGTGGTTTTATTCCATACTTTGCTTGTTTTTATCACATACTCTCATATGTATAAAATTTTAACATTGTTTTAATGGATCTTTTGTCTAAAATTGTTAACTTTCATATACGTTTTTTCAAAACTAAACTAGTTCATGGGAAGCCGCTGTTAAAATATTTTGTAACCAGTTGTATCGTTCAATTGTAATTTGATCAAAGCCGAATATTAAATGTGTTAAGTTTTCGTTTAATTGTGGCCTGTTTTATTATTCACCGGACATTACGATTTGCCACGAAATCGATCAGCATTCATCCATAATTTTCTTAAAGAACTAGCTGACCAGAAGGTGTCACACCAGCTGCTAATTCTATTTTCCTTCGCTGACCAGCATATGCTGTGACTATCCTCCTAATTAAGAAGGAAAAACAAATAATATTTATGTACTAGCTGAGTGGAAACCCGATGTGTTGATTTTTCGATTTAAAAGGAAATGGTTTCATTTCTTAAAGATTAAAAACCGTTTAAGCACTTTTAAAAATATATTAGAATTTTCAAAAAAAGAAATAATTATTTAAAATTCTCTTTTACAAATTTTGGTTTTTGGATTTTGAAATAATTCTTTCAAATTTCCGTTTCGAAATTTTGCTTTTTAAACAAAAAAGAAGTTCATTCAATTAGAAAAATTTCTAAAGGTTTTAACTTCTCATTTCCTAAAACAAAAATTATTTCTGGTACTTTAAAATTATTTCTGGATTTCAATTATTGAATGACTCATTCTGAACAAATTATTTTTCCTTTTGGCAACATGGCCGAATGTAAATATTAAATCTCGTAGGTGAAAAAGTGCTTAAAAAAATAGAAAGACAGAAATTGGTGACGGAAGAATCCTTATCAATTCCTCATTAATTAGAAACAAATTTCACGAACTTGCTGGAATTATTAGCGAGTAAAATAATAAGTCGAAAAATTATGAACTCGGCATTCAAGTTACATTAAGATGCAATGGCGATCAGCGCGGGAAATTTCAAAAGTGAGTTTTGTAAGTACGCTTTTTTAGAATGATAACATTTTTTTTAAATTAAATGTATTTGGTATATTTTGAAAGCTGGACATCTAGAAAATGCCGATAAATTTTAAAATTGACATTAATAGGTGCAGAAAACCGGAATATTTGTCCATCAAAATTGTCGATTTCGTGAAATTCCGAAAACTGCTTCAGGGAATAAGCTTCGTTTGCATTGAAAAATATTTTTAAATTTTTAAAAACGTGCATATCCTTAACGATGTAGAGTTGTAGAATACATGGAAATAAAAAATTTGTCGATTGGTGGGGAGAAGTTGAATTTTGCATGCATGAAAATAGTGGAAATTTGCGAAACGGAAAGGAGCTGGCCCACCCGGAATGACAGCTGTTTCTGTTGACCGCTTCTTTTGAGTTCGGCGGTTTTAATTTAATAATTAAAAAAGTTTAAAATTTTGAAAGTTGAGGATGGTATCAGTGCACGCGTCTCGTCCGTCCGCGTCCATCGGTATCAGTCACGATATCCTGCTATGCTTGGTTCTCGAGATTAGCCAGTACCCGTGTCTGCTCACTAAGAAACATACGTTTGTTTACCTTCAGCTGTTAAAAGTAAGATTAGGGAAATTTTACCACGGACGAACAACTTCTGGATGACGCATCTTTCACTTAATACGTAGACATAGCTTGTCCACTTATTGCCCCTTTCCTGTTTAATATCGTCTGCGGACAGTGCACTTGCAAAACAATCCAGTTTCATTTTTCAGCTTAAGTGAATCGTGAAATGAATTGCACCCTGAAAGTACAATACTTCGGCAATATGAGGTCTTTTCTTTCGAAGCTAGGAGACTGTGCAGATTTCTGTGAAGCGGACTTGTTTACCGATTCCGCGTTTTGGACTTCATCGCGTCACTTCCGCTTGCACAGGAAGTCGCGACCGTTTTAAGTAGCGTTTCCCTTCTGCGAGAGTTTCTCAGTTCTTTTCTTCGACGGCAGCCAATAGAAAACGATTGCCGAGATTCGCAAACAAATGCCAGGGAGAATTCCTGGTTGCGATCATTGGCTGCGAGGCAAATTGGAAACGACCAATAACTGTGACTCAATCAACACATACCCTTCGAGCATCCGATTTCCTTTATACAGAATGATCGTTTCACCTGTTCGTAGCCAAGATAAATGACTCAATGGCAGTCTACTTACTATACTCGAAACAGTCGCTACCGATACCTTAATACAGAATGATTGTTTCACCTGTTCGTAGCCAAGATAAACGACTCAATGG
>OU015497.1:15015318-15107818 GCA_907164885.2 Dolomedes plantarius | reverse complement strand
TTAAAGATGGCTAAAAGTATTAAAATAATGCATTGTCATCGTGTTCTGAGCTATTCTAAATGTTTCAAATGTCCAGCTAGTCGGGAAATTAGTTAAAAATCGATTGTAAGAATTGTAGGTGTAAAACACACAAACACACAAACACAAACAAACAAGCAGCATGTGCTGTGACTATCCTCCTAATTAAGCAGGAAAAACAAACAATATTTATGTACTAGCTGAGTGGCATTCCGATGTGTTGCTTTTCCGATTTAAAATGAAATGGTTTCATTTCTTAAAGATTAAAAACCGTTTAAGCACTTTTAAAAATATATTTGAATTTTCAAAAAAAGAAATACCATGTTTTTAAATTTCCTGTTGAATCATATAAACTTGACAATTCTATGTATTAATAATCACTTTTTTAAAATTTTTTTGATGAATTATCCCATCAATTTGAAAGAAAATGAAGTTAATTGGAAGTTAACTTGCATTTAGCTTTTCGTTCCCGTCCCGGTTGATAGATGGCTGCACCAGTCTACAAAACAAAATTAACTGAAAATTAATTCAATCCTGCTAAAATATGGCTAAAAGTATTAAAATAATGCATTGTCATCGTGTTTGGAGCTATTCTAAATGTTTCAAATGTCCAGCTAGTCGGGAAATTTGTTAAAAATCGATTGTAAGATTTGTACGGGTCAAACACACAAACACACAAACAAACAAGAAAGCGAGTTAATAAAAACATGGAAAAAATCACCCCGTATATTAGCAAATTATAAAATTTCCAGACCACGTGCCTGGAGCTATTTTGCTTAGATCAACTGGGTAAGCATATCAACACATTATGAAGTTTACAAACCATGTAAGTATTTATGGATGATTTGGTCGAACAGAACTAGTTTATACTTGTGAAAAACTTGTGTTTTAGAAAAATAATTATCTATATTTCCTGAGAATCATAATTGTTGCAATTTGAGATATCGTAATTGTTTCTGAATTAGTTGTTTGGGATCGCGATATCTCTACCAATAGATAGAAGATATTTCTTCAGAAATACACTGCTGGCCACCCAAATTGCAACACCAAGTAAGACAAGAGAAACAAAATTTATTTTGTAGATAACATGTTGACCAAGTATCAAATGATTAAATTTATAGACTTCTGTGAAGTGTGGTTCCTGCCAAAATCAGTAGCCAGAGTAGCCGCCATTGTTTGAGATCACCGCTGCCACACGCCTCGGCATTGATTCAAAGAGACTTTGGATGAGTTCTTGGGGTACAGCAGACCAAGCAGCTTCCACACGTTGCCAAAGTTGATCTGCTGTGGCAGCTGGGGATGGAATCTGGGTCAATCGTAGAGCAACCATGGACCACATGTTTTCTATCGGCGAAAGATCCGGAGAGCGAGGCGGCCAGGGAAGTAATTCAATCTGGCGATTGACGAAGAACCGTTGGACAATGCGTGCCACGTGTGGTCGCGCATTATCCTGTTGAAATATGGCTGTGGTCAAGCCCTGAAGGTAAAGAAGGACAACTGGCTCCAACACCTCGGAGATGTAGCGCTGGCTGTTTAAAGTACCGGCAATGCGTACTAGAGGTGTGCGAGACTGATATCCAATACCGCCCCATACTATAATACCCGGTGCAGGACCAGTGTGGCGGTGCATAACGCAGCTGTTCAGCATCCTCTCTTCACGGTATCTCCAGACTCGAATGCGACCATCGTGGTGTTGCAGACAGAAGCGTGATTCGTCAGTAAAGACACTTTCATTCCATTCTGCCGTCCACATCCTTCTGTCATCGCACCATTGGCGGCGGAGACGTCTGTGGTTCTGCGTCAAGGGTAGACAAAGCAATGGACGTCTTGCGGACAGACCACTCTGCTGTAAACGGCGTCGAATGGTACGCGCAGACACTGGATGATGCGTTACAGACTGCATGTGCTGTGCTATGGTTCGTGATGTGACTGAGCGATCCGTCACTGCCATGCGCACAATTTGCCTGTCATCACGTGAAGTGTTGCGCTGAGGTCGCTGAGGTGCGCTGAGGTCTTGAAATCGTCGAAATCTCCAAGCCTTAAATAGCGCTTTGAAGTGGCGCCACAGGCGCGCGTGATGTGCGTCTGCGCTGAAATTCTAATCATTTGCATATCTAACCTCCGCTAATGCATGTTGTAAATTTCATGTTATTTGCATGTTTCCTTCAGGGTGTTGCATTTACAGTGGCCAGCAGTGTATTTATTTGAGTTTTACGAACTAAGGTTTAACCCAGCTGAAGAAACCATAGGCATGTTTTGCAAACGAGTGTGTGGGAAAAAAAGAGGAGATTAAAAAGGTAGGGTTTGAAATTCCCGACTTGTTAGTTTGTTTCCAACGCATTCGTAGATTACCAAACGAGTTTGAAAATTTAGTGGAAATCTTCTACCGACTGAGCGATAAAGAATTTACTACGGAAAATGCTCAGAAACAACTTATTACTGATAACATACGAAAGTTCTGCTGGTGCTACAAATGCGGGAGGTCTTTATTCAACCAAAATAATAATAATAATAATAATAATTACGAGATAAAAATAACTTTTTATTTACCATGTTTTTAAATTTTCTGTTGAATCATATAAACTTGACAATTCTATGTATTAATAGATACTTTTAAAAAAACTTTTTGATCCCATCAACTTGAAAGAAAATGAAGTTAATTGGAAGTTAACTTGCGATTAACTTTTCGTTCCCGTTCCGGCCACTAGATGGCTGCACCAGTCTACAAAACAAAATTAACTGAAGATAACTGAAAATTAATTTAGTTCTGCTTAAAGATGGCTAAAAGTATTTAAAAAATGCATTGTCATCGTATTCCGAGCTACTCTAAAAGTTTGAAATGTCTAGCTAGTCGGGAAGGTAGTTAAAGATCTATTGCAAGATTTGTACTGGACAAACACACACACAAACTAACAAGAAAGCAAGTTAATAAAAGCATGGTAATAAATAAACTACTACTTCTGGAGCTGCCTGGGAGAGAAATATTACTTCCAATCCCACTTTCGAAAGAAAACAGAAGCCTAATCGAATGAGGCCATTTTGTGGTTTTTGCATGGAAAAGGGCCATCATGAAGAAAAATGTTTCAAGAAACGGGGAAAACGGCGAAGATTTTTACCTTCACAAGTGGTGCAAGCGGGAACGAACAGCAGAAGCATTAACAACAGAAAAACCTTCCAAAGAACTGTCGGAATTTCTAATAGATTCAACAGCTGCCTCCCATTTCTTCAATCAGAGACACTAGCTTAGACATTTTGAGGAACACAGAAGTAGTAATCTGTATATATAAAACAGTTCCGTAACTGACTGACTCACTGACTGACATACAACGCACAGACCAAACCGCTGGACCTAAAGGGCTGAAATTTTGCATGGCGATTCTTCTTATGGTGTAGGGGTGCACTAAGAAAGATTTTTGAAAAATTCTTCTTAGATTTTTTAAAATTAAAATTTTAAGCTGTTTTAGTAACTTTTTTTAAGTCTCCATTTAAAATAATAATCTGAGGGTTATAAAATTTATATCACGAGAAAGATCCTAAAATTTCCTTTAAAATGAGATCTTTTTCGAATCTTTACCTCCATTTTCTGATTTTTGGTGAATTTTTAAAGATTCATTTTTAGAATTTAATTTATTAAATGCCGATCACGTGATTTCTTTAAATCACGTTACTTTAAATAAATTTATCGTCACGTGCATAACAACGTAATAGAGAAAAAAAATTATTTTTTTTTTGCTAATGCGGCAGACGACTGGACATTATCTAAAAAATTATTAATTTACAGTAAAAGATATGTTCTTCGAACTGTACTATATTAACTGTACTATATTCTTTAGTATATCCTATTAGATTTAATTTGAATATTTTCTTCTACATTATTTTGTTTATAAAAATATCCCTCACGATTTTTTTATATATACATAATTTTTTTACATCAATTGTATACATTGATCGTCGTATTTATTTTATATACACTGCTGGCCACCCAAATTGCAACACCAAGAAAGACAAGAGATATCACAACAAAATTTATTTTGTAGATAACATGTTGACCAAGTATCAAATGATTAAATTTATAGACTTCTGTGAAGTGTGGTTACTGCCAAAATCAGTAGCCAGAGTAGCCGCCATTGTTGAAGATCACCGCTGCCACACGCCTCGGCATTGATTCAAAGAGACTTTGGATGAGTTCTTGGGGTACAGCAGACCAAGCAGCTTCCACACGTTGCCAAAGTTGATCTGCTGTGGCAGCTGGGGATGGAATCTGGGTCAATCGTAGAGCAACCATGGACCACCTGTTTTCTATCGGCGAAGGATCCGGAGAGTGAGGCGGCCAGGGAAGCAATTCAATCTGGCGATTGACTAAGAACCGTTGGACAATGCGTGCCACGTGTGGTCGCGCATTATCCTCTTGAAATATGGCTGTGGGCAAGCCCTGAAGGTAAGGAAGGACAACTGGCTCCAACACCTCGGAGATGTAGCGCTGACTGTTTAAAGTACCGGCAATGCGTACTAGAGGTGTGCGACAGTGATATCCAATACCGCCCCATACCATAATACCCGGTGCAGGACCAGTGTGGCGGTGCATAACGCAGCTGTTCAGCATCCTCTCTTCACGGTGTCTCCAGACTCGAATGCCACCATCGTGGTGTTGCAGACAGAAGCGTGACTCGTCAGTAAAGACAATTTCATTCCATTCTGCCGTCCACATCCTTCTGTCATCGCACCATTGGCGGCGGAGACGTCTGTGGTTCTGCGTCAAGGGTAGACAAAGCAATGGACGTCTTCCGGACAGACCACTCTGCTGTAAACGGCGTCGAATGGTACGCGCAGACACTGGATGATGCGTTACAGACTGCATGTGCTGTGCTATGGTTCGTGATGTGACTGAGCGATCCGTCACTGCCATGCGCACAATTTGCCTGTCATCACGTGAAGTGTTGCGCTGAGGTGGATGCGATCGAACACGCCGGTCCGTCGTATCCTCCTGCATCCAACGATCACATATCCGCATTACAGTTGTTTGGTTTCGTCCAACACGACTACCGATTTCCCTGAAAGATAATCCACAATCTCGGTAGGCCACTATCCTTCCTCTGTCGAACTCAGATACTTGATCAAAAGATGATCGCTGTTTTCGACGAGGCATAATTGATCGTTTTTTTTTGAAAAATCCACAAGAAAAACACAATTGCCGAACTTGAAATCGTCGAAATCTTCAAGCCTTAAATAGCGCTTTGAAGTGGCGCCACAGGCGCGCGTGATGTGCGTCTGCGCTGAAATTCTAATCATTTGCATATCTCACCTCCGCTAATGCATGTTGTAAATTTCATGTTCTTTGCATGTTTCCTTCAGGGTGTTGCATTTACAGTGGCCAGCAGTGTATAAACTTGACAATTCTATGTATAAATAAATACTTTTTAAAAAAATTTTTAGGTGAATTATCCCATCCACTTGAAAGAAAATGAAGTTAATTAGAAGTTAACTTGCGTTTAACTTTTCGTTCCCGTCCCGGCCGATAGGGGGCTGCACCAGTCTACAAAACAAAATTAACTGAAAAAGAATTCATTCCTGCTTAAAGATAGCTAAAAGTATTAAAATAATGCATTGTCATCGTTTTCTGATCTATTCTAAAAGTTTCAAATGTCTAGCTAGTCGGGAAGTTAGTTAAATATCGATTGCAAGATATGTACGGGTCAAACACACAAACACACAAACAAACAAGAAAGCGAGTTAATAAAAACATGGTAAAAATGGAGAATACATCAAATAATCAAAACATCGATGTTTTGATAAAAACATCTATGTTCTAAACATCGATTTATTAAAGCCGATGTTGTTTTAACATCGATGTTTTGTGCTCGATGTTTTACGTTGTTTCGATGTTTTTTTAATGAAAAAGTACCATAATAAAAAGAAATTACTACGTAGCATAATTTTCACACTCAATAAATGTAAGTCTGAATTCTGTAAAGGATGAATGCAAAAGGGGGAACGATTCCTTAGCAAACAGACAAATGGCAATCAACAACCAATTAACCAATCAGAGTGCTTGGAATGTTCTTGACACTCCAGAACCTTCGATGGGGTTTTATTTTATAAATAGTATATACACGAGAGCAGCCATTTACGTTTTTGTTTTGTTCTGGTTTTATATAAGTTGAAGTTAATAATATTAGTAAAATGTCTCCCAAAAGTACCGTTTGGAAATATTTTTGCAAAACCTCTGACAAATTGGCGAATTGCAATATTTGCCTCAAGTCCCTCAAAACTTCTGGCAATACCACGAATTTATCTGGACATTTGAAGGCAAAACATGGCGATATTTACGACGAGAATTTTGAGTCATCAATGTAGCCCAAGGCAAAAGTAACCAAGTTTTTGTCATTTGTGTCAGCCCAATCAGAGAGTAAAATTAAATCATACCCCCCCCCCACGACTAACCGAAGTTAATTAATGTTAGAGGTTACTAAACCAGTTAACATTAATTTTAGAGGTTACTAAACCAGTTTTAAAAAATTGATGTTCTAAAACATGGATGTTTAAAAACATCGATGGTTTTTAGGCGATGTTTTATTAGCATCGATGTTTTAATATTGAATATCGATGTTTCAAAACATCGATGTTTTGTTATCGATGTCGCATCCCTAAGGCAAGGTCTAGGAATAGGCTGTCCTGGGGGAATCTCTGACAATGATGGGGTCTCTGAACTGATGGCCTTGGTCCACCCTGAGCTGTCGTGCCAAATATGTTGATGATGAATGGATGGAATAAGAGCCATGCTTCAAGACGGTGGCTTGCAACCTAGATATTGGGCCGAAGCCCTCCATACTTTCGTATTCGTTAAAAGCAGATGTGTACAAAAAAATTGAATGAAGGTATTGCACCCATTGAATTATGGTCTGGTCGAAAACCCTCAGTTAGACATTTTAGAATATTAGGACCGAAAACTCAACGAATTAAGCTACAGCCGAAAGCTAAAATAGGAATTTTCCAGGGTTATGCGAATAGAAGGAAAGGATATAGAGTTTGGATTCCAAACGAACGAAAAGTATTCACTGTGAGATGGATGAAACTAATACTCTATTCGGAAAACATAAAACCTACGAAACTCTTATTATTTAAACGACGGAGTAAAATATCCAAATGATACCCAAAATGAAAGTCACAAAAAGGTTAAGAATTACAAGATAAAAAGGACCACGTTTTTCAGTTTTCTTTTGAATCATATAAACTTGACAATTCTCCCTTAATTGCCCAAACCTTCACTTAATTATTCTTTTTCACTTTCTTTTATTTAATTTTAATCACTTTTTAGTGACGTAGAAAGATCGTAAAAATTCCTTTAAAATGAGATCTTTTTCGAATCTTTACTTCAATTTTCTGATTTTTGGTGAATTTTTAAAGATTCATTTTTAGAATTTAATTTATTAAATGCCGATCACGTGATTTCTTTTTCTTGTACTTTAAATAAATGTATCGTCGCGTGCATAACAACTAAATAGACAAAAAAAATAATTTTTTTTTCTTGCTAAGGCGGCAGACGATTGGATATTATCAAAAAAAAAATATTAAAATACAATAAAAGATATTATGTTCCTCAAACTGTACTATATTAACTGTACTCTATTCAGGTACTCTACAGGTAACTGTACTCTACAGGTATTTTTAAAGATATTTAGAATAGTATTTGTGCTTTCATTTGGTTAAGTTGTAATGGGGGGTGGAGCTATAGTAATGTTACAATGACGTAACCTTTAGGATAGAACTGGTTGCTGTTTCGCCATAACCGTCACTTACGGAATTGGGGTGTGTAGGCACCGATTACTTTGCATTAGGATTTTTGTGTGCTTGCTTGTAAGGTGCGTTGAGCCCATACTGTAAGTTGTGTTTGTCTTTTCATTTTCTTCTTGACTAATTGCTTCTTTGGGGGACTCGGGGCCTTGGGATGTCTTTTGGGCTTACCTGCATCCTATTCAGAAAGTTCCCCTTGAGGTAATTGACATGGTTAGGCTCCCTGATGACGAGACCTGTCGGTTACCTCTGTCGTTCAGTTCCGGCACTTATACAGAATCTTGCCGTTGGTGCGTGGATGCCCAGAGTGCTTGATTTCTGTTTGTTTTTTGTCTATTTTAGTATAATTTTTTTATCTATATCTGTTGGATTATTTATCTGTACTCTATTCTTTAGTATGTCCTATTGCATTTAATTTGAATATTTTCTTCTACATTATTTTGTCTATAAAAATATCGCTTACGATTCTGTTATAAATATATTTTGTTTTTTGTTTTTTGTACATCAATTGTATACATTGATCGTCGCATTTATTATAAATATATATATTTAATTTTTTTTACATTAATTGCATACCTTGACCGTTGTATTTAATTTGAATGTACTCCGTAGCGAAGCGCGGGTTTTCAGCCAGTATATATATATATATATACACTGAGAATCGTCGTTAAAATATAGACTGAAATACTTCCCACCAGTGGTGGTGGGTGGGGGGGGGGAGGACTTGGGTTTTAAAACTCTTCACTTGTAGGCATCTCCTGTTGTTCGGAATCGATTGAGATCAAACAGTGTGACTTCTTTCG
Source organism: Dolomedes plantarius (assembly GCA_907164885.2). Lineage (NCBI taxonomy): Eukaryota > Metazoa > Arthropoda > Arachnida > Araneae > Dolomedidae > Dolomedes > Dolomedes plantarius. Next base: position 15,099,206 of record OU015497.1, on the reverse strand, counting down.
GCGCTTTGTTTGTTTGCGTCTAGACGTCCGGGTGTATTAGGAGGAAATCTAATCCTGTGTCCATGGAAACGCGCGTTCGACGTGCGGTGGAGAACGCAAAGAGGCGGGGATCCGATTCTCTTAAACCGAACTAACAGGCGGTAAATCACATATTCACTAAAGATGTTTTTAAAGATTCTGTCCCTTTTATTTTAAAAGATTCTATTTATTTATTTATTTAGCATCGTGGGCTCGGGTTCGAATCGCGACTACGGGGGGGAGGGGAGGGTCTAGTCGGTTCACCTGTAGAGTAATCGCATCACAAATTAGCAGAAGTCGTCGAGGTGGCTGCCTGCGGTATATTTATGTCGTTGGGGAAATACGCTCTCTGCAGGGTTTAACTTTATTCCCAGGGCCCGACTTTGACCCAATGGGGCCCTGGGCAAAGCAGACTTCGGGGGCCCCCTCCAAGGATAGATTCAGAATGGGGCATGTACCTCCCCAGGACCAGATTTCAACATGAACATCTGGGGCACTCACACCCACCGGAAATTCAAAAAATTTTTGACCAACAAGTCAAAAATTTTAAAATTAATAATAATAATAAGTGTTGATTTATTAATTGTTAATAAATAAATTCATGAAATTTTCTTTTGAAATTCAAAATAGATCACAGCCTAAAGTTATTACACCCCCATAAAAAAATATTAAACCAGAAACGCTTATGGATATAAGTATGCTTTCACTATAGTGGGTGCACTGTACCCCAGGATTTTTTTCTGTATCTGCCACTACCCCCATTTGCTGTATTAACCCAAAACGAAATTTTCAAAAGTATGTACAACTTAATACTAAATTAGGGGACCTCCATAATTTTAGGGGCCCTGGGCAACTGCCCCACTTGCCCATGCGGAAATCTGGGCCTGTTTATTCCTTTTGGCTTGAGATACAAATCCTCTACACCAGGGGTTCTCAACCTTTCAGGCTCTGTGCCCCCCTTAGAACACTGACGGGAGGTCATGTCTCCCCCCCACCACCATATGTGGTCAATACAAGTAGTACAATCGGGATTTGAAACTGAAGATGGTTATTATATGAAAGTATAGAACAGATAATTTCATGCGCAAAATTTAATATTACTACACATATCTTAATTTGAAACATATTATCTATATACAGTACATAAAACAGTTCCGTAACTGACTGACTCACTGACTGACTGACATACAACTCACAGACCAAACCGCTGAACCTAAAGAGGGCTGAAATTTTGCATGGCGATTCTTCTTATGGTGTAGGGGTGCACTAAGAAAGATTTTTGAAAAATTCTTCTGAGATTTTTTTAAATTAAATTTTTAAGCTGTTTTTGTAACTTTTTTTTAATTTTGCATTTAAAATAATAATTGGAGGGTTATAAAATTTATATCACGAGAAAGATCCTTAAAAATTCCTTTAAAATGAAATCTTTTTCGAACCTTTACCTCGATTTTCTGATTTTTGGTGAATTTTTAAAGATTAATTTTTAGAATTTAATTTATTAAATGCTGATCACGTGATCCTTTTCTGGTACTTTAAATAAATTTATCGTCACGTGCATAACAACTAAATAGACAAAACAATTTTTTTTTTCTTGCTAATGCAGCAGAGGATTGGATATTATCCAAAAAAATAAATATCCCTTACGATTTTTTTATAAATATATATATATATATATATATAAATATATACATATTATAAATATATATATATATATATATATATATATATATATATATATATATATATATATATATACATTTTACATCAATTGTCTACAATGATAGTCGCATTTATTATAAATATATATATTTATTTATTTTGGCATTAATTGCATACATTGACCGTTGTATTTAATTTGAATGTACTCCGTAGCGAAACGAGGGTTTTCAGCTAGTTAGAACATATGAAGTCAAAATATTAAATACAGATCAAATATATTTGAGGAAATCTAGGTGAGGTTGGCATGTAATACCCATCGAGCTGAAATAAGGGTATATTACAGGTCTATGGTAATACCAGTCACTTTCACAATCTGAGAGGGCTGGCACAGTTTGTCCTTGACAAGTTTTTGAATATTAGGTTGTAACTGTGACAAAGCACACCTCAGGTCACTTTCGACGTCCAGACGTACGACAATTATCGTGTTTTTAGAATTACGACAATTATCGTGTTCGTGTTCGTATGTCGAAAATACGGTATGTATACATATATACGTAATATATATACGATATATATATATATATAAGATAATATTATATATACGATAATATATATATACGATAATATATATACGATATATCCCATCCATATATCTTACGTATATATTATACATTGTGACCGCAAAATTGAGTACAGTAAATTACAGTTAGTTTTACCTTTTATTTTACTTTTTTTTAAAAAAAAACTCTCGCCTCCCTTGAAATTCTTCTACATTCTTCTTCATTTTAATAGATCTTATCATTCTTTCAATACATCATTATTCAATACTAGAAGGTAACCCGTCATTTTGACGTCATAATACTAATAATGACGTCATAATGTAAAAAGTATATGAAAGTTAAAAAATATCCCGAATTATCTAACAATATTGCATTTAATCGACACCTCGTAAAAGCAAACCCTTTCATTAACTTTTATTTATTTAGTTTTTCAAGCGATTGGAGTAGTAGACTGCCATCCAGTTTTTTACAGCTCACTACGCGATATGAATACTCGAGCTACTTGATTCATTCACATTCAAGTTTGTGTACTTTCAGAATTCATCGTAAAAGTAAACAGATTTTTAAAAACCGTTAAATATACAGCTAAAAGCATCCAATTTTTTTAGTTCTGAATGTTTTATAGAAAAATAGGCTGAGCAAACGTGATTTGATGGAGAAGATATTAGTTTTTAGGTAAGAAAAAATTCTGATCCACATCTGAAATTGAAATTAAGCCTAACCGGCCGTTTGTTTACTGAGGGCTTCAATTGAAAGATGAGTACAGCCCGGAAGTGTTATACAGAGACAACGGCTATTATATATATAATACATAGCAACTAATGAGTTATACATTTTGGGAACTCTAACATTTTTCTTAATGGTTCGGATACAGCGAACCACCGGATATAGCGAACAAAACCTTTGGTCCCTTGAAGTTCGTTATAACGGGGTTCGACTGTATTTCATTCCTCACAATCTTACAGAGCTATTTATGGCAAAGAGCAGTCATTATTGTGCTGAACTATAACCTTTCCCAAATTACAAAAAAATGTGGTGTAGTCCATAAAATTGCAAAATGCAGAGTAAAACTCTCGGATCTCGGGTATTGTTTTTCTTCAGGCCGCAGAATATTGGATGTTCATAAAACAATAATTACAAGATTATAAAGAACTTTTTATATACCATGTTTTAAAATTTTCTGTCGAATCTTATAAACTTGACAATTCTATGTATTAATAAATACTTTTTAAAATATTTTTTTTGATGAATTGTCCCATCAACTTGAAAGAAAATGAAGTCGATTGGAAGTTAACTTGCGTTTCACTTGTCGTTCCCGTCCCGGTCCGATAGATGGCTGCACCAGTCTACAAAACAGAATTAACTGAAAATGATTTCAAATCTGGTTAAAGATGGCTAAAATTATCTAAAAAATGCATTGTCATCGTGTTCCGAGCTATTCTAAAAATTTCAAATGTCTAGCTAGTCGGGAAGTTAGTTAAAAATCGATTGCAAGATTCGTACCGGACAAACACACAAACACACAAACAAGAAAGCGAGTTAATAAAAGCATGTAAAAAAGGCCGTAATATAAAGCAAAACAGTGGCAACTACCTTCCAGACCGACAGGCCCCAGAGCACGAGGCATCGGATGCATCCGAACCACCTTGTCTCTTGTCGTGGCCATTCTTACGTACATTTGTGGAAGTGCTAAGAAGTTCTTTATTGTAGTTCTCGGCCCGTTACAATGGCGAGCACGATCACACATCTCATCCAGTTCAGACCCCCCCCCCCCCCTATGCGTGAAATCCCGCAAAATATTGCCCGTAGAATCCGAATCAAACGGTACTCTCTGAACCAGAGTGTCTCCTACACGAAGGTTTTGTTTTCAGGTATGCCATATTTAAGGACGAAAATTCCGCTACAGAGTTGTTACTACGCGGCGCTTGTTCAGTTTTCCCCTCGGAACACTTTCGTTTGTCCAGCTGAGTGCGGCCGAGTCGCAGTATCTTTGCTTAACCCACTGTCTTGTCCTTACCTTATTTAAACGCGTTCGGGTTCGATCACACAGGCTTTGGATTCACGCGTGATTTCTGTGGCGAGGGAGGCACGTTATCTGCTATCATTACAGTCCGAATTATACACACACACATACATACATACATACATATATATATATACATATATATATATGTGTATATATATATATATATATATATATATATATATATATATATATATACATATATATATATATACATATATATATATATATATATATATATATATATATATATATACATACATATATATATACATATATATATATATATATATATATATATATATATATATATATATATATATATATATACATACATATATATATGCATATATATATATATATATATATATATATATATGTATATATATGTATGTATATATATATATATATATATATATATATATATATATATATATATATATATATATATATATATATATATATTTATGTATATATATATATATATATATATATATATATATATATTTATGTATATATATATATATATATATATATATATATATATATATATATATATATATACACATACATATATATATATATATATATATATATATATATATATATATATATATATATATATATATATATATATATATATATATATATATATATATATATATGTAATGATTATGGTGGCGATGCGCTTCAGGCCGGTGAACTCGTGATATTTTCGGGTGTTAGTCGTGACGGAGCACTAGGCAATAGAAGTGGTCGTCGAGTGTAAGCAGCCACTTTTAATTCACATCCAGAACGACGAGGAGTCAGCCACATTTTCAATATGATTTTTTTTTGGAAACTTCACGGTGTCGGAAAACACTGCATACAACTGTGATGAAGACATTTGGGCGTGTTGGAAGCTTACACAATACAATCAGACAATTATAAGTCCAGAACTTGTTGGATCATCCCAATACAAAGGGGACGCAGCGCGTTAAAAGTTACATCTTTTAACGCGCAACGGCCTCTTTGTCTGACAACACAGTGGCAAACACTCAAAAGCCCCCAGAAAAGGACGTCAGGCTCCCAGGTAGAGGCGCACTGACCGTTTAATTGGCCAGAAGCGGACACATGACTCATGCATGTCATATCGGACGATGATCGTGCCATGTCCGTTATATAATGCTTACATAAGACTCTCCGTCCGCACGTGTCATTTAAGGGGAAAGATAGATTTACATTGGTTGGATTTAGGTCACAATCAGGATGAGGGACGGTGCTCTGTTGCAATAAAATAAAAGAAATTGGAAAAAGCGTATTAGTGATAATGAAAAGGATTGAAATTTGTTTCACACACACACATATATATATATATATATATATATATATATATATATATATATATATATATATATATATATATATATATATAAATAAATATATTATATATATACATACATATATATATATATATATAAATATTTATTATATATATATACATATATATATATATATACATAAATATATATTATATATATATGTATTATATATATAAATATATATGTGGTGTGTGGGAGTTGCAGTTACTCAGTGTCAGTGGTAAAGTAATTGGCAACCATCGTGCAGAACAAATAATTACATTTTATCTACATAGAGAATTGAAAATATCGTAGTTGCAGTTGGTAAATCCATAATCTACCATTAGCAGAGTTTTCAGATTTATGAAGTTCTTACTATCTGAGTAGGAAATTCTGGCTTCTAATTTTTAATAAATAAAAAAAAACATGTTTTATTGAGCCACTTGCTTCTCGAATTTACACCCAAATAAAACCTATCCATCTCGGATATTCAAAGGACTACTCTTGTGACGTCACGGATGACGCGCCGCTCGAGCAGACGAGTTGCAACTCAACCGCTGGTGCTGAGAGGGCGCAGACGAAATGAACGCACGCTGTGTTTTTACCTTCACTGATTGCAGACGGCACGCTGTGTTTCTACCTTTTCTGAGTGCAGACTGCACGCTGTTTTATCTATCTCACGCTAGACGAGCGTTCATGACGTGCCAGACGGGCACTGATATTCTGTGTTTTTTTTTTTTATCGTGATAATTTGTGTAAACATAAGTTGTAAATAGCTTATACTTAGTTAAATAATATTCAAGAATACGTGTTATTGCATTTTGATATTTCAACCGTGGGGATAAATTCGTCACATATATATATATATATATATATATATATATATATATATATATATATACATATATACATATATATATATATACATATATATATATATATATATATATATATATATACATATATACATATATATATATATATATATATATATATATATATATATACATATATATATATATATATATACATATATATATATATATATATATATATATACATATATATATATATATATATATATATATATAAACGACGGAAACAAAAAAGTTGAAGAAAATAACTTGGGAATTACTCTTTGACGTTCTGGATCTGACTTTGCCTAGTTATGATCGCTTCCAATGCATCAGACGGGACCCGGCTTATCCACTCAGTTGGCGTCTTGTTGGCGAGTAGTACAAAATTAATTTTCCGACCCCCAAATGGACGTGTCCATGCCCGACGTAAACATGAGAGCATTCCGTGGTGCTTGTATGGACCACTCTCTCCCGAATCACCACTAGAATGCCCTAATTATTGTTGTTAAGAGATTGGCCCGCCAGCTATCAAGAGTTGTGGTTCGATTTCCACGTTTGCTAGAATTTCAGGTCTCTGCCGTCGTGTACGAAAAGATGACCGTAGCCGTATAATCCAATCCTCAGCGATAGTAAAAGATCTTCAAAGTCATAGTCCAGGGTGTAGGGGCGTTAGAACAGGTAGTAAGGATCGATCACTGAAAGGCAGTTGCTCATCTTCCAACTGTTCGTGTCCATTAACAGCGAATTACGCGGGAAATAATTCTTGGTAAAACTGCATCGTACGGTCCCACATTCTCGCCAAAAATCTCGCCAAGGCATTTTTAAGCCAAAGGCTTGGCGTGTTTGCTGGAATAAGAATTTGCGTCATGGTTTTGCTTTTCGTGCTGCGGCGAAGCCAACTATCGCAGGGGACATACCGCAAGTTCAAATGCAAGTGCGATACTACACAGCATAACACAGCAGTAAAACAAACTTACCGCTGGCTGTATCCCCAGTTGGCACTCGACCATGGCTGCCTCCGCGACGCTACGCCAATAATGTTACATGGCGTGAATCTGGCTACGCCATGAATCTGCCGGTGATGCAGTCAGTAACACAAAGCACAGTATACATTGGCTATGGTTGTATAAGTATCATTGTCCAATCTGCCAATGTACCACGTGGGTTCAGGGTCAACTAACAAACGCTTTCAACAATATGCCCAGTCATATACTTGTCGTTAACCCACGTATACGTCATTCGCAAAATAGAATACTCATATTAAATGTGACAACAAAGAGAAATACGCATGCATCTTCAATATCTTCCACTTACGAACGAAGAATCACCGAAATAAGTCACACTCTAAAATGAAAGATTTTCCTGCCAAAATACCAATATTATAGAGTGACTAGCTGAAAACCCGCACTTCGCTACGGAGTACATTCAAATTAAATACAACGGTCAATGTATGCAATTAATGCCAAATATATATATATATATATATATATATATATATTTATAATAAATACGACGATCAATATATACAATTGATGTAGAAAACAATATATATATTTATAAAAAAATCGTAAGGGATATTTTTATAGACAAAATAATGTCCAATCGTCTGCCTCATTAGCAAGTAAAAAATATTTTTTGTCTATTTAGTTGTTATGCACGTGACGATAAGTTTATTTAAAGTACCAGAAAAAAGAAATACTGTGATCAGCATTTAATAAATTAAATTCTAAAAATGAATCTTTAAAAATTCCCCAAAAATCAGAAAATAGAGGCAAAGATTCGACAAAGATCTTATTTGAAAGGAATTTTTAGGATCTTTCTCGCGATATAAATTTTATAACTCTAAAATTATTATTTTAAATGCAAACTTAAAAAAAGTTACTAAAACAGCTTAAAAATTTAATTTCAAAATATCTAAGAAGAATTTTTCAAAAATCTCTCTTAGTGCACCCCTACACCATAAGAAGAAGAATCGCCATGCAAAATTTCAGCCCTTTAGATCCAGCGGTTTGGTCTGTGCATTGTATGTCAGTCAGTCAGTCAGTCAGTTACGGAACTGTTTTATATATATAGATATGCCGTTATAGAGTGATAATATGCTACTTATCACTCTATAATAATGGCGTCCTCAGCGAAATCGTTGCCATGTTTGGAGATAATCGCCTGGACTCAGTTTAGCCTGCTTCTCAACTGACTCCGCATAAAAAACTTATAAATCATCAGTGGTTTGGGCCGAATGACGCTTCAAAATGGGCACAGAATGGACAGCGTTGTAAAAATCGTTTAAAACCAGAAATATCTCTGTCTACCAAAATAACCCGTTCAAATGAATGAAAAACCTTCTTTCAAACAGCAACCAGTGCATCGCGTTTCACTGATTGGACTGCTGTGAAATCATTGCAGACATGCGTTTGTCAGATTTTTCATGACTGAAGAAAATTGCTTAAACCATAAAAAAAGAACATTGTCAATGAAGGCAAACATCCCATTCCGAGAAAATCGGCTGTACAAATAAATCTCGTCTGATTCTGGATACAAGAAGAACCATAAAAATGTTCCGATAGTTTCATGTATTTTTTCTTCGGGAAAAACGTTGCCTATCATTACTGTTGCTGATCGCTAAAATCTAACATCAGAAAACTTGGGTGTGTCTCATTATAGAGCGTCCTCCCAGGTCTTGAAGATATCTATCCGAAGAATGAATCATTTTTTGTTCTTATTCAAGTCTCTCCGAACCGAATAGGAATATTAAGGGGGAAACGATTACCATCCGAAATGGAACAAAAAGAATAAACCTGATCTCTAGGATAGGGTTCCTTTGCGGATTGAATCCCAAGGATCGGAACTTTTTTGGATCCTTCTATATGAACCCTGGTCGGAACGAAAAAATTTCGTTCCTTCAAATTTCACCCCGATTGAATATACACTACCCTACAGCAGTGGTTCCCAACCTTTTTCAGCTGGCGACCCACCTTTCCTTATCGGAATACCTCCACGGTCCATGGTGGAGTAAAAACCTTATTTGTATCGTATCCCTTCCTTATGTATATAAAATTTACCATCAAATATTGCAAATATATATATATATATATACAGAGGCTGTTCACACATTTTTTAGACTATGTATATTGTATTCACAAAACTAAATTACATAAAATTCTTGTGTTTTAAATGTTCTATTTGACATCCCTTATTCTGAACTATCTTTCGACACCGCAATTTCCAGGATAATAATGCCTTTCGAAGTGTCAGAAGAGGTATTCTATCCCATTCCTCCTGAACAGTTTTCCAGAGTCCTGTAAGGGTTTTGGGACGACGTTTGGATAATGCAGATTTTAAAAGTCCGAAAGCACAAAAATCCATAGGTGATACTTCGGGAGATTTAGTAGGGATATCAGTGAAGGGTATGGCCTTGATACCAGTTTTTTGCTCCATTTCTTTTAGGAAATTTACAGTGGATTTTGATGTGTGACTGCTAGCTTTGTCCTGATGGAGTCTCACAGATTGATGGCACTGTGAGTAAAGCGATGGTATTTCATTCAGAAAAATTGGCGATAAAATATGTTCCTGATAGTATTTGGAGTTGATATTGACATTTTTTCCCACTCTCTTTATTTTTAACTTGTCATTATAAGAAAAACCAGCAACTAAATGGTTTTGAATCCCTATCATGAATCCCTTAGAAAAACTTTCTTTCGATTCTTTGAACCATGTACTTAAATTTTTTCTCCCCTTTTATGATAATAAATGGCTCTTTTTTTTGTTGCAATCATTTAAATACACCCATGATTCATCTATTGTGACAAGTGTTTTCCATTTTTCTTTGGATAAGTGTTTCTCCTATAGAATTCTGCAGCGTGTCCTGCGTTCAGCAATATGATTTGGAAGAAGACGATACACATTGCGTTTTTTCGCTTTCTTAAGATTTATATCAACGTTTATCATTTTGTTTACAGTGGACACCGAGCGTTTTAATGATTTTGCAACTGTCGTTTGACTAGGGGGATTTTCTTTTAACATTAAACAACGTACCTTTGCAATAGTCGAAGATGTCCGTTTATTCCTTGGATACTTGTTTGGAATTTTTGACCCACTTGAGGCTCCACTTTGACTTTTTTTTCCTTTCTTGTTGACGATATTACCTATCGACGCTTTAGATATCACAAAACCATGACTCTCACATAGTTTTTGGATAACGGAGTATGCTTATTTCTCTTCGGAAAGATCATAAATGTAGCCTTCGAACCACTGCTTTGTTAAAAACGCCATTTTGAATAAAAACAAAACTTTCAAGCCGCAGACGATAATTTTGACTTTTAAAAACATAGTACAATTGCAATTATTTCTTTTGCAGCAAACGATTTTTTATTACCGCTTACCAAAATCGTCTAAAAAATGTGCGAACAGCCTCTGTATATATATATATGCTTTTTTGAAAATACAGATTGATTATTGATAAACAATTTGTGTTCTGATTTGAAAATGGTTGACAAAATATAAGCACTTTGTAGCAAAACAGTTATTTATTTAACAATAGATATACGTTTGCAATATATGCAACAAGTGGTTTCATACTCACTAACAAGTGTTCCTAGGTGAAGATAAAAACTACAATTACAAAAGTACACAAAGACCATTTTAATAGTTTTAGGATCGAGTCGCGACCCACCGGTTGGGAACCGCTACTCAATAATGCTGGTACAATAATGGACCGGACAGCAGGATGCGGTGGTATAAGGGAAAGAATACATGCTTTAATAGGGAGATGGTCCCCCCACGTGCTGCAATTACACTAGGAACTCTTCTGGGCGTACTTTCAACAAGGTTCTGATATACATAATGTCGCCAGCTCATCTGTAAATTTCGGGCGTGGTTCCCTTGTCCGTAAGCGTCGCTCTAACTCGTCCCACAATTTCTCTGTGGGGTTTAGGTCATCACTCTGAGCAGGAAAGGGAAGGCGTTTTGCATCCCTGTCTCGATACCACTGCTTGACAGAGGCTGCAACTTGACGTGGAGCGTTGTAGTCCTGGAAGTAACATTCGTCCATTCCATAAAATTGCCAGAGAGCAGGAAGATCCTGATTTTCCAAAATGTTCATGTAGGCGTCGGCATTTAATTTACCAGGAACAACCCGCTAAGGTCCCAGGCTATACCATGAAAAACACCCACAAACAAGTACACCAGCAACAACGAACTTGAGAGTTCAAACGAGATCTGAGTACAGAAGCTGGGGAAAAATACCTTCCATCCTTGTAAACTCGTCTTTCAAGATCTCCCCACAAGATAGGGCTTCTGGGTGGCCATTGCAAAACTTCAATATTTTTCTTGTAGGCGTGTTCATGTAGGCGTGGGCGTTCAATTTATCAGGAACAACATGCAAAGATCCCATGCCATACCACAATGTGCCAAGCAATGTAATGCGTTAGAGTTACTGAGAAATGTGATACTCGTGTAGTAAGGTGATAATTATAAAATGAGCTGTTAATGAGTTAATAGTAAAGAAACATATCAACAGTAAAGAAATGTAAGGTGTTCATTTTTAGTGTAAGTAAAAAGATAATCATTCTATGAAAAGTTATTGCACTCACCAAATATAATGTATACTAGCTGAGTGGCAACCCGATGTGTTGCTTTTTCGATTTAAAATGAAATAGTTTTATTTCTTAAAGATTAAAAACTGTTTAATGACTTTTAAAAATATATTAGAATTTTTAAGAAACGAAATAATTATTTAAAATTCTCTTTTTCAAATTTTGGTTTTTGGCTTTTGAAATTTATTTCAAATTTCCGTTTTCAAACTTTGCTTTTTAAACAAAAAAGAAGCTCATTCAATCAGAAAAAAAATTCTAAAGGTTTTAACTTCTCCTTTCCTAAAACTAAAATTATTTCTGGTAATTTAAAATTATTTCTGGATTTCAATTATTAAAGACTCGTTCTCAACTAATTATTTTTCATTTTGGCAACATGGCAGAATGTAAATATAAAATCTCACGGGTGAAAAAGTGCTTAAATAATAGAAAGACGGTTCTCGGGAATTCAAAATTGGTGGCGGAAGAATCCTCATCAGTTGCTCATTAATTAGAAACAAATTTCACGAACTTTTTAGAATTATTAGTGAGTAAAATAATAAATCGAAAAATTACGAACTCCTAATTCTATTACATTAAGATACTATGCCGATCAGCGCGGGAAATTTCAAAAGTGAGTTTTCATAGTAAGCTTTTTTTAGAATGATAACATTTTTTTTATTAAATGTATTTGGTATATTTTGGAAGCTGAACATCTAGCAAATTCCCATAAATCGTAAAATTGGCATTAATAGGTGCAGAAAACCCAAATATTTGTCCATCAAAATTGTCGATTTCGTGAAATTCGGAAAACTTCTTTGGGGAAAAAGCTTCGTTTGCAATGAAAAACATTTTTAACTTTATAAAAATGTGTATATCCTTAAAGATGAAGAGTTATAAAATTTGTCGATTGGTGGGCGGAAAAGTTTAATTTTGCATGCATGAAAATAGTGGAAATTTGCGAAACGGAAAGGAGCTGGCCCACCCGGAATGTCAGCTGTTTCTGTTGTCCGCCTGTTTTGAGTTCGGCGGTTTTAATTTAATAATTAAAAAAGTTTAAAGTTTTGAAAGTTAAGGATGGTACCAGTACACGCGTCTCGTCCGTCCGCGTCCATCGGTACCATTTGCGATATCCTGCTATGCTCGGTTCGCGAGATAAGCCCGTCCCCGTGTCTGCTGACTGACTAACTAACATTTGTTTACCTTCAGCTGTTATTATATAGATTGGGTATTATATGTTATACCTAAAGACAGTGTATGTTATGTATTGTTATGTATTTGATGTTTTTGCATTGTTATGTTTTGATTATTATGCATTGTTTAGTGTATACCGATTTTGTTTAATGATGGGTTTAATTTGGCCCTCCTAAATGTAGCTATTTTTTTTTTTTTTTTTTTTTTTTTTTTTTTTTTTTTTTTTTTTTATTATTGTACGGTTTGCTAAGTGAGCACTCCTTGTGTTAAAATTTGTGTTAGAATTTGATGAATAAAAAATGTATAATCGAACTTAAATAAGATATAATAAGGTCAAATTTATAAGTCCAGTTGGAACACGGTAAAATAGAAATTAGTTTTGAAGCTGTCGTTAGAATCGACGGTTTAAGAAATTTAAGAATTTTTTTATGTTTTAGCACCTAATTAATAAATTAATTAATAAATTAAGGAAATTGAAATTGTTGCCACTGAAATAGATTTAAAAAACAAAAAAAAAGGATTTGATATTAAGAATTAAAATTTTTAAGATACAGGTCGTCGTTTTTTGCGCGGAGGATGCTTTTATATAAACGCCGTTTAAGCTCACGCTGTGGTCGGCAGAACATCTCGATTGCCATACCACAAAACACACCCCAAAACAAGTACACCACTACCACCGAAATTGAGAGTTGGAACGATGCACTCGGGTAACAGACGCTCGCCTGGCATTCTCCAAACCAAAGCACTCCCATCCGACTGGAAGAGCGTATAGCGTGACTCGTCTCTCCATAAAACAGTTTTCCAGTGGTCCACATTCCAGTTGCGCGCGTTTCAAAGACCAAGCGAGTCTGCCGGCTTTGTTGTATAGGGTGATGTTTGGTTTGTGTGGGGCAACACATCCGTGGGTGTTGAGGGCGTGCATCCGTGTTGATCCGTGGGTGTTATTGGGTTGCACCGTAACTCCTGCTGCCTGTTGAAACTCACTGTGGACGATTTGGAGTGGTTTCTTGCGGTTCTTACGAACCTCGCGCTTCAGGACACGACGATCCCGTTCGGTCAGTTTACGGGGACGACCAACGTGTGCAGCTTGTGTCCCAACTCCCGTAGCCTTCCGCTTCTTCACGAGCAACCACGACCACCAACAGCTGACCGTGGTTGTGATAATTCTACCGCCATTGCGCGAATAGAATTGCCGCTAACTTGACAACTATAACACCTCTTTCAAAGTCACCAAGTTCCTTTCGTTTCGACATCTTGTCACAATTTCACACAGAACTAACGACGTTGCCACTTACCATATCGTATTTAACAGGTCACGTGCGAGCTGTGGAATTGCATTAAATCCGACATGCAGTCGGATTTTATGAAAATCCGTTGGCGACCGGTCCATTAGTGTAGGATAGTATATATATATATATATATATATATATTTCTGTTGCATTTCGACTGCGGATATCTTACGTCGTCCGTCACAATGCCTCACCGAAAGATTCGTGCTCATGACGAGTGTATTCCAGAGTTCGAAAGAAGTCGTGTCATCGGATCGAAAAAATCTGGTAGGGCAATCGAAGAATCGTAAGACATCTGGGTCGAGGCGATGCATGCAGCGATAAGACGATGCTGGCAAGAGTGGGTCATCAACGGCAGATTGAAGAGTCCGGTCGACCTAGGATCACAAAAGAACGGGAAGACCAGAGTGACTGTCAGATCTGCTGTCACGGCGCCGAATTCGTCGTTATCAACCATGCGAGGGGTGACCCGCACACAAGTGTCCAGCAAGACCATTGACAGACGATCAAGAGAGTGGAAGGTTGCGCCGCTAACTCCTCACGCCTGCACACTGTCAAGACCGATTACAGTGGTGCTTAAACGGATCAACTTGAAACTGCGCTGACTGGGGACGTATACGAGGTAGGGTCAAAAAGTTCCCGGAATAGGTCAATTAGAAATTATTAAAAAATATAAGAATAATTTTATCTTATTGGCCTTCAAAGTGCTTTCCTCCTGCATCCACATACTTCTTTCAGCATTCGTATAACTGTTCAAAACACTCCTGGAATCCCTTACTTGAGAGGTTGCTTCGTCGCATTTTCGATCACCTCATCTGAATCCACAAAACGGTGTCCTTTCAATTTCATTTTCAGCCGTGGAAACAGGTAAAAATCCGCTGATGCTAGGTCGGGAGAATAAGGAGGCTGTTCCAGAGTGGTAACACTGTGTCTGGCAAGGTACTTTTTCACAATCAGAGCACGATGTGGTGGAGCATTGTCGTGTAAAAGAAACCAATCGTTTGTTGCCCATTTTTCAGGTCGTTTTCTTCTGGTTGCATCTCGTAGTCGTTTGAGGATCTCCAGGTAAAGTTATTTATTGACAGTTGGGCATTCAGGAATAAATTCGTAGTGAATAACGCTATCGTAATCGAAAAAAACCTCCAACGTCAGTTTCCCTCGGCTTTTCCCTCGGAAGAGGAGGGGTCCGAGGGGTCTCGGGGTGCCCAGTCCGAGGGTCATCTTCGAGGTTTGTGCGACCTTCACAAAAACGCTTATGCCACTCGTACACAGCCGTTTTTTCCATGGCATCGTTTCCGTATGCTTTCTTCAGCATCTTGAGCGTCTCAGAAGGTGATTTCTCGAGCAAAACGCAGAATTTGATGTTTGCACGCTGCTCTAAAGACCACATTTCAAAATCCGACAAATGAAAAATTCTCTTTGTCAGAAATAATCTGCAGCTAACGCCGACAGTACCGGAAATGAATTCCAGATGGCTGTGTGCTTTCCTTATTAGTGCTGCCAACCTCCAAAAAAGATATTTCTCCTCCAACGAACACCTGAGTGAATGTAGGCGACCGTTCCGGGAATTTATTGACTCTACCTCGTAGTCTTTAGCGACGGGTCCCGTTTCTGAGCTGTGTCCTGACGACCACCGTGTCTGGAGACGTCCAGGACGTGTCTGGAGAACGTCCTTAAGACGTTCTCCAGCCTGGGGATTCTGTCCTTACTATCGCCCGCCCGCCACACACACACACACACACACACACACACATATATATATATATATATATATATATATATATATATATATATATATATATATATATATGTATATATATATATATATATATATATATACATATATACATGTATGTATGTATGTATATGTGGGTCAGGATAACCGTGCGGTGATTTAAAACAAATACTATTATAACTACACTAACATTTAATGAAAACTTATTATTTACAAAAGATATTTACAAAAAAACGTCGTTAATTAATAACATTATAGACTAATGAAGGAGCAGTCGTCTACTGCTAACAGACAAACGAGTCATAGCTTATCGCAGTCCAACGTCTGACTGACTGGGGTTGCCAGATCTCTTCTTCTTTAGTTGAGCTGAAGCGGCGCAAACGAATAACAGTGTCCTATATTGGTGGAATATGCAGGTATCACAGACAGATGTAGACTCAGGAACCCACACTCGGCCCTCCTGCACTCGGCTGGCCCTCCAGTCGGTACTGCAAATATACAAAAAAACAGCGAACAGCAAGACTGAAAAAGTACAAAATTATCTGAAAAGAAACAAATGTTTGAAACATATAGAGCTTATCGTCATAGCTCTAAAAATGAAAAATAAGTCAGTTCGTCTTTAATCGTCAATTCGTCTTTAATCGTCATTTTCGTCACTTCGTCTTTAAAATGCGTTTAACGTTGAAAGGTGATATGATTCCGAGCCGTTCTTCTGGAATGAATGGGTGTGTTTTCTTTCTAATAAACCATGTACCAAGAAGTTTGGCCCGACTGCAATTATATCTAATTTTTATTCCTTTCAGGCTGAGTCTAGCTCCAGCCATGGAAATATGAGCTAGTTTTTCCTTTCAGGTTATAATTTAAGGACGTGATGTAATGGGGATATATATATATATATATATATATATATATATATATATATATATATATCCCCATTACATCACGTCACGTTTATAGCTAGTATATATATTTATATATATATATATATATATATATATATATATATATATATATATATATGAAAGATATAAAATTTAAGTTGATCCCCTGTAAATTCTCTTCCCTTCCCATGTTTAAGATGGCATTACCAAATTCTGTTTTCAAGAACCCAGGAATATTTTTCATAGCGTCAGCAATCCCTGGGCAAGCCACACTGTCTATGCCCAAATAAGGCAATCGTCCTGCACAACTGATGCAGCTTGCAAAAAACATCTTTGGTCAGCAAATTCTTCAACCGCAGATACCTCTATACTCAAACCCCGGGAATCACTCGGGTGTTGGCTTTCAACTAGATCAGATGTCTGTTTAGCCACTCGGAAATAAATTTCTTTTTCTAATAGTTCTGTAATCTGATCTTATTTCATTACAGAATTTATAGCCGGCAGGATTTCCTGCAGTGAGGATACCAGTTTTAAAATTTTAATTTCAATATGTAAACGGAGTTTTAATTAATTTTACCAGCACCCGTCGTAAAACTTAATTCGCCCTTTCGTGCGTCGAAAATAGCAGCGAGCAGAAGTGGATTACTGTATTACTGACCTTGGTGGATTTACGCTGTTCGGTGACCTAGTTTTGAACAGGCAATGAAGAAAGGGGAAAATCCGATTTTGAATCAAACCGTGGACTTAACCGGTGAAAATAACGAGCCATCTCACGTCCGCTTTTCCGATGTAAATGTGTTTATTAAACCCTATTCAAATGAAGTGCCAATTGAAAATTACATCGCAGAATATGAGCAGGTTTCTGAACTGTTGACATTAAATCCTATACAAAAAATTATATTCTTTCGCAAGCTGTGTACCGGAAATGTGGAACTATTTCTTCAATCCAAACCCCTGTTTAAAAACTTCGAAGAATTAAAAACAGAACTGCTTAAAGAATTTAAGACGGAGATAAGTAAGGCCGAAATACATCAGCAATTGTTAAGACGGAAAAAAGGAAGGGAAGAAACTTACGAAGCGTATTACTACACTATCCAGCAAATAGCTTCGAAAGCAGCGATGACCTCGGAAGAGCAAAAATTTTACATCATAAAAGGAATAAACGCACGCCCAGAAGTAGATCTCCAACTTCGTTCGACAAAAAATTGTGATGAACTAAAAAACATGTTAAAACTATTGGATAAGCAAAAGTCAGAGGAAAGGACTTTTTATACCCCCAAGCTACCAGTTTTCCATAGACCTCCAGCCTGGAGTCCACGCTTCCAACAACACCCAGGAAATTACCGACAGTTTCGGCCAAATTTTGATCTTCAACACCAGGAGTGGAGACCGAGGAATAATTTTTATCCGCCCCGTTTCCAGCAACGTCCCAGACCAGGGTTCAACACCAGTGCACCTTCCTTTCAGCCAAGAATGACAATGCAGAATCATAATAAAAACTTTAATGTGAGAACCAACGACAGTGACTGAGTGCCAGTAGTAGAGAGCCTGTTGTGTGGACAGAAAGTCCAGATTTTATTCGATTCAGGCTCAACTCTAAATATTTTACCGGGATCCACATTAAATAAAAATCACCAACTAAATTTCAAAAATTGCAACATTAACATTACAGCTGTGGGACGAAACGTCCAGGTAAGTCAGTATATAATGCTTCCGTTAAAATTGGGTGAAAAAATTGAAACATTAAAATTTTATTACTTACCTAATGTACAATTACCATATGTTATATTATCTGGTCATGCTATTGGACTCTTTAATGTCACTATTAATTTTAAAACTAGAGAAATTTTTCAGGATAATAAATTACTTAAGCAGTTTAATTGTACCAGCTGTCATAATAATAATCCTAATAAGAAAAGTGGTCATGGAAATAATGAAAAAGTATCTGCATTTTTAAGTAATAATAATGATTTATGTAATGTGATTTCTTGTAATAATGATAAGTGTGATATTGACAATTTAATTCAAAAATTTGATCCTGTTTTTGCTAAGAATAAGTTTGATGTGGGAGAAATTAAATTAGAATCGCCAAAAGTAGTCTTAACCTCAGAACTTCCTATAAGTCAAAGACCATACAGAACGTCGCCTAGAGATGACGCAGAGATAAGGAAACAATTAGATGCCTTGTTAAAAGCTAAAATTATTAAACCTAGTTATAGCCAATATAGTTCACCTATTACTCTCGCATTTAAGAAAGAAGATAATGCTAGGACTCGGCTATGTATTGACTATAGGAAAATTAACCAAATTACAAAAACCGATTGTGAACCCATTCCCAGAATAGACAGTGTTCTAGACAAATTGACCAATGCTAAGGTATTTTCTACCTTAGATCTATGTAGTGGGTATTGGCACCTGAAATTAGAGGATGAGGAAGCTGAAAAGCTTGCTTTCACTTCTAACTATGGCTTGTACCAATTTACCAGACTGCCGTTTGGATTTAAGAATGCTCCCGCAATATTCCAAAGAACAATTAGGCGTATACTTCATAAATATCAAGTTAACTTTGCTCTAAATTATTTTGACGATATAATTATTTTCTCAGAGACATTAGAACAACATATTCAGCACTTAAAGACCATTTTTGAAATTTGTGAAAAGGAAAATATTAAACTTAAAAAATCGAAATGTCATTTTGCTAAAGATACTATTGATTTTCTTGGCTATGAAGTTAGGCATGGATCATACAGCCCAAATAATACTAATGTAGAAACAATAAAAAAATTATTGGCCCCAAGGAACGTTAAAGATTTACAAAGATTTCTAGGCACCATTAACGTATATCATAAATTTATTCCTGATTACGCTAAAATTAGAATTCCCTTAAATAACCTTTTAAAGAAAGACCAGAAATGGGCATGGACGCCTGAATGTCAACAAGCTTTTCAAAAACTTAAAGATAGTTTAATCTCAAAACCCATTTTGGCCCTTTATAATTCAAATTATCCTTGCCATGTCTATGTTGATGCGTCAAAAGAAGCCATAGCCTCCATAGTAAAACAAGAACATCCTGATGGAACTCAACATCCAATTGCATATCACTCCCGACGACTTAGACCATATGAAATTAATTATACGATAACGGAATTAGAATGTTTGTCCATAATTGATAGTCTTGATAAATTCCATTGCTACCTTCATGGGTCACATTTTACTGTACATACAGATCATCACAGCTTAGTTTGGCTTAAAACTTTTAAAAATCCTACAGGTAGACTTTTCAGATGGTCTCTAAAAATTTCTATGTATGATTTTGACATAAAATATAAGAAAGGTACAACTAATGTTGAAGCTGACATGTTAACAAGAAACCCAATTGCTTTTAATATAACTACAACCCCGCCAGAACCCTTGTTAGATATAAAGGAAATCATCCATTTTCAAATGTTAGAAAATATAACAGCACCCAGATGTTTTAATAAGGATAATATTGTGGTAGTAAAAAGACAAGGTTTAATCAAAATTGTAGTACCAAAAGCGTTAAGAATTAAATTAATAGAGAAAGTACATGAAAAATTTGGTCATCCAGGAATAGCTTCAATGTTAAGAATTATTTCACCTCAATATTATTGGACTAAGATAATTAATGATGTTGGAAATTATGTTAAACATTGTGAAACTTGTCAAGTAAACAAGAAGACTCATCAGAAAAAATATGGTTTTATGCAATCTCTTCCTCTGTGTGAAAAACCTTTTGAACTATTATCAATTGATACTGTAGGTGGTTTAAGTTATTATAATTCTACTAAGAAATATTTACACATTGTAGTTGATCATGCCACTAGGTACATCTGGACATTTCCCTCTAAAAGTGCCACCACGGAAACCTATATAAATTGTTTGAATTCTATTTTTCAAAATCATGTACCCGAGAAAATTTTAAGTGATAGGAATTCCGCCTTTACCTCATCAAAGTTTAAACATTTTCTCAGACATAATAATGTTACACAGCTCTTGACATCTGCTCATAGACCGCAGACGAACGGAAAGGTCGAGAGAGTTAACCAAACCATAGTAACTAGATTAAAATGTAAAGTTAGTAATAGCCCTAGTAGTGTGCCATGGACAAAAATCTTAGACTCTGTCACCCAAGAATATAATAATACCCCTCATTCGGTAACTGGATTTCCCCCAATTTATTTAATGTATGGCGAATTGCCTTATAAAATTTCTTTCCAAGATAATGAGATATACCCTCCTATAGAAGAAGCTAGAAAAATTGCACAAGAAAGAACTAGACAATATTATCAGTCGAATAAAATAAGATATGACAGAAGATTTCAACAAGTTATATTTAAAGTCGGAGATTTAGTTTTATATGAAGAATTTCAATATCCAAATACCCGAAAACTTGCCCCACCGTATTCAGGCCCTTATACTATTCTAAACAAA
Source organism: Dolomedes plantarius (assembly GCA_907164885.2). Lineage (NCBI taxonomy): Eukaryota > Metazoa > Arthropoda > Arachnida > Araneae > Dolomedidae > Dolomedes > Dolomedes plantarius. The sequence goes on along the minus strand of OU015497.1, from coordinate 15,077,631 downwards.
TGTTCAGATGTTCTTTTTGAAATTGATAAACCCAATGCTCTTTATAAAACTCCCACTGAGATTGTACATTCTACTCGCCTTCGATTTTTCCGTCCTAGAGAGAATTTTCAGTTAAATGATATTAAAAACCCAAGCGAACAGAAACCAGAGGATACTGATGGACTCCCATCAATGGACTGCCAATATTGTGAGTCTCCGAATCTACAACTACTTTTTAAGGACAACTAAAAATGGTATAGACTGATCATGTGAAGTTTATTTTGAATTTTGTAATTATCAAGGTGAATTTTGAGTTTTATAATATTTAATTTAATATCATGATGCATTCTTTTCCTCAGTTGAGTTGTTCTTGTTTTGTTTTTATTTTTCTAATTTTTTTAATAAAATTGTCGGGTTGTGATGGCCACACAACTCGAAACTTTTTTATTCATTCGGAAAAATTTTATTTTTGGTTTTTGGGGTTTTTCTTTGAGAGCAACTACAGTTGAGAAACTGAATCCATTTATCTACATTTGTTCATCCACAAAAATTTTCTTTTGAAGTGGCGGGAGGAATTTGTTTTAACGTCCTTTCCAACTTCATAGTAAGCATTCCTCAGCAAACGTGAGGATACACGGTTGTTTGAGAGAAATGTGATTTGTTTGTTAGAAGTAAGGTATGTTTAAGGTATAAAATGTGTATTGCTATTGAAACGAATTTTGATGTAATGAAGTTGTTTTATTAATGTAACAGTACTTTGAAGAAAAAGAAGAGATATTGATACGAAATGAATGTAAAAATTTACAATATTGTAATTTTGCACGAATAGAGAATTGTAATGAATATAAGAGTACCCAAGGAAGTTAAATAATATAATAGAGTAAATTTTGATTGTGATATAAACAATGTCATTAATATAATATAATGTGAGAACTAATAATACAATATGTGGACAATGTTAAGAGGTAGTTTCCAGGTAGTGTAAATGTTTATATTGTGTTTTATTCATATCAAATATATCAGGATAATATGACATGTAGCCCTAGAATTTATGTTATCGTGTTATATTTCGAATACAAGTCTTAATTTTGAACTTATACTGTAATTATGGTAAAGTGCATACGAAGCAAATAAGATGAAGGATAGTAGGGAAACCGCATGGACCTGCTATCTGGAGGAACCATTGTGGACTTTGCCAGATATTTTTGTAATCTTCTGTTATATTCTGTATAATTGTAATATTTTGTAGTTTATTTTTTTATGTTATGTATGAGAGCCTCCACCCGGGTAGACAACGTTTTTAAAATGGGGGGATATGAAAGATATAAAATTTAAGTTGATCCCCTGTAAATTCTCTTCCCTTCCCATGTTTAAGATGGCATTACCAAATTCTGTTTTCAAGAACCCAGGAATATTTTTCATAGCGTCAGCAATCCCTGGGCAAGCCACACTGTCTATGCCCAAATAAGGCAATCGTCCTGCACAACTGATGCAGCTTGCAAAAAACATCTTTGGTCAGCAAATTCTTCAACCGCAGATACCTCTATACTCAAACCCCGGGAATCACTCGGGTGTTGGCTTTCAACTAGATCAGATGTCTGTTTAGCCACTCGGAAATAAATTTCTTTTTCTAATAGTTCTGTAATCTGATCTTATTTCATTACATATATATATATATATATATATATATACTAGCTATAAACCCGCACTTCGCTACGGAGTAATTTAAACTAATACAACGGTCAATGTAACGGCCAATTCATGTAAAAAAAACGAAAAAATATATTTATAAAAAAATTGTAATGGATATTTTTATAGACAAAATAATGTAAAAGAAAATATTCAAATTAAATCTGATAGGACATAGTAAAGAATATAGTACAGTTCATATAGTACAGTTTGAGGAACATATCTTTTACTGTATTTTAATATTTTTTTGGATAATGTCCGATCGTCTGCCGCTTTAGCAAGGAAAAAAATATTTTTTGTCTATTTCATTGTTATGGACGTGATGATAAATTTATTTAAATTACCAGAAAAAGAAATCACGTGATCAGCATTTAATAAATTAAATTCTAAAATTGAATCTTTAAGAATTCACCAAAAATCAGAAAAGGGAGGTAAAGATTCGAAAATGATCTAATTTTCAAGGAATTTTTATGATATTTCTCGTGATATAAATTTCATAACCCTCAAATTATTATTTTAAATGCAAACTTTAAAAAAGTTACTAAAACAGCTTAAAAATTTAATTTAAAAAAATCTAAGAAGAATTTTTCAAAAATCTTTCTTGGTGAAACCCTGCACTATAAGAAGAATCGCCATGCAAAATGTTAGCCCTTTAGGTCCAGCGGTTTGGTCTGTGCGTTGTATGTCAGTCAGTCAGTGAGTCAGTCAACTACGGAACTGTTTTATATATATATATATATATATATATATATATATATATATATATATATATATATATATATATATATACAGTGCTAGATTTCTAGAAATAGAGGTGCTGGAACGGTAACCTTCCGGTGTGTGTGTGAGGGGGGCAGTTCCAAATTGTTGATAAAGAGAGGTACCTAAAGTGAGGTACCGGAACGCCGTTCCGGCGCGTTCCGCCTCAAATCTAGCCCTGTATATATATATATATATATATATATATATATATATATATATATATATATATATATATATATCCTTTCGGTGTAAGTTGTGCGTATCGGTCGCCAGCAGAGTGTTGACAGGGTTCGTTAGTGGCACAAAATTGAAAAAGTTCGCCTCGCCGCGTTATTAAACGGTTCGGCATAAACAGCTCGCGGGCGGTGGATGTCGCGATTCCAAGTCAACAAGTTTCCCGAGCGGATGAAATTGAAAATCAATTTGTGGGTGCGTCAAGGCCTGTGGTTGAGAAACTTCGATTCAGCTTTTTTCTTCTTTTCTTTTTTGAAAGGAAATGCGTTTGGGGACCTCCTATTTTCAGCGGATCGATCTTTATGAATCCTTCTTAAACTATGATGGTAATAAAAGGCTAAATATTACCCCCCAGAACGTATTTTATGTTAGAAAAAACTTCATGTGTCTTCTTTACGCACCCATTCGACTGTGTGGCACTTTATTATACATGTGTATATATATATATATATATATATATATATATATATATATATATATATATATATATATATATATATATATATATATATATATATATATATATATATATATATATATATATATATTATATATATATATATATAATATATATATATATATATATATATTATATATTATATATATATATATATATATATATATATATATATATATATATATATATATATATATATATATATATATATATATTATATATATATATATATTATATATATATATATATATTATATATATATATATAATATATATATATATATATATATATATATATATATATATATATATATTAGCTGAATACCCGCACTTCGCTACGGAGTACTTTCAAATTAAATACAACGATCAATGTATGCAATTAAGGCCAAAAAATATATCTATATACTAGCGGACCCGACAGACGTTGTGCTGTTCAAACGTTGTAAATCCAAAAATCATAAAATTCTTGTAATAAACTATAAATTGTTTGGACCGTTTTGATGAAAAAATATGTAAAAAAAAAATTATTTTTGAAAAACCTTAGTTAGAACAGCTTAAAGTTAGAATTGGAATTCTTAGTCTTTACGTGATCTAAATAACTCTGAAGCGCAACAGGACAAACATAAATCGGCACCTTACTCAATACTTCGTGTGTAAATACCTGTCAAGCGAGATATATATATAGAAATAAAACCTTTCAACTGAAATTGAAGAAATAAGACCGTCAATAAAAGCACCGTAAAACTGTTTCACTAAAGTTATATTTTGGCCATGTATATACAACATTCGTCGAGAATTGCTCCTGGTCAAATATTCGCTTACTTATAAGAGATTGTTGGGTGACATATTTATGCTATTAGAGGAGGGATATATATATATATATATATATATACACTAGCGGACCCGACAGACGTTGTGGTGTTCAAACGTTGTAAATCCAAAAATCATAAAATTATTTTAATAAACTATAAATTGTTTGGACCGTTTTGATGAAAAAATATGTTAAAAAAATTATTTTTTAAAAACCTTACACCACTGACACGCGTACTGACACGCGTACAGTTATCACAACTCGACCTATCTTAAAATTAGCAAGAATGTGGACGAAATTTCATTAATATGGCTATTAGTCTGACAAATCAGTGAGCCGTTCAATACTTCATAAGTTGCATAGAATCAAATGAGAATTGACAATTTAAATTTGTAGGTTAAGTTAATTGTTATTCAATGCACGCGTATACAGCATTAAAATTCATGAAAATAAAAAAAAAAATTCTGAAACGCGATTGCAGCGCTGCCTACCGGATCCAATTGTGTTCCTAAACTAACCAAAGATCAACAACAACAACGCATAAATAAGTAAATTAATTAAAAAACATTCTCTATGGGATCAAATTGTGAATCTAAACCATTCTCGAATCAACTTAATCGCACACACAAAATTTCATTAAAATCAGTCCAGCCGTTTAGGAGGAGTTCAATGACATACACACGGACAGAAGTAATAAATATATAAATATATATATATATATATATTTATAATAAATACAACGATCAATGTATGGAATTGGTGTTAAAAAAAAGAAAAAATATATTTATAAAAAAATCGTAAGGCATATTTTTATAGACTTTTTTTTATTTATTACCAATGTGGAGGCACTTGTAATCAAACATTGGCCTATACTACGCCGCAAGTCCATTGCTCATTTTATTATGGGGGCAACATATAGGCGGAAAGCATTACCCCCTATGAAGGGACTACACGAACGGAGGCATTTTTCGTGGTGCAACGCTGGGATTCGATCTGAGCACCCTCAGCACCGAAAACCAGCGCGCTGTACCGCAGGGCCGCCACAAGCCCTTATAGACAAAATAATGTAGAAGAAAATATTGAAATTAAATCTAATAGAACATACTAAAGTATATAGTACAGTTAATATAATGCAGCTTGAGGAACATATCTTTTACTGTATTTTAATATTTTTTGGGATAATTTCCAATCGTCTGCCGCATTAGCATAAAATAAAAAATATTTTTTTGTCTATTTCGTAGTTATGCACGTGACGATAAATTAATTTAAAGTACCAGAAAAAGAAATCACGTGATCGGCATTTAATAAATTAAATTCTAAAAATGAATCTTTAAAAATTCACCAAAAATCAGAAAATAGAGGTAAAGATTCGAAAAAGATTTCATTTTAAAGGGATTTTTAGGATCTTTCTCGTGATATAAATTTTATAACCCTCAAGTTATTATTTTAAATGCAAACTTTAAAAATGTTACTAAAAACAGATTAAAAATTTTATTTAAAAAAATCTAAGAATTTTTCAAAAATCTTTCTTGGTGCACCCCTACACTATAAGAAGAATCCCCATGCAAAATTTCAACCCTTTAGGTGCAGCAGTTTGGTCTGTGCGTTGTCTGTCAGTCAGTGAGTCAGTTACGGAACTGTTTCATATATATATGGGTGTGTGTATGTATACACACACAATCTACCAATAAGTATTTGGACACCCTTGCAAATAACGATACCTGCGGTGGCGGTATACGTCACGCCCTCCGCCGTTAAATATCGTGTAGGAAACAACGTTGACATGAGTCGCCTGCAAGATGCCACAAAGTGCAGAGTTATCCGATTTCGAGAAAGGTGTAATCGTCGGGTATCACAGAAATGGCCGATCCTTAAGGGACATATATAGTGAGCTGAATTGCCCAAAATCGAATGTGTCCTACGTGATTCAAAAGTGGAAGGTGAGCGGTGATTGTCGGAATGTGCCCAGAGTCGGCAGACCCGCGAAACTGGGAGATAGAGACCGACGGGTACGGTTCAGAGAAATTTGGAAGAACCGCACCCGACCGATGGCCCACGTACTCCAGGTGTTTCAACAGACATCCGGGAGTGTTGTTTCGATGGATACCATCCGTAAGGAGACAAATCTGCTTGGTTTTGATGGTCGTGCAGTCGCCCATAAGCCTTTGATCACGAAGTCCAACCGCGCTGCTCGGTTGATGTGGTACAGAGCACGTCGAAAGGGGGCCGTAGATCGGTAGAAACGGGTTCACTGGAGCGACGGATCAAGGTTCACCCTCTACCGTTCGGATAGAAGGGTCTGGATCTGGCGTCTGCCTTGAGAACTCCTCCTGCGAGAAAGCATTGTGCACACAGTAAAGTTCCGCGGAGGTGGAAATATAGTTTAGTGGTGTTTCTCCTGGTATGTCTGGAACCCTGGTCCCAATTCATATATATATATATATATATATATATATATATATATATATATATATATATATATAAATATATATATATATATATATATATATATATATATATATGTATATGTATATATGTGTATGTATATGTATATGTATATGTACATGTATATATATATATATATATATATGTATATATATATATATATATATATTTATATGTATATGTATATATATATCTATATCTATATATATATGTATATATATATATATATATATGTATATATATATCTATATATATATATATATATATATATATATATATATATATATATATATATATATATATGTATATATATATATATATATGTATATGTATATATATATATATACTATATATATATATATATATATATATATATATATATATATATATATATATATATATATATATAATATATATATATATATACGTATATTATATATATATATATATATATATATATATACTATATATATATATGTGTGTGTGTGTGTGTGTGATAATATTACTAACTGCCTATGATCGCCCATTCTGATCCTTTTGTCTGTCCTGGTAACCCCTCTTTCGTCTCTGCCTCGGCTTTCCGCACACTAACTTCCTCCGTCAATTCTGGCAACCTCTCTGACCCAATTCTATTTTTCGCGCTTTTACGGAGAGACGCTGGACTGACTCAAAGCGAATTAGATGTGTTGCTTTACTGTTTTATAAATTCGTTTGTTCCTGAAGCTGACTGTATTATTTTCCGGCCACGACGATGCTTAATTCAGAAGATGACCATTCGGGTCATCACATATCTATATATATATATGCGTGTGTATATATATATGTGTGTGTGTGTGTATATACACACACACATATATATATATATATACATACATATATATATATATATATATATATATATATATATATATATATATATATATATATATATATATATATATATATATATATATATATATATATATATATATATATATATATATTCACACATATATATATATATATGTGTGAAATATATCCATTACATCTCGTTCTTAAAATGCAACCTGAAAAGGAAAACTAGCTCATATTTACTTGGCTGGAGCTAGACTTAGCCTGAAAAGGAATTAAATCAAATTTCGAAGCAGTCGTGTCGAATAGTTTTATTAGAGCGATTGTAACATCCGTCCATCTCAGACGACAGCTCGGAGCGCAGATACCACCTTTCAACCTTACGCGCGAGAAGCGAGGTACATGTGACTGTTATTTTTGAAGGGTCAGCTAAAATCGGGGCTCGCGATGTGAACCTACGCCTTTCTCCAGAAGTATACACGTGTAGAAATGCAACGTATGCACTTTTATGGGAAGTTCTGTTGCTATGAGTTTTTAAGCGATAACGTAAGATTACTGCGGATTGGATTTAGGAAAGGGAATTTAAATGATGGAATGGAGGGCCTAATATTTAATTTATTACATATATATATAGGGGAAAAGGTGGGCATTTATTATGGACCCCTTAATATCTGCCCCGTGTGCAGGTGCAGCCGATAATTATAGCTGTGATCTAGAGCCCCTAGGTGGCTGCAATGGTTAGTCAAGGTCACTGACCCTAGTTCATTCGCGAATGACACCCCGTGGCCAATTGTTTGTTTTTCGAGTTTTCAAACTTTTTCTGTGGAAAGTAAGAGTGAATATTTTACATATCTACTACTACGTTTTGTAAGAACTTATTCCTGTGCCTTATTCTACACGACATGAAGTTCCTTTTGAGCTAGTTCGAAATTAAATTAGAGGGAACTCATTATGTGAAAAACGAGTTTATTTCCAAGATGGCGTTGTTTGAAATATGGACCCCATGGGTGCTGGTATGATGGACCCGGGTCCATATTACCAACAACTGATTTCGATGATGTAATAATAATGTAAGAAATCTAAGAACTTTCTTAGTGCACCCCTACACCATAAGAAGAATCGCCATGCAAAATGTCAGCCCTTTAGGTCCAGCGGTTTGGTATGTGCGTTGTATGTCAGTGAGACAGTGAGTCAGTTACGGAACTGTTTTATATATATAGATAACTAGCATTATTGCCCGGCGTTGCCCGGCTAGATATATAGATATAAAATTTTTCATGCGTTCCATCAAAAAAATACTGGGCTGCACCCCCCGCAAAATAAACACTTCGTCCCCCCCCGTCACCCCCAGACCAACTCTCAAACCACCCCTCAGAACAAACCTCTTTTCCCCCGCGTATCGAATTAGACTGGTTGTGGTAAAGGGGCTGTATCCACATTTCAGAGGCGCGCTTAGGGGCACAAAAATCATTAAAAAAATTAATTTAAAAAAAACTAATTGAGCCCCAAATTTCGTTTTTCCTGATTTAAGTTTCTTGGGTCCTAAACACTAACTGTGCCGAATTTGGTCCCGGTGGGTGAAACAGTCTATGATTCTATAGCGGACAAACAAACAGACAAGCTCTTTTATATATATAGTGTGACGAATTAAAATAATTCGCACAATTAAAACATACGCTGCACACATGGAATTGTCGCAGCTGACCGACACGCCCCCCTCTTTAATGTATAGCAGGTGACGGCGAGCTGGAACGAAAAGAACACAAAGCGGTTGGAAAAACATGACATCTAGGCGGAACAGAAATTCGCCACGGTGCTCCAGATTAATCACGCAGGACCACCGGGAAGCCAGGAAATCACGAAAATTTCAGCTTGCCTGCCTGCAAATCGGAAAGTCTAAAAATTACATCACCATTAGCAGATCCAATAGGAGACGAGTTCTCTGGACGGAGCGAGAGAGTCCAAAAATTAGACGGGACGAGAAAAAGTTAGTTAGCGATCTGCTAAGCTGTGGTAGACTCCTCCGACCATCCAGGGTCGAAAGAAAAGGCTATACGCGGACTTGCGTAGTCGGCGGCTTATTTCTCACGAAGAGAACTTTTAGCTTCGGCTAGGAAGCTTGGTTACATTTCGACGAGGTCTCAAGACGAGATCATCAGTCCGGATCATCCTGATCCTATAAAGTGCCTCGCAGTCATCCGCCCTGCAGGGAGCGAAAATCGAGGGACTTGCTCTAATTTTAATGAACTATTCGATAATATTGAACTAGCGGAACTTCAGGTGGTAACTCCTCCTAACGGACTCAGTCGTCATCTTAGAGGACTATCATTAACTGTGTAACGGATCATCAATCTCCAAATTTTCTCCTCCGAATTGAAATAAATTCGTCGATTTTAATTTATTTGGCTGTGATTTTTTGTTGATTCGATTGCTACCTCGATCAACGCGTTACAATAGATATATATACATACACACACACATACCTACAGTAAGTCGTCGACTTACGCGTTTAATTCGTTCCCGAACATTCCGCGTATGTAGAAAGCGCCTCTGTCGGAATTTAGAAGGTAATGCGGCGCTCGTATCCGGCGCCTGTGCGACCCACAGCTGGATTCCTGTACCAAGTGGTGTGAACCAAGTGTAAGCTTTTCGACCATCATCGTGTGGACAGTACCAGCCGGCATTAATGACTAAGCATCGAGACGAAATACGCTTTTTAATCATTTTCAGTGAAACACTTTTTATTTAAATATGGAAATGGTACACTCATATATTATATTATACAGTACACGAACATATTATAAAATACTAATAGTACACATACATAACTGTGCCATTTAAAATAATCTGATGATCTGCAGACATTCATGACGGATTTGTCCAATGATGTTTGTACAACTCGAAGCTTGAAGGGCAGTGATCTGAACGTCCCTGGTTCGATGCAAATCCACCGCCGTTTTCACTAATGGTGGCCGGGGCGCGAAAAATAGGTCGTGGCTGCGATGTCCTCCAAGTTCTCAAATTTTCCCCTGGAGGTTCGGGGTCAAGTGTTCCGGTCTCGTCACCTGACTCGGTTCAAAATGACGGGACCGATGTTCTTCGAGGCCAAGCCGGACGTCAGCCCTAGTGGTACCTCGCCTTAAAGGGAAGCTGCTTACCAAGGACCTAGGATTTGAGGACCTAGGTCCTTTGGACTCGGTGTAGGCTTTCCTACACCAAGGGGATTGGGAAACAACAACACTCGAAGCTTTCTTTTTGTCGTCGTAAATTAATTGAAAGAGCATCGTGCCCTTTTGAAAACACTCTATCGAACCGTTCGGAATCCTGGATTTTCGAATCGGCCAACCCGTCGTCGATCCTTTTGAAACACTCGGCTATTTGGTTTGTCTTAAATCCTTTTGGTTTTGGAGACTCAAGTTCTTGCACTTCCTCTTCGTTTTCAATGGGTTTTATGATGCCATTCGAATCGAAAGCTAACTTGAGTACTGCGCGCCAAATACACGACCGTCCGCTGTCCGTCGCACGCATGCAGGGCTGCCAATCAGTCGTGTATGGACTACTGTAAACGAACGAAACGACTGATGTCTACGAGTTTAAAAAAAAAAAAAAAAAAAAAAAAAAAAAAAAAAAAAAAAAAAAAAAAAAACTGTAAAAAAACCGCGTTAACTGTTTATTTGAACGGTCGTCAAGCCCCAATTTCAATCTCCATTCCTTGCGTATCCAAAAATTCCCGGGTACACCCGCATTTTTCCTACCGGCGACTATTTCCGTCCCGCGCGCGCCTCCCCGCCAAGAACAATGGGCCGGCGACCACGTGACCGGCTGACGTCACGCCCGCGTCGTAAACATGTTTACGTCTGGGCCGAGAGTGGGAGAGAGAGAGAGCGAGGTGTAGGATGAGTTCAAAAGCGGGCACCGGAATCGGTAATTAGCTCGCCAAAGGAGAAAGCCCTTCCGTCAAAACAGAATAATTAAATGAGGGTTTCGGAAGAAGGGGAAAAAAAACGGGGGCTCTCGTGTTCTTCGTCAGAAACGGAAGCGAGGCCTTTGTGCACACGGAGGATCGAATACGCAAAAAAAAAAATACAGTCGAACCTCCATATATCGAAGTAGCAAGATGCCGGAAAAAAATTCGATATATAGAAATTTCGATATACAGAATTGATCTTAGTTTTATCATAATTCTTCTAAAACATTAAAATGAAAGTTAATTTTCGTATACGAAACTCCATTTCTAATTTATATGCGAATCACATTAAATGAAAGTTAATTTTTGAAAGTTAATGAAGTTTTAGTGGACTGAATAAATGCGAGCATTTCTTAGATGAACTTTCCGCAAAACTGGCTGTTCAGCAAGATATTCGTAGTTTTTTTTTTTTTTTTAAGAATATAACTGTGATCACTGTAACCACTGTCTGGATTATCGTTTTTTTTAAAGGTATACAGTACTCAATCTGTTTTATTAATTAATTTTTTAGTTATTAATTAATATGACAGATTGAGTACTATATACCTTTAAAAAAAACGATAATCCAGACAGTGGTTACAGTGATCACAGTTACATTCTTTAAAAAAAAAAAAAAAAAAAAAAAACTACGAATATCTTGCTGAACAGCCAGTTTTGCGGAAAGTTCATCTAAGAAATGCTCGCATTTATTCAGTCCACTAAAACTTCATCAGGGACATTTTCCGAGAATTGAAGTCCACGAAGAATTGTTTCAAACGCCAAAAATTCGGAGATTTTATTCTAAAGTGGAATAAAATCTCCCAATATGTCATGAAAAAAAATTTCGATATATAGAGATTTTTTTTCGATATATAGAGACAGTTTCTCTATGTAATGAACATGGAGATTTGCTAAGAGTTCAATATATAGAAAATTTCGATATGGGGAAGTTCGATATATGGAGGTTCGATTGTAATTGATTTTCTATAAGCTTTTATTCGTAATATCTTAGTTGGTAGCGTGAGAACATATATACAGTCGAACCCCGTTGTAACGAACTGCAAGGGACCAAAGGTTTTGTTCGCTTTATGCAGTGCTAAGCTATATCCTCACAAAATGTATGATTCAGTAGTTGCAATGAGTATTCAATAATGATGTATTTTTAAAAAATGATAAAATCTATTAAAAGTGATCATTAATGAATTAAATCCACTAAAATCGATTACATTAATCTGACACAATACTCATTAAATTACGTACAATAGGAAAGATACGGGACCGAAATTTTCGTTCGTTATAGCTGTGAGTTCGTTATATACCGGGTTCGCTATATACCGGGTTCGCTATAACGGGGTTCAACTGTATATACTAGCTGAATACCCGTCCTTCGCTACGGAGTACATTCAAATTAAATACAACGGTCAATGTATGCGATTAATGACAAAAAATATATAGAGAGAGGCTGTTCGCACATTTTTTAGACGATTTTGGTAAGCGGTAATAAAAAATCGTTTGCTGCAAAAGAAATAATTGCAATTGTACTATGTTTTTAAAAGTCAAAATTATCGTCTGCGGCTTGAAAGTTTTGTTTTTATTCAAAATGGCGTTTTTAACAAAGCAGTGGTTCGAAGGCTACATTTATGCTCTTTCCGAAGAGAAATATGCATACTCTGAAGAAATTCACCAAGAAGAAATTTATATCCAAGAGTTCAAGAAATATTATCCAAGTTTTCAAGCGTAAGGCATTTATTCGTTTCAAGAGTTCAACACCAATTGACTATACACACACTTCGCGCGGACCGCGAAGCAACCAGGTGGCGCTACTAGTACGCCAAAAACAAATACAATGTACTATATAATTTCAATTTGCAACATCTTGCCCCCCCCCCCCCCCGATGAACAGGAGGTTCATCAAACATTTTAAAACAGTTTTACATGCATAAATCAGGGATATCAAATAATCATATATATCAAGTAATCACATAAAGAATCATTTAAACATGAAATCAAGCAATTCAATTATAAAATATAAGAAAATACACAAAACACAATTAACCAAGTAACTTCAAATTATATCATCTAGAAAATTATAATTAATTAATACAAAGAAAAATTTCAATTTAAACATACCTCCAACAGTCAACACAGTCCTTAAATAAAAGCATAACTCTCAAATTTTTCTATTTTTTTTAAACATAAATGTATAAAGAAAATATTTATATACAGTATAAAGTATATAATAAATGTATAAAGAAAATATTATATACAGTATTCAATTTAGTTTAAAATATGTACATATATACAGTTTAATTTTAATCATTTACTCAAGATTATATAATAATTGTACAGGTCGTTTTACTACACCTGTTTCTGTTTTTATGCTACAAGATCTTATTTTGCCATCTCTACCAGGAAATACATCAACAATCCTTCCCAGTTTCCAAAAGTTTCTGGGCAAATGCTCTTGATGAATCAAAACAATATCGTTGATTTTAAATTCGCGAATCTTATTTTTACTTACCAAATGTATAGATCTTAAATTCACTAAATAATCTTTTTTCCACCTATTCCAAAATGATTGCATTAACCTTTCTCTATAATTAAACGTTTTAACTAATAATTTCCTGGAAGAGAACTGACCTTCACAGTGTAATTTTACTGCTGGTAGATTCGTAACTCTTCTACCTAAAAGAAAATGAGCCGGCGTTAAAGGAATCGGCTCGTCACTAGTGGTGTAAACATAAGTAAGTGGTCTGGAGTTTAATACACCTTCAATTTCCGTAATGACAGTCTCCAGCTGCTCTCGTGTCAACGATGATTTTCCAAGAGTTTTTCTTAGGGCAACTTTTACAGAACGGATCAGTCTCTCGTAAAATCCGCCCCACCACGACGCCTTTTCAACAATATAGTTCCACGTAATTCCATGTGTAGAATAGAAGTCTTTCACCTTAGGATCACTGATTGTTGACCACCAATATTTCAGCTCGAGTTCAGCACGCTTAAAGGTACGTGCATTGTCGGAGTATACTGTAGAACACAGTCCACGTCGTGCGACAAATCGCCTAAAAGCTAACAGAAAAGTTTCTGTTGTTAAGTTTCTAACTAATTCCAAATGCACAGATCTCGTAACCGCACAAGTAAAAAGTAAAATGTACTGTTTATCAGGACTGTCTCTGATATATAAGGGACCACCGAAATCCATTTCAACCACAGAGAAAGTTGGTGCTTGTTCGATGCGATTAGCAGGAAGAGGGGCAGTAATCTGTGTTCCAGGAACCGAGTTAAGTCTTTTACACACAATACATTTTTCAAGTTGATTTTTTATGACTTCTCTACCTTTCGTCAGCCAAAATTTTTCTCGTAACTGTACGATAGTATTCGACACTCCGGCGTGGAAAACTTTTTCATGAGCATCCCAAATCAACAGTTCAGCAAACCTGTCCTTGGAAGGGATTATTATAGGATGTTTAGTATAAAACTCCAGATTAGACTTTTGCAATCGTCCTTTTACTACTATCAGATTATCATCAGAAAGCATAGGGTTCAAATCAAGAATTCTCGATTCCCTAGGGACTTTTTTTCCTTCTTTAAGACATTTGAGTTCATCAAAATAATATTTCCTTTGGATTTGTCGAATCCACATTTTCTCTGCTTCTTCCAATTCTTCTGCTGATAACTCATCAAAGTTTCGATCTTCCTTCTTATTTTTAGTGTTAGAAAAAAATCTTTTAACCCATGTTGTTATACGACAAACTTTTTTAATAGAATTGTACTTTTCCAAATCCAAGATAAATTCCACGTTAGTGGTGTATTCGATAGCACAATGCAGACTTAGTTCAGGTTTTGATTTTTGTTCTTCTGCAACATTATTCACTTCTTTTTTAGTAACAACACAATCACTTCTAGGCCACTTATCTTCAGGCAATGACAAGTATTCAGGACCATGCCACCATTTCCAAGATCTCTGTAAGTCTCTAACACTACAACCTCTAGTTAAAAGATCAGCAGTATTACTCTTACCCTCACAATGTCTCCAATCTATAGGATTCGTAAACTGTTGAATTTCCATTACCCTATTACAAACAAAAGGTTTCCATTTCTTAGCAGACCCTTTTATCCAACTCAAAACTATTTTTGAATCAGTCCAAAGAAATATAGTCTGAAACGAGAAAATATTCTTCAAATAACTAACAATCCGCGAAGCAATTAAAGCTCCCATGAGTTCAAGTCTAGGCAACGTTAACTTTTTCAAAGGACTAACTGTACATTTAGACAAGATAAATGAGGTCAATATCTCACCACTATCATTCTCGAATCGAAAATAAGCAACCGCACCGTACGCTACAGGAGACGCATCACAAAACACATGTAGCTGCGCATTGGAACCAGTGTTGCCAACTTGGGGGTTTTGCCCCTAAATTTGGGGGAAAATTAGATGAAAAGGGGTGTTTTTAGGGGCCATATTTTCTTAGGGGTATTTTGAGGGGGGGAAATTTTTTAGGGGCATTTTCTAGGGGGGACATTTCTTTTGGCGCAATTTTTAGAAGTTACCTATTTTTAGGGGAATTCTCTATGGGGGACTTTTTAATGGGGGTTTTTAGGAGCGTAGATTTAAAGTTCATTAAAAAATATTAGAAATTAACTCTTCAGTTCAATTTTAGTCAGGTTAATTTCAAGTTTACTGCCACTTTCTCTCTATAAAACGAAATAAAATAAACAGTCAAAATACAACCATAAACAAATTTTATCATTTTGCGCGGCAATCACGACACGCGGGTCGTGGCAAATGGCGACTGTTTTGTGTTACTTTTACTGTGTTTTTCAGTTTTCTTTTGTGGTCTTTCCGGAAATTCTGCATATTTCATTCGAATATAATTATATAATGATAAAGTAAGTAGTGGCAGTTTTACTTAACGGCGACAGAAAATGAAAATTTTCGGTTCGTGGCACGTGGCGTCGAGCAGTTTTCCCGCCCGAAACTGAACTTTATCAACTTCCAAATTAAGTACCTTTGTTTTCGTGATAGTCTGATGGAGTTTCGTGTTTGTGTGGATTCGTGTTACGGTCAAGATTTTCTGGAAGTGAAAGTGTCAACAGTTGAGCTGTGTTTGGAGATGACCCTTGCGCCGTCAGCTGTGTAAAAAAAAGGGGGTGAGTACTGCTTTTAGATACTCAAAGTTGCATTGTTTTTTTGTTTTTTTTTTGGATAGGTATTTTTAGGAAATAATTTTAAGTTTTAAGTTGTGATGAATTGCTGGAAAAATACTTCAGTGCAATTGTTTTGTGGGGACAAAAGTAGTGTATTTTGCAACCGTAGTGTTTATATGTAACGTGTGAATGGCTAAACTAGCTATAATGCAAGAAGTTGTAATTCTTGTGGAGGGTAAAAACTACCCTGGTTGTATTGCCTAAAATGTTTTTTAAAAAAATAGATACAAGTGGTATTTTTTTTCTCAATAATTTTTTGAAACAGTTATTATTTGAGTTTTTTGTTATTTTTGGGGTAAACTACCTGGCACAAACTGTTTGGTTTAAAAAAGAAATACAGTGGTATTTTTTTTTGTTTCTCTCGATAATTTTTTTAAAACATGTATTGAGAGTTTTTGAACGTTAACTAACGTTGTTAATTAGAAGGTTCTAATTGTTTTCAAAGGTTAACTAAGCTAGTGCCTTTGTGGATTGGAAATACAAACTTTATTTTCCGGTAAATGCTTGTAGCGGTATAAGTGTTGATTAACGTTTACTACTTGGTTATTAATTGAGTTGTTTTATATAAAGGTTGACTAAACTAGTGCCTTTGTGGAAAATATACAAGCTGTATATCTCAATTATATTAGCGGCATAAACGTTAATTCAACGACTTGCCATGTAGAAGTATTGTTTTGTGTGTTATTGAATGTTAAAAAGGTTAATCTAATGTTTTGATTTTGAAAAAGTTATTATTGCAATTTGGAAAAGTTAAGCTAAAGTGTTATATATGATTTTTTTGGTATGTTATTTGTTTATGGGTATGATCCCATTGTAAAATACATGGTTTCACGAAAAAAATTTAATTGAAGGTGTTTTAGTTATTTTGAGTTTTTTTTTTAAATTTGCCTGACTTGTGCTTATAAATTTGTGTTTGGTTTCGGTGTGTAAAAATGGCTTTCCTCAGTAAAGGGAGAAAGGCGGATTTGAAAATTTTGGCGATGAGGTTGGGTCAACAGCCCGCCCCAGATGCATTAATAATCCATCTAAAAAATTTAATAGAGAGTAGTCCAAATTACGAGGAGAAATTTGTTAGGGGTCTTCTTGAAACCATTATGCAAGACAGATTACAACAGGAAAAAGCGGCTCGGGAAAGGGAGGAGACAGAAAGAGATAGGATTTTTGCTATAGAAGAGGCGGAAAGAGATAGGATTTTTGCTATGGAGAAAGCTAAAATAGATAGGATTTTTGCTATGGAGAAATCTAAAATAGATAGGATTTTTGAATTTTAAAAATTGCGAATTATATCTCAAGCCCGTTTGGCGACCCCAGAATATCCCCAGAATACGGTAAGGGAAACAGGGAATTTTGATTCTGAGCAAATGGAAGAGGGGAAGAAGACTCAAGTAGACTCTGCGGATATTCCGGAAGCGGAAAAGCTGTCCGGGGGAAAAATAGTTTCTCAGTCTGAGAAGAAAGAGGTAGATTTTTGCTGTGAAAAATCTACCTCTTTCTTTCCGCGAATTTGGGTGGAGACGAAAGGGGAAAGTCTAGTTGAGTCGGGAAAAATTACGACAGAGGAAAATGAGGGAGTACCCTTGCGGTGTTCTGAAAACATTCGGGGGGCATCTGAGAAAGGCCAGCAGAGTTGTAGGGGTGGGAAGAGAGAGTTAATGTTAGGGCAGGAGGTCGATGAACCCGATGAACCCGACTCGCGTTTGAAAGATAAGAACGAAGACTTAGGAGAATTGTTAGTGATCCCGGGAGAGTTAGGAAATTTCGGAATTGAAAAAGGGGTAATGGATATGAGAGAAAGTGAAGAGCATGAAGGTAAAAGGGTGTTAAGTTTGGAAAGGAATTTGGGAGAGGAGATAGAGATAGATGTGGAGATGGCAAATTCGGTGGTCGTTTTAGAAGCTGAAATTTCGGTTAAGAGATCAGGGTTACCTGCAAGGGCCAAATGGTCCAATCCTGAGAGTTCCGGTTTTTCTTTCGGGTTAGGAAGTAAACATCTTGCGTCGGGAGAGGTGATGAGGAAGAGTAAAGGGTTGATTTCGGAGGTAGATCGGTCGGGAGAGAGCTTTATTGACTTGTATTTCGTTTCGGGCTGTAAGCCTGGAATGAGTTGCACTATGCATCTACCTGTGGTTCACATGGGCATCACGTTTTTGTATTTTTTAATTATTAGTAAGTGGATAGCCAATGTTGAAAATCCAGATTAAATACACAGGAGGTTGATTTACCTTGTATTGCTTGTATGTGTCATTAAATTGATTTTTTGTTCATGCAATAGAAAGGTATATGATTGTTGTATTTTTGGTATGTGTATTTAAGTGTTTATTAGTATTATTTTTGTTTCTTATCAGTGAATGAATATTGATTTATGGAATTTAAGTGTTTTTATGGAAAATGTCATCCCGTACAAAATAAATGCACTGAACGCGGATTTAATAGGTAAATAAAGTTTCAAAATTTTGGTTATGTGCTTTGTTAAATTTTGGTTGCAACTTGAGTGTTAAAGGTGGTGCTGGCTATGTGTTTTTGTTTCAACTCCTCTGTATGCCGGTGCACAAACTGTGCTATTTGCCGGTGCACAAACTGTGCTATTGGTGGTTTAGGTGTGGTCGACGGACAAACTTTTTCGTCTGCGAAGAAAAAGTTTCCTGGAGCGTGGAGGAGCTGTAGCGTACTGGAAATAGGGTCTTATTTTTTCCCGAAACCCCACAAGCGCTTGGAAATCACAGCTGCGTGTTTTCAAGGAATGTGTTGTTCGGTTCCACCAGTTTCGGAACCCGTGAAGGGGGGGATTAAAGACCGTTTCCCTCACAAGACGCAGCCACTAAAGCTGTCAACTTAACGATTCGGAATGTAATAAAGTTCGGCGTCTAGAAAAAGAGCTGTCAGCCAATAATCTGCCGGCATCGGCCGCCTCCTCCACCCCTTCTGAAAATCCAGACTTTGAGGGGAGACGCTTCATAGATCCCGCCCGCTGTAGACGTGTTCTTTTCTAGGCTCCTGTGTATTTGGGCTGGGAATGGGCCCAGGAGTGCGCAATGTGAACCTGCACGTAAATTTACGTGAATATGTCTGAAAGTGTCTAATGATTAATTTTGTTTAAATTTTTTTTGTTAATAAATTGTTGAGTTTTTGTTTTAAAAATTGGCTTTCGTTTTGTAAATTAGAACTCTGTCTTTCCTTGGTATGGATAACTAGTTGTGAAAATTGTTAAAAATGCCTCAGAGAGTTAACAGCCTTGTCGTGATGCCACAATATACATGTACGTCATCAATACTTTCACGGACAGATTCATTTCAATATTTTAGAAAGGGAAAACTAACATTTGATAAAACAGCTTCGACCTTTAGCCAACTCGAACATTCAGTCCTTATTCTGGGACCTTGTGTAATTCGATTTATTTTATCGGTCAACTATCTGTTTTTCTTTTTTTTTTAATTTGAACGCATCCCCTATCTTTAGCCGAGATAATCTTTTACATCTGGAAGATTGTCAACGTTCAACAGATTTCCTGATTCGGACTCCTGATCAGGATTGCTACATCAGAATTTCGATAAGCCTCTCTTGATGACGTGTTCGCTCCTCCTGAATGAACGATCTTATTGCAAATGATCTATAATGCCTCAATAATGTTGTCATCAACCGATGCCATCCATATTTCTCTATTGTAAATTCAGTAACTCAGTTATATAACAACGTTTAAGTCTAGACCCGTGATGTTAACTTGGCACATTAAGGTGCGACCCAAGGGGGGTGTACCAAGAAGAAGTCACGTTTGCTGCCCACCTTTCATAGATATCTTGATGTGCATAGGATATCTTCTTCCCTACACGTTGAAAATATTTATTTATTTGTAACATAGGATTACGTTCTTCCATAACGGTCTTCCGGAAAGGAAAATTTCAGACTCTAAAACCGTCCGTCCGTACCTCGTGGGGCAGCGCGCCAAAACCCAGTCTGTATCGCTTGGACAAGCAGTAAACAGTTAAACTGAAAAGTACCAAAATGCGTCAAAATTTTGACATACATACAGAGGCTGTTCGCACATTTTTTAGACGATTTTGGTAAGCGGTAATAAAAAATCGTATGCTGCAAAAGAAATAATTGCAATTGTACTATGTTTTTAAAAGTCAAAATTATCGTCTGCGGCATGAAAGTTTTGATTTTATTCAAAATGGCGTTTTTAACAAAGCAGTGGTTCGAAGGCTACATTTATGCTCTTTCCGAAGAGAAATATGCATACTCCGTTATCCAAAAACGATGTGAGAGTCATGGTTTTTTGATATCAAAAGCGTTGATAGGTAATATCGTCAACAAGAAAGGAAAAAAAACCGCAAATTGGAGCCTCAAGTGGGACAAGAATTCCAAACAAGTATCCAAGGAAAAAACGGACATCTTCGACTATTGCAAAGGTACGTTGTTTAATGTTAAAAGAAAATCCCCCTAGTCAAAGGACAGTTGCAAAATCATTAAAATGCTCGGTGTCCACTGTAAACAAAATGATAAACGTTGATTTAAATCTTAAGAAAGCGAAAAAACGCAATATGTATCGTCTTCTTCCAAATCATATCGCTGAACGCAGGACACGCTGCAGAATTCTATATGAGAAACACTTATCCAAAGAAAAATGGAAAACAATTGTCACAATAGATGAATCATGGGTGTATTTAAATGATTGCAACAAAAAAAGAGCCATTTAGTATCATAAAAGGGGAGAAAAAAATTTAAGTACATGGTTCAAAGAATCGAAAGAAAGTTTTTCTAAGGGATTCATGATTGTTGCTGGTTTTTCTTATAATGGCAAGTTAAAAATATAGAGAGTGGAAAAATGTGTGAACAGCCTCTGTATATATACGTACATATATATAGATACATATATACATAACACATACATACGTATTTACATACAAAAGAGGTAATCAACGATAAGTAATCTTACGTTAATAACCCGCGGTAGTTTCGTTAGAAGAGAGTACATGATTTTTTTTTCTAAATTTCTCGTGGCGATAAAAGTATTGATAAATGCAGACCTTACTGAAATCCCAAAAATATTTTATAGCTCAGTCAGATGAATTTATTGGCTATTTTTGATGAAGTGGCCTTGCCATAAAATAGAAACTATCTCATGAGATATGTAAGATGTATCAGCTTACCATAGTGGCTAGTGTTGTATCTAAACTTTTTATATTTCTTATTTATTTCAATTAATCATTCAAATCAAACAAAGCAGTTTTATTTATTTTAAACTTATAACTTATATTTAAAACGTATAGTGGTTAGTATTGCGTTGTGTAATCAATCTCCTAACTAAAACAATAACCTAGATTCTGTGGCTAACAGAAATTCACAAAGGATTATTCACAAAACATGACAGACACAATTTTAACTGAGGGAAACAAACCAAAATTTTTATTCATTACTATTAACATAAATTAATATAATCTAATCACCTTACGTTAAGGGAAGGGTGGACATTAAAAATTATTTTTTTTACTTTTCATCATAGAGATACGAAATTTTGTACATATGTACATTTCACTATAAATAAATAGAATACCTTAAAAAAATTTCCAATCTCATTATAATTTTAAGATTTTTTTTTTAAAAATTTGAAATTTATAAACAAAATTTTAAAATGCTCCTTGTTACTTAATTTTTGAGATATTTCCTCGATTTTGCATTTTAATCTCTTTTAACTGTATAACAAACAAATCTGGGTATCAATTATTTAATCCCTTGAATAGTTAATTTTTGAGAAAATTTTTTCTGAATTCCATATCGATTTTCATCAAAATTTTGCCTTTTGAAAAGTTATAAATCAAATTTAATTACCTTAATGAAGTCGAATTGTAAAATGCATACCCAGTTTTTTTGTAAACAGCATCAGGATTCTTCCTTATCAATTTCATGAATTTTGAACAAAAATTAAGTAGCATGGAGCATTTCAAAAATCTAAAAACCTTGAAAAATCTGTTGAAAAACAGATTTAAAATTTATTACTACACTTACCCATTATAAATTACTTTGTAGAAGCTTCATAAATGATTTTTGACTTGAAAAAAATTATTTTGGTACTAATAATCTACAGAAATATATATATATATATATATATATTGCAATAACACAATCAGTATTAGAATGACAAGATTTTCTCAAATAAAGGTCCACCGTTCCCTTAAACACTAGAATTTAGAGAAATCGTATCTCTTTGCCTTAACTCCTTTATACCTCAATATACACATACATATTAGTAATATCCCTCGTTCTACTTGTAAACATAAAACATTAAACTATATCTCTCATAATAAAAATTAATAATTATCACTTTGAACAGCATAATGAAAAATAAAAATAGCCACAATAAAAAAAAATTTTTAAAAATTTAGATTGACTGACCAAAAAACCTTAAAAAATATTAAATTAAATTAAGCCATGGCTAAAAAAAAATTTTAAAATAAAACTTAACTGAAAGCGGAGTTTGAGCCTCGAGGCAACTTAAAGTAACTAAATCTTCATCAGACATCGGGAAAGAATCTACTCCAGCTCCAGGTCTTTACTCTATATTCTCCATAATGGCGTTCTTCGAAAATTCTCTTCAGCTCCGAACAACCGGTAGCATTGATCAGTGCAGAGACATCTAGCTAGAGCTTCCGTCAACCAGACAACCAGGAAAAAGGAAAAGTCCCCGTATTTTTTGTGTGCTGCCCTTTTATAATCTTTTTTTTTAGTCCATTCCACGTGGTACTTTTAATTACATCATCTGTGCTGTTACTCGCCTCAAGCATACCCAAGAGCTTCTCTGACCCTCTCACATCCGGGTACAACCATAGGGGGAAACCCCATGTGGTCCTCTTATCAGCATATTCCTTTGCAAAAAGTGGGCAAAATCGTCTCTTTTATTCAATGCAACTGAATAAACTGTATCGCCATTTTTTAAAAGATTCTCGAGAAGCACTTCTGTGTTTCAAACCAATACGTGATAATTTAATATATATATATATATGTAATGAAATAAGATCAGATTACAGAAATTATTAGAATAAGAAATTTATTTCCGAGTGGCTAGGACATACATCTTATCTATTGGACAGCCAATACCCGAGTGATTCCCGGGGTTTGCGTATAGAGGTATCTGCGGTTGAAGAATTTGCTGAGCAAAGATGTTTCTTGCAAGCTGCATCAGTTGTGCAGGACGATCGCCTTAACTGGGCATAGAAAAGAGGTCGGACGGTTTCGTGGCTTGCCCAGGGATTGCTGACGCTATGAAAAATATTCCTGGGTTCTTGAAAACAGAATTTGGTAATGCCATCTTAAGCATGGGAAGGAAAGAAAATTTACAGGGGTCAACTTAAATTTTATATCTTTCATATATATATATATATATATATATATATATATAAAAGGAAAAAAAATTAAGCGTATAAAACTTAAAAATAAAAGGGGGAAAATAAATAAAAATACTAAACGAAGCTTAATTTTTAAAAAAAACTTTACCTTGCGTCAGTCAATCCACATGAAAAAAAAAATTAAAATAAATTGAAATTGTTAGTCAATCAAACACTAAAATACATTAAATTCTTGCATGTTACATTTAGTACATAAAACATGATTTATCATTTGCTCAACTTTCATGAGTGTCACTACAATTAATTCGCGCGAAAATTAATCTAATGACACTCATCAAAGTTAAACAATAGGTGGAGAAAATTATTAAGGTATTTAATTCGCTGTATATTTAATTTAAATTATTTAATTTATAAGGCGATACACAACACTAGTTAAACTCAGTTTATAAAATTTTCCAAATCTATTAATTCACTTTGATTTCTTCTTTTCTCTGAACTACTCAATTGCCGAAAATTTATTTCTTTAATAAACATTTATATATTTATATATATATATATATATATATATATATATATATATATATATATATATATATATATATATATATATATATATATATATATGTGTGTGTGTGTGTGTGTGTATATATATATGTATATTTATATTTATATATTTATATTTATATGCATACAGTGGTACCTCGACTTAAGAGTTTAATTCGTTCCATGACGGAGCTCGTAACTCGAAACACTCGTAACTCGAATCAATTTTCCAAATTGAAATGAATGGAAATGCCATTCATTCATTCCGGGCTCCCCCAAAACACCGCAATTTTTTATTTTTTTACATCTTTTTAAATTTAAAAAAATGTGCTTATAAACGACGAACATTGTATAAAAACGCAATACAATAGAATGTACTGCAATAGATTTGTTTTATTAAGTGTAATGTACAACATTTACCTTAGAGATCAGACTTGAAGATGTTGATGGAAGAGAAGGAGAAAGGTTGTACTTAAAAATTAAATCATATTCTTTGATTTTTGACCTCTTCGCCCCACTTTCCTCACTTTCACGTTTATTACCAACTGCTCTGTTAAAGTGAACGAGTGAGACACGGAAGCTGGACGATTGCTGCTTCTTTCAATGTAGCTGCAATGTCCAGATTCTTCTTTCAGAATCCTAAGAACGTTTTCTCAGAATCTGTAGAAGGAGGAGAGCTTGAGATCCTAGTACCAAGGCCATCCCATCCCCTAGATTCCATGGGGAGTTCCAGTGTGGGGGAGGGAATTGAAGCTATCTCTCTGAGAGAGATGTTGGGAGCTGTTCGGTTTCAGAGGGCGACTCAAGTTTGGGCAGAGCAAGCTTCCCCGGGTGGTATATTGAGTGTTAATCTCTCGGTTTAAGACTGCATAGTAGTCTCAGAATAATATGTATACAATTGTATAATAATTGTACATAAAGGTTGTAAATATTATATGATTCTTGTGTTCTCGTTTGATGAGCACGTAACATGGTATTCGCTGCTCAAACTGGCTGTGGGATATCTGAAGTTTGCTCGTAACCCGAATTTTAGCTCGTAACTCGAAGAAAAAAAACTACTGAGAGAATGCTCGTATCTCGAAAAACTCGTAGTCGAGGTATCACTGTATATATATATATATATATATATATATATATATATACATACAGTCGAACCTCCATATATCGAACTTCCACATATCGAAATTTTCTATATATCGATATCTAAGCAAATCTCCATGTTCATTACATAGAAAAATTGTTTCTATATATCGAAAAAATCTCTATATAAGGAAATTTTTTTGAAGACAACTTGGGAGATTTTTTTCCACTTTAGAATAAAATCTCCCAATTTTTGGCATTTGAAACAATATGTCGTGGACATCAATTCGCGGAAAATGTCCCTGATTAAGTTTTTAGTGGACTGAATAAATACGAACATTTCTTTGAACTTTCCGCAAAACTGGCTGTTCAGCAAGATATTCGTAGTTTTTTTTAAAAAGAATGTAAGTGTGATCATTGTAACCACTGTCTGGATTATTGTTTTTTTAAAGGTATGTAGTACTGAATAAATCTTTCATATTAATTCCTTTTTAAGTTATTAACTTTCATTTAATGGGATTCGCATATAAATTAGAAATGGAGTTTCGTATACGAAAATTAGCTTTAATTTTTTTTTTTAGGAGAATTATGATAAAACTAAGCTCAATTCTATATATCGAATTTTTTTCCGGCAATTTGTTTCTTCGATATATGGAGGTTCGACTGTATATATATATATATATATATATAACATTATAAGTTTAATCTTGACATTATAAGTTGAATCTCGTCTATTATAATTACCTATAAACATTTTTTATGTTTTGTTATGTAATTGTTTCTAATAACCTTTAGCCTTACGTTTTTCTTCATCTTTTAAAGAAGTTGCTCATCGTAGTCGTTTAGCTGAATATAACTGTAGTCAGCAGAATATGATTTCTATGGTAAACATCTTTTAAGCACAAAAAGAGGGTCAAGAATTTGAATTCCATACAGAAACGTAATTTCAATGTCAATTTCAACACCTCCCCTTCCCGATTACCTTACACAAGAATGATTCTGTTGACAGTCTTCACGTATTCGGTAGTATAACAACTAATACGCATAAAAGTCTGGGTCGATGTATGTATACCTTGAACACCACTTGATAGGATGTAAATTATTTAGTGCTGCCATCTGTTGGCAGATATAAACACTATTAACTATACACAATTTTAAAATTCTACAGTCGCAATTTTATATTGATCAACTATCAAATTTTTAACGAATAATGAAAATAGAATAACAATTTTGATCTGCTGGATGAAGAAATTCGTTGAAACACTCAAATATGAGGGACCATCTTTGGTATTTTACCGTTGAGTCTGCTATGTATTAGGAAATAAAAAATCGCTGATCCGACCACTGCTTGTTTCTGACTCTTGCAGTGGGAGGAGTCAAAGTTGACAGATGGAGAATTCCCCCCCCCCCCTCCTTTAGAAGTGACATTTGAAGGACTGTAATGACTCTCTGGGGCCATCTCCCCTTTTCTGATAAGACAATCAACTGGTAACGTTTGAGAATATCTAGCAGTGGCCAGCTACGCAACTTATTGATAATATTTATAAATTTAACTAGCTGAATACCCGTACTTCGCTACGGAGTACATTCAAATTATATATATATATATTAATAAATACAACGGTCATTGTTGTATGCAATTAATGCAATATATATATAAATCGTAACGGATATTTTTATAGACAAAATAATATAAAAGAAAATATTCAAATTAAATCTAATAGAACATACTAAAGAATATAGTACAGTTTGAGGAACATTTCTTTTACTGTATTTTAATACTTTTTTTGGATAATGTCCAATCGCCTGCCGCATTAGAAAGAAAAAAAAAAATTTTGTCAATTTATTTCATTGTTATGCACGTGACGCAAAACTAATTTAAAGTACCACAAAAAGAAAAGGAACCATGTGATCAGCATTTATTAAATTAAATTCTAAAAATAAATCTTTAAAAATCCACCAAAAATCAAAAAATGGAGGTAGAGATTCGAAAAAAAAATTATGCGGTCGGGGGACCCCGTCAGGAACAAAGTTCCTTACGTTACTTTTTCAACTCTAAACGCGATTTAATATGGAGATTTTAATTGATTATATTAGTGTATTTTTAAAATAACAGAAACGAACAACTTCTGTTTTTGTATTATTATTAAAATAATGAAAGTGCACGCATATATTTTGATTGTATGTTCTGGAAAATATGAATAAACAATCTAAATCTTCGTATTCAAATTCACTGCTTAGTATACTTCTTGCACTAATTGGATTTTGACAAGCATTTATGTAGGATGAGTTATAAAGTTGCTGTCGAAGGACTGATGCAGATATTTGAAGATGTAAAATTCTTATGAGAGACGAAAAAATGCAGTTACCGTCGCCAGCAATGTCTATTTCATGATGAAATAGGACGTTTGGCGTTGAACATTCATCATGTTCCTCGTATGGGGCTTCAAATGATGGAAAACTTGGACTCATTACTTGCTGAGCTTCAATATTTATCGGTTGTTGAATTTGAAACTGACTGTAGATTAATTCTTCACAGTTTGTATCATGGCGATCATTAGTTTCTTTATTATTTTCGATTAATACCGTCGGTAATGAATCTTCTTTCGATGATAGAACTGAGTCAAGTTCAGCACATTGCTTTTTTACTTTCAATTCATCTCTATATCTTTTAGCACGTTCAGCATTTTTTTTTTCTAAAATATTAATTCACCGAATGAGGCGTTGAAAGGCAAAGTGGTGTAAGTCACATTTTCAACTTTTTTCATTTGAGGGCAAATATGTAATCCCCATGTTCAATTTTTAGTGGAATTGTAAATAGATATTATTTGCAATATTGCAATAATTGTTATGAATTATAATTTGCTCAATTTATGGTGGAATTTTTTGAAGTTTTTGCAGTTAAACTCTTTTGACTTACACCACTTGACTTACTGACTTACACCACTCTGCCTTTCACCGCCTCAAATAATGGTGAATAAAATGCGAACGAATAACGTTCCTCAGGAAATAACCCACCCAGACAAAAAAAAAAATACCACTGTGATTGTCACAATGGCCCTCCCCACATGCCACATATACAGTTTCATCCCACTGGAACCATAACTTTTGGAATTAAGCTGACATTTTTATAAAAACAGGTAAAACATGAAAAAATAAAAATTCACCAAAACTCAGGAAATAACCCACCTAGACAAAAAAAAATTCCACTGCGGTTCTCATAAAGGTAGTCCCCACATGCCAAATATGCAGTTACATCCCACTGGAACCATAACGTTTGGAGTTAAGCTGACATGCTTATGAAAGCATGCCTGTCTGTCAATGGCCACTGCACGTAAAGCTCGAAAAAAAAATAAAAAGTCACCATAACGCAGGAAATAACCCACCCAGACAAAAAAAAAAATGAATAATAAACCGCACAATTTTTTTCATCAGAGGTTTTTATTAAAAACCGCTGATGTTTATATTTTTACTTTCTTTCAAATGCCCTAGGAGGTTGTTATGGAAACGTAACAAACCATAGAGAAAAGGTACATAGTGAGTGAATGAGGCGTTATGTTTCGCGAGAAACAGGAATACGTGCTCGAAGTATGACGTCACGTCCGCCATGTTGGACAACTCCGCATGGGCCATATAAATGTCTCTTAAACTAATGAATATTATCTCTTTGCATGTCCTGAAATCGATAGAGGAGCAAAAAATACCCTACCACAAAAATTGATAAATGCGATTTCGGGGGGGGGGGGGGGGACTTGCAGCAAAGGCATCAAAATTAACTTATTATGGATAACGGAACACGGAGGTGAGGTAAATTTTTATCTGCAGGCTTGCTTCTTTCCTTGGGCATAATGTGTTGTATGACGGAAAAGGTGCTTTCGTATGAAAAAGGGCCTGTTCACATGGGAGTCCGGTAGCGGAGCGTAAATTATTGAAATATATTTAACCAATGACAAACCTCCAAACGATTAGAAACGAACTTTTTAACGCCTATGATTGGTTTATTTTCGTCTCAACGTCATCTTTCCTTTAATGCTCCGCTACCGGACTCCTAGGTGAACAGGCCCCAAGTGTTGCCGAATATGGAACAAATTTTAAACCAAACTGATGTAAAAGAGGATACATCTCAAATGGAAGAAGTTTTCAAACATCTTTCCTCTCTCTCTCTATTCTCTGTAAAATTTGAATCCGTCCGCAATTCTTCTAAGGGCCTGTTCACATAGTAGTCCGTGGCGTGGCGTTAAGGAAAAGATGACGTTGAGACGAAAATAAACCAATCATAAAAATGTCATTGCTAATAAAAATGTCAATAATAAAAATGTCATTGCTAATCGTTTGGAGGCATATGATTGGTTTATTTTCGTCTCAACGTCATCTTTTCCTTAACAAACCAATCATACGCGTTAAAAATGTCATTGCTAATCGTTTGGAGGCATATGATTGGTTTATTTTCGTCTCAACGTCATCTTTTCCTTAACGCAACGCAACGGACTCCTATGTGAACAGGCCCTAATACAGAACGAGTTGAAGAGAATGATCCTAGTATTCTTCAATATTCATTGCTGAAGAACTTTAAAATAAAGCGGCTTGAGATCATACTGTCCAAAGTCCGCAAATCATCTGTGAAACTCTAAAATTATAATGTCCATGTGGGGCACGGAGGTACTGAATTTGCAATGTTCTATTTTCCCCTTAAGGACTTACCACACGCAAATTTGTCAAATCGTTTTGTGTTTACGAAATATTTTACTATAAGTGAAGAAATATGCGTTATGCCACACAAGTCAGCGTTTGATATTAGCAATAAAATTCCTTCGAGCAATTATACAGTGCTAAAAGCTGATGAAATGGTTCAAGATGCTGAAGACTCATTAAGTGAGGATTTAAAAACATTCCAGTTCTCTATACAGCTTGATGAGTCAACTCTTCTAGGAAATTAGGTCTTACTTTTAGTATACATGCGATTCATAAAAGAAAACAATAATTGCCAATAATTATTATTCGCTAAAAATTTGCAAACTGATGCTAAAAGAGCATCGACATTGGAAGAGTTTTTCAAAGGAAAAGAAATCCCCCTCAGAAATATCGGTTGCTACGAATGGTGTTCCAGCCATGCTAGGATGCTACAGGGAGGTTGGGGGGGGGGGGGGGGGGGCTCTTCTTGCATATTTAAAAAAAGTGGTTCCGAATGTATTCGTTGAACACTGCGCCATTCATCGTCAGCATTTAGTTGCCAAAATTCTGAGTGGACACTAGAGTATGTTCTTTTAAACAGTTCCTTGGATCACAGATTATATGGTCAACTTTGTACTGAAAACGATGAAGAATTCAATCGCTTGCTGCTTCCTACAGAAGTTTATTGGTTATCAAAAGGTGTTTGTTTGGATCTGTCTTATAGACTTCATGATTCAGTGCTAGAGTTCTTAGAAAACAAAGATGATGCTTTACGAGTAAACTTAACCGATTTCAAATATGACATAGCTTATTTGATAGACTTGTTTAATAAATTTAATGAAACAAATCAAAGACTCAAAGTCGAAGAGCTGAATTTAATCAAAACTAAAACTGTTATTTCCTTGTTTGTGGCAAAACTTCTTCTGTACAAACGAAATTTAGGACGAAGGGAATTAAGCCAGTTTCAAATTTCGTCAACAATAGTAAAACATCATGAAGACTTGATTATATATTGTCAGCACTTGTAAAGCTCTCCATTTTGACTTCAATCAACGATTTGAAGACATTCTCAATAGGAACATACTCGATTTGGTTTTGGACACTTTTTCAAGAACAAACGCAGAAGAATCTCCAAAAATACAAGGAGAACTGATAGAAGTAACAACAAATGAGGAATTGAAATTCAAACACAGCAATCAACAGTTCTGGTTGCAAAAACGTACCGACACTTTGCCCTGGAATATGGGCTATTGTACAAAAGTTTTTAGCTGCGTTTCCTTCATTACATTTAGTGGAACGTGGTTTCAGTGCGATCACAAATCTGTGCAAAAACAGGACTATAAACAGAAACCGACTACAAATACCTCTGATCGCGGTGATTTAAGAAAGCTGTTGATAAAAATAGAGCCGAACATTAATAAATTGATAGTAGTGCATCAAGTTCATCCTTCTCATTAGGATTAGTTTTAATGTCATTTGTAATTTTTACTTTAATATTATCCTTCGTTATCTTGTTTTTATGTGTGTAATGCGAATATCACTATGCTTGATTTTAATAAATAATTTTATACTTTTAAACTTCAAGGTGTCTGATTTACAACATCTTTTTTTATTATGTTCTAGGACGTAGGTAGAAATATGGTGACATAGAAGGACGCAAATATGTCAGTACATCTGTGTTTGCTCACTTATAAAGGTGAATTACCAGGGAGGCGGGGAAGGGGCGCTGAGTAAGTTTTTCTCTGAAAAGTGGGCGGTAGGCTAAATAAGTTTGGGATCCCCTGGCTTAGAGGAAGAGGAGTGGATCAAGACAGCACGTTTGCACCTATTGATGATTTTGTGGCGCCATCTCTTGTTCAAATATACAACTAGTTTTCATTATAAATATAATATTGTTACGAATTTTAGGAGTCTATTGTAATTTTGCCAAATATGAGAGTTATCGTCAAATTGGCGATGGATTTGGTGACTTATTTTGCTCGCCAACCTTCTGGACCATTCGAGGAGGTTCCGGAACTTTATAGCTGGACCGGCCGATAGAGGGCACTTTGGAAGTCTACAAATATACCTGAGATTGACATTTTAAGTCAGTGTTCTTTTCTGCTGAGACTTGAATGTATTAAAATCGCGCTAGGCGAGTATTGTATTGGAGACTCTGTTATCCTGACTTGTGTTTTTAGAGTTTTCTGCTGTATAGAAGACAGTTGTTACGTGTTTTCTGTATAAAATTTGTGCATGCGCCTGAAGAATTTACAGAATAATAAATTTTATTTTGTGTGCACTTTCTGAAGAGAATTTGTTCAATTCCATCGAACCCAGAAAACGGAACATTTTGGTGTCAGGAGTAGGGATTGAATGCCTATTACAAGATCAATGACTGATCAGACTGTTAGCGCTCAAGATTTTGAAGATAAATTTCAACAGATGATTGCTGCTATGGTGGCTATGCAAAACAACATTGCGCCAGAGATAAAGAAAGAAGTATCTGCAGGTCAAGAAGAGATAAAGAAAGAAATGTCTGCAGGTCAAGAAGAGATGAAAGCCATTCAAGAAGAGATAAAGAAGGAAATGTCGGTGGGGGTCAGTTAATTTATGAATGTAATTTCATATCGGAGTGGACTGTATGAGTTTCCATTACCAAAAGAAAATATTTAATGTACTTGTTTAAATGCAGTTAAATCAATCTTCTTATATTTTTTAATACAAATAATATTGGAATGGCTTACCTTTTACCATCATCTGAATAATTGTTGAATAAATCAATACAAAATAAGACTTCAATGCATGTATCCATACGATAAATTTAATAAATGACTTCCGTTTTTGCACATAACTTGAATTTTTTACATAAAGAATAAATATTCCGAATAAATATATCCGAGTGAGTATCATAAATCATTGACTTCAAAATGTCAAACCTTTACAAAAGAATAGGAATGGAATCGCATCCAACATAGCTAATAGCCATTTTTTTCATTGCTTAGCGTCGAATCAACAACAAAAATAAACAAACATTTTAGCTTGAAGAGAAAAAAAGTTGCATAGTGACTCCATCTAGTGAGCAAGAACTTAACTAAAATACAATGTTCAAATGCCGTAGCGCTTGTGCGAGGATTTGAACCGGGGACCTCTCGCTCTGCAGTTCGATGCGATAACCATTCAGCCATGGAGTCCATTGAGAAAAAGGTTTACTGGAGGGGACATAACGCTTTTTCGTTGCGTGACGGTTCCTGCCAGTTCATTCTACTGTACGCCGCGTAAAAGAACTTCGTTCCAAAAAAAATTTGCATGAAACTTTTGTTATGGATCATATCATTGTTTAAGACTATATTAAGGCTAAAGACAAAATCGGAATCTTTAGTTTCACAGTTTGAAAAAGCGGGAAAAAACCAACTTTCTTAAAAGTGTTCTACAATTCTCCGATTTTGACTGAACTTCTACTAACGTTATTTTATTTCAAGTTAAATTGGGGGTAACGTACCCCCCCCCAACGCTACGCCTATGCCCCCTAGTGGCACTATCTGTCATATATGAGACGAGCAGCGGCACTCACCGTCGAAACATGTGCCTTCTGAAAATAAAATCTTAAAAATACATTCCACCGCCTAGGATTGATCCTTTCAATCAAAATTCAAACAATTTTTGGAACGAAGTTCTTTTACGCGGATTACAGTAGAGTGAACTGGCAGGAATCGTCACGTAACGAAAAAGCGTTATGTCCCCTTCATAAGAGCTTTTTCTCAACGACTCCGTGGCTGAATGGTTATCGCATCGGACATTCGGAGTAACAGGTCCTCGGTTCAAATCCCCGCAAAACCGCTACGGGCAATTTTAAAATCCTTCACTGCACACTGTATCAAATTTGATACATCAGTTATTTTTCCCCTTTAAATTCAAAAGCAATATTTTTTATCCACTTGTGCACCTTGTATTAATTTTGAAACATCATACCAAAGCTTTTAATCACTGCTAGTTACATTTTCGTAGGATAGATGGCAGCAGGAATACAACTGCGATCTCAGTAAAAGATAGCCGTTCAATTCATACCAGACCTGCCGTAGTATTTGCTATATTTTCAGCATTTTAAAGTCAGTTTACATCTTTGAAAGTTTATAAATATATTTTAGAGGTACGTAGCTTTTATAATTATTAATAAAATACTTCTTTAATCTTTTATAAAAAATTCAAGTATGATTTCAATTTTATGTATCAAAAATGATACATTGTGTGCTTACGCCATTTTTTTAAGGAAAGTTTTTAACACGGAAAGAAATTAAGGAACTTATGAACAGATCATGGAGTGATCATACTGAAGATGGATCTGATTCAGAAAACGATGGCAGCACAGGTGATCCTAATTATAAACCAAACAAAGTTTGTGATGAAATTTTTGATTGTAGTAGTGATTTGGAAGATGAGGTATCATTACTTGATAATAGAGATGTTCTTGATCTGCCTAATGGTGGGAACATGCCAAAAACTAATAGAAATAATACAGGGAGAACAAAGCCTGCAATCAACTGGAAGAAAACTAATTTACTTCTAAATGATGATCAAATTTTATTCCGAGGTGACGAGAATCTCTCTCCTGAAATTATGAATTTAAACACACCTCTAAATTTTTTTAGTTATCTTTTTACAGAAGATTTGATTGAGCATATAGTTCAAGAAATAAATTTATTCAGTGAGCAAAAAAACCCAGAAAAGTGTGTCAATGTAACGAATTTAGAAATTAAACAATACATTGGAATTTGTATAATGATGTCTATTGTACATGTACCAAACACTAGGCCATATTGGTCACCTGCCATAGGCAATGATGTAATAAAAGAATGTATGTCATTAAAACGCTTTGAAAAGATAAGAGAATTTCTACATTTTAATGACAACAGTAAACAACCACCACATGATGACCCTCAGCATGATCGTTTACATAAACTTCGACCAGTTGTAAATGCTTTACTTGAAAGATTTCATACCGTCCCTATGGAATCGCGTCTTTCTGTTTAAACTTATTTTTTGTTTGTTATTGTCTTAATTCACTCGGGATTTATATTGTGTCATTGATTTATTTTTGTTGGTGATTAAATAATAAAATTAATCCGATTAAAAATTATGCTAGGTAACATCTAAATCAAAATAATTAATTTATATATTAAAATTTTTAATTTTAATAAAATAGGGAGAGAGAGAGAGCGAGTTGGTTGAATAAAAGAGGACTGCGCTTTTTGGCTTGACAAAAAGACACTAATATCATCAATAGAAATCTACATATTAAATCACGTTTAGAGTTGAAAAAATAACGTAAGGAAATTCGTTCCTGACGGGGGGTCTCCCGATCGCACAATTATTATAATTTTTTCATTTTAGTTTGAATGTAAATAAAGTACAGTTTGTTAATTTCAGTGTTTTAAATAGAGTTTTATAAGCTTATAATTTTGAAATCATGCTCTTTGACCTAAATGAAAGACAAGTACATATTGACATTTCAATACGAAGTTTTTCGTTACATGAGATTTGGCAAAAACAATTGTGGAAAGTAAGCGACACTTTTTACCATGTTTTTATTAACTCGCTTTCTTATTTGTTTGTGTTTTTGTCCAGTACAAATCTTGCAATCGATTTTTAACTAACTTCCCGACTAGCTAGACATTTGAAACTTTTAGAATAGCTCAGAACACGAATGACAATGCATTTTTTAATACTTTTAGCCATCTTTAAGTAGATTTTTACCATGTTTTTATTATTGTCTGTTGATTTTGTTTTATAGACTGGTGCAGCCATCTATCGGCCGGGACGGGAACGAAAAGTTAAACTCAAGTTAACTTCCAATTAACTTGATTTTCTTTCAAGTTGATGGGATAATTAATCAAAAAAATTTTAAAAAAGCTTTTATTAATACACTAGTATATAACCCCCGTCAAAAATGACAGAATGTTGATCAGCGTTTCAAGAGGTGATTCATCATTTTCATCGGGCATTGCTGAAAACTGTACTTAAACAGCAGTAAACAACAAAACATAACTAAACCAAAACTGTTTCAAAAGTGAATGACTCACCACACAGCAGGCATTGCCGAAAACGATACTTAAACAGCAGTAAACAACAATAAAATAAAACAAAAATAAAACGTGAAACACAATTTTATTAACATTAAAATTAAACATTAAAAATGTAGTTATTTAAAGGGAATATGAAAAACCATGGAGTAGAATGAATTCGAAATTCAGGTGAATGACTCAATTGAATAAATGATTCTTTTCAATGGATATTTTAATTTGAAGATATTTAAAAAAATAAATGGTTTTGAGCTAGGGCGTTCACATGAAATTTTCCTATTTTTTAAAGGGCTTTCAAAATATGTAACTTTTGTGGTATTATTTTTCAAGAAAAATTTCAGAAAATGCCGTCGCAATGTTAAGAGGTTCCCGACTTGGTCCGTCCCGGAATGGTTACCTACACTTTTTCTACTCTAGGCTTTTATATATGTAGATAGAATTGTCAAGTTTATATGATTCAACAGAAAATTTAAAATCATGGTATATAAAAGGTTTTATTTATCTTGTAATTATTATTATTGTTATCAGGCAAAATAAATATACACCCACAATATACATTTCATTGATTTTTAAAATAGCTTGAAAAAATCTGCTTATTTCTTATTTCTATTTTTCTTTTAACATTTTCCTAATTTTTTTTAAAAAAACAATTTTCTACTACCAAAAAATGCTCATTGGGGGTCGCGTGATTTTTTTATTTAAAGAAAGTGGGTAGCAGTCGAAAAACGTGTCCTCACAAATGCTTCTATTCCCAAGGTGTTAAAATAGGGGCTTAAATCCCATTAAATCTATCTTACTATTCACAGCTGAAGGTAAGCAAACGTATGTTAGTGAGCAGACGGGCTAATCTCGCGAACCGAGCATAGCAGGATGTCGCGACTGGTACCGATATACACGGACGGACGAGACGCGTGCACTGATGCTATCCTCAACTTTCAAAACTTTAAACTTTTTTAATTATTAAATTAAAACCGCCGAACTCAAAAGAAACTGAGAGCAGAAACAGCTGACATTCCGGGTGGGCCAGCTCCTTTCCGTTTCGCAAATTTCCACTATTTTCATGCATGCAAAATTCAACTTTTCCGTCCTCCAATCGACAAATTTTTGGAACGAAGTTCTTTTACGCGACTTACAGTTGAGTGAACTGGCAGAAATCGTCACATAACGAAAAAGCGTTATGACCCCCTGCAGAAGACTTTTCTCTCAAGGAATTCTTGGCTAAATGGTTATCGCATCGGACTGCGGAGCGAGAGGTCACCGGTTCAAATCCCCACACAAGCGCTGCGGGCAATTGTAACTTTAATTTAATTTCCTTTGTTCTGTTAGTTCTTCAAGTTTCTAGAATATTCTTTCGGGATTTACATTAGCTGCGTTTACATGGACAACAGTAATACCCGGGATTTACCCGCTAACAGGGAAATTAAGTCCGTTTACACGGGACAACATTTTCGTCCTGCTTTTACCCACCTTACCGAATGTAAAGGCAATCACATGATTCGGTGGAAGTGATCATCATACACCATCATTCCTTATTTATTAATTATTTAAATTCAGCACATGTCAGTCGCTGTTGATAATCATGGAACGTTTACGATTTTTTCTGTTGTTTTTAAAAATAAATTTAGAAAAAGAACTAGAAGATTGATACGGATATTAGATATAATCGTACGATCTGTGGCTTCATCGCTAAATTTAATTTTTCCACAACGAGGAATGAGGGCAAAATTACGAAGCTCTGTTTGGTGGGAAGAAATTGTTTTAAATTCCTGGAGTAATAAAAACTGGAAAGAAAATTTTCCAATCGATAGGTACATTCTTTTATATTATAAGATTAATTGTAAGATACTTATTGTTTTAATAAATCCTTTTATAAAATCAAAATGTAATTTTGATTTCAATTTTGTTTCAGTAATTTTTAGTCATGTATAAATAAAAAATCATAAATTGATATAAATAAATTTTTATCTGTGAAATCTAAAATAATTCATTTATAAATAAATTTTATTGTTACGTTTAATTATTGATTATACTTATTAAATTTATTAATTTTACCATAACACTTTAAATGAAAATGTTATTCAAATTTTATTGAAATGAAATTTTATGTCTTACTTTACATACCAGATGGCAGTACCAGTCTATTTATAATGTAATTGGGGAAGGGTTTTTTTTAAACACTAGATGTGGCAAATCAAGAAATAAATGAAATCCTCCGGAAAAAAATAGGCACTTTTCTACTGTTTTCTTGAAGATTACGCGATCGTTAAGGGGTTCCAGATCCCTCCATCTATCATTTGGCTGCATTTTCATGGATTCCCACATGTTCAAATCCGCCATGTTTGTTTACTACTAGCTTCCTGCTTCGAAATGCATCATGGGTAATTAGCGGGTTTTATCCTAGTTCGAAGCAGGGTCGAAATTCCACCCTGCATTTTTCCCTATCGTAGGGAAGAGGAGTGAAAAAGCAAGAAACAACCCTGCTTTGACCCGGGGTTTTGGCACATGTTAACGGCACTAGAGTGTCATTATTGCAATTTTATAATGGAAAGTGGAGAAACAGAAACTGCAGCAAGTGTAAATAATGCAAACTTAGAAAAGTAAGTTAATAAATCATATAACTTAATGCAAGTATTTACTGTTTACATTCATTTAATATACATGTGATTCGAGTGTTTACTATTTACTACGTATTTATATGCATTACAGAGAAATAATAGTGAAATTATATGCTCAGCGTCAAAAAGAGTATCGAAAGAGAAAAAAAATCCAAAATCAACTTCAGAGTGCAAAAAAAAAAAAATGTGGAAAGAAATATCCCTTTCATTGTGTCGCCCCCTAGTGGCACTATCTGTAACATGTCAGTTAAGCAGCGGTACTCACCGTCGACACATGTGCTCACTCATTCTTAAAATAAAATCATAAAATTGCAGTCCACAGCTTACAATTGATCCTTTCAATCAAACTTCTAACGTAATTAAGACCATAAATAAGTGGTCCGTGCTAGCCCTAGTGTGAATTCAACCAGCTCTAGAATGGATAAATCGCTAAAAACTTTAAATAGAACACCCGGGCGAGTTAAATCGAAACTCGTGAAGATCGAAAAATTCGCGTCTGAATTTACCGAGAAGAAAGAGAGTTTAACAGAAATCTCTCAAAAACTGGAATCTCTCTTTGAGATCAAAGGT
This sequence comes from Dolomedes plantarius, assembly GCA_907164885.2. Classification (NCBI taxonomy): domain Eukaryota; kingdom Metazoa; phylum Arthropoda; class Arachnida; order Araneae; family Dolomedidae; genus Dolomedes; species Dolomedes plantarius. The sequence continues at coordinate 15,038,392 of OU015497.1, read as the reverse complement.
GATATTAAGAACTTATACGAGGAATTTTATGCTTTAAATCTATCAGATGGAGAAATCGAAAGTAGCGAAACTGCATTATCTGAACTGGAGGATCTGTACGACAGTTTGGAGGTAAGCCTAAAATATCTTCTTTCGTCAGGAACTTTATCTAAAAATGCATTTAAAGATGAACTCAAATCATCATGTAATCCGAAACTACCTGACATTCCACTGCCACAGTTTTCGGGCAGTTATGACGAGTGGCCATTATTTGAAAACCAATTTAATGATCTAGTGGCGTCAAACGATTCTTTGAATGATATACAAAAGCTTCATTATCTCCAATCATGTTTAAAAGGAGAAGTGAAAGCCATTTAAACGCCCGACGATACATTTACGTCGTTGTTCAAAACTTTAAAAGAGCGTCTTGAGAACAAAAAGCTTATCGCTGATTCTTACATAAACTCTATTCTAAACATCGAAAAGATTCATCATGAATCTGCTAAAGAACTAAGAAGACTTACTGATGCTGTATTAAAGCATGTACGAGGACTGAAATTGTTAGATTTAAGTACTAACAAACTTTGTGAATTAATTCTGATCAATATTATCAGTTCAAAATTAGACAGAGAAATGAGGAAGGTGTACGAAATGACCCAGGTGACTGGCAAATTTCCTGACTGGGAAGAATTTGTGAACTTCCTAAATAAACGCTGCCAGATATTGAAAAATATGCAGCGTAGTTACTATGTTCCCAAATCCAAACCAGAATCGCAATTTAAATCTAAAAGTTTAATTCTGGAAAGGGATCAGAAAATTTCCTGCTATATGTGTGGAAAAACAAACCACGTAATCTACAAATGCAAAATATTTCATGATTTGACAGTTAAGGAACGGATTAATGAAATTAGAAAAAGACAGCTATGTTATAACTGCTTGGAACCCCATAAATTTAATTATTGTAAAAGTCTTAAAAACTGTAAAATCTGTAACAAGCGCCATCATTCTCTAATTCACCGACATGATTTAATGTCGAAACCAACTTTTGTAGTTTCTCATCTCTAACCGATAGCAATAAATTTGTGATTTTACAAACAGCCATAGTTTACGTTCGAGATTCAAGGGGAATATCTAAACCACTACGTGCGTTACTTGACTCTGGCAGCCAATCTTGTTTCATAATAACTGAGTGCGCGGATTTATTAGGTTTGAAAAAGAAAAAAGTTAATGCACCTATCTGGGATTTGAATGGTTCATCCTTAACAGTAAAAAATAAGATATCTACTGTAATTTCTAACGCTAGCGGATATTTTAAAAGGAATATTGAATTACTTGTAGTGAATAAGATTACGAACTTGACGTCATCTAAACCGCTTGAGATATCAAAAATTAAATTTCCATGTAACATAAAATATTCTGACCCACATTTTTCATCTCCAAATAAAATTGACTTGTTAATAGGTTCAGAGTTCTTCTATGAACTTACGGGAGCTAATAAGATAAAATTAAATAATGAGAATATTATTCTTCAACAGTCTGTGTTTGGTTGGCTTACAACGGGAACAATAGGGTTAACTAGAGAAACCGAGCCTGTTAATACCCTTCACTGCTGTCATGCCTCAGTGGAAATGCCAGAAATCAGTCTGAAGAAGTTCTGGGATCTTGAAACTATAGGCACTAGAGACGAATCTAATCATGACGAAGCTGACAAAGCTTTAGAGATTCATGATAAAAATACCGTTTTCAAAAATGTACGGTATGAAGTACATCTACCGTGGAAAAAAGACTTTAAGGAGTTAAATGATAATTTCTCTGTAGCTAAGAATCGACTACAAAGTTTGATACGTAGACTTAGCCAAAATCGACAGATGTATTTACAATACAAGGACATTATTAGTAATTACTTAAAAAGTGGAATAACTGAATGGGTTGAAAACTCAACAGGACCCACAAACCAAGCATTATATTACATGCCATATCAGGCGGTATGCAAACAAGATCGTCTGACGACGAAGCTCAGAATTGTGTTTGATGCCAGTGTGCACGTGAGTAAGGTCATTTATCATTGAACGATTGTTTATATACAGGTCCTAATTTAAATCCTAATCTCCTAGATTTACTGATAAATTTCAGATTACATAAAGTTGCCTTTAAATCAGATGTGGAAAAGGCATTTCTTTAGATATCCTTAACCGAGAAACATCGAGATGCAGTTCGATTTCTGTGGATAAATGAAAATCACTTTAATGAAGGAAAATTTAGTGTGGAAACGTACAGATTTTGACGTGTACTATTTGGTGTAAATGCAAGTCCCTTTCTACTGTCAGCAACCATAAAGAAACATGTAGAAAATTTCCAAAATGAATTCCCGATCACTGCGAGAATACTAGACTCATGTTTTTATGTCGATGATCTAATCGCTGGAAGAGATACGGTTGACGAAGCTTTTCAGGTATCTTACGAAGCGAAGAAGATCATGTCGAGTGCTGAATGCAGCTGAGAAAGTGGTCGACAAATGATCGAGTTTTGATGAAAAAATGGAAGGAGAAAGATTTTAGTACACATCCGATTGAAAACTCGGATAATTCAAAATCAAACATCAAAGTGTTAGGACTAAGTTGGAATACTGATGAAGATACTCTCACTGTAGACGTACGGGGATTAATGGACATCGTACAAGCCCAAAAGAACACAAAACGTTTCCTATTACAAGCGGCTGGGAAAATTTTTGATCCTCTAGGCCTAATACAACCATTCACCATTCGTATCAAGTGCCTTTTTCAAGAGCTGTGGGTTAGAAAAGTAGCATGGGATGAAGAACTTCCTTCTGGTGTTAAAAATCACTGGGAACAATGGTGTTCTGAACTTTCTCAACTTCCTGAGCTAAAAATCCCAAGACTGTATTTGAATGATCCTGATTCTGAAATAGAATTACATTGCTACAGTGATGCTAGTAAAAAGGCCTATGGAATAGCCATTTACTTACGCGTCATAAATAAAGACTACATTGATGTGAAACTACTCACATCCAAGAGTAGAGTCGCACCCTTAAAAAAAATTACGCTTCCGAGGATGGAGCTTCTCGGCGCACTGCTTGCTGCACGTTTAGCCAACGAAGTGAAAAGAATTGTTAATTTAAAGAAAGAAACTAAAATGTTCTTCTACACTGATTCAAAGATTACATTGTATTGGATAAAAGGTTCCAGCAAACGGTGGAAATCTTTCGTAAGCAATCGTGTGTCCGAAATCCAGACTTTGACAGATCCATCAGCCTGGATGCACTGTCCAAGTATAGACAATCCTTCTGACTTGGTGACAAGAGGAATTAGTGCCCAGTCTCTTACCAAAAGTGCATTTTGGTGGAACGGTCCCTCTCCCTTGAGTCAAGAAGGGGGGGGGGGGGGTCAAGACCTCCATGTGCTAGGGGTCGTCCCTTTCCCTGACGCCCTATTATCAGGGTGGACTAGAAGGGGATGTCTTTCGGGGGGATCTGGGGGTATGGAATACCCCCCAGCCGCGGAAAATTTTGAAAATTGGGAGTTAAATAGTGCTATTTCAGGCTATCTAGAGTACTAGATGCCACTTCTTAAAAATCATATATCTATGAATTCGGATAAAATATTTAAAGCGACGTCCCCGTCATTATTGGAATGAAAATCTAACAAGAAGTGCTTTTTAAAGCAGATACGCGACGAAACAGTGCGTGCGTGCCCTGTTGAAAAAAAGACGCCTTCAATACTTTGATAGGCAAGTGTTCGGTTCACTCTCGCGGTTCGCTGATAGTACTGTAGAAGTGTATAAACAGCGCTCGGCACTTGGCTTTAGAAATACTGTTTCTGGCACTGTATACCGCTAAAATTGTAACAATAAAGATCGCTAAAAATGTAAGTGCAATAAAGATCGTAATGGTAAAGAATGAATAACACAATTACTATTAGGCCTAAACGAAATAGTTTTGCATTATTTTGTAAATTTTAAAAATTTATTTTAGCTCTGTCTCGCTTCCCCCCCCCCCCCCCCCGTTGGCACGCTCCTGTGTGCAGAGAAAAAAATTGACAGAATAAGGGAGCGAACTCGTGCAGTACGAGGTGATCAATGATCAATACTGTTTAAGCATTAAATTAATAAAAAAAAGTCTTATGTCAAGGCCTGGGTTCGAGCAATCGAACCAATGACGTACAGCACGGCACAGCTCCGAGACCAACGTTCTAACCGCCTAAGCCATGAGCTCGCTAACTTACTGTTCGGTACAAGGTTAAAATCAATTGTACGGCGCTGGTTTTCGTTGTATGAATTTTTCGTCAGGCCAAGGTGAATGGTAAATGGCTTGGCCGTTTGATTAATAAAAGCAATAATAGTTAAAGACAAAATTCATATTAAAAAGAAAAGGAGCCATTTTGGCGCCAATACTTACTTATAATATTCAGGTAGCTTCAAAGAAAACCAAAGAAATACCTCACTTTGATCTACGTTAACTTTATTGGTAATTCAACTTTAAAAATTTTTACTTTTCACAAGGCAATACACATTCACGGTATCAGTGTGAAAAAATAGAAAGGGAATACATCACCTAGAAAATGCCGTGTTGTGTAAAACCATGTTATATGAGACCCAGGGACATTTCCAAAAAGGGGGGGGGGGTGCGTTCTGAAAACTTATTAAAAACAAATATTTTTAAAAATTCTATATAAGCAAGTTAAATTAAGAATTCTGTATTAATTTCAAATAGGTAAAAGCCTCCTTTAAAAATTGTCTTTTTCTAACTTTTGTATCAGAAAATTGTCTAATTGTCTCATGAAAGTTTATTTTCATAGCCAACTTGTTCTCGATGGATAACATTGCTAGGCCATTTAGGTTGATTTGGCTCATTGTTGAGCGCAAATATTTTTTGATGACTTTCAATTTCGAAAAACTTCTTTCACAAGTTGCGACTGAAATGCAAATCGTCAAAAACAACTTTAGTGCTAAACACAAGTTTGGTACTGACTCTTGAAATTCCATACCAACAATGAACTGCAAAACTTGAAGAGCTGACCACTTTTTGACTTCCTCTGTATTAATATTTGAATGTTATCTTTATGGCATGGAATAATATATCTCCTAATGAAACATTCAAACTGGTTCAATCTATGCAGAAATGATTGATGGAGGTCCTTAGACATAAGGGCTATCTGACCAGTTACGTCTTTTTATTTCTGGCAAAACCTCGTCCTTAGAAAATTCGTCGTAACTTTCAGTTAGACGAGAAATAAGTTCTGGCAATTTCTCATCTGGAGCTTTGATCAAATTAATCGACTGAAGACTTCAAATTTGCTATGAATGTTCTCCATGGATTTTGTTCTTGTTTGGAGTTCCAAATACAACCTATCTACACATTGGAACATGGACCTCCTTAGTTCTTCTTGTAAAGATAAACCCTCATCTTTAGCTTTTTCACCCGGCATCATCTTTTTCGATCTTTTTCTGCCTCTCTTTTCAATAGCGATTCCCATTTCTTCACATTTCTGGGAAGCGAAGTCCAAAGCATCACTAACTAAAGATTCTCTGCTTTCCTTAATAAAAAGTTCCAATGCTCTTAGTTTATTTAAAGCCTTGTCCAAGGAAATCCCCTGAATTTGCAGGTAGTGTTGAGTGTGGTTAATTTCCTCCAAAATGTCTGACCACAGGCGTAGAAACGCTATAAACTTAAAATCGCAAACATTTGCCATTATAATCTGAGCTGATCCTCTTGCATCTAGGTTTTCAGACTCGTCGCACAGCTTCTCCACTGCATCGATCAATTTTCCAAATTTTCCAAAACATACAACATTATTCAAATTTTTACGCCAAAGCCAGAATCTAACACAAAGAATCGGCTTACCTGTAATTTCCAGGCTCATCGTCGTCATCCGTCAGTCTTTCCTCAACCTAATGCTTAAATCGGGACTTCTGACATCAGAAAACTAACCAGTCTATAACAGGGCCCGATTTAGAAAATTCTTGACTTTAGGCACAACTCGGGATGGGGCGGTGGGGGCCCCCTAACAGTGATGTGGGCGTAAAATTTCCAAAATTGACACACACAAAAAATAATCATGAATCATTATGAAAGTATCATTTTACCGAGAATTGGCTATTTGAAGCGTAGAAGCCTAGAGTATTATCAAATAACAAAAAGCAATACAACATATTAACTTCTTCATTAAATTAAAACACCAATACAATGCAACCAGAAAAACTTAGTAATCCCTTATATACACTATAACATACATATGAACTATATATATAACTATACATATGATGAACCAATTAATCAAATTTGAAAGGATATATTAAAAAAAATTTATATTGAAAAATGTAAAATAAAAAAAAACTGAATTGGAAATTTTCTTTTTTTTTCTTCTTTTAAAATAAAAGTTTTTTGGGGCCCCCAACATTCGAGGACCCCTAGGCCTGGGCCTGCCGGGCCTATTGGAAAATCAGGGCCTGGTCTATAAGGACTTTGCCTAAAATAAAGACTATCAGCCTATTTAATTATTTTTATGCGTTTATTGCACTTCTAGGATAAATACGGTTACGTACAAAATTTTAAAATACACCAAGAAAAGTTCGTGGGTTCTGGAATCTGACGAAGAATGTCGGGCGATTCTCAGCAACTCAGCGTCAGCTCTATGGCATCTCTCAGCACCATAGGCGTAGCGTGCTTCTAACTTTTTTCTTTTTCTTTTTTTTTTTGGGGGGGGGGGGGAGGCACAAATTGAATTCAGTTAGGGCCCTCCTCAGCGCTTTGACTACCGGACGGTCATTGAGATTGAAACATTGGGATTTTTTGAAAATGAATAAAATTAGAATTGATGTTTGAGTAGTTAGTTATACAATGAGAAAAATAAATATAATATTAATAAAATCAGAAAAAAAATATAGCATCGAATTTATGCTATGGATCATAACATTGTTAAAATCTGTGTTAAAGCTAAAGACATAATCGGAATCTTCAGTTTCACAGTATGAAAAGGCGGCAAAAAACCCAGGTTTCTTAAAAGTTTTCTGCAATTTTATGGTTTTAACTGAACTTCTATTAACGTTTCAATTTATTTCAAGTTAAGTTGAGGGGGGGGGGGGCACGTGAAATGTTGGAAGGCGCTAAAATATGCAAGTGTAATATTTTGTAAAAACAATAACGTTCTTGTCTGATTTTTTTTAAAATTAAAAATGTAATTTTTTGTAGTAAAGTTATCATTCAATTTTAAAAAAAGGCCCCTGTCGTGGGGCCCCCTTAGCAAGTGGGGCCCGGGGCGGACAGCCCCCCCCCCCCTGGTCCGCCACTGCAGGGACAAGGTTCACATTAAAAGTTTTTAATTTGTGTTGGAATTTTCTGTTTATTCTTTTAATAAATATGTTTAAAAGATAAATTTGTTATCACATTCTTCTCCTCTAGAACTCCGTTATATAATTTGGTGAACATATATACACCTATACATATATACCTACAATTACTTTCTGGTAACAAGAATTAAGGCAGCACCCTGAATCATATGGTAGAGTGGCTTGGCACACCACCGCTAAAAGGTTGCCGACCCCTGTTGTATATCATCAGATAGTCAGTTTGAAGCAGCTGAAAGACTAATTTCACCAATAGAACCAACTTTAAATGCCATTACATCAATCAATTGTTCAATTATGTCACAAGATAATCTTCAAAAAGTCCCTCCAAAAAAAAAAAAAACATTTCCCATCAGAGGCCTTTGTACTCTACACGTAGAATTAGTAAAAAATCAAAAAATTCACATTCCTATTGAACAACAAAATATAGCCTTATCTTTAATTTTGAACAAGAATTCAAATTCTAAAGAGGAAAATGATATTTAAATTATTATTTTAAACATGATTTATTCAACATTATTATGCTTTTTTGGGTTTTTTTGTAACTAACCCATCTATTTCCATCCATAGATTACCCATTTCTTAAACATTTGTATGCTTTAAAAATAAAGAGGGTTCAGGTCACAAATATTTTTATTTCTTTTTTTTTATATTATTACTCAAGAATCATTTACTCAAATCATTACTGTTTTCCAGTTTTAGTATAACTTTTGTGAACATTTATTGTGTTTTTAAATATAGTATTCTAAGTTCCAGAATCATGTGTATAGTTTGCAATCAGCATTTTGTTAGTAACCTACATCTGTATTCTGTATTTATATCTTATTGTAATCATTAGTATTTCCACTTTTTAAAAATCATTTACTGCTTTCCATTCTTAGTATAACTTCTGTAAATATTTTATTGTTAAGAAAATTATTGTATTTTGCGATTCCCCAGTCACTTGTGTAGCTTACATATAGCATTTTATTTGCATTTCTCAATTGTTATTGCATTCACCACATATTGATCGTAGAATCAACATCTTGTACATTTTTTTCTCTTATAAATACTGTCTTAAACAATGCTTTTATTAATAAAAACTTTTTTATTTTAATACTTGGTGATTATTTTCCACAGCATTAACCTGTTAGCTATACGTTTTATAAATTTAATGAGCATTATTTAAGTTATTTAACTATGATTTTTATAAAAATGTTATTTATCTATTTTTTTACAATATTAAACATCAGATTAAAAAAAAAAATCAAAGAATTTTCAATAATAATAAAAATTAAACTAGCTGATGTAAAAATCAGCACAATATTGTTTAACATTCTGAATTATAATTTTAAATCAGGTTATTTTCTATAAGATTAAATAAAAATAATTGCATATATGTAAAAATAATAATCTATATATATAAAACAGTTCCGTAACTGACTCATTCAATCACTGACTGACTGACTGACTGACATACAACGCACAGACCAAACCGTTGGACCCAAAGGGCTGAAATTTTGCATGGCGATTCTTCTAATAGTGTAGGGGTGCACTAAGAAAGATTTTTCAAAAATTCTTCTTAGATTTTTTAAAATTAAATTTTTAAGCTGTTTTTTAAACTTTTTTTACGTTTGCATTTAAAATAATACATTGAGGGTTATAAAATTTTTATCACGAGAAAGATCATAAAAATTCCTTATATTTTTCGAATTTTTACCTCCATTTCCTGATTTTTGGTGAATTTTTAAAGATTAATTTTTAGAATTTAATTTATTAAATGCTGATCACGTGATTTCTTTTTCTGGTACTTTCAATAAATTTATCGTCACGTGCGTAACAACTAAATAGACAAAAAAAATATTTTTTTCTCTTTCTAATGCAGCAGACGATTGGATATTATCCAAAAAAAATGCATATCCCTTACGATTTTTTTATAAATATATATATATAGATCAGTGGCGCACCCAGGATTTTTTCTTGGGGGGGGGGCCCGAGATGAATGGATAAAAATATTTATAATGCATGGGGGGGCCGAGATGAATGAATACAAATATTTATAATGCAAAATCAATATTTCTACTTCTTTGGGGGGGGGGGGGGCCAGGGCCCCCTGGGCCCCCCCCCTGGGTGCGCCACTGATATAGATAGATATATATTTTACATCAATTGTATACATTGATCATCGCATTTATTATAAATATATATATTTATTTTTTGGCATAAATTGCATACGTTGACCGTTGTATTTAATTTGAATGTACTCCGTAGCGAAGCGAGGGTTTTCAGCTAGTTGATCATAAATTGTTTATTGTACAAAGCAGTAAAGCACTTCTATTTTCTCAGATTAGATATCTTAAACTTTTTTTTGGCCCAACTAGAGGGCGTCACTTGATTCTTTCAACTTTTCAATTCGCAGAGTTGCTGTGACGTCACTCTTTCAGATTCTCAGTTTCTAGACGCTTGTGAAAGTTCACAGTTCACAGTTCACACTTGAAGCTACCGAGTCAACCGCGCATGAGTTTCTTCCGTGTCGGAGAATTTCCTTATGTTACGAGGAACAATGCACGTGCGGGGTGGCAGTGTTAGGAATAGAAAGCCACAAAAGCTCGAATAATCCTCGTCACAATCCAGGTAAGTAATATCTTTAGCACCGAGAAGTGATTTTCTTTTAATCTGACCATTTTTTTTCCCCTCTGTCGCGCTACAGATTTGCTACTTTGGTTTTTTTTGCCCACGGACACCGAGCGCCAGGTTCAGTTTTCGAAAACTCATGAGATTCCTCGTTGCAAATGTCTTCCATCATTTTATGGTTTTTATTTATAACAAACCGTTGTCGAAGCAGAAGGCTGGAATATCTTAAGGGGGCAGTAAAATAAATACGGATCAAAGGCGCCACTGACCAAATTGAATCTTTTCCAGCCTGAATTGAATATTTTAGTATATTTAATTCCATTTTGTTCGTATTACTAACTCCAATAGTTGCTTAGAGGTAACATTTCGGCTATCGAAATGAAGATTCCGGTACTTCTGAAATTTGATCTATGTATGAGGTATTTGTGGAGGGGATGTATGTATTGCACATATCGCACCCGAGCAAGAAAAGTGACACAAGTCAAAAAATGGCAGGTTTGAGGTTATGTTATTGAAAAATATGTATGAACTGCCCCATCGTGCGCGAAAAGCGACACATCTCTATCTCACAATTTGTCCACCTGAGGGCAGTTGTATCAGTTTTATTGTAAAGCTAGTTAAAGCTATATAGTATTCTTTAAGTTGATTTTTCTTAAATGCTGAATTTTTGAATGGTGTCACTTTTCTTGCCGGGGTGCGATATGTTGTTTTATTATTTCACTTAATGTTAGGTTTTTATGGGATATGTATACATATATAGATATGTAAACATATATATGTGTGTGTATATATATATAAATGTATGTGTATATTTATATGTATGTATATATAAAGCTGAAATTACATGTTAGCAGAATTTTCCAATAGAACCTTGAAATGACTCCAGTATTACATGTTTAAAAAAAATGAAGTGCTCGATTGAGGGCTGCAAGCCATTCAGCTGCTCTCCACATTCTCCTATAAACATCCTATATTAAACTCATTTTCTCTCCAGTCCAGTCGATCCGATAGGATATCATTTCGGAGTGCCTAACTTTTAGTTGTAACTCCAGAGTTACATGCGGTCGTTATGATAGCAGTGCTCGTTAAAATAGAAGTTAATAAGACTAGATTACTTGAGTGCAGTAGAAAGTAATTTTACTATGCTTATGGATTTTAATAAATTTTTTAGTTTTTATATTTAAAATTTTTATTTTAAAAGATAAACAAAACAAGTGAAATTAGGTGGAGATATCCCGATCTGGGTTCGAACCCGGGTCGAGGCAAAATTAATTACAAATTAGCTTAAAAATAGCCATCATTTTACTAACCAGTTCGTCCGGCTCTCTTAGAGCTGCGGTGGTGTTTTGGAGCAGTTTCATATCTGTTATAGAGAAAAGTTATGGAAGTTCACGAATTGTTTTGATAATTTCCACAAAGTCAGAGAGACCACTATTATTGTTCTGTTTGGGTTCGTTAGGTTTGGTATTATTATTAGAGTGTGCGTTGTGTCTTGAGATAGGCTTGTCAATATTTATCTCTTTCTTGGGTACAGTCCTGATGTTTTGAAAAGTTTCCTGGTTGTTAGAATTAACATTAGAGTTTATACTATCGGTAATTTCGGTATTCTCTGTGTTATCCTGTGAGCTGGAGTTTTTGGTTCAAGCAGACTTGGCAGTGACGTAGCGAGTATAACTGGCTCCCGGGACCTGATACCTTTTTGGCACCCCCTTTCCGAAAAATATATAGTAATATAATATATAGAATTAGTGAAAAGGACCATTTGGCGCCCGGGGCATGATAGACCCCCTTGCCTACCCCTCGCTATGCCACTGGGACTTGGTGGGTAATGGGGCTGGGATGAAATTTTGTTTGGTTTTGCTACTGAATTGGTGGGTATTCTTAGAGGTTTTGGAAGCTTCAATGTTTTTAGGGTGACGCTTGCATCCTGAAAAATTCACCGTGTGGTTAACACCACAATTGGCGCCTATGAATTTTTCAGGATTGCCCCTCACGGGGCATAGACTGGCTTGATTTTCGCCGCTGCATAACAAGCACTTAGGCGTGAGATTGCATGTAGTGCTTAAATGCCCAGAATTTTAGGCAGTTAAAGCACTTTACATGGCCAGAGTTTACAATAAGTGTAACTTTAATTTTAAGATGGTTGATGGTCTGCAAGGTTATCAAAATTCGTTGTTGGTTTTAGACTAGCCGTGAATAGTGGTAGCCAGAGCCCGACTTTGACCCAATGGGGCCCTGGGCAAAGCAGACTTTGGGGGCCCCCTCCAAGGACAGATCCAGAGGGGAGTACATGCACCCCCCCCCCAATAAATTGGGACCAGAAATTCAAAAAATGTTTGACCAACAAGTCGAAAATTTGAAAAATAATTACAATAATAATAAATATAAGAGTTAATTTATTAATTAACTTTTTAATGTTAATAAATAAATTCATGAAATTTTCTTTTCAAATGCAAAATAGATCAGTCTGAAGTTATTATACCCCCCCCCCCCCCTCCAAAAAAAAAAGGAAATAAATAAACTAGAAACGCTTATGGATGTAAGTATGCTTTTACTATAGTGGGTGCATTGTGCTCCATCCAGGATTTTTTTCTGTATCTCCCACTGCCCCCATTTACTGTATAAACCAAAAACCACATTTTCAAAAATATGTACAATTTAATACTAAATTAGGTGGGCCCCATAATTTTGGGGGCCCTGGGCAAGTGCCCCACTTGCCCAGGCGGAAATCTGGACCTGGTGGTAGCAGAGAATATGTCTTTTTGTTAGTTAAGTGCACGACTTTGATAGGTTCTATACCTTGTTCGGTTATGACATCAATAATATCCTGTCTATTTGTTGAGGCTGGAAGGCCCCTAATTAGTATTTAGGTCTCTCCGACCTCAGGCCAACAAACCTAAGAGGTATGTTGTTGTCTTTAAGCAATTTTTAGATAGTCCTGTACTTATCAACATCATAGCAGAGAATGTGGTTAAAGCTGCCAACCATTTCTGGCTCGACCTCCAGCACAATACTTTTAATAAGATTCATTATGCTCTTGTAATTGTTCCCTGCTTCATAGTAGGTGTGGTCTTTTTTAGTAGCGACCGGAGCAGCAGTTTCCTGCATCTCCATGATGTCGATATCTTCAATGTTATTTTCATTCATAGCATCTGGGCTTATAGCAGCAATTTTATTGTGGGAGACCAGGAATTTTCTCTCCATAATAAACTACTCAGAATTTAGATGGATTCAGCCTTTCATCATTGAACCACTAAAATCTAAAAAGTACAAAAGTCAAATTGTCAAATATTTGTTAACCAAAATTAATTTAAAAATCAAACACAGTATATAACATAGAACAAAAAAGCATGTGAAAAGTTATACACATGAATAAAGTGAAAGCCCAATATAAAAGTATATAAATTTATTATAAACTCCTCAGAATTCGGTTAGATTTAGCCTTTCATCATTGGAGCAAAAAAAAGTTGAAATTACAGGTTTAGCAGAATTTTCCAATCGAACATTGAAATGATTCCAGCATTGCCTGTTTAAAAAAAGGATTTAGAGCTGTACCACTAAAAGCTGAACCATCCTCTCCATATTAAACTCCTTTTCTCTCCTTATTGAACTCTTCAGAAATTAGCTAGATTGAACCTTTCATCATTGTGCCACTAAAATCTGGAAAGTAAAAATGTCATTGTCAAATGTTTGTTAACCAAAATCAATTTAAAATCCAAACACAGTATAAATGACACAGAAAAAAAAGCATGTGCTATGTTATACACATGAATAAAATGTAAACCCAATATAGAGATCTATGAACTTATATTAAATTCCTCAGAATTCAGCTCGATTTAGCCTTTCATCATTGGAGCAGATATATATATTTATATATATATATGTGTGTGTGTGTGTGCATGTATATGTATGTATGTATATACAGTGCATTTAAAAACTAAGGACAGCAAACAATTTGTAAAAATTTTGATAATTAAAATGGAACTTATGTTGATTATAAAGTTGAAATACTAATATGACAGTCAACAAAATGTAACTGTGGGCTTTTTTTGCGAAAAATAATAATTATGCAAACAAGCGCTATTTTCGCCTGCACAAAAACTTTAAGGACACCATTATTTATTTATTTTATTTTTTTTAGAAATGTTATGACACTTGATTTGCACGTCAAAAACTCTTGTGTATACTAAATATTTTTTTTAATTATTTATTTAGATGTTTTCTATTAATGGTTTTGTTAATTTTATAATAATGCTAAAAGCAAGTAAACTGACTGAATTTGAGAAAGGTGATGTTGAATCTTTTGCATCGTCAGAATTGAGTTGTCTGTCTATTGCAAAAGAAGATGGGAAGATCTAAAACCATCATCGACAATTTTTTAAGGTTAAAAAATGACTATGAAAAAAAGGGCTGGTGGCACACCAAAAGCCTTGTGACCTAGAGATGAAAGGAGAGTTTTTAAGTTAGCATCAACTGGCAAATACTCAAAGAAATTTTACAAGCAGCTGGGTTCAATGTATGCAAGAAAACAATCTGCAATACAGTTACTTGATCTGGGAATTTCAAATACACAGCAAAATTTTGTAAACCCTGTTCACTGACTAGACATAAGACCAAGTGTTTACAGTTTGCAAGGCAAGTGATGACTTGGGACCAAGAATGGCTGTATGTTATTTTCGATGATCCTGATGGTTTGAAGTATTATTACCATGATTTGAGAAAAGAAAAAGAAATTTTCTTAAACCATCAATTAGGTGGCGGATCCATTATGATGTTGGACTGCTTTTCATTTAACAGCGTGGGGTCACTTTCGTTTGTTTTAGGAAAAGTTAATTCACAGGCATATCTAAAAACTCTTTCTAACCATCTTTCACCTGTTGCAACAATTCTAGCAGACGAAAAATGGATTTTTTAGCTTATCAAAATAATGGGCCTATCCATACAAGCCATAGGGCAACTCTGGTTCCATAAGAAAAATATCCTTGGAGAGGGGCCTCCAAAGTTTGCTTTGACCAGGGCCCCATTGAGTCAAAGTCGGGCCCTGCAGTGTATAGATGTATATGTATAAATAAATAAATATGTATATACCGTAAAATCTTGAGTATTAGACGGCCTTTTTTTTTCACATTTTAGTCGGCAAAAATGAGGGTGCGTATTATACTCGAGTACAGAAAAAAGTAGTTTTAAATATTGGATAAACGAACATGCTGCAGCAATAAGACATTGTCGCAACATGGGTGCATGTGCATCTGCACTCCGTGATTCATCCACTCGTTTACTAGGCGGGTATTCCTTTTAAACAAACGGAACTTGGAGTTTGTATCACAAAGTGAGCATGATGATGTCTATATATATATATATATATATATATATATATATTACGACGGCAACAATAATTATGACATGGACGCGAGAACAATAGATGAGCTCTATTCTAGTGAAGGTAATTAAGACTGATAATTTGACAGTGTTGTTTGTATTGAATTAACAATTTAATATTTTTTTTTTACTGGATTTCGTGTTTTCGTTTCTTTTTATTACAAATTTCATTTATGTTGTTAAATATTTCTGCAATTTTTAAATAAAATATAAAAAAGTTATGGGTGCGTATTACAAATTTTAATTTTTTTTTTCTGAAAATTTCACACAAAATCAAGCATGCATATTATCCTCAGGTGTGTATTATAGTTGAGATTTTACAGTATATAGGTATATGTGTAAACAAGTATATACAAGTATATGTGTACATAAATATCTATATGTGTACAGGTAATTATGTGTATACAAGAATAT
The DNA here is from genome assembly GCA_907164885.2 of Dolomedes plantarius. Lineage (NCBI taxonomy): Eukaryota > Metazoa > Arthropoda > Arachnida > Araneae > Dolomedidae > Dolomedes > Dolomedes plantarius. The sequence goes on along the minus strand of OU015497.1, from coordinate 15,022,645 downwards.
GTGTAAATAAATATATATGTGTGTCTGTATGTATGTATATATATATATATATATATATATATATATATATATATATATTTATATATATTTATCTTTTTCTTACTTTCAGGCATCTCTCGAGACAAACAGAAGATACTGGCATTAAAGGTAATGCTCCTGATTTCATTTCGATCATAAAAAATACAAAACTGTCACATCTTCAATCACATCTTTCAACGATCAAGGTCACATCATGTCCTTTTTCGTCGAGTACTTTTAGTATAGTATGACGCATTATCGGAGCATGTTACACAGTTTGAGGATGAACTTTTCCCTCGACCAAAGCCGTCAAAATGCATTTGCATGAGATAATACCCTGATGTGCCTTTAAATACAAGGCACTCATTTAGCATATTCTTCGAACAGGAACCACTGTTAGTAGATTTCCAGCCACCTTTTTTCCAGTTCATCTTTGCAAAATAGATATTTGTTTCGTTTTTTTTTTTTTAAATTGTTTACTATATCTAGTAATAAACATGGCTAAGTTCAGCAGGAATTCCGATTCGAGTGATCAGTTGCCCAATCCTAAACGATTAAAAACTTTAGCTTTGAATGTAGGGTTTTCTGGAGGGAATACCCTACTTCACAAGTTTGTGCTCGATAATTCTGATCCAAATGATTCGGGTAGTGAATACTACATAAATGCTGTACTACTGTCCATGTCTACTGATGTTTCAGTAAATGCACTCAATGACGAGGGATGGAGTGCACTTCATTTGGGAGTGTCGAAGAATAACCTTTTAATGGTAAAAAAGTTACTGGATTGCCTTCCAAATATCGATGTGAATGCCAGGTCTGCTTTATATCAAAGTAACGGTAGTACTGCTTTACACTTAGCAGCAAAGTTAGGCCATTTATCTCTAGTTCAAGAAGTATTGAGTATAGGAGCGGATGTAAATGCTAGAAATAGAAGTAATGAAACCCCACTTCATTATGCAGTGAAGTCAGGTAATTTAGATATAGTAAAATTTTTAGTAAGCAATGGTGCTGGTGTAAATGTTAAAATAAAAACTTATGGAGATGATTCCCTGCTTCATGATGCAGTGAAGTCACATAATTTAGATATAGTGAAATTTTTAGTAAGCAATGGTGCTGATGTAAATGATAAAAATTACGATTATGAAACCCCTCTGCATTATGCAGTGAAGTCAGGTGATTTAGATATAGTAAAATTTTTAGTAAGCAATTGTGCTGTTGTAAATGTTAGAAATTTCACAAATGAAACCCCGCTGCATTATGCAACAAAGTCAAGTAATTTAGCCGTAATGAAATTATTAATAAACAATGGTGCTGATGTAGATGTTGAAAATAACAATAATGAAACCCCGCTGCATTATGCAACTAAGTCAAGTAATTTAGCCCTAATGAAATTATTAATAAGCAATGGTGCTGATGTAGATGATAAAAATTATGATAATGAAACCCCGCTGCATTATGCAGTGAAGTCGTGTAATTTAGATATGGTAAAATTTTTAGTAAGCAAGGGTGCTGATGTAAATGTTAAAACTTGCGGAAAGGAAACTCCTCTGCATTATGCAGTAAAGTCGGGTAATTTAGATATAGTAAATTTTTTAGTAAGCAATTGTGCTAAAATAAATGTTAGAAATCGTGGAAATAAAACCCCGCTGCATTCTGCAGTGAAGTCAGGTAATTTAGGTATTGTAAAATTTTTAGTAAGCAATCGTGCTTATGTAGGTGCTAGAAATTACAGAAATGAATCCCCGCTGCATTATGCAGTAGAGTCAGGTAATTTAGATATAGTAAAATTTTTAGTAAGCAATCGTGCTGGTGTAAATGTTAGAAATCACAGAAATGAAACCCCGTTGCATTATGCAGTAAAGTCAGGTAATTTGGATGTAGTACAAGTTTTAGTAAGCAATGGTGCTCATGTAAAAGTTAAAAATAACATAAATGAATCCCCGCTCAGTTATGCAGTGGTGTTAGGTAATTTAGATATTGTACAATTTTTAATAAGCAAGGGTGCTGATGTAGAGGTTAGAAAAACCAGAGCTAAAACCCCGCTACATTATGCATTTAAGTTATGTAATTTAGATGTAATACAATTTTCCTAAGCAATGGTGCTGATGTAAAAGTTAAAAATATCATAAATGAATCCCTGTTCCATTATGCAGTGGGGTCACATAATTTAGATAAAGTAAAATTTTTAGTAAGCAATGGTGCTGGTGTAAATGTTAAAACTTACAGAAATGAAACCCCACTGCATAAGGCAGTGGGGTCACGTAATTTATATATAGTTAAATTTTTAGTTAGGAATGGGGCTGATGTTAATGCTATAGATAAAAAAAATGAGAACCTTGCTTCATTATGCATCATGTCAAGATAAATTAGCCATTGTAGAATTTCATTGTAGAAGTCTGGTAATTTAGGTATAGTAAAATTTTTAGGAAGCAATCGTGCTTATGTAGATGCTAGAAATTACAGAAATGAATCCCAGTTGCATTATGCAGTAAAGTCAGGTAATTTAGATATAGTAAAATTTTTTGTAAGCAATCGTGCTGGTGTAAATGTTAGAAATCTCAGATATGAAACCCCGCTGCATTATGCAGTAAAGTCAGGTAATTTAGATGTAGTACAATTTTTAGTAAGCAGTGGTGCTCATGTACAAGTAAAAAATATCATAAATGAATTCCAGGTCCATTATGCAGTGGTGTTAGGTAATATAGATATTGTACAATTTTTAGTAAGCAAGGGTGCTGCTGATGTAGAGGTTAGAAATGACAGAGATAGAACCCCGCTACATTATGCATTTAAGTTATGTAATTTAGATGTAATACAATTTTCCTAAGCAATGGTGCTAATGCAATAGTTAAAAATATCATAATGGTGCTGATGTAAATATTAAAACTTACACAAATGAAACCCTGCTTTATGATGCAGCAGTCAACTAGTTTAGATATAGTTAAAATTTTTAGGAAGCAGTAATGCTGATGTAAATGTTAAAACTTACAGAAATGAAACCCCACTGCTTTATGTAGTGGGGTCACGTAATTTATATATAGTAAAGTTTTTAGTAAGGGATAGGGCTGATGTTAAGGCTATAGATAAAAAAAAAATTAAAACCTTGCTTCATTATGCATCATGTCAAGATGAATTAGCCATTGTAGAATTTTAAGTACGTAATAGTGTTAATGTGAATCCTGATGACTCTCATTGTTTTACTTTTCTGCATTATGTTCTACGTCATCTTGAGGATCTTGAAAAGGACATCATTTTTATAGTTCTCAAGATACGATTAATATGGATCTTATGGAATTACTACCAGAAGGAAATGCTGTTTCGAATATTAAAGATGATCAGGGACAAACTCCTCTCTGTTTGGTAATGCGGTTAAGGAACTATGAACTTATTAGACTGTTACCAGAAAGTGCTATTGTGTTTAAAAATATTAAAGATTGATATAGAATAACTTCTTTGTGTTATGTAATGGAATTAATGTTATATGGTGTTATTAAATTGTTTTTAGCGATGTGATGATGTGAATGCCTGAAACGACACTCAAAGAAGTAGTGTAATATTGTATATAATTATGAATAAAAGCATTAAATAAATGTATTCTAAAGTTGATTTGAATTCTGACATGAAATTCAATCTTAAAATATTCCTTAGCGCTACTCCATCTTGAATGGGATAAAGCTTTTGGTGTGTTCTTTTTTTTTATATATATATATACAAAATAATGTACAAAACATATGATCCCTGTGTTAGTAACACAGTAGATATTGGTATAGACTTCACATTCAGGTAATATTTATATCTTTAAGCATTTTAGGACATCCATAAATCACCAAGTGCGCAGTGGAACTATTCAGTCCCAAGTCTAGGATGATTGTTACTAGTAGGTTTAATCTATTACCACCTTACTCACTCATGGACAACTTATTACTGCTTGCAATCGTAAAAGAACTTATGAAATACAGAATCAGGGGCCTACAAAAGAAGTGCCTTCAATGGTAATAGAGCATAGCATAGCTATAGACCTGAAGCAGATAAGAAGAGCATGATAGCACAAGAGTTATTCTCTGCCACAATCTGTTAATATCCTTAAAAGGTTATTATGGTAGGTAGCAAATAAAGGGATGAACCTTCATTCAATAGATCAGCAGCTTTAAAGTATGTTTTTTTCAGTGTACAGCTTAGCTTGCACAACATTCATCATTCGATCCCTAATATCAATACAGAAGAATATATGGATCTTCTGTGGGTTCTAAGGTTCCAGTTGGACTAATACGGACTAACACAATGTCATATGCCTTTTTCTGCAGAGGCATACTAAATACTTCTTGCAGGTACAGAAGCAGTCTCTAAATAAGCACACATACTTACTATGTTCTACATCTAAAATCATATGTGCTCTATCTAAAGCCACTATCCAAAGATCCTCTGTAGTAAGGTCTTGTGTATGGCGTAGATTTAACAGTGAACGCACAATAGTGTCAACTTATGGAATTATACTTTATTATAGTTGTGTTTATAGGCCATCAGTGCTGATATATTAATTTGATTGAATATTAAATTTTATTGAGCACTTTTGACGAATTTTTCCTCAAGTTGACACCATTGCCTGAGCGGATAGCGATTAAATCTTAACTTGCACATCTTTACATTATCCCTGCAACTGAATAAATGCCATCTTATTTTATAGTCAATTTGATCTTATTCTTAAGTGATACATACAACCGAGTATATTCAGAGACTTTCTTCAATGTGTTTTGTTATTTCACGTAATGTTAGGTTTTTATGGGATATGTATACATATATAGGTATGTAAAGATATATATACAAGTGTACATATATATGTATATATACTATATAAAGCTAATGTTTATCAGAATTTTCCAATAGAACCATGAAATGACTCCAGCATTGCCTGTTTTAAAAAAATGAAGTGTTTGATTGAGGGCTGCAAACTATTCAGCTCCTCCACATTGAACGCCTATAAACATCCTATATTAAACTCCTCTTCTCTCCATAATAGACTCCTCAGAATTTTGATAGATTCAGCCTTTCATCGTTGAACCACTAAAATCTGAAAAGTACAAAAGTCAAATTGTCTAATGTTTGTTAACCAAAATTAATTTAAAAATCAAACACAGTATATAACATAGAACAAAAGCCATGTGAGATGACATACACATGAATAAAGTGAATACCCAATATAAAAATATATAAAATTATTATGAACTCCTCAGAATTCAGTTAGATTTAGCCTTTCATCATTGGAACAAAAACAGGTTGAGATTACAGGTTTAGCAGGATTTTCCAATAGAACCATGAAATAATTCCAGCATTGCCTGTTAAAAAAAAAAAAAAGTATTTAACATCCTCTCAATATTAAACTCCTTTTCTCTCCTTAATGAACTCTTCAGATATTAGCTAGATTCAACCTTTCATCATTGTGCCACTAAAATCTGAAAAGTAAAAATACCAAATTGTCGAATGTTTCTTAACCAAACGCAATTTAAAAACCAAACACACTATAAATAACATAGGAAAAAGAAATCTGAACTATTATACATATGAATAACATGAAAACCCGATATAAAAATATATAAACTTATATTAAATTCCTCAGAATTCAGCTAGATTTAGCCTTTCATCATTGGAGCAAATATATATATTTATATATGTATGTGTGTGTACATATCTATATAAATAAAGCAGAGTGTCTCTATGTATGTAACGTATACAAATCTACATTTCTTGACGAATCTGGTTGAAACTTCGTATACTTATGTTTTGAAGCCTGGAGATGATTCTAAGATTAGATTGGAAGCTTTAAAATAGTTTTAAAGTTATTTTAATTCTAAAAGTACTTCACCGCTCCACTCATCCTGAGAAAACATGGCTGACATATCCCCCGTATGGTGCAGCCATCTGTCGGCAGCGACGGGAATGAAAATTGACGGGAACATTTGTATGGCTCTGTAAAGGGCCTTTTTTTTCCCTTTTGTGGGGCCCGGGCGAAGCCCAGCTAGTATATATATATTTGTATGTATATGCAGTGCGTGTAAAAACTTTTAAGGACAACAACCAATTTCTAAAAATTTTCATAAATTTAATTGGAGATAATTAAAATGGAAATTATGTTGATCATAAAATTAAAGTACTAATATTGAAGTCAACAAAATGTAACTGAACTTTTATGTGTGAAAAATAATGATTATACAAACAAACGCTATTTTCGCCTGCATAAAAACTTTAAGGACATCACTATTTTTATTTTTTTTTATAGAAATGTTATTGACACTATTGGTTTGCACATCAAAAACTCTTGTGTATGCTGATTTTTTTTATTTATTTTTTTTTAAAGTTTTTTATTAATAGTTTAGTTATTTTATAATATTGCTAAATGAAAGTAAACTGATTAAATATGAAAGAGGTGTCGTGGAATCTTTTGCATTGTCAGGAATGAGTTGTCTGTTTATTGCAAAAAAAAGATGGTAAAATCTAAAACCATCATCAACAATTTTTTAAGGTTAAAAGATGCATATGAAAAAAAAGAGCTTGAGACACACCAAAAGCCTTGTCACCCAGAGATAGAGATTTTTTTAAGTTAGCATCAACTGGCAAATGCTCAAAGGAATTTTATGAACAACTGGGTTCTATGTATGCAAGAAAGCAATCTGCAATACAATTACTCGATCTGGGAATTTCAAATACACGGCAAAATTTTGTAAACCCTGTTTACTGACTAGACACAAGACCCAGTGTTTACAGTTTGCAATGCAAGTGATGACTTGGGACGAAGAATGGCTGTATGTTATTTTCAATGAGCCTGAGGGTTTGAAGTATTATTGGCATGATTTGAGAAAAGATAAAGAAATTTTCTCAAACCATCAATTAGGTGGCAGATCCATTATGACGCTGCTTTTCGTTTAACAGTCCTGGGTTAATTTCGTTTCTTTTAGGAAAAGTTAATTCAGTTAGGAAGAGTCATATCTAAAAACTCTTCCTAATCATCTCTCAGCTGTTGCAACACTTCTAGCAGGGGAAAAATGGATTTATCTGCAAAATAATGTGCCTATCCATACAAGCCATAGGTCAACTCTGGTTCCAGAAGAAAAATATTGAAGTTTTGCAATGGCCACCCAGAAGCCCTGTCTTGTGGCCAGATCTTGTGAGGAGATCTAGAAATATAAGTTTATAAGGATGGGTGGTATTTTTCCCCAGCTTCAGAACTCAGATCTCGTTCAAACTCTCAAGTTCGTTGTTGCTGGTGTACTTGTTTGTGGGTGTTTTTCATGGTATAGCCTGGGACCTTAGCGGG
>OU015497.1:14595318-15002818 GCA_907164885.2 Dolomedes plantarius | reverse complement strand
AAATGTAAAATTTGTTATCTTCCATATTCGATGTAATTTAGCGTCGGAGAACATCTAGAGCAGAAGTTGCATCTGTATAAGACGGTGGCAGTGTCTCGTTTTTCGTGTCTTCACCTTCTTCGTCTGACACTGTGTTTTCGTTTACTATATCTTCATAAATTTGTTCTACATTTCTGTAATCTGTTGTTAAAACAGATTCATCACAATTGTAGAAATCTTGAATTGAAACATCCTCATCTTCAACAAGACTTCTTCATTCTTCAGGGGTAATGTCATCTTCGTTGATTTCTATATCCGTATTTTGCAGTTCCACTACAAGTTCTTTGTGAATTCCAGCAATGCGAAAGCAGATTTTTATTGTGGATGAAGAAGCTTCTTTCCATGCTGATGTTATCGTGTGCATTGCTTCCAAGATCGTAAATTTTCTATTTTTCATACTGTCAGCCGTATTGTTTATTAATTTCCTAATTAAAGACTTTCTGGAGTATGCTTTCACACTGCGAAAGACACTCAGGTCTAATGGCTGCAACTTGCTAGTGCAATTAGCTGGTAAGAAATGAATAGTCAAATTTGTAAGTCTAGGGATATTTGGAGTATGTGCAGTGCAACGGTCGATTGAAAGTAAAACTTTTCTTCTTTTTTTTTTTGATGCATTTTTGCATCAAATTTTCTAATCCAGTCAATAAAAATGTGTGATGCCATCCACGCTTTATTGTTATTCCGGTACTCACAAGGTTTCATGGCGGTATTCTTAAAAACACCTTGGTTGCTTTGATTTCCCTATAACTAATGGTGGAAATTTCTCAGATCCACCCGAATTAGTGCACAGTAAAACAGTCAATCGTTCCTTACTGTGTTTTACACCAAAACACTTTTCGCCCATATACGTTAAAGTTTTTTTATGTTGTAGAATAGGCCCGTCTCATCTGCATTGAATATGTTCTTCTTATCAATTCCATATAATATCCCCTTCAGCACTATTTTCCATTCTTCCACTATTTTTTCATCTTTCGCCTGATATGCTTTTAAATGCAAGCCCGTATCTTTCTTTGAACTTTGCTAGCCAGCCGAAGCCTGAAAATTTTGTATTCCAAACTTTTCTGCCAGAACAATAGCATTTTTTTAAATATCACTCTGGATATTGGAATGTTGGATGCTCTTGCTTCATGAAACCATTGCAGGACTGCCTTATCAAACTCTTCTGATCGGCCACATTGAATTTCCTGCCGTTTGGATTTGGATCCCAAACCAAATTTTTGTGCTGCTTCAAGAATTTTCTCTTTGCTTCCTAAAATGTCTTTGAGCGTAGACTTAGGTTGCTGAAAATTTCTTGCGAATTGGACTGTCGTTATTCCAACACTTTCTTCACAGTCTTCAAATATTTTCACCTTTTCGTGTAGCGTAAGATTATTTCTCTTTGATTCCATTTTGCTCTGCTCACCCCGTACTCGTACTGGAATGAGCTCTTGCAACCAGGAATTCTCTAAACGTGAACACCTGCTTCCCGGAATGAGTGAGAGAAGGCTGCTATTGGACAGTTCGTAAGTCACAAGACAACAGATGGTAGGGACAATAGAGTGATTCAGCTCCCGCACTAAGAGCTCCATGAAAGAATATTCGATCTTCTGAGAAACAGTAATCACCCTTTTCCCAAATGTAACAAGTCTATGATTGCAAAAATCAAGGAAATTCCAGGTCCGTTATTGAATGAAACGAAACTTGTTTTCCCCTCAGAAAGTTCCCCTTCTGTAGATAAAATGTTGAAGAAAACGTTTATCATGTAGAAAAGATTCGTCTTTAAACAGAAACAACGTCGTCTTTAAATAGAATTTTTCTATGTTGGAGGGGCCGGGACTGGGAAATATCGTCTTTAAATAGAGCGTCGTTAAACAGAAAGCCAACTGTATATATATATATGTGTGTGTGTGTGTGTGTATATATGTTTGTATCTGTATATTTATGTATGTATGTATGTAAATCCAGTGCTTGCGCGTGACCTGTTAAGGTTAAATACGATGTGCAAAGTGATAATGTCGTTAGTTCTGTGTAAAATTGTGACACTATGTCGAAATGAAAGGAACTTAATGACTTTGAAAGAGGTGTTATGGTTGGTTGTCACATTAGTAACAAGTCTATTCGTGCAATTGCGATAAAATTATCACAGTTAACTGTTGGTGATGTCGTGAAGAAGCGGAAGGCTACGGGAGTTGGGACACGAGCTACACACGTTGGTCATCCCTGTAAACTGACCAAGCCCTATGAGCGTGTCCTGAAGCGTGAGGTTCGTAAGAACCGCAAGAAACCACTCCAAATCATCAACAGTGACTTTCAGCAGGCCCAATACTTTTCGGAAAGAACTGCGTGCCCTCAATATTCACTGATGTGTTGTCTCACACAAACCGATGGTGTTCTTGTTCGGTGGTGTTTTTTGAGGTATGGCCTGAGACCTTTGCATGTTGTTCTTAGTAAACTGAATGCCGACACCTACATGAACATTTTGGACAATCGGGTACTTCCTACGCTGTAGCAATTTTATGGAGTAGACAAATGTTACATCCAGAACGACAACGCATCATGTTGCATATCATGTTGCAGCCTTTGTCAAGCAGTGGTATCAAGATACGGATGTAAAACCTCTTCCCTGGCCTGCTCGAGTATAGGTAGTTAATATGCTCCCTGGCCTGATCAGAGTCCCCATTTAAACCCCATAGAACATTTGTGGGACGAGTAAGGGTGACCCTTACTGTCCGGGGAACCACATCCCCGAAATCTATAGCTGAGCTGGCGACATTCTTGCAGCAGGAATCCATTTTTGTAGGGTTGTGTATACATCCTTTGTAGGGTTGTACATATGTTTAAAAATTTCCTCATATATATATATATATATATATATATATATATATATATAGTTTTATCTAAAATGTATATCCATATTAATATGGTCGAAAGTACCGGGTGGGCAAAAAGTCCGTATAAACTTCAAAAATTCATAAAAACCTGAAAAATAACTAAAATATAAAATGGTTTGCAGGGTTAGCATCGCTAGGTCACGGGATTTTTTTTATTTATTTATTTATTATTATTTTTTTTGACAGGAAAAAAAAGCTCAAAAAACAGTCGACAAGTGGCGCTGACTTACACAAGTCAAAGAAAAGATACGCAAATAACGAAGAGGATGCTTCTAAATCGTTTATTAAAGCAGTAGCTGTTCCACATGACCCCCACGACAGGGGATAAGGCATTGCAGGCTAGTCACAAATCCAGCAACAGCAGAATGCAGTAGGTCTGGATGTATACGTGGCACCTCTCGGCGGATCGCGGAACAACGGTGAACTGGTTGTGGATTAGGAGCGCACGTTCTTATAACCATCTCATTTGCGTATTTCCACGTAATTCGCTCGTACCAGCGCCACCTGTTGGCAGTTTTTTCAGTTTTTTTTTCCTGTCTTAAAAAATATTCCGTGACCTAGCGATGGTAACCCTGCAAACCTTTGTTTATTTTGGTTATTTTTTCCGGTATTTATGAATTTTTAAAGTTTATACGGACTTTTTGCCCACCCGGTATAATGATGGAAACAGTCAAAGATTTTGACCTATCTGATTAGTTTCTAAAGTTTTGATTTTATTTGACTACTTTTGCAAAAGATATTTTCGTTAATTTTAGCAATATTAGATTATTCTTTTAGGAACATGAATGCTGAAAATGATTCAAATTCTGATCATTTGATTGTTATCATCACCAAAGAAGTTTGTTTATAGATCTTTTTTCAAATTCATTTGCAAAATTAAGTCCGTATCGAGTGTACAGGATTATAGGTTTTGCTCTCCGCAGACACAAAAAAAAGGTGTGAGGTGATGTGAGAAGAGGAAAAAGTCCAATATTTGGGTCTTTGCAATAATATCTTTATCATTTGTGTGTGATGAAATTTTACTTCTGCATTCTGTCTTTATATTTAAAAAAGCAAGTCTACACTTCAAGTCTACACTTTGCACCATCAACCATCATTTTCAGAAAAAAAAAAATTCTGGCTACGGACTTGACATCGACTTTATTTATTGACATTAAAAAGTAAAATATCAACCATTATTAGTATTCTTTTTTCAAATTTTTGACTTGGCCGAAAACATTTTGAATTTCTGGTCTCAATTTAGGGGGGGGGGGGGGGGGGGGGGCACATGCCTCCCTCGTTATCTGTCCTTGTAGAGGGGTCTCCAAAGTCTGCTTTGACCAGGGCCCCATTGGGTCAAATTCGGGCCCTGCAGTGTATATATGTATATGTATAAATAAATAAATATGTATAGGTATATATATATATATATATATATAGGTATATGTGTGTATGTAGGTATATATATATATATATATATAGGTATATGTGTGTATGTAGGTATATATATATATATATATATATATATATATATATATATGTATATATATATATATATATATATGTATATATATATATATATATATATATGTATATATATATATATATATATATATATATATATATATATATATATATATATATATATATATATATATATATATAAATAAATTTCTTTTCCTTACTTTCAGGCATCTCTGGAGAGACAAACAGAAGATACTGGCTTTAAAGGATTTCATTTCGATCATAAAAAATACATAACTGTCACATCTTTCAAGGATCAAGGTCACATCATGTCCTCTTTTGTCGAGTACTTTTAGTATGGTATAACGCATTACCGGAGCATGTTACGCAGTTTGTGGATGAACTTTTCCCTCGACCAAAGCCCTCAAAATGCATTTGCCCGAGATAATACCCTGATGTGCCTTTAAATACAAGGCACGCGTTTAGCATATTCCTCGAGCGGGAACCACTGTTAGTAGATTTCCGGCGATCTTTTTTGCAGTTCATCTTTGCGAAATAAATACTCGTTTCGTAATTTTTTTAAGCTGTTTACTATATCTTGTAATAAACATGGCTAAGTTCAGCAGGAATTCCGATTCGAGTGATCAGTTGCCCTATCCTAAACGGTTAAAAACTTTAGCTTTTAATGCAGGGTATTCTGGAGGGAATACCCTACTTCACAAGTTTGTGCTCGATAATTCTGATCCAAATGATTCAGGTAGTAAATACTACATAAATGCTGTACTACTGTCCATGTCTACTGATGTTTCAGTAAATGCACTCAATGACGAGGGGTGGAGTGCACTTCATTTAGGCGTGTCGAAGAATAACCTTTTAATGGTAAAAAAGTTACTGGATTGCCTTCCAAATATCGATGTCAATGCCAGGTCTGCTTTATATCAAAATAACGGTATTACTGCTTTACACTTAGCAGTACAGTTAGGCCATTTATCTCTAGTTCAAGAAGTATTGAATAAAGGAGCCAATGTAAATGTTAAAACTTACAGAAATGAGACCCCGCTTCTTGATGCAGTGAAGTCACGTAATTTAGATATAGTAAAATATTTAGTAAGCAATGGTGCTAATGTAAATATTAAAAGTAACGATAATAAAACCCCGCTGCATTATGCAGCGAAGTCAGGTAATTTGGATTTAGTAAAATTTTTAGTAAGCAATCGTGCTTATGTAAATGTTAGATATGACTACACTGAAACCCCGCTGCATTATGCAGTGAAGTCAGGTAGTTTGGATATAGTAAAGTTTTTAGTAAGCAATGGTGCTATTTTAAATGATAAATATTACGATTATGAAACCCCGCTGCATTATGCAGTGAAGTCAGGTAATTTAGATATAGTAAAATTTTTAGTAAGCAATCGTGCTGATGTAAATATTAAAAATGACGATAATGAAACCCCGCTGCATTATGCAGCGAAGTCAGGTAATTTGGATTTAGTAAAATTTTTAGTAAGCAATCGTGCTGATGTAAATGTTAGATATGACTATACTGAAACCCCGCTGCATTATGCAGCGAAGTCAGGTAATTTAGGTATAGTAAAATTTTTAGTAATCTATCATGCTGATGTAAATGTCAAAAATGACTTTAATGAAACCCCGCTGCATTATGCAGCGGAGTCGGGTAATTTAGGTATAGTAAAATTTTTAGTAAGCAATCGTGCTGATGTAAATGTTAAAGATGACTATAATAAAACCCCGCTGCATTATGCAGCGATGTCAGGTAATTTAGATATAGTAAAATTTTTAGTAAGCAATCGTGCTGATGTAAATGTTAAAAGTGGCTATAATGAAACTCCTCTGCATTATGCAGCGAAGTCAGGTAATTTAGGTATAGTAAAATTTTTAGTAAGCAATCGTGCTGATGTAAATGTTAAAAGAAACGATAATGAAACCCCGCTGAGTTATGCAGTGAAGTCACGTAATGTAGATGTAATGAAATTTTTAGTAAGCAATGGTGCTGATGTGAATGTTAAAAATGACGATAATGAATCCCCGCTGCATTATGCATTGAGGTCTCGTAATTTAGATTTAGTAAAATTTTTAGTAAGCAATGGTGCTGATGTAGAAGTTAAAAATAACATAAATGCATCCCCGCTCCACTATACAGTGGGGTGACGTAATTTAGATATAGTAGAATTTTTATTAAGCAATGGTGCTGATGTTAATGCTATAGATAAAAAAAATTAAACCGTGCTTTATTTTTATTGCGCATCGTGTAAATATGAATTAGCCATTGTAGAATTTTTAATACGCAATAGTGTTAATGTGAATGCTAGTGTCTCGTGGTTTAACCCCTCTGCATTATGTTCTACGTCACCTTTATTTTCTTGAAAAGGATCATTCTTACAGTTCTGAAGATAAGATTAATATGGAGCTTGTGAAGATTAAGTTACTAATAGAAGGAAATGCTGACGTGAATATTAAAGTTGAACTGGGAGAAACTCCTCTGTGTCGTGTAATGCGATCATGGAACTATCATCTTATTAAATTCTATTCAGAAAGTGCAATTGAGTTTTAAAATATTATAGATAGATATGGAATAACTCCCTTGTGTTATGCAATGGAATTGCAGTTATGTGGTATTATTGGATTGTTTTTAGAGAAAGGCGCTGATGAGAACGCCAAAAATGATTCTCAGATCCATCCATACAGCCATATGTATGGTATAACCCCTATGCATTATTCATTACAACTGCAAAACTCTGGCTTTGTTAAATTGTTTTATAAGCACGTAGTGTGATATTGTATACATTTATGAATAAAAACATTAAATAAATTGATTCTAAAGTTACAGTTAATTTGAATTCTGATTTGAAATTCAATCATAAAATGTGCCTTAGCGCTATTCCATCTTGAATGGAATAATAACGCTTTTGGTCTATTCCTAAATTTTTTTAAGAGAAGTTACAAAATAATGTACAAAACACATGATTTCTGCGTTATTAACACTATAGATATTGATATAGGCTTCTCATTCAGGTAATATTTATATCATTAAGCAATTTAAGACTCCGTAAATCAGTAAATACGCCATGAAACTATTCAATCTCAAGTCTAGGTTGATTGTTACTAGTAGGTTTAATCTATTTTCCACCTTACTCACTCATGGACTACTTATTACTGCTTGCAATCGTGCAGGAACTTATCCTGTAATACAGAATCAGGGGCCTACGAAAGAAGTGCCTTCAACGGTAATAGAGCATAGCTGTAGACCTAAAGCAGATAAGAAGAGCATAGTAGCACAAGAGTTATTCTCTGCCACGATCTGTTAATATCCTTAAAAGGTTATTATGGTAGGTAGCAAAAAAAAGGAAAGAACCTATCATTCAATAGATCAGCAGCTTTAATGGCTGTTTTTTCTGTGTACAACTTGTCTTGCACAACCTCTATCATTCGATGTCTAATATCCATACAGTATACGAACTATAGTATCAACTTAAGTAATTATGCTTTATTGCAGTTGTATTTATAGACCATCAGAACTAATATATTATTTTGATTGAATATCAAATTTTGTTAGAACGCTTTTGACGAAAATTTCCTTAGATTGATACCATTGCCTGAACGGATAGCGATTAAATCTTAACTTGCACATCTCTACATTATCCCTGCAACTGAATAAATGCCATCTTATTTTATAGTCAATTTGATCTTATTCTCAAGTGATGGGTACAACCGAGTATATTCCGAGTCTCTCTTCAATATGTTGTTTTCTTATTTCACGTAATGTTAGGTTTTTATGGGATATGTATTCATATATAGATATGTAAACATATATACAGGTATACATATATATGTGTGTATATGTATATTTATATATAAAAATGTATGTGTATATTTATATGTATGTATATATAAAGCTGAAATTACATGTTTAGCAGAATTTTCCAATAGAACCGTGAAATGACTCCAGCATTATCTGTTAAAAAAAAAAAAATTAAGTGTTTGATTGAGGGCTGCAAACCATTCAGCTCCTCTCCACATTAAACTCCTATAAACATCCTGTACTCAACTCCTTTTCTCTCCATAATAAACTCCTCAGAATTTAGATAGATTCAGACTTTCATCATTGAAGCAATAAAATCTCAAAAGTCAAATTGTCAAATGTTTGTTAACCAAAATTAATTGAAAAACTAAATACAGTATAAAGAACATAGAACAAAAAGCATGTGAAATGTTATACACGTGAATAAAGTGAAAACCCAATGTATAAATTCATTATAAACTCCTCAGAATTCAGTTAGATTTAGCCTTTCATCATTGGAGCAAAAAAAATTGAAATTACAGGTTTAGCAGAATTTTCCAATACTAGAACCATGAAATGATTCCATCATTGCCTGTTTAAAAAAGGATTTAGTGCTGTACCACTAAACGCTGAAACATCCTGTCCATATTAAACTCCTTTTCTCTCCTTATTGAACTCTCCAGAAATTAGCTAGATTCAGACTTTCATCATTGTCCCACTTAAATCTGAAAAGTAAAAATGTCGAATGTTTGTTAGCCAAAATCAATTTAAAAGCCAAACACAGTATAAATAACATGTGAAATGCATGTGAAATGTTATACACAGTAATAAAATGAAAACCCAATATAAAAATATATAAATTTATATTAAATTCCTCAGAATTCAGCTAGGTTTAGCCTTTCATCCTTGGAGCATATATATATATATATGTGTGTGTGTGTATATATATGTATATACAGTGCATTTAAAAACTAAGGACAGCAAACAATTTGTAAAAATTTTGATAAATTTAAAAGGAGATGATTAAAATGGAAATTTTGTTGATGATAAAATTGAAATACTAATATAAAAGTAAACAAAATGTGTCTGTGAGCTTTTTATTGCGAAAAATTAAAATTATGCAAACAAAAGCTATTTCGCCTGCATAAAAACTTTAAGGACACCACTATTTTTTTTTATAGAAATGTTATGTAACACTTTTCATTTGCACTTCAAAAACTCTTGTGTATACTTTTTCTTTTGACGTTTTCTATATTAAGAGTTTTGTTGATTTTATAATAATGCCAAGAACAAGTAAACTGATTGAATATGAAAAAGGTGTTGAATCTTTTGCATTGTCAGAAATGAGTTGTCTGTCTATTGCAAAAAATATGGGAAGATCTAACACCGTCATCAACAATTTTTAAGGTTAAAAGATGAGTACGAAAAAAATAAGCGCTGGAGGCAGACCAAAAGCCTTGTCACCCTTGTCAATGAGGGAGAGATCACTCTTAGACAAAAAAAAAAAAGACGCACCAAGAAGAAGTTATCCGAATGGGACGAAAATCGGTAGATGTGATGAACATGTACAGAAAAACAAATTATTACAATTTGAGAAAAATTGGATGATTTATTCTAGAGAAAAATCTTCACAAAGTGAAAAAGTCAATAACGCGTTGGTCCACACACCTCTGGCCCTTATTCAAGCAGTTATTCGGCTTTTCATTGATTGATAGAGGTAGTGGATGTCCTCCAGCGGGATATCATGCCAAATTCGGTCCAATTGCCACGTCAGAATCCCGAGCTGGTTGAAGGGGCCTGCCGATAATGCCCTAAACGTGCTCAATGGGGGAGAGATCCGGCGACCTTGCTGGCGTTGGGCAAGTATGAAGACAAGCAGTAGAAACTCGCCGTGTGCGGGCGGACATTATCTTGCTGAAATGTAAGCCCAGGATGCCGTGATAGGAAGAGCAACACAACGGGACGTAGAATATCATCGATGAACTGCTGTGCTGTAAGGGTGCCACGGATGACAACCAAAGGGGTCCTGTTATGAAATGCAATGGCGCCCCAGACCATCACTCCGGATTGTCAGCCCGTATGGCGGAAGACAGTCAGGTTGGTATCCCACCGCTGTCCGGGGCGTCTCCAGACACGTATTGGCTGGTCATCGGGGCTCAATTCGAAGCGGGACTCATCACTGAAGACAATTCTACTCCAGTCAGTGACATTCCAGGTCCAATGTGCCCGACACCACGGCAAACGGGCTTGTCGGTGTACAGACGTCAATGGTAGTCGGCTCAAGGGGCACAGTGAGCTAAGCCCTCTTTCTCTGAGCCACCTATGACGGGTGCTTGCGGTGACCGAAGCACCAGTTGCACGTACGATCGATGATAATGATTAATCTGGGGCTGTGGGTGTCGCTCTGACGATTGCTCGGTCTTCACGTTCTGTCGTGTCTCTAGGCCGACCGCTTCCTTCTTGACGCTGCGTTTGGCCATGGTTCACCCATTCCTGCCAACATCGTCTAATAGTGGCATCGCTCCTATCCAAATGTCGAGCGATTCGCCGATTAGAGCAACCGGCTTCCTTGAGCCCAACTTCACGTCCTCTCTCAAATGCCGACATCTGCTCATATTGTTCGCGCACCTGTATGCGAGACATATTTAGTGTCAACCAGAGTACACGGAATGAAATGCGCAAAGAATTTATGACCTGGAATCGAAATTTCTCCTCTTTAATATCCTGCCACTTGCGCAGTTAAGATGCGCTGAAGCGTCACATGTTTTTTCATAGGCAGCCAAACTTTAAAAGTTTGCACTTTCCGTCGAAACCTTTATGCATATCAATTTGTGTCCAAGTTTCATGTTTATAAAATTGGACAGAAAAAGCAAAAAACTTCTTAGTGCGGTTTTTTTTTTTTTTGATGGTGTGTGTGTGTGTCTCTAAGAGTGTAGCTGAAAACGCATCACCATATCAGTGCAATCAATTTGGAAAAATAGGAGTAGTAATTACCCAAAGCACTTACAAAATCGAAACAAATGGCAATTTGAGTGGAGTAGTGTAAATAAAGGAACTTTGGTCTTATTAAAGGAAGACAACTTACCACCGTGGCACATGGGTCGGATAATATAAGCGATACCAGGTCCTGAAATGAAGGTCAGAGTAGTCAAGATGCAAAAGGTGTTGTCAAGAACTCCCATGACGTAGCAGCGATTCCAGCGCCAATACGTCACCCTCGCCTACAACCGCGCTTTTGGCGCGAAGCAGTTGAAAACTTATTGTCAGATATAGGGACAATAAGCAGAGTGTGGCTGGCAGTACATAACGACAGAAACAGAGATAAAATAAAAACTTTATTCGAAGTTTTAAATAAACTAAAATATTAATTTACATACAAACATAATAAGATAAAACTGTCTCAGGCACTCAGTCCACGAGACATCTCACTTATGATAGGCTCTACCTCAGCCGGCAAAACAGAGAAAAGAAGGCGAGAGCAAAAGCAAGGGCAACAAAACTCGCCACACAGTCGATATATATACGCAGAATATTTGCATAAATGATAGACAGCACACAGCGGGTTGATCCCAACTCATAATCAATAAATCATTGGGAAAAACAAAACCCCACTAACAGTTGATGAATGCAAATGACGTCATACAACAGAATCTGGTGAAATGACGTCATCTACAAACGGATTTGCTAGGTTAGCACGGTAGATTACCCGGTTACTAGGATATTTAGAAAACGTATTTGGCAGCTGCCAAAATCAAAACAATACGCCATCGGAGTGCGACGCCATTTTCAGCTTTGGAGACCAGAACTAACTGTTCCCGTGTAACGTCCATAAAGGAAAATTTCGACGATTTTTTACTTCAAAGCCAATATTTTTAAACTCATGAAACCTCTTGAAATGTATACCAGAGAACGTCAACTTAATATTAAAAATACAATTAACCTTGTTCCAAACGCAATATTTAAAGAAAATTTAAAGGTTTCTTTGGAAATCGGCTGTTTTACGCTTTTCGCGCAGCGGAGCGAGAGGTCCCCGGTTCAAATCCCCGCACAAGGGCTATGGGCAATTTTAAACCTTCACTGCGCACTGTATCAAATTTGATACATAAGTTATTTTTCCCCTTTATATTCAAAAGCAATATTTTTTTATCCACTTGTGCACCTTGTATTAATTTTGAAACACAATAGCAAAGCTTTTAATTACTGTTAGTTACATTTTCGTAGGATAGATGGCAGCAGGAATGCAACTGCGATCTCAGTAAAAGATAGCCGTTCAATTCATACCAGACCTGCCCTAGTATTTGCTATATTTTCAGCATTTTAAAGTCAGTTTACATCTTTGAAAGTTTTATAAATATATTTTAGAGGTACGTAGCTTTTATAATTATTAATAAAATACTTCTTTAATCTTTTATAAAAAATTCAAGTATGATTTCAATTTTATGTATCAAAAATGATACATGGTGTGCTTACGCCATTTTTTTTTAGGAAATTGAGGGAAGAAAGTTTTTAACACAGAAAGAAATTGAGGAACTTATGAACAGATCGTGGAGTGATCATAGTGAAGATGGATCTGATTCAGAAAGCGATGGCAGCACAGGTGATCCTAATTATAAACCAAGCGAAGTTTATGATGAAATTTTTTATGGTAGTAGTGATTCGGAAGATGAGGTATCATTACTTGACAAGAACCTAGTATACAGAGGCTGTTCACACATTTTTTAGACGATGTATATTGTATTCACAAAACTAAATTACATAAAATTCTTGTGTTTTAAATGTTCTATTTGACATCCCTTATTCTGAACTATCTTTCGACACCGCAATTTCCAGGATAATAATTTAATTGACATGTTATAATTTAATTGACAACAAGGAAATGTTACAATGACTTTGAACAAAAATATCCGGGGAAATTTGGCGATTTTTTTGGCGATTTTCAATATCCGTTGATACTTCTATCATAATTCGGGAATGGAACGTCGTAGAGGAATAAAGATAGTCTATAACCATCGCGCAAGTTCAAGCAATAAGTTGACCAAGTTTCATCGCAATCGGATGAACGGTACGGCAGCGCATAAAATACGAACAAACAAACAAACATTCATTTTTATATTTAGAGATGATGAAAGATTAATTCCTTCAAAACTCGTCACTATAGTTTTGTGTGTATGGTCTGTTTTAAAAAGTATTTTGTACCTTTATATCTATTATTAATAAAAAGTTTTTATTTATTATTTTCTACAAACAACAAAAAATGTTATTAGAATAATATTATTAGAATAATCTTCCTAATTAACCTTCCATATGCACGGTAGGTTTCTATGCAGTTCAATAAACTGAATTAAAAATTCAGGACTAAAACATAATTTTTCTACTTCCATTTCGTTCGAAACTACCTTCAGGCGTCTAGCATTTGGCGTCCAGGACCCCATTCACGGAGACTTTTCGCGCCTGGAATTCGGTCTGGACTGAGACTCCAGATGTTTGGCATCTGGCGTCTCACCCTAACACCCCACTGACGGAGAGTTTTGGCATCCCAGATGCCAAAAGTCCGACGTCCAAGATGCCAGAAGTCTACGTGAGTGACCGACTTTAGAGGAGGAAATATTACTACGATTAAAAGCTTTTAAAAACTCAGCTGGAAAACATGATTCAACCATTGGATATAAGAGCGAAGCACATTTATCTGTAGTTACGCCTAGCGTTTCTAAAGCACATAAAAAACTCTAGTTTATCGTACAGAGAAGTTAATGAAAACTTTTCTTTTGTTTGAACAGTTATAATTAATTTTAATAATTCTCTGACGTATATTTCTACCAACATACTTTCCCTGCCAAATCGAGATTTTAAACTCTCCACAGCTTTATCATAATTGGAGCCGTTTAGCGGAAAACTTTCAACAACTTCCCTAGCACGGGAACCAGCGGTTGTTGCTTGAATTAAATATTGCATTTTATCTTCAGGTCCTATTTCATCATCTTTATGAATTTGTTCGAATTGACTCCAAAGCGGTAGCCAATCTTTTATATCATCTCCGAACTGTCTAAATTCTAATCTAGGTAGAGGAAACTTTCTTTTTGAATTATTTACATGAGAAATAACAGTACTTGGAAACGACGTACCTGGATTTGTAGCTTGGATTTTCGCCAGTTCTAGTTCATGGTTCATTTTTGCTAATTCAAGTTCATGATCCAGCTTTTCCTTTTAGGTTTGTTTTTGTTCCATCAATTTTCGATCCTCAATAGCATTTATTAAAAGATCTTGAACAAATTCTGAATCGTTCTCATGCTCTCTACTCTTTAGAATCAAATCCTTTAAACCAACTATAGTTATACTTGGCGGTGCATTTTCCCCGATTTCTTTCGCTACGAAAATCAGATCTTCTCTCTTGAAACCTTTAACATTTCGAAGCATTTTTGTTACCTTGTAACAAGAAGAGTCCTGTCGTGGACGCCAAAAATATTAAAAACTAGAAACGAGTACTCGAGAAAACTACGTAGTCAACCGACATCGTCTTTCTCTCGATGCGTTCTGCTGTTTTCTCATTTCAAAAGACCGCTCTACGCGTGACAAAAAACCACAGTACGGTCTACAAAATATGGTCGCTCGCAAGTGAGCAAGGAGGATACAAAAACAATGGGTATTCAGCGCACAGTTACAAACTCAACATAATGGGCAGAGTGATCTTATGTTATCCCTCACACTAGTAGAACTGGATATAAAAAAGTTTATATTTGGCCCCAGGGCCGCTCAGAGACTTTGCGTGGCCTGGGGCAAACTTCTGTTGGGGGCCCCAAGAAATGTGATTAATCGATTTTTTTTTTGTGGGGGGGGGCCCTTTTTCAGGAGATTATTTTGAATTCTGAAGTACGGTACAAATTTCAGAATTTTCTTTCGGAGGAAATCTAATAAATAAATTTTTAAAAAAAATTTTGGTGCCCCTCCGGCAGTTGGGGACCTGGGGCAAAGTGGCCCAGTTGCCCCCCCCCCCCCCCCTTGTGGGCGGCCCTGTTTGGCGCTCGTGGGATTCCACGGATACATGTAACTTCTTTGCAGTAAAACACAACTTATAATACGTATAGTAAGTGCCTATAGTAGTGCTTTTAAACATTCTTATCAATCATCATACATTTTTATAGGTTTATTAGAGGTATATAAAGTGTTAAATTTATAATGAAAATTTTCTGAAATCAAAATTGTGATAAGTCGAGTACATTCTAATATATTTAGGTGCTTATAGTTTTATTTACTTAAAAATATTTCATTTATTTTTTGTATATTTCATAGAAAATCTGAAAAATCGAAATTTTTTTATACAAAAGTTTTCACAAATTTTTATTTCACTCTTCCAAATTTTGCGCTCCCATGAGTCGTGCGCCTGGCGCAGTTCGCTCCAACTGCTCCACGGTAGCTACGCCCCTGACAATGTTACCCTAAGACGTCAATCAAACGTTCTTACCATACATGTATGTTTTGTTGAGACCAATATTTTTGTTTGGCTATCTTAGAAGTTATATTGCAGAATGCATAAAATATTAATTATAAACTTTGTTAAAGACTAGAGTTATGAAGCTTATGAAATGTTACTAACTAACTTCCATATTCTGCTGAATGTTATTTCTAAAAGCTCTTTGACAGCCATAATAATTCCTACAGGTACAAAAGTTGAACTTGTAGAAGAGCATGAATTTTTAAAAACATGTACAACTGAAGCTATTTATTAATTTGAAATATACGTAACTTTAGGCAAATTATTTAGTAATCTGATTGACATTAAATTCCAAAAGGTAGATCTATGCCCAATTAATTTAGAATTTAATCTTTAATCATATCCTCGATAGTATAGTGGTCAGTATCCCTGCCTGTCACACAGGAGACTGGGGTTCGATTCCCTGCTGGAGAGGCTTTATTTTTCTCCCTTTGCAATTCCGACAACATGTTCGGCAAGCACATCATGTCATGTCCCACCTTAACTGCATGTTCTCTCCACAGACATTATTCAGAGGCCCATATGATAACATGAGAATTGTATCTTAGTTGCTTTTCTTGCTTATGTATTTTCCATTTTGTTCTCCTTTACAGCTTTGTTTCCCCGCCCCCCTTTTTCCTGTGTACCTAAGGATTTTGTACATTAGAAAGAAGAAAAAAAATTAATCATTTTTGGTCAAAAGATTAAGATCAATCAATCCACTTTCTGAAAACTTACTTTAGTCATATTAGGTTCAATAATAACACACTTTGTGTACTTTTAACCCGCCTTCTTCATTAGAATTGTGTATTTAAAATTGAAGGCACAGGCATTTTAAATTCTTTCTTTCTTCACTCTTTCAAATAAGAAAATCATAGAAAATTTTAACTAAATAAGCTCTCTACCGTATGAAGAAAGCAGTCACAACATTTCTACTCATTAATGTCAGCATAAATGCACATAGTGGCGCACCCAGGGGGGCCAAAGAGGCCCTGCCCCCCCCCCCCTAAAGAAATAGAAATTGCATTATGAATATTGATTTTGCATTATAAATATTTTTATCCGTTCATCTCGCCCTCCCCCCCCCCCAAGAAAAAATCCTGGGTGCGACACTAAATGCACAATACTATATTTACACTAAACTCACAAAATAAATTATACATGATATTTCTGTTAAAACATAAAAAAATGACTTGGATTCAGTTTATTCTGAAGTAGTTAAAAAAAATAATAGCAGAAAAGATTTTAAAATTTTACAAATTACATTGAATAATTTAGAGAGAAAACATTTTTTATACAGGATTAGAGGAATTTGAAAAAAAAAAAAACAAATCTAAAAATATTTCCTTACTGCAAATTGACTTCATAGTGACATAGTTGCGATTACCTCATGTTTACAGCTACAACTTTTTCAAAGGGAAAATACATAATATTTCTGATATTCTAAGACACTTCTCATAAAGTTGAAAGACATAATAATGCAATCTCCAAAAAAATTCTCAGAAGTTATTTGAAATGATAGACCCCCCCCCCCATAAGAATTCGAAAATAGGTATATGGTCGAGGCTGTTTAAAAAAAAAATTATCTGTAAGTACTTCAAACTTCGCACTTGAAACACGTGATTGCATAAAACAGTGGAAATGTAAAAAGACTTTGCTGATAAGTTAGTTCCAACAACGTTAAGTTTTTATTAACCAGGGGATAAATTAATTAAATTGTTTAAGAAGGAAATCCTTGTGAAGGCACTTCTTACTATCAGGAAATAAGCTGCTAGGAAAAGGAAATTTGGTAGGGTGAAGTGGGGTAAGTGAGAACACAGGCTTAAAACCCTAAAAGAAATTTAAATTAAAAAAAAATTCAAAGTGTACTTTGTAGGAAAATTCTTGCTGTAATGTTATGTATAGATTTTATTTACAGAAAAAAAATTGTAGAAAGGAAAATTTTTATGCCTACCAAACCTTTGCATTTTTACTCAGGTACCAAGTTAGAATACAAGCCAAAAAAATTAACCACAACACATACAGTTAATTTGAAAATACCCACTTATTCATTAAGAAATGAACAATAGTGATAAAATATACATAAATTTTTTTTGCAATATTAATTCAGTACTGCAGAGTTCTCACTTGCCCCATATACTGAAAAAAACTACCTTTGTGTTATAACAGCCATATAAATAGTTTTTCTTCCTAACATATGTTTTCTAGCTGCAGAAACTTCATAACCAACCACCTTTTGCCGTGTTTCTTTAACAGCTGATTATTGTTTTTAATTCCTTAACATTCAAAATAGTAAATTATGCAACTGAAACTAGTTTTTTTTTTGTTATAGGTTTGAAGAAGTGAATTGTAATAAATTAACTTGTTTAGACTAACTGTTAGTGAATGTGAGTGGAGTATGGTGGACATTACAAACTGTGTATGAGTATATTGAATTTCTAACTGTGTTGTCACTATTTCTGAGTTGCCTTTTGTACCAGACGATGACTTAAGTGTTCCTCGAAGAGCCGAGGCCTAGAAGGCACGGTGAACTAATTTTTTCTGGGTCTTTTTGGCCTACAATATTCAGTAGTGCCTAGGCAAAGGTTTAAAAAAAAATGAACTTTTAACAAACATTTGAATACAAATACAATACTTATTTTGTTAATATTCGGACGTTGCTGACACTGCTAACTTGAACATCAAATGTCTCCACAACGAAAGAATGTAAAAAAAAAAAAAAAAAAAAAAATAGGCTTTTGTTCAGCATGAAATATCTATTCTTTCCCTTGCCCTACTAATTTTTCTATAAGCAACTATGATTTATTGCGACCCACGTTCTCACTTGCCCCAAGTGCAGATTAAGATGGGGGAGAATAGAATAAAATATGCTGAAGAACTAAAATGTTCGGGAGTGGCATTCGATAAAAAATTGAAATTCTGGAAGCATCTTGAAAGAGTAAATGAAAAAGCGCTAAATTACTTTTATAAGTTATCTCAACTCATAAAGAAAACATGAGGCATTAATGCCAAAATAATCAAAGATGTTTAATTAGCAGTCATTGGAAAAATTTTGGTCTACGCTTCGGAAATTGGGTACTGTGGCTATAAAGTAATGGATCTTAAGCTTATGCAGAGGCCGTTTATGCTTGAGATAACCAAAAGCTATAGGACGGTATCGACAGATGCTTTAAATATACTATCAGGATGCATGCCCCTTTACTTAAAAGTGGGGGTTAACAGACAGCTTTTTACCATGTTTTTATCTGAACTTCTATTAACATTTTAATTTATTTCGTGTTAAGTTGACGCTACGTCCGCTGTAACGGTCAGAAGTTGATGAATACATGGCCTTCACCTCCGCTACTCATTCACTTCTAATCCTCTCCGTTAAGCTCCCGGTCCTTAGATCTGCGTCTTCCGATGAAGTCCGTTGTCGCTGCTGGAATCCTCAGCAGAAATAAAAAAAAAATATTTTTCCAAAATTCCTCACCCTCGCACGGACCCAACTTCTTGACGCCAGAATGTAACCACCGTACTGGTCCAAGGACGCAAAGTCAGATATTCACAGGTTTTCCGACCTTTCAATCTCCGAGCATGGATCAGTCGATATGTAAAATCACCCGCCTAAGTTAATGGGGCGATATCCTTTTTGGGTTCCACGTGCAGTGAGGGTGTTGACTCGGTTTCACAAGATTCTTTTCAAATTGAATATTCCAAACTTAAAAACAAACTTTCTTTATTTAAAACAAACGAATTCACAAGAACACCAAAGCACTATTACAACCTCTTCTCACCGAGTATATCGTATACCTAAAAACTCAGCAATATCCATCGAAGTTGCCACTTCAGTACTTGTAACGTAACCAAAAAATAAAATGAAAACCAAGCATGCAAATGACATTACGTCACACTGAAAAATAGTAATTTATATGAATGCCGGCATGTGGGATAAAATACAACAATTCCCACACAATATTGGTGAAACGTGCAAAGCTCAACTGTTCTCGCGGGCACGTTTCCTCGACGTTACACTCAGTGACATATTTTAATGATAAACACGTTTATTCCGAGAATTCTCTCTAGATCTCTCTCTGCCATTTTTATTTTTATGATAATTATGTTTGTTAAACATTATATTAATCCTCATGGAAATTGTTTATTTCGCGCTGTTTAATTAGTGATAATTTACAATTGAAAAAATTGCTTTCTGCGCATGCTCAGTGACATTTTTAAATCTGGATTTAGATGCTCACTAAGCACGAGGCCTCTTAAACACATTAATTTGTTTCTGCGCATTATTATGATTTTCAACATTTGACAACGATGTGTTGAGTAAAATTTGTGTATTAGTACATTTATTTACTATCCAGCCGTCATGTTTTGACGGGTACCAACTTGTACGTAATAAAGAGGTATTAAATGCGCAATCAATCGTTTAGCTCGGGAATTGGAAGTTAACTTGTGTTTAACCTTTCGTTCCCGTCCCAGCCGATAGATGGCTGCACCATTCTACAAAACAAAATTAACTGAAAAGGAATTCAAACCTGCTTAAAGATGGCTAAAAGTAATAAAAGAATACATTGCCATCGTGTTCTGAGCTATTCTAAAAATTTCATATCTCTAGCTAGTCGGGAAGTTAGTTAAAAATCGATTGCAAGATTTGTACTGGACAAACACACAAACAAACAAGAAAGCGAGTGAATAAAAGCATGATAATAAAAACATACTGTGAATTTTCTATAATTACATTTTTTAATAATTTCATTTATATTTCTTACATATTAAAAATATGTGATATCGTTCAAAAAAGTGGCAAACAGTCTAACGAGGCTTGCTTCCATTCGCTTTTACCTGTATGTGCGAGACTGGGTTTTGAAAATGATGGCCGCAAAAACCAAACAACAATGATAAGAGAGTGACATCTCCAAATATCGAACAACTACTATCCGAGGTCCAGGTTCCCCCTTCTCGTTCATTTTTATCGATTTTAATTTTATACAGATAAATGGATTTTATAATTTTCAGTGCTTTAATAAGAATCTTTAATATCATTTTCAATTCCTACTATTAGTTTACACTCTTCCTATATATATTTATATATCTTTTTCAAATTTTCAATCGTTAATAAAATACTTTATATTCATCCACTCAAGTTCAAATACATTTTTTTAAACTTGTAGTGGATGACACTTGATGTTAATACAGTTTTTTCAAATATTAATTCATTAATTAAATTTAATTAATTAATTTTAGTTTTATATGGGAGCCCTTTCAATAGGAAGAGATCTAGAGCGTCTCTTCCTCTTGAATGGAAATTTCCCTCTTCTTACTGTGTAAACGGCGGCGCTGCGGTAGCGCGCGCTCCTCAAGTCCTGTAGGTTGCGGGATCGAATCCCCAACCTGGCAAACTTTTTTTCTCTCTCTTTCCCCCCCCCCTCCTAATCTCGCACAGTAGGCAAGGTTCTGGCAGGCAATCCTTTTTTTCAATTCCTACTATTACACTGCTGGCCACCCAAATTGCAACACCAAGAAAGACAAGAGATATCACAACAAAATTTATTTTGTACATAACATGTTGACCAAGTATCAAATGATTAAATTTATAGACTTCTGTGAAGTGTGGTTCCTGCCAAAATCAGTAGCCAGAGTAGCCGCCATTGTTGGAGATCGCCGCTGCCACACGCCTCGGCATTGATTCAAAGAGACTTTGGATGAGTTCTTGGGGTACAGCTGACCAAGCAGCTTCCACATGTTGCCAAAGTTGATCTGCTGTGGCAGCTGGGGATGGAATCTGGGTCAATCGTAGAGCAACCATGGACCACATGTTTTCTATCGGCGAAAGATCCGGAGAGGGAGGCGGCCAGGGAAGCAATTCAATCTGGCGATTGACGAAGAACCGTTGGACAATGCGTGCCACGTGTGGTCGCGCATTATCCTGTTGAAATATGGCTGTGGGCAAGCCCTGAAGGTAAGGAAGGACAACTGGCTCCAACATCTCGGAGATGTAGCGCTGGCTGTTTAAAGTACCGGCAATGCGTACTAGAGGTGTGCGAGAGTGATATCCAATACCGCCCCATACCATAATACCCGGTGCAGGACCAGTGTGGCGGTGCATAACGCAGCTGTTCAGCATCCTCTCTTCACGGTGTCTCCAGACTCGAATGCGATCATCGTGGTGTTGCAGACAGAAGCGTGACTCGTCAGTAAATACAATTTCATTCCATTCTGCCGTCCACATCCTTCTGTCATCGCACCATTGGCGGCGGAGACGTCTGTGGTTCTGCGTCAAGGGTAGACAAAGCAATGGACGTCTTGCGGACAGACCACTCTGCTGTAAACGGCGTCGAATGGTACGCGTAGACACTGGATGATGCGTTACAGACTGCATGTGCTGTGATATGGTTCGTGATGTGACTGAGCGATCCGTCACTGCCATGCTCACAATTTGCCTGTCATCACGTGAAGTGGTGCGCTGAGGTGGATGCGATCGAACACGCCGGTCCGTCGTACCCTCCTGCATCCAACGATCACATATGCGCATTACAGTTGTTTGGTTTCGTCGAACACGACTACCGATTTCCCTGAAAGATAATCCACAATCTCGGTAGGCCACTATCCTTCCTCTGTTGAACTCGGATACTTGATCAAAAGATGATCGCTGTTTTCGACGAGGCATAATTGATCGTTTTTTTGAAAAAACCACAAGAAAAACACAATTGCCGAACTTGAAATCGTCGAAATCTCCAAGCCTTAAATAGCGCTTTGAAGTGGCGCCACTGGCGCGAGTGATGTGCATGTGCTGTGCTATGGTTCGTGATGTGACTGAGCGATCCGTCACTGTCATGCGCACAATTTGCCTGTCATCACGTGAAGTGGTGCGCTGAGGTGGATGCGATCGAACACGCCGGTCCGTCGTACCCTCCTGCATCCAACGATCACATATGCGCATTACAGTTGTTTGGTTTCGTCGAACACGACTACCGATTTCCCTGAAAGATAATCCACAATCTCGGTAGGCCACTATCCTTCCTCTGTTGAACTCGGATACTTGATCAAAAGATGATCGCTGTTTTCGACGAGGCATAATTGATCGTTTTTTTGAAAAAACCACAAGAAAAACACAATTGCCGAACTTGAAATCGTCGAAATCTCCAAGCCTAAAATAGCGCTTTGAAGTGGCGCCACAGGCGCGCGTGATGTGAGTCTGCGCTGAAATTCTAATCATTTGCATATCTCACCTCCGCTAATGCATGTTGTAAATTTCATGTTATTTGCATGTTTCCTTCAGGGTGTTGCATTTACAGTGGCCAGCAGTGTAGTTCATACTCTCCCTATATTCCTACTATTATTCCTACTATTAGTTCACACTCAAAATTTTCTTTGGTGACCTAAGTAGGAATTGACTTAAATTTTTTTAACTTATATTTCTTGTTTAACGTACGATTACGTTCCTCAATAACGGTCCACCGGAAAGCAAAATTTCAACATCGTCGCGAGTCATAATTACGGCCGCGCGCCAAACCCAGTCTGTATCGCTTGGGCACGTAGTAAAAAGTTAAACAGAAAAGTACCAAAATGATGAGACAGCAAAGAGGTAAGCAAACGATAAGTAATCCTACGTTAAGGCTGCTATGTACTAAGAAAAAAAATCGTACTTCCCTTTTCCTCTTCTTGCAGACTCTTGTGGTGGGAGGAGTCCAGTTGACAGTTCGAGAATTCCACCCCCCCCCTTGGATTGACATTTTGAGGGATTGTAATGGCTCTCTATATAGGGGGGGGGCTAAGCACTGCCCCCAAATTTTTTATTTAAAATATATTTTTGTCAACTATTTACAGGTACATAAATGCTGATAATAAAAAAAATTGGTATTGTCAGATGGCCTGAACTTTTCTGCAAAGCGCTACAGGATTCATTTTATAAATTTCATCCACCGAAGGAATTTATGAGCGTTTAAAACACACTATACCAGATTTTTTTCCCGAATAATTTAAATTTTAAAATATTAATTGCATTTTTTTTACAAAAAACGAAAAATGTACACAAATGTAAAATTTCTTTCTCTATGACGGAGTACAAATTCTTTAAAAAAATCTTTGAATCCAAGTCGGCAATCCGTGGACAAATTTTCTCCATAGGTTAACATTGAGGTGAGCGAATCCAATGGGGTTAGTACATAGCGGCCTTAATAACCCGCGGTAGTTTCGTTAAAAGAGACTACCTGAAATAGATATTTTTTAAAATTTTAATTCTTGTTAATATTAAACTAAACGAAATACAAATACACATTAATGTTTAAATAGGCAATTATAGTGACACGAGTTTTGGCAAAAAACAAGAGTAGATAGGTAGGGGAAACTTTTATTATTATTATTATTATTATGGAAAGTACAGTAAAACCTATTTTATCCGGATCTGATTTGTAGACATTATTTTTATTTAATGTTCCCATTAGATAATAATTGTTAACTATGATGGCAAGAACGTCACTACAAGCATGTCAAATATTCGCTTTTTAGTTTGATTCGATGTACAGCTCCTGCATAGATAGTACAATAAATTACGGTAATAAAATGCTTTTTTTCGAGTCTAAGAATTCTTTGTTAAGAAATGATGTGAAAAGTTATTTTTCCATTTTTCAATGTCTTGTAAACAATACTATGTAATTCTGTTACAAAACATAGTTTTTTTATCGTAATAAACGGTTAAGTCTGCTTAGTTAAGGATTTGATTTTGCTTATTACCCATATTACCCGGATTGTCCGCATTGCCTACGGTCCCAGTTAGTCCGGATAAACGAGGTATTACTGTAAATATGTACCGAAAATTTACATCAGTTTTAGAAATAGTTTCTCAAGGGAAAATAGTTTGCCTATTTCGCTTTTCTTTGCTTTTGTTAACATCTTCCTAATTTTACTTTTTTTTCTTTTTAATTGCTGTTACCAATAAATTTTCATTGGGCTCGCGTGATTTTTTTTTATTTAACCTTTTCTTTACGGGGTGGGATAGCATGTATCCCAAGTATACGGGCCAGAGTGTAAATAAACATACATACACTCATACATACACTCATACATACATGCATACATACATATATATATATATATATATATATATATATATATATATATATATATATATATATATATATATATATATATATATATATATATATATACACTCATGGACAAAAAAATTAGCGCACCAAGAAGGAGTCGCCAAAATGAAACGAAATTTTACATACGTAATGACTACTTTGATATAAGTAAATGATAAGAAAATCAAAGAAAAAGGATAATTTATTTCAGAGAAAAAGGCAAAAGAACGGAGGAGTTAATACTCCGTTGGACCCCCTCTAGTGCGAATGCACGATGCGATACGATCGGGCATTGAGTCATACAAGTTCTGTATGATGTCTTGAGACATTTCGTTCCATATTTGCTGTAACCTTGCCTCTAGTTCGTTCAAACTCGTGGGATGCCCAACTCGTCGTCCCAAATGATCCCAGATATGCTCGATTGGAGACAAATCTGGGGATCGGGCAGGCCAAGGAAGGGTAGTAACAGTGCGGTGACAGTCTTGTGACACCCTTGCCGTATGAGGCCGAGCATTGTCTTGTTGAAAAATGGCTCCTGGGAGCCGTTGCATGAGTGGCAACACATGTGGTTGCAGGATTTCATGAACATATCGCTGGGCTGTCATGGTGCCACGGAACAATACTAGGGGTGACCGTGTACTGTAGGCAATGGCACCCCATACCATCACACCAGCTGTGGGAGCGATGTGTCGCTGTACAGCAAAGGCAGGATTGAAGAGTTCACCACGGGCTCTCCACACACGAACACGATTGTCATCACTGCCGAGATTGAATCTGGATTCGTCGCTAAAGATGACCTGGTTCCATTCCGCTGCAGTCCAGTTTCCTCGTGCTCGGCAAAACTCCAAACAGAGGCGTCGATGGGTGGGCGTCAAGGGCAGCACACGTAATGGGCGCCGCGATACCAACTGTCCTTCAGCCAGGCGCCTTCGTATGGTTCGAGAAGACACAGAGGCCCCTAGTGAAGGTGCTACCTGTGCCTGGATGGCGGCCGATGAAGCAGTTGGCTGTACGCTTGCATTTCTTACGATGTGGCGGTCTTCTCGATGACTGGTCTATCGAGGGCGTCCTGAGCCTGGTCTTCGTGTACATGACATCTCTCGGGTCCACTGGTCCCAACACCTCCTCACAACACAATCAGAGCGGCCTAATTGACGAGCTACTCGCCTAGCTGACCACCCAGCTTCCATCATCCCGACGATTCTCCCCCTCTCAAACTGCGACAACTGCTTATATTGTCTTCGAACACGGCGTAATGGCATGTCTATCTCAGCTCTTCCTTTGTAAATTATTCAGCACACTAAAACAAGCTTTGGTTACCTGTTTTATACTCCACAGAGTACGATGTTCAATGCCCCCTACCGGCTATACGTAATGCGTAATCACGCTGCATTTCTAATCATTTGCATATGTCCCCGACATATACCTTCATTGGAAGTTTCGTTACGATCCCGCAATTATTTCTTTGTGCGCTAATTTTTTTGTCCATGAGTGTATATATATATATATATATATATATATATATATATATATATATATATATATACACTGGTGAAATAAATTAAGAGAGTATGCATATTTTATCGAATTTCATGAAAAGAACTGAACTTAATGTAAAACCACTGCTTCTAGACAAAAATGCAAATCTTGTAAGTGAAATACGTAAGTGCACATGTGTGTGTAGGCGGAGCCAGTAGAGAAACAGGCTTTATAAACGCGCGTAAGTTAAGATGCATGTCGTTCCATGGCACACCTCGGCGAATTTCTTGGTGCTATTTTGCAGTAATCGGTTAATTTCAAATTGTAAAAGTAAAAAAGAGTAACCACCAACGTTTAGATGATAGAATGAGATGGCGAATTGTGGGGAGGCTAGAAACAGGCCAATCTCAAGTCCAAATTTGTAGAGAGTCCAATTTAACGCCCAGCGTAACTTATGGAAACAGTTCCAGGATACCGGATACATCGAGAAAAAGCCTGGGGAAGGTCGTCCAAGAGCCACGACGTCCAGAGAATATCGCCATTTGTCGATTATAGCGAGGCGTAACAGGAGTGCTTCAGCTTCTCAGCTCTCTCGTGAATTGTATGCAGCCACAGGAATCCGTGTATCAAGGGTGACTGTTTCCAAAAGACTTCATGAGAGAGGGTTGTTTGCAAGAACACCTGCTGTTTCCGTCCCGCTCACTTCTACGAACTGAAGAATCCGTTTATCACGGTGCAGAGAGCATAGAGATTGGAGTATGGATCAATGGGCGACCGTTTTCTTCACAGGTGAGTCCCGATTCAGCCTAAACACCGATTCTCGCCGTACGTTCATTTGGAGATCATCAGGGACCCGCTACTTACCCTCCAATGTCCGGGAAATCGACCATTATGACGGAGGAGGTTTAATGGTCTGGGCAGGCATCATGTTGGATGGCCGCTCACCTCTCCATGTCTTTGAAAGAGGCACTGTGACTGGTGTGAGGTATGGGGATGAGGTCTTGGAGTCCTTTGTTCGCCTTTTCAGGGGTTCAGTTGGCCCTGAGTTCATTTTAATGGTCGATAACGCGAGGCCACATAGATCTCTTCTGGTCGACGAATTTCAAGAGAGTGAGGATATTCGCCGGATGGCTTGGCCAGCCAGATCTCGAGACCTTAATATACCTATAGAGCATGTTTGGGAAGCTCTGTGGAGGGCAACTACAAATCGCAACCCCCTCCGAGAACAATCCAGGGAATGAAAACACCGTTGCTGAACGAGTGGGACCAATTGCCTCAGGAAATGATAAACTGCCTTAATTGAAGTAGGAAATCACGCTGCGAGACCTGTATATCTGTAAGAGGGGACCATACCCCCTATTAACTCATCTATGAACCAATTTGTTTGTTTATTCTGCAACCGCTGTTTCATACCTTCCGACTCCAACGAGTGTTACACACGATCATGCGTGTGTATTACAATTATTGAAAGTTTATTTGTTCTGTATTGTATCAATGTATTTACATATCAAATTTCATTAAAATCGGTACAGTAGTTCTAGAGATGATCGACCAAGTCTTCAAATTCTGTTAATTTCTTACACCAGTGTATATATATATATATATATATATATATATATATATATATATATATATATATATATATATATATATATATATATATATATATATATATATATATAAGTAATAGCACATTGTTATATCTTCATTCGTCAAACGATATGCCATTGATTCGTTGGCCACCGAGATTCCCAGATGTAAAACCCTAGTGATTTTATGCTGTGATGTTTTGTTAAAGACAAAGTGTTGATGCCTTCATATCCCCAGGACTTACAGCAACTGAAGCAGTGGATAACTGAAATTCTCTAAACGTTAACAAAGGATATTCTATCATGAGTGTGGCAGGAACTGGAATTCCGCATAGATATCTGCCGTGTCACTAGAGGGGCACACATAGAACATCTATAGAAACTTGGATAGTTATAGTTTCACTGTAAATTTGATCTATCAAAATAAAGTAATTTCAGCTTTTACAGGTATGGTTTCTTTTTGTCCCATTCAATATGAAACACCCTGTATACATAAATACATACATATATATATATATATATATATATATATATATATATATATATATATATATATATATATATATATATATATATATATATATATATATATATACATACATACCGGGTGAGTCATAAATTCGTGCAAAGTTCAAAAATTCATAATCAAAGAAGCAATGCTCGGAAAATTTTTCTGTTTGCGCCAATAAGATGAGAGTGACATTGGATTTTTTTTCCATGTAAAACAAAAAAAAAAAATTCTAAAAGTAACCGAAAGAGGGCGCTCTCACATCATACTGAGACGTTTTATGCAAATCGGGCAAACTCAAACAGAAAAACAAACAGATCACAATAACATGAGACTGTGCATATATTTTAAAGTAACATTCAAGTAATATTCAACATTACTACCAGCACAAGGTAATAGGCAAGTGAGGCGCGTCACTAAGCCCATTACAGCGGATTGTAGCACCGATGGCAGCGACTGTCTATCGAATGGCATTTTTCAGTTCCACCAAAGTGGTTGAGGAGCCCCGGTACACATGAGACTTTAAGTATCCCCCCAACTAAAAATTTGCCGGGGTCTCTGATGACCTTGAGGGCCACTGAACCTTACAATCGTGACTTATGAAATAAAAATTGGAATCTTTCTCTTGTCTTTCAGTGAAAGATTTCAACAGGAACGTCTTGATATCACGTGAAATGTGGGGCGGGGCATCATCCTGCATGAAGTTGACAACATGTAACACATGTCTTTCCTGCAATGCAGTCTTAACGTGGTCACTTAAAAGCGCCCTCTTTCGGTTACTTTTGGAAACAATTTTTTTTCTTTGTTTTTTTTACATGGAAAAAAAATCCAATGCCCCTCTGATCCTATTCGCGCAAACAGAAAATTTTTGAGAGCAGAATTTCTTTTATTACGAATTTTTTAACTTTCCACGCATTTATGACGCACCCGGTGTGTATATATATATATATATATATATATATATATATATATATATATATATATATATATATATATATATATGTATACAGTGGAATCTCTTTCGATAGTTCCCCGAATGATTATTATCTTCGATTTCAGTTTAACTTTGTAATTTTATCTTCAGTTACACAAGAGATATGTATGCATTTATGTATGTGAGTTAACATATTTTAGGGATATCAAACTTTTGGTATTTTAATACTTTTTTGTGTGTTCCTGCATCTATCGTTTTCCCCCCATTCATCGTTTAGTTCAGTCAGTTCCTTCGAAAACGATAGATCGAGATTCCACTGTATATATACACTGAAGTGCCAATGAATTAGGGATACCTACCTAGTAACGAGTTGGGCCTCCTCTGGCCTTGATAACGGCTGCCACACGACGAGGCATAGATTCAACAAGTTTCTGGAAACGTTCCACGGGAATGACTTGCCAAATATTGGCTAAAGCTGTCCATAATTCAGTAAGGTTCTTTGGTGCTGTGTGATGGCCTTTCACGCCTTGTTCCAAAACATCCCAAAGATGCTCAATAGGATTTAAGTCTGGGCTTCTAGGTGGCCAATTCATGACACAGAAGTCAGAGGAATGCTCATCCAACCAGCCAGTAGCCAACCGAGACTTGTGAGAGGTACAGTTGTCTTGCTGGAAACCTATATTACCGTGCGGATAACAGAACAGCATAAACGGATGGAGGTGATCACCCAGCAACTCTACGTACCGAATTGCATTGAGGGAGGTTAGTACACGCACCAAAGATCCCAAACTGTGCCACGAAAAAACACCCCAGACCATGATTGAGCCACCATGCCCTTGTACAGTTCCAGCCAGGCAAGCAGTATCCATGGCTTCATGAGCCTGACGCCATATTCTCAGCCTCCCGTCAGCGTTAAGTAGTCGGAATCGAGATTCATCACTCCATGCTACTCGTTTCCAGTCCTCTACACTCCAGTCTCTGTGCTCCCTTGCCCAGCAAGACGTGCAGCCCGATGGCGGGTATAGAGCAATGGAACTCTCGTAGGTCGACGGCTCCCAAAACCCATACGGTGAAGCGAGGGTTGCGCAGTCCGTTTACTGACTGTACGACTGGCACCGTCATTAAACTGGGTGGTAATTTGAGCTAATGTTTGGCTTCGCTGGCTACGTACAATACGCCTGAGCCGTCTCTCACCACGC
Organism: Dolomedes plantarius; assembly: GCA_907164885.2. Classification (NCBI taxonomy): domain Eukaryota; kingdom Metazoa; phylum Arthropoda; class Arachnida; order Araneae; family Dolomedidae; genus Dolomedes; species Dolomedes plantarius. Next base: position 14,972,413 of record OU015497.1, on the reverse strand, counting down.
ACTGTCAAAGCTAATTGTCCTTTGCAGTTTGCCCGATAGCTAGTTTTTTTTTCCACCATCCATGTATTCTTGGTATACTCTTGACACTGTCGACCTTGAAAATCCTAGCTGTCTGACGATTTCGGAAATTGAATGGCCCACGCGTCGCGCACCTACGATTTGTCCGTGATCGAAGGCGTGTAAATCAGGCAGTTTACCCATACTGGCAATTCCAACAACTAATTCAGAACAATCACAGTACGATCTATATATCACAGTACGACCATTAGCACAATGCAGTTACCACAGCGCCCTCACTTTCGCATACATGATGCGCAGCGCTACACAATTTGCATAGGCTTTGCTATCCCTAATTTAGTGGCACTTCAGTGTATATGCTATGTATATTAATTTGTATAGTATGTCTCCTAGCTTCCATTAACATAAGTGTCCCCTGAGGTTAAGTATCCTCCCAAGGTTTTCCCATTAAGTAAATACAGCGTGAAGCAAGCATCCCATTCAAACCTAATTAACAACATTAATCTCTGCAGCACAGCATTCTCCCCATTATTCACACCGTCTATCTTCAGTCAATTTTTAAGAAGCGCCGTGTTTTGTCTTTAATTATAGCACTAGTCTCTTTTTGAACTGGGTCAAGATATGAAGAGAAGTACATCGAGAAGGAAGTAACCGGTTTTTCACATCAGTACGAATTTTTTCAGTACAAAATTTTTTCAACAAAATTAAATAACATTTATTTCATTTTTATTCAGAATTTACACGAATAATTTTTCTTCAAATACATTCCAAATTTATATAAAAACAGCTTGAAAGGACCATTAGCACAAAATATATAATAATATTTTTAAATAATATAAAATCAAGTACAGTGGCACCTCGGTTTACAAACTTAATTCTTTCCTAGACTTGGTTCGTAAAACGAAGCAGTTATTCCAATATAAATTAACGGGTAAAGAACTAATCCGTTCACCCCCCTAGAACATAGTCTTTTTTAACCTTGTTTTTATGGGTTCAGTTATAAAGAAATGGTGAACAAAAAATGAAAACAGATATTTTTCTGAAGAACTATCACTTGATAATTGTTCAGTACAACATTTTAGTTTTGTAGTGGATAATGGCTGGTGCAGATGGTGGATTGTTGAAAAGGAATGGAGGATTACAGATATTACTGCTTGGAAGTCATCTTTCGTAATATAACTTGGCAATTCTGATTTTATTGTTTTTTCTCTTCGTCTACTTTCAATCGCACTAGCTGATTATGGCACAAGATACCGATCCAAAGAAATTTGTCTTTTGCTTTTCCGAAGCATTTCACAGGAGTGGGACATCACATTGTCATTTAGAATATTCACTGTTCTGTTGGTCACATATTTATTATTGTGATGGTCTTCAATTAATGCCTGCACTTCACTCTACTTGCTGCAAATTACTTTTATCATGGCGAGGGAAACTTTATCCCTATCACTGTCTTTCTTTGATAAATATTCTTCCTGGATAGCGTTCACCTGTAGACTCTGCAGCTCAACAAGTTCTTCCGTGGTGAGGTCTTCGCTGTGTTCTTCCACCAGCTCCTCCACATCTTTACAGTCGATCTTCAAAGCCTATTCTATTGTCCATGGACACTATCTCATCCACACATCTCACTTCCGCTTCTTCATTATAAATTCGATGGGCTCACAAGTTTACCAAATTTTCTTCCAGGCAGACTCCAAGGTACGATAAGAAATCCCCCCCCTCGAGGCCTTATCAATAATGTTGATGCAGTTAAGCATATGAGGAGGACGAATTACTCCTCCAAAAATCTCTCAGGGTCAAATAGGTGCCATTTGTGACTTGAAAACACCTTGGAAAGTGTCCTATTATACACAATTTTTTAAAATTAGAAATGACCCGCTGGTGCATAAGTTGAAGCAAAGGAGATGTGTTGGATTGTAGAAATTTGACGTTAATGAATTTATGTTTCATGTCCGGGTCTTTTTTCGAAATTTGGAAGAACAGCAGGAGCTTTATCTATGACGAGAATATTCTCCAAGTTCAAACCATTCTCCTCGAGATATTTCTTGACAGCTGGTGAGAACAACAATACACTCCATTAAATGAGTCTTGTAACCAGGCGTTAGCATTTACTCTCCACATTACAAGCAGTTTTGCCTTCGTCACATTATTTTTCTGGAATGAAGGATGATTTTCAGAGTGGTAAACTAAAAGTAGCTTGATTTGACAATCACCACTTGCATTAACACACAATAAAATGTGTAAGCCTGTCCTTCATAGACTTGTGCTCAGGTAGTGCCTTTTCCTCTTTGGTAATATAGGTTCTTCTTGGCATTTTTCCTTAAACAATCCCGTTTCCTCACAGTTAAAATCTTCATTTCGCATGTAGATTTCACTCTTCACAAACTTTTCGAATTCATCAACATATTCATCTGGAGTCCTTTTATCTGAACTAGCGGTCTTCGCATGCCTAAAAACACTATGTATTCCTTTTGCAGAATTTATTAAACCGGCCTCTACTGGATTTAAAATATTCACATTCAACACCATTTGTACTCTGTGTTTTAGCTATCAAATCACTCTGCAACTTCTACTTTTTCTCATATTAAAGTCCCTATTACTATAATCAGAAATCTCTTTTTCACGTATCCACACAAGCAATAATTTTTTTACTTTTTCTATAGTTTAAGGCCTTTGCTTCATTAAAAGAGTCACTCCTTTAGTCACAGCAGCTGCCTTTATTGCCTCTTTGTTCTTTCTTTTTCTCAATAGTTAGGTTAGGTTTCCTGCTAGTACTATCACTTGCTCTTGCCTTTTTCTTGGGATGCATATTGAGGGCTAATTTAAACAAAAATATATACAAAAAGATTAGCGAAATACATGAGCAACGAACGTTTGAGCAGTGATAGAGAAATCCCATCTGATCAAATGTGGACTGTTTGTGAACCGAAGCAAGTGTGACGTATGCTTCCATCGCCTATCAACAGTTAGCAGCATCTCCTGTGCTTGTTCGTAAACCGAACCGTTCGCAAACCGAGTCGTTCGTAAAGCGAGGTACCACTTTAATATAAAAAAATATGAAATACGTATCTCAGTAGAATAGCAAAACAGCTGCTTAGGCATCAGAATAATGTTTGTGTTCAACAATATAATATATTGACTAGCATTTTTTTCTTTAACTTTTAAGGGGATGATGGAATTTCAAATTACCAAAAATCGAACAAAAATTGGAAAATTTTTTTGGTGTATTTAACATTTTACCCTTTTTGCAGAATCATTTACAAAAGGCCGCATGTAAATAACTTAGCTTATAAAATACTTCAAGCAATTAAAAAGATTAAAGAGCTCTTTAAATGGCCATAAAAATGAAAAAAAGAAATATGCAAACAAAGTTCTGTGAAACTTTGTTTTACAATTTGCTTAATTCTAAAATCGATATTTAACGTACGCGGTGGCAACCGAAAGTTATGGTGTTGGCAGATTTCGAACTTTTTGTAGAAATTATTTAATTCAATACAGCAATGCATAAATAAACAAGAACTGAAAATATATGAATTGACTTTTTTAAATTATAATAAATTTGTATTTATAAAATATATAAATATTGGAATAAAAAGCATTTAAAATGTGTAGTGAAAAGTAAAATGAAAACTTGGTGGCTAGAAATGTAAGTATTAAAGTTAGGGAAAAAACATCTTTTAAATGGTTTTTTCTCAGAATGAGTATTTCTCAGACTGAGTATTTTTCAAAATGAATATTAGTCTTTGAAATGATCCATGCGTCATAATTTTTGACAAAATTTTATCACATTTATAAAAAAGACTTCTGTAATACATCAAAATAAAGTTGTGTATCCATTTTAGGTTTCGCGATCATTCAGATTATAAAACTTTAACTTTAGTGTAGAAAAGTACAAATATTTCTAAAAAATTCCCAGTACAAGCATAAAAAATTTTCCTAAAAATTAACTATTTGACGAAAGCACAAAATAATACATAACTCTTACAAAATGTACTTACAAGCAATATAAATGCAAAATTGAGGGAGAAGTTAAAAATAAGATCGCATGGAGCATTAAAAAATTAATTTCAATTTTTAAATTATAAACTTTTTAATATAAAATTTCATAAGTTTTAATAAATTTATAGTTTAATGAATATATATGCAAAATTCCATATCTATGAGGTAAAAATTTCAAAAATCGCTTGATAATGTCCATCATCCCCTTAAAATGTCAAACATAGGCTTTAATTTCTACACTACAGCTAGCTGTTCATTTTATAATATACACACGCGAACACATACATACTTACATATTATATACATGTGCCGGTGATTATGAAAGCGGTTTCCATCATAAATACACTGCTCAAAAAAATTAGGGGAGCAAGCAAAGAAGTTAAGAAAACATTGCGAGACAGCCACATCTTGGCATAAAATGGATAGTACACGCGTAGCAATGCGCAATTCAGAAAAAAAGACGTAAAAAAATTGTAATTAAGCTTTAATTCTTCGAAAATATGGAAAAATTATTGAAAGATGATTTAGGGCAACAATTTGGTTACATGTAAACGAAAAAAAAAGTATTGTTTAGAAATGATGCAATATTTTTAATATGGCATGTGGTCTCCTCGAACAGCTAAGACTGCTGCACACCTGTTTTCCATGGATGCGATGATGTTATCGATAAGACTTTAGGGAATACTGTTGCACTCCTTAAGAAGTGCAATCTCCAAGTCTCGGAGAGTAAAAGGAGACCTTTATCTCGCAGCAATGCGTCGTCCGAGCATGTCCCAAACATGCTCGATTTGATTCAGGTCAGGAGAGCACGCTGGAAATTCCATACCCTGTATTGTTTCAGCTTCAAGCATGTTCTCCACAAGACGAGCTGTGTGCGGTCTGGCAATATCATGCAGGAAAACAAAGGAATCTCCAATGGCTGCAGCGTAAGGTATGACATGAGGTCTCAGAAAATCGTCTGCATACCTTCGGGCCGTCAAAGTACCATTCCGAATGATATGCAGGTCCGTACGTCCACCTATGCTGATTCCACTCCATACCATAAAACCAACTGGTCTGTATTGTGACCTTCCACGAACGAATGTGGGATTATTTCGAGTGCCCCTTTCCCTCCATACCAAAACACGTCGGGTGTCACACTCCAGACTGAATCGGGACTCGTCTGTTAACAGCACTTGGCTCCAATCATGTTGCTCCCAATCTCGATGTTCAGCAGCCCATCTTCTTCGGGCCGCACGGTGGCGTGAGGTCAACGGAATGTAAAGCATTGGCCTACGTGCTTAGAGACATCATTGATGAAGCCTATTGCGTACTGTTTGGCTGGACACCCTTCGTCCTGTTGCCAAGAGCAACTGTCTTTGCAGCTGAGAAGCATTGTCTGTTCTGTTTCGACGAGCTGTTAACAGTATATACCGGTCATCAGTTGCTGTAGTGGCGTGTGGCCGACCTTGTCCTGGTCGACGTCTAACATTCCTTGTTTCTTGGAATCGATTCCATAGCCTTGCATCGACACTTCTGGTGACTCCAACAGCGTCCGCGACACTACGATGTGATTGCCCGGATTCAAGTCTGCTTATAATACGCCATGCCATGGATTCCGGTAAATCACGTTGTTGAGACATTTTCAAGTCACTTTTTCTCAAAAACAATAACTGAGCAATCGAATTTCACAGTTAAGGCAGTGAAACAGACGTTTCTGCAACATCCCGATTTCCTACCTTATGTTCTTTTTCTGGTTTTTGACGTCATGAACTTTGATTTGCATATGAAGTTTTCTTCTTCTGTTTCCTGCTAGGCTTTAAATTATGGATGATTTATTTTATGTTACTTATCGGTGTAAGTATTTGCGTAATTTCGTTAAAACCATGTGCTCCCCTAATTGTTTTGAGCAGTGTATTACATTTCGAGATATTTACTGGTTTGAGTTTGAACAATTAAAAAATATTTTTAAACTATAAAATAAAATAATTCAGAAAAAATTTAAGGTTCAGTTTTTACAATTTTGCAAAGATTGATTCCCTTTACGGTTATGTAAAAGAAAGCAACGCGAAAATAACTGATAAACTCATTGTCTCATCTCGTCTTCTTCCGACCTGTCCCGTCACGGCTCGCCAAGTCCCGACTCGACTCGCCTCGTCATGTCTCTTCTCGTCTCGTCTCATCCTGTCCCGTCACGTCACGTCACATATCGTCTCGTCCCGCCACGTCCTATATCGTCTCGTCTCATGCCGTCCTGTCCTGTCATGGCTCGTCACATCCCGTCACTTCGTGTCTCGTCTCGTCTCATAACGTCCCGTCTCGTGTCGTCTCGTCTCATTCCGTCCTGTCCCGTCACGGCTCGTCACGTCCCGTCTTGTCACGTCTCTTCTCGTGTCGTCGGATCCTGTCCCGTCACGTCCCGTCACGTCACGTCACGTCACGTCTCGAGTCGGATCGTCTCGTATCGTCGTGTCTTGTTTTGCCATGTCGTGTCATGTCATGTCATGTCATATCATGTCATGCCCCGATACTGGCGTGTCGTACCATGTCGTCTCGTGCCATGCACGGTCATGTCTTGTAGTGCCGTGTCATGTCTGGTCTGGTCTTGTCTGGTGAAAGAAGGTTCCACATTAAAATCGGCGGCGAATTTATCAGAATTGACCTCATCACCGAGGATGATCATCGAGAAATAACCAAATGCTTGCACGACCACAGAGTAAAAGGTTTCATTCTCCCCTTTCGTGCTATTAAAATAGTTTTTCCGTGGATTACCAAAGGAGTTCCCTCCCGAGGACATTAAAGAAAAACTGGAAGCGCTTGACTTCCCTGTCATTTAAGTTTCCCAGCTAACTAGAAAAGATGTCTCTTTCCTCCCCCCCCCCATTCCAAGTACAACTAACTCCCACTGATAAAGCAAAAACTAACACTGTGTTTACTGTGGAAAGGGTATTAAGTCCAAAAAGGGCTAAAATGAGTTATCCAACCAGGCATGTTTGGAAAATCAAGGGCTACTGCAGGGTACAGAAAGCTCGGTCCAATTCCCCTCCAAAATATTTTTATTCATCAGGTAAAATTTGAGATAGGTGAAACAAAACAAAAACATGTTAGTGTTAAAGGGGTTATGTCCCAATCAAGGACTTAACAGTCTTTACTCAACAAAAATAAAATCAGAAAAATTTATTTTTAAAAAATTAGAAATTAGACTTAAATAAACTGACTTTTCAAAAGCCGTTTTTTCAATCCCGTTTATCTCAAAAGGACGACTTTGGACTTGACACTCTCTATACAGCAATCCCCGATATCTGAGCTAACCTCCCTATTTTATATTAAAACATCGAATATTAAAATTCCCTTTAGAAAACCGCGCAATGACTCAAATGTCAACATTTCCACCATCACAGTAAGCTTTGTGAACCCGAGATGTGTTAAGTGCGCTGGCGATCATCTTGCCAACGAATGTCCACATGTAAAACCAGATAGCAAAAAAGCTGAAGTTACCAAATGTTGCAACCGCCAGGGCGATCGTCCTGCTAAGTGGAGGGTTGCCCTAATTGAATCGGCAATTTGAAGAAGGGAACGAATCCAAATACTGTTTTGGAGGAAAATTTTTAAAAAAACTTTCTTATGAATTATTTTTTCTTCACTAAACTTTTGTATAAGATTCTTTACATTCACCCGTTATTCCAGTTACTTTTACAGCTTACAAGGAGCGTCTACATGTAAATAACATTATGGTGCAAAAAAGAAAACGAATTTCAATTTTTTTGGCGCTCGTTCCCTTCTGCAAACTGCAGGTTCAATTTCACTCATAATATTTCAGCTTAAAAAACTAACAGAAAAGGAAGCTAAGAAAAGAATCCCAAACTATTACATCCAATATATCATTCGCCAAAACAGCAAAAGCCAACAATAATAGAACTGAAAACCTAAATAATTCAAATCTAATAATGAATCAACCTCCCCAGTCAATCTAACAATTTTGAGACAAATAATTCCCCTTCAGGTATCTTCAGTCTCCTAAAACAATTCCAGGAAATATGACATCATTCTTAGACGAAATAACGGCAGAATTAGGAATCTCTGATTTCACAAACATACTAAATAATCTGGGAGCAGCAAGAGAAAATTTTATACAAAATGGGTCTCCGAGGCAAAAATCTTCTTCTACGGACTCAATATTTGTGTTCAGAAAGCCAGATAATGCCCTCCCCTTTCGCTGTCTGTTTTTGCATGGAACGCCAACTTTATGATTGCTAGAATCCATGAGCTCAAGGAGTTTGTCCATGAGCATATCCCCGATCTTATTTAATTCAGGAAACACATCGCAGACCCGTGGATAAATTAAACGTGTAAAATTATACCACATACAGAAATGACTACATCAACCCAACTGACACCATGAGAGGAACTGCCATTCTAGTTAAAAATTCACTTCCTACTCGGATCCTTCCCTTCAGGGGAACGTAATCCCCTACCCTCCTATAGAGGGTCGTATCAAACACATTTTTAGGGGGTCTGGTTTGGTCTGGTGTAAAAAGACCGACAGACAGGCAGACAGATCCAATATATCATTCGGTGAAATGGTTCAAAGGCAACAAAAATAGAACTGAAAGCCTAAATAATTCAAATAGTAATAACGACTCAACACCCCCATTCAAACTAGCAATTATGAGATAAACAATTCCCCTTCTGGTCGCTAAATAATCAGACAGATCCAAGGCAGCCAGACAGACAAACAGACTGACAGACAGACCGACAGATGACAGACAGACAGGCAGGCAGGCAGGCAGACAGGCCGACCGGCAGTCAGGCAGGCAGACAGACTGGCAAGCAGACATACAGACAGAGGGACTTTTAGACCGACGTACAGACAAAGAGACAGAGTGCGTGCGTGCGTGCGTGCGCGTGTGTGTGTGTCCACAGTTAGGCTACTAAAAAATGAGTTTATCAGTTATTTTCGCGTTGCTTTCTTGTGTGTGTGCATTAACCAGTTGCAGTTTTTAACGAAGATATAAAGTAACTGTTTCTTCTTCTTCTTCGCAAGCACAAAAGACCCCTACAGGTCCTGGCTGCGTCAAATCCTGAATGCGTCCCTCGAGCGTCTTCTATCTGCGACGAGACCTTTCCAATTTTTAACTTTTAAAGTCTTTTTCAACGTCATTTCACCATCCAGTCGGTGGTCTTCCTCTGGATAGGGATCCCTCCGGTTTTTTAAATGTCTGGATCTTAGTGGGATTATCTTCCGAACTTCTCCAAACATGGCCAAGCCATCTCAATCTATTGCAACGGATAACTTGTGTTATTTGTTACCCATAAAGGAACAGATGATTACCCATAAAGTCTATACAGTTCAAAATCGTATGGCTCTATGGGCAATCCATTTTGAACTCCAACAATGGAGTTCCAAATAGATTATGGTTCTCCCACGTCTCTCAGCCTGCACTGGGCCAAAGATAGTCCTGAGGATTTTTCTCTAAAACATGTCCAGTGAGCGCTGCGTGTGTATGCTCAAGATCCATGTTTCACTTGCAGGAATTATTAATATCTTATACATTCTTGATTTAGTTTTGCGACTGATAAGATTGGATCTCAATTGTCTTTTCAGAAATTAACTGTCTGGATGTCATATTTAAGTTAAAATCTTGATATGGATGTGATCGATCCATTAATAGCTCCAATGAAAGAAAACGCTGCCCATTGCTGCGGAGATAATTTTTTCTTCCGAATGCAGTAAAGCATGGCAGACCGAAATCAACCAGAGAAGTTGCCTGTAAAATAGAAAAGTAAATAAATAAAAGACACAAACACACACACACATATCTATATATATATAACAGTTCCGTATATGACTGACTCACTGACTGACAGACTGACTGACAAATATACACTGCTGGCCACCCAAATTGCAACACCAAGAAAGACAAGAGATATCACAACAAAATTTATTTTGTAGATAACATGTTGACCAAGTATCAAATGATTAAATTTATAGATTTCTGTGAAGTGTGGTTCCTGCCAAAATCTGTAGCCAGAGTAGCCGCCATTGTTGGAGATCACCGCTGCCACACGCCTCGGCATTGATTCAAAGAGACTTTGGATGAGTTCTTGGGGTACAGCAGACCAAGCAGCTTCCAGACGTTGCCAAAGTTGATCTGCTGTGGCAGCTGGGGATGGTATCTGGGTCAATCGTAGAGCAACCATGGACCACATGTTTTCTATTGGCGAAAGATCCGGAGAGCGAGGCGGCCAGGGAAGCAATTCATTCTGGCGATTGACGAAGAATCGTTGGACAATGCGTGCCACGTGTGGTCGCGCATTATCCTGTTGAAATATAGATGTGGGCAAGCCCTGAAGGTAAGTAAGGACAACTGGCTCCAACACCTCGGAGATGTAGCGCTGGCTGTTTAAAGTACCGGCAATGCGTACTAGAGGTGTCCGAGAGTGATATCCAATACCGCCCCATATCATAATACCCGGTGCAGGACCAGTGTTGAGGTGCATAACGCAGCTGTTAAGCATCCTCTCTTCACGGTGTCTCCAGACTCGAATGCGACCATCGTGATGTTGCAGACAGAAGCGTGACTCGTCAGTAAAGACAATTTCATTCCATTCTGCAGTCCACATCCTTCTGTCATCGCACCATTGGCGGCGGAGACGTCTGTCGTTCTGCGTCAAGGGTAGACAAAGCAATGGACGTCTTGCGGACAGACCACTCTGCTGTAAACTGCGTCGAATGGTACGCGCAGACACTGGATGATGCGTTACAGACTGCATGTGCTGTGCTATGGTTCGTGATGTGACTGAGCGATCCGTCACTGCGATGCGCACAATTTGCCTGTCATCACGTGAAGTGGTGCGCTGAGGTGGATGCGATCGAACACGCCGGTCCGTCGTACCCTCCTGCATCCAACGATCACATATCTGCATTACAGTTGTTTGGTTTCGTCCAACACGACTACCGATTTCCCTGAAAGATAATCCACAATCTCGGTAGGCCACTAACCTTCCTCTGTCGAACTCGGATACTTGATCAAAAGATGATCGCTGTTTTCGACGAGGTATATTGATCGTTTTTTTTTTGAAAAAAACCACAAGAAACACACAATTGCCGAACTTGAAATCGTCGAAATCCCCAAGCCTTAAATCGCGCTTTGAAGTGGCGCCACAGGCGCGCTTGATGTGCGTCTGCTCTGAAATTCTAATCATTTGCATATCTCACCTCCGCTAATGAATGTTGTAAATTTCATGTTATTTGCATGTTTCCTTCAGGGTGTTGCATTTACAGTGGCCAGCAGTGTACAATGCACAGACAAAACCGCTGGACCTAAAGGGTGGAAATTTTGCATGGCGATTCTTTTTATAGTGTAGGGGTGCACTAAGAAAGATTTTTGAAAAATTCTTCTTAGATTTTTTAAAATTAAATTTTTAAGCTGCTTTAGTAACTTTTTTCAAGATTGCATTTAAAATAATTATCTGAGAGTCATAAAATTTATACTACGAGAAAGATCATAAAAAGTCATTTAAAATGAAATCTTTTTCGAATCTTTAATTCTTTTCTGATTTTTAGTGAATTTTTAAAGATTCATTTTTAGAATTTAATTTACTAAATGCTGATCATGTGATTTATTTTCCTGGTACTTTAAAATAATTTATCGTCACATGCATAACAACTAAATAGACAAAAAATATTTTTTTTTCTTGCTAATATGGCAGACGATTGGACATTATAAAAAAAATATTAAAATGAAATAAAGTATTTTATGTTCCTCACACTGTACTATATTATCTATACTATATTCTTTCGCATGTCCCATTACATTTAATTTAAATATTTTCTTCTACACTATTTTGTCTATAAAAATATTCCTTATGATTTTTTTATAAGTATATATATATATTTTTTTTTACATCAATTGTATACATTGATCGACACATTTATTATAAATACATATAAATATATATATTTATATTTTTGGCATTAATTGCATACATTGACCCTTGTATTTAAATTGAATGTACTCCGTAGCGAAGTGCGCGTTTTCAGCTAGTACATATACACACACACACATATATATATATATATATATACATATATATATATATATATATATATATATATATATATATATATATATATATATATATATATATATATATATATATATATATATATATATATATGTTAAAGTTTTCATAATTTTAGGAAAAATCACAAAAAGAGGGATAACACGTTCAAAACTACGCCAATCTGTTTAAAATTTGAATATGTTGTTAAGCAAAAGGTGCTGAACAATACTACTTTATGAATAATAGTGGCGCTGCATTCGGAATACCTCATTTGCGAGGAGCATAAAAGTTCATATTTCAGAGCAAGGCGGCAATTGTCGCTGCGAGGCTGAGATTAGACATCTGGCATAGCCAAATTGTAACAATGACCGGCAGGCATCATTTGACCGAAGAACTACGTTAGCGAGCTATTGGGAGACTAGAGGCAGGACAAAGTCAGACAGAAGTGGCCAGATGACTAAATGTCCGTCTGTGGTTCATAGACTTTGGCAACAATTTCTAACCACGGATTCGGCATTCAGGAGGTTCTGCCAAGGACGTCCAAACCCTTCGACAAGTGCCGATGACCGATATTTGTCATTATGCGCACGTAGGAATAAAACCGCCACTCCGTCTGATATCAGACAGAGTTAACCCCCACTTGCCGCAAACTCCGGAAGGTTGGTATCAACGTCAACCTCGCGTAGAAGGCTTAACGAAGGTGGTCTTTATGCGAGATGACCAGCCATTTACGTTCCGCTTAAATCACGCCATAGGCGGGAACGTTTGCTTTGGGCACGTCAACATATCCACTGGACGGGTGACCAATGGAGGGCTGTTCTCTTTACGGATGAGTCCAGGTTTAGCCTCCAAAGCGATAGTAGGCGTATTTTGATTTGGAATACCTGGAACTCGTTTTTATCCATCACACATCCTTGAAAGAGATGCATACGGATCAGGCAGTGTCTGTGTTTGGGGTGGTATCTCTTTGGTGGACGAACAGACCTCCATGTCTTTCCCCGTGGAAATGTGCATGCTCACACCTATGGAGATGACATCCTTGACGCTTATGTGCGCCCTTATATCGGGGCAATAGGTGATCTTTTCGTGCTACAGGACGATAACGGAAGACCGCACAGGGTTCGCATCGTGGATGATTATCTTGAGCAGGAAAAAATTCAGCGCAAGGAATGGCCAGCTCGATAACCGGACCTGAAACCTATCGAGCATGTTTGGGACGCTTTTGGACAACGTATAGCTGCTCTCAATCCTCCTCCTATACCTTATCCACGCTTTCAACTGCTTTGCAAGAGCAATGGCTCTCACTTCTCTACCGAAATCATAGATCGCATAATTGACAGCATCACACATCGCTGTATGGCTGTATTGCTTCTCGGGGCGATCATACGCCATTTTAAATGTACTTTTCCTATACCAAACAAACACATCCGATTTGTTCATTTTATATATATGCTAGTTTCTATAACACCATAATTGTCTGGAGATTTCTTTTTATGCTATTTTGTACCTACCTATGTGTTGTATAATGTGTATAAGTTTCATTAAATCCTACGCTTATCATTTTGAGTAACCACTCTTTTTTTGACTTTTCCTTAATTTTTGTTATCCAGTGTATATATATATATATATGCAGTGGACTCTCGTTAATTCGAACTCGGTTAAATCGAACTTTCGGTTACTTCGAACTAATCCAAAGGCCCCCAGAAAATTGTATTGGAATTAATGTTAAAAATATCTCATTAATTCGAACAAAATTTTTATTACTTCGGTTAATTCGAGCTAAAAATTTGACAAAAAAAATTCTTTTTCCTCGTTTAATGGAGAAAATACACACTGAATTTATTATTCTGTGTGTCAAAATCGTCTTTATTTCTTTTCTGTGTAAAGTGGCACATGCCTGCATTCCTAGACTATTGCATGTCCGCTAAACGTTAGTAACTATTATCCTTCTTATTAGTGCTAAACGGAAAAAGCAATTTTCCTTTATTTGTATTGATATTCTTACAATTTCAGAAAAACCAGTCATTACTATAGATTCTAGGTAGCTGCGTTAGTTATACCTGCAGTGCAGACAAGTTAATGTAGTCTAGTTTTTCTTCCTCATTGTGTGGCGTGAACGTGTAAAAATTCTGGACGTCTACACGTGGAAAGTACAAAACCCTATCTTTGGAAACAAAGGTAGAAATTTTAAAGAAGTAGAGAATGGCGAATGTAAAACAAAGATTCATGGAAAAAATCAAAATTTGCTAGAGGAAGGAAATGCATGAGAAATGCGTCCCAAGAAGATCTAGAAAAAGTTCTACTGCAATGGTTCCCGGATGTTAGATCTCGAAATTTTCCGATAAATGGACCCCTAGAGCTGACGAAGGCTGATGAATTGGCAAGTCGAATGGGTATTGGAGATTTTAAATGCAGTGATGAATGGTTTTCTCGATTTAAGTCAAGGCACAATATTTCTTATCAAACTGTATGTGGCCAAAGCTCTGATATAAACGAAGATGTATGAACTAATTTCGGTAGGATTGGGGGGATTGTAAATTGTAAGGGATACAGAGGAGGAGATGGCTAGTTCCCCGAATAGATTTGAAAGCGCAAGAGACACAGGTGAGGAGATGAACTATAAGGGAGGAGGTAATGAATTAAGTCCCAATGAGAATGTAGATGAGGTGCGAGAAATTGATAAACTTTTGGATGGGGAATTAAGTCTCAATGAGAATGTAGATGAGGTGCGAGAAATTGATAAAATTTTGGATGGGGAATTAAGTCTCAATGAGAATTTAGATGAGGTGAGAGAAATTGATAAAATTTTGGATGGGGAATTAAGTCTCAGTGAGAATTTAGATGAGGTGAGAGAAATGGATAAAATTTTGGATGGGGAATTAAGTCTCAATGAGAATTTGGATGAGGTACGAGAAATTAGAGTTTCAACGGAAAAAGAGAGGAAAGATCAAATTGATATGTTAAGGAATAAAGGGTTAGAGGAAACTAATAATGAGAATGGAAATAATCAAAGGGAAACACGAAACGAAGAATTAAATGCCCAGGGAAGCTCTAGCGATACGGGTAGGAAACAGACGCAAAGTATGGAAGAAAACACTTCCACAGAAAAGGGTGATTTTGAACCGACACTAGATCACAAATTCACCACAAAGGAGTCAATGAGAGATAGTGAAATAATAAAGCCAAAAACCCATTCGTATTTATTTAAGGTCCCGTAAAAATCGCAGAGAGAATCACAAATTTAAGTAATTCCCAAAGAATTCCGGGAAACTCATGTAAATGTGTATTTTATAAATGTTCTAAAATTGATTTAAGTTGATCTCGAAGAATTCATTGAAAATTTAATTAAATGTGTATTTTGGTAATTGCATTGATAACTAAGGTTGAATCCTAAGAAAAACGGATTAATTTTGTAAATATAATGGTGTGATGAATTTAAGTATATAAGTTATGTGATATTTATTTTTTTTTGTTGTTTGTTGTATGAAATGTGATATTTTTTTTTTGTTGTTGTTGTTTGTTGTATGAACACTTGGTTTATATTTTTTTTTTAAGTGAAGAACTAAATTAATGTTAAGTATTCCCTAGAGATTTGGGGAAGTTTCATTAAAATATGTAAGTTTAACTGGTTAAGATTTAACCAGGAAATTCCTAAAGAGTTTGAAAAAAAAAAAAGGAATCAAAAGTGTAATTATCTTAGAAATTCTTGCATTGAAGATAAGTGATTTGTAGTCAAATAATTTGTTGGTGTTTGGTTTAAAGTAAAGAAATGAGCAAGAATTATAATATTAATTTTGTGTCAAGGTTAAGTGTGAAAAGTAATTTTTGTTACCGGTAAATGTTGTGGCTATCTCATATGCAGATGAAAACATGGAATCATTTACTTGTAAAAATGTGTTATTGTTGTAGCTACAAAGCGTCTCCGTCACAAGTTAAAAAGCACAGTTATTACCCCATGGGTGTGCTTCATTATCCTCTGATCAACAGGGACTGTTGTTCAAACGTGAAAACGTCTCAAGGGACTGTTTTCACTTCTAAAGGAAGGGGCGTATGTCAGACTCTCGTCTCCCATTCCTAAGTGGAATTGATGAACGTGTGTAATAGCGTCTTCAATAAGCATCAAAAGTAGCGCAAACAGGTGTTGAGAGCCATACACCTTTGGAAACCCTTGACAATAGGAGGTAGCGAACTCATTTAGAATGATTAAGGAAACACAGCGGCGCACGTCACCTAAGGTAGGAACGGTGGACAATGAAACCGACAATAGGTGGTCTTTGTATCGCGGATAAAAAAGGCCGATTGTCGTTCGAGAAGGAGAGGAGGAGGCATAAAAAAGACAGAGGCGAGTAACGAAGGAGATGAATGGATTCGGACTGTTGAAGGGTCAACACGCTTACGGGGACGGGGAGCTGGTCGGACTTTGAAAGAATGAGCCCAGCTCTCACGAGTAGTTTTAACGTTCGTCGGAACGAAACTTTGTAAATAACGTATTTAACCAAGATTTTAATATGTTAATAAACCTCATGAAATAAGAGTTGACTCTACAATTATAATTCCTTCTACATAATAATGATTTGTCGGATCACGACTATAAAAGGTTAACATTGGCGTAGTCGAATTAAAGAACGTGGGAGGACCCCAGCGATACGGAAGGTATCAGAAAAAGATGATCTAGAGTACGAGAGTGGTGATAGATCTTCAAGGAGACGCAGTTTCAAGAGAAGTTGGATTCCGAACGAGTCTACTGGGCACGACTTCAGCGACAGATATTTGGACAGATGAACTGGTCAAGAAACGGGAGCAGAATCCTTGGCCAGGAGAAATTCAAGGTCGGAGTAAAGTGTGCATCAACGACGTGGTTATATACTGAACTCTCTTGAACTGTGATCAAAGGGCGGCAGCGGAGAAAGATTAGAGTGACAGTTTTTCATCGAGGTGAAAAAGGGGTAAGTGATTCTATCTTTTCTCCCTGTGTATGAGATAGCGGTAGTAATTAGTTGAAGGAATCGAATTATTTTTGATAAGTTTTGAAGTGTTGATTCATGTGTATAATGATGGAAGTAATTTGTTGAGTTATTGAATTTTGGTAAATGGAATAATATTATTGTAAAAGTGAAAAAGTGTTATTTTGTATAACGGGAAATGTGTACAAGTGTTCGTACTAGTTATTAGTGGAAGTGATTTATAATTGTAGTAGTTAAATGCTCTTAGAATTATCATAATTGTGGAAATAAATAGTTCAAGATAAGTATAGTTGGTTAAATTTTGTTATAGTTGTAAAAGTGAATTTGTACTTGTTGGCTGCATTTGTGATTAAGTGGTATAAGCTAAAAATGGCATTCATAGGGAAGGGGCGGAAAGCCGATTTAATTTTGTTAGCTACAGAGTTAACAGGGATTTGTCCGTCTTCGGAGAACAGGACATACACTGATCTTAAGGAAATGATATTAGGAAGTGAGAAATATCAGGAAGAGTCCGCTAAGGAACGGTTATTTGCCATAATTAATGAGAGATTAGAACGAGAAAAAAGTGAAGAGAGAGATAGACAGGAAAGAGAGAAACAAAGAGAAATAATGTTAAAATTGAAAGAATTAGAAGTTGAAGAATTGAGGATGAGGGCAGGTAAAAGACTTTCAAGTTTTAGGGTCAGAGAAAGTATTGGAAGGGTTAATAATAATTTCGAAGGAGTGTTGAAAGAGGAAAAAAGGGTTATTCTTGAACCACTAGTTAACACAGATAAGGTATGTGCCAAAATTGACCGGAAAAAGGAGGATAAAAGATGTTTTGTCTGTAATAGTAAAGACCATTTGAAATATCAGTGCCCCAAAAGAGTTCAAAATCTCAGAAATAGAGGGGATCAGAGGGGAGATAAATTTGAGATGGAATTTAACAGAGGCGAAATTATTCAACCTGAGAATAAAATTGAAACCCAACAGGAAAGGGAAGTGAGAGATGTAATTACTCAAGGAAAGGAGGTCCTGGAAGGGGTAGCATGTTATCAAAGGCATCTGAGTAACAGTATAGATCAGATATTAGATGAGGAGTTGATTATTCCTTCTAATATGTTCGAAATTGTAAGGGATACAGAGGAGGAGATGGCTAGTTCCCCGAATAGATTTGAAAGCGCAAGAGACACAGGTGAGGAGATGAACTATAAGGGAGGAGGTAATGAATTAAGTCCCAATGAGAATGTAGATGAGGTGCGAGAAATTGATAAACTTTTGGATGGGGAATTAAGTCTCAATGAGAATGTAGATGAGGTGCGAGAAATTGATAAAATTTTGGATGGGGAATTAAGTCTCAATGAGAATTTAGATGAGGTGAGAGAAATTGATAAAATTTTGGATGGGGAATTAAGTCTCAGTGAGAATTTAGATGAGGTGAGAGAAATGGATAAAATTTTGGATGGGGAATTAAGTCTCAATGAGAATTTGGATGAGGTACGAGAAATTAGAGTTTCAACGGAAAAAGAGAGGAAAGATCAAATTGATATGTTAAGGAATAAAGGGTTAGAGGAAACTAATAATGAGAATGGAAATAATCAAAGGGAAACACGAAACGAAGAATTAAATGCCCAGGGAAGCTCTAGCGATACGGGTAGGAAACAGACGCAAAGTATGGAAGAAAACACTTCCACAGAAAAGGGTGATTTTGAACCGACACTAGATCACAAATTCACCACAAAGGAGTCAATGAGAGATAGTGAAATAATAAAGCCAAAAACCCATTCGTATTTATTTAAGGTCCCGTAAAAATCGCAGAGAGAATCACAAATTTAAGTAATTCCCAAAGAATTCCGGGAAACTCATGTAAATGTGTATTTTATAAATGTTCTAAAATTGATTTAAGTTGATCTCGAAGAATTCATTGAAAATTTAATTAAATGTGTATTTTGGTAATTGCATTGATAACTAAGGTTGAATCCTAAGAAAAACGGATTAATTTTGTAAATATAATGGTGTGATGAATTTAAGTATATAAGTTATGTGATATTTATTTTTTTTTTGTTGTTTGTTGTATGAAATGTGATATTTTTTTGTTGTTGTTGTTGTTTGTTGTATGAACACTTGGTTTATATTTTTTTTTAAGTGAAGAACTAAATTAATGTTAAGTATTCCCTAGAGATTTGGGGAAGTTTCATTAAAATATGTAAGTTTAACTGGTTAAGATTTAACCAGGAAATTCCTAAAGAGTTTGAAAAAAAAAAAGGAATCAAAAGTGTAATTATCTTAGAAATTCTTGCATTGAAGATAAGTGATTTGTAGTCAAATAATTTGTTGGTGTTTGGTTTAAAGTAAAGAAATGAGCAAGAATTATAATATTAATTTTGTGTCAAGGTTAAGTGTGAAAAGTAATTTTTGTTACCGGTAAATGTTGTGGCTATCTCATATGCAGATGAAAACATGGAATCATTTACTTGTAAAAATGTGTTATTGTTGTAGCTACAAAGCGTCTCCGTCACAAGTTAAAAAGCACAGTTATTACCCCATGGGTGTGCTTCATTATCCTCTGATCAACAGGGACTGTTGTTCAAACGTGAAAACGTCTCAAGGGACTGTTTTCACTTCTAAAGGAAGGGGCGTATGTCAGACTCTCGTCTCCCATTCCTAAGTGGAATTGATGAACGTGTGTAATAGCGTCTTCAATAAGCATCAAAAGTAGCGCAAACAGGTGTTGAGAGCCATACACCTTTGGAAACCCTTGACAATAGGAGGTAGCGAACTCATTTAGAATGATTAAGGAAACACAGCGGCGCACGTCACCTAAGGTAGGAACGGTGGACAATGAAACCGACAATAGGTGGTCTTTGTATCGCGGATAAAAAAGGCCGATTGTCGTTCGAGAAGGAGAGGAGGAGGCATAAAAAAGACAGAGGCGAGTAACGAAGGAGATGAATGGATTCGGACTGTTGAAGGGTCAACACGCTTACGGGGACGGGGAGCTGGTCGGACTTTGAAAGAATGAGCCCAGCTCTCACGAGTAGTTTTAACGTTCGTCGGAACGAAACTTTGTAAATAACGTATTTAACCAAGATTTTAATATGTTAATAAACCT
Organism: Dolomedes plantarius; assembly: GCA_907164885.2. Lineage (NCBI taxonomy): Eukaryota > Metazoa > Arthropoda > Arachnida > Araneae > Dolomedidae > Dolomedes > Dolomedes plantarius. Next base: position 14,952,298 of record OU015497.1, on the reverse strand, counting down.
CATGAAATAAGAGTTGACTCTACAATTATAATTCCTTCTACATAATAATGATTTGTCGGATCACGACGATAAAGGTTAACACAAACCATTAAGAAAAATGCTAGAGTTCACAAAATGCATAACTTATTATTTGCAATGTGTATTCAATAATGATGTATGAAAAAAAATGATAAAATCTATCAAAAGTTATTATTAATGTATTAAATTAACTAAAATCGATTACATTAAACTGACACAATACTAATTAAATTAACAAAAAATGAAGACAAATGGAAATAAATTCATTTTACCTTCAATTGTTGCTCACTGCTTTGATGTAGAAATAATCGGTAATTCTCTTCTGACGTGATGCCGATTTCAAGGAAAAATTTATGAATTTCTTTGTCCAATACATCAAATGACACCAACACTCATTCTTCCACTCTTTGTGTAGACAAAAACTTATTAATTACAAGCATCGCTGCTGTAGCATCTGAGATGATGGGGATTTCCGTCATTTATGTGCTCTATTCATCAGCATCAGAAGCAGAATCTTCGATTTCAGAATAATTCATTTTAATTGCTTCCACAATATTGTCATCAGTCGGATTTTCACATGTGATAACTTCTTCATCACATGTTTCGAACAATTGCATGTCACAATCTGAGAATGATGAAATTTTGTGCTTTTCTATCCACATCGCGATAGGTAAATCTTCATCGTCTTCTTCAACATTCTTTTCTTCTTCAACATTCGTTGTATCTTTAACACTCTTAAAATGTTTAAAAAAAGATAAATACTGCAGTCGACTGAGAAAAATATTCTATATATAAGATTCTTAAGATTTCGAAGGTTTGCTATAAAAGGAGAAATTAGGATTAAATAATACAGGAAAACGGCAGGACTAAAATTTTCGTTCGTTATGTCCGTAAGTTCGTTATACATCGGGTTCGCTATAAACTTTTCCTTGATCGGATGACCTCGATACACTTTTGTTGGGGTTTAAATTCTTATACTATTTCCGCATAATTAATATAGATCACACAGAATTTTTAACGAAGATATAAAATAATTGTTTCTTCTTCTTCTTCACAAGCCCAACAGACCCCTACAGGTCCTGGCTGCGTCAAGAAGCGCTCCCTCCAGCGTCTTCTATCTGAGACGAGTCCATTCCAAGTTTTAAATTTCAAAGTCTTTTTCAACGTCATTTAACCATCTTGTCGGTGGTCTATCTCGGGATCCCTCGGGTTTTTTTAAATGTCGAGATCTTAGTGGGATCATCTTCCGAACTTTTCCAAACATGGCCAAGCCATCTCAATCTGTTACTACGGATGACTTGTGCTATATAGGATTACCCATAAAGCCTATACAGTTAAAAAATATATATGGTTCTCCAACATCCCTCCTGCTGTACTGGGCCAAAGATAGCCCTGAGGATTCTTCTCTAAAACACGTCCACTGACCACACGTCCACACGTCCGCTGCGTGTCTAAGATCAAGGTCCATGTTTCGGTTGCATAAAGTAAGACATGAAGTACTAGTGTCATATAAATTCTTAATTTAGTTTTGCTTCTGATAAGATTAGATCTCAGTTGTCTTCTCAGAAAGTAACAATTTAGACGACATATTTAAATTAAAATCTTGATGCATGTGATCGATCCATTAATAGCTCTAGTGAAAGAAAATGCTGTCCATTGATGCGGAGGTAATTTTTTCTTGCGAATGCAATAAAGCATGGCAGGCCGAAATCGAAGATAGAAGTTGCCTGTAAAATAGAAAAGGAAATAAATAAGAAATGGTTATCAAAATAATGTAAACACTAAGAAACATCATGAAAACCATGATTAATACGGCCCAGGGTCACCTTTGGCATATAATACCACCTGATTCACCTTGGAATTGGATGATACAAGTCATGAATAGTGTTTAAGAGTATATTATACAATTCTTCAGTGAAAAATAATGAAAGCCCCTGTTGAGATGCTGTGGTGGCTATCGATACCTTGCTCTATCCGCTTATACAGATCACAGTGTTTGGATGATATATAGTCCGGGGGATTGTACAGGGCAAGATATTTTACTTCTTTTTCATACTCTGCAATCCAATACTTGTTAGAATTAGCTGTATGTATATGGGGATTATCATCCTGGAAATGCCCTCTCCTGCAAGAAAAAAATGTTTGCACCATAGGATGGACTAGTGAGCTAAAATTTCGAGATAGTCCTCCCCATTCAATCTCCCTTTTAGTGTTTTAATAGGACCTGAAGAAATCTATGAAATTCCATCCAAAATCCTGATAGATCTACCTCCATGATTGTCACTTGAGATGAGACAGACAGAATCTTACGCTTTTGTAGGTGTTCTTCAGACATACCCACGACCTGTTGCGAGAAACAAATGTGAACAATGATTCTTCGGACGAATGCCGTTTTTCGACATATTACTCGACCAGGATTTGTGCTCGTGGAACCATTGTGGACGATATTTTTTTGGCATCTATTACAAGTGACTTGGGAATAGCTACTCTTCCGTAAATGATTTGTTTGTGAAGTTCCCTTCTACCTCCAATGATTGATACCGGAACATGCAGATGCAGATTGAGCTCTTCAGTCATTTTGGTTGCAATTCTTTTCTTTCTTCATGTCGCAATCCGCTTCAAAACCACGGCCGTCTCTTTCTCTCAGCTCTCCCTTTCGTCCACTGTTCAGTTTGGCAAAGGATGTTTTTCCATACACTGTGTATGCTATCATGTCTTTTGATACCATAGCTCGAAAAACGCCTATTAGCCTGGGTGTTGCCCTAGGAGATACTCCAATTTAAACGCGCTCCAACAATTTGCCCTTTTCACAACGTCTGCAAGATTTGACATTTTACGTTGTTCCCCCCAAAAGCACGATGCCCTTAGCTTCATTATTGCGACCTGATAGATACATACACTATATTATATAAAAAAATAACGGTGGCCAGACTAGATTATAAGGAATACTAAGCACATTCATAAACACCACTAATATTGATAGGTGTTTCGATTATTTTGATAACCCCCTGTGTATATATATATAAAAATTCTACGTGCCATTTGAGTATAATGCAAAAAATATTGTCTTCGTGTATCAATACATTCTTCTACAATTCCTTCATTTTCAAAGTGAAAATTAGTCAGTTACAGGAGTGTTAGTTCAGTTATTCGTTGGTTTGTTAGGAATTTATCGCTAATATTTAACAATTTCACTTTTTTGGAGATAAATTAGGATAATTCTTAGTTTTTCCATTAACCTTAGCATAACTTTGCTAATGAAAACACGTAAATAAAGAGAGTTTATTTCACTTTGTAGCTTAACCGTACTTTATGCGATAAAGGAAAATAACCAAATCGAGTTTATAAGTATGTCTTGTAGCACTACGAGACCACAAAGAGAAACTCAGGTTGTCTTTATATATATATATATATATATATATACACAGGGGAATCTCGATCGATAGTTCTCGGATCCATCGTTTTAACGCATTTATCGTACATTTCAATCGGTCCCTTGATAGATCGAGATTCCACTGTATATATATATATATATATATATATATATATATATATATATATATATATATATATATATATATATATATATATATATATATATATATATATATATATATATATATATATATATATATATATATATATATACAGACAACCTAAGAGACATAATGTATCATGTGCAATGATTCACTTTACAGTCAGCAGAAATGCCGATTCACCAGATTAAAGAGTGGTCGAAATTAAATATTTCCTGCTGCAATTATTTGTAACTTAAGGCATTTATTCAATTCTCTCCATTAAAACTTATTTAATTTAAATATATATGAATGCGCACCTATTACATTGAAATGGATTTCAAGTACGTTCGGCATTTAAGGATGCCAATTCTTAATAGCAGCAGCATCTGTAAGACTTTTGATTGACAACGCGTCATAATTTCACCAATGGATAAAGACCAAAAATTTCATCACAACGCCCCGAAACGAGTTAATTGTGAATCACAACAGCTGAAGGAAAGCCATTGGTAAGTAAGACTACTGACAGCTGTTTGTGTGTGTGCAAGTCTGTAAGCTTTTTAATGAAGAATTTGGAGACAAAAAAAATCGCCGAATTTGTTTCAAAGACTTACTCTGGGGTTCCACCATTCCTGCGTAAGTATGTAAAAAACATAATCACTGGTAATAACACCGCCATCAAAGAGCTTTGCATAGCGACAGCACTTTGAGAGGGTCAGTATTGGAATGAAGATGGCGCCGATAAATATTTCCGAAGTATTGTTTCACAACAATGATGCATTAAGAAAGCGGATCTACATTGTCATCTAAATGGTTAATTCCGCGTGCTTTAACAATGGGAAGTGTGCAAAAAGTGTTCTTTTACAACAATCATAGTTATCTGAGACGAGAGTATTATAATCGCTTGTTTCACACGTTGTTAAACTTTACAGTTTGAGGGCCAGAGGTTGGCTAGGTGGTAGCGCGTAGGGCCTTCAACTGTGGGTTCTCCCTTCGAATCCCGATGAACGCATCTAGACCACGTATGGGCACTTTAAATCTGTAGACCGGAAAGTCAATATATGAACTCATAGAGGGTGGGAGAAGGTACGTGCCCCCCCCCCCCCGGGGTTGCTAGGACAAAGTTGAGGCGCCACTAGAGGGTGGTGTTGGTTCACTTATACGTGCCCCCATTCGAGAAAACAAACGATTATCGCGGATTAAGTGCTAATTTCTTCATCATTTACTGCTCCGCTTTAGCAAAAACAACAACACTTCGTGGGCGCGATGGCCCAGTTGGCATGAGCAGCGGACCAGTGATCTGAACGTCCCTGTTTCGATGGTCGTCGCTGCAAATCCACCGCCGTGTTCACTAATGGTTGCCAGAGCACGTGGTATTGGTCGTGGCTGCAATGTCCTCCAAGTTCTCAAATTTACTTGTGGAGGTTCGGGGTCAAGGGTTTCGGTGTCGTCACTTCACTCAAAATAATAGGACCGGTCATTTAGCCTAGTCGGACACTGGCCCTTGCGGTGCTAATTTAAAACAGGAGCCGCCCCTTTCTGCCCAATCAGGACCTGGTGAATGGAACCTCCAACCAGGGGGCATTAGCAACAAAAACAACACAGCACAACACTATTCAGTTTCCACATCCAACTTTTCGTTCTAAGCTTTCAATTTCCAGCACCTATTAAATCCAAGAATTAAGCTAATTATCTGCCTAAAAGGTTCTTGATACTGGAAGGATTAAACAAAATAGGCCTTTCTCAAGCTATTCGGCATTTACTCCGTAACCTTGTAGATTTTTTTTCCTAATGCACTTTGTCTGTCGACATTCGCTCAGTGTACCGCGAAATGGAAGCACCGCTCACGCAAACCAACCTCTGTTCAGACCGAACTTTCTCGGGGGAGGAATCTAGGGAGGCCCGCATTCCCCTCCCACCCCTACAGACAAAAGGCGGAGGGACTTTCCGCACTTCAAATTTGAATGCACCTGACTATCGTCATAATGAGTGTAATCTTAACATTAAATTATCGCAATGAAATAATGACCAGTTAATCGTTCAATTATATTTAATTATAGTTAGTCTTAATGCATTATTACCTTGCGACGGAAATTCATAATCATCACATACTATATTTCTCTTTGCAATTTTCCTTAAACAGTCTTTTTATGATAGGATATTGAAGATTCTATTTCTATAACTTGACTAAACCCTTCGGTTTATAGATCCAAGTTTAAAAGGCTTTAAAGTGACTTAAAATTGCAGCGAAAGTACAATTAATATTTTTAAAAATGAGCTTAAAAAGAGTTCATCTCACCAATATGGCAACAACTACATCTGATAAATTCTAAATTTTTTTTTAAATAAATTTTTTTTTTTTTTTTTTTTCAAAAAATACTTTTAATATGAATTTTTGTAAAAAATCTTTAATGATATGAGATACATTGTATATTGTCAATAATTATATATTGTCATACATATGTCATACATTTACATTATAACAATGTATGACATTGTATTAACAAAGTATGACATGTCTTTTCCTTGACCTTTTAGCGCAAGGCCCTAAAAGGTCAAGCTTCGCCAGACACAAGACAACAGCAAAACCAATACGCCCACATAAATTTAGACAAAACGAGTAACAATGGTATGGAAGATTACACACAATCTTCTAATATATAAAAATGAATCATTGTCTGTTTGTCTGTCTGTAATTTTATAGAAATCCAGAGTTTAGGAGCGACGATCGTGAAATTTTGCATACAGGCGTCGTTAAAAACAGCCGAGGGAACTTCCGGAATCGAAAATAATTACAGTTAATTTTTAACTAACAAAAAATCAACAATTTTTGAAGGGTGAATCCTGAAATGGAAGAGCCTCATAGCCGTCGATCAAGGGTGAATCCAGAAATGCAAGAGCCTCACAATTTTAAAAGCCGAGATGTTAGGTTTACGGAACAGCGAGAAGCAAAAACGATAGAAAAATAAATATAATCAAAAAGCTTCAAGTCATATATTAAACCCGTATAATTTTTGAAAATAATAATCTTTCAAGTCAAAATTTATACTCTAAAATGTATATTTTAAGACATTTCGAACAACGATCGTCGTTTTTATCGTTGCGATATTAAGTAAACAATCGTTCTCTGTTGCCATTTTAATTTCAGAATTTTCTTATTAAAAGGATTTAATGTATAGTAAATGCGTTAAATATTTCCTTTCTGGAAATATAGACAAATTAAAGAATTTAAAAAGAAATTTTTGTTTAATTTATGCATTTGTGTGTGTTTAATTATTTCAAGTGACCCTTTAATGTGGGCTTGGCATTTTTCCACTAGCCTGAAAAGTCAAATTATTATTGAATTATTGAATTTTTGTTTTGCTCATCGTTAACCGTAACTGATAGGATTGTTTACATGTGAGCGTATTTAAAACGGACAAATATTGGTGCAAAAGTAAAAATCATGCAGCGATTTGGCAATGGCATTTGTCAAATGTACAGAAGTTGAAAGAAAATAGCATGGTCGTAAGTGAGACATATACTTCCAAAAGATTGATTCTGGGTGATGGCACCTATTTCAAGGAAGAATCTGAATTTTGCAACTTACCCCAGAAAATAGATGATGTTGTTGAAAACCCAAATTATGTCATTATAGATGTGAATATATTATCCACTTTGCTTACAAATCTGATGTGCAGCAAGTGAAAAACAAATTCTTTAGGTGCTGTTTTAGAGGAGAGTTGTGGATTTTCACAAAAAATTTAAGTTGTTCCATTGGCTGTACAGAAGTTGAAAGTGAGAAGATTGATTCAGAAAAAGACTGATTCAGAGTAATTTTCACCTTACAGCAATCATTTGATACTAGTATGCGAATTGTTGAAGCTCTATTGAGTCTTGGGAAACAGCTTTATCAGACGCACCTCTGTTGGCGAAAAGTTATATGCAAATGCATAATGTTTATATGCAAACAAGAAAATAAATATGCAAAATAAATATTCAATTTGCATTCAATAGGCAAACTGCGCATGCATTTTACATGCAATCAAGAAAATAAAATTCTAAACTCTGCGCAAATGATAAAAAATTAAGAAAACAATCAAAATTATAAATCTCATTATTTATTATTAAATTTAAACTCTCAATCTAATACTGCCACAACCGCACATGTCTAAATCCGCAAAAAAAAAAAAAAAAAAAAAAAAAATCTCGCCATGCACAATATGCCAAACACAAAATCGCCAAACTTGGCAGGGAGATGCGTCTAACAAAGCTGTAGAATACGTTGAGCTGTACAAATTAGTTGAAAACAAACTTACTGCTGGCTGTATTACACTTTCAAAAAATTACAGAAATTCCCAGCCGGTTATTTGTAGCCATATACGCAAATTCTCCACACACATATTACACACCTGTTTCCCATAAAATACCAATTAAACAACAACCTCAATTCAATCATGTCACCCATTTTGCCACAAACTAGTCTCTAGAAGACACAAAACAACATTTCACTTGAAAGGGTGAAAATCCATGAATCTAATTTCGGGAAAAGGAAATGACCGCTGGCTGTATTAAACTTCCAAAAACATTACAGAAATCTCCAGCTAACCTCAGTTAGCAAATAAATTTGCTACATTACAAAATAGCAATAATGCATGTGCGAAAAAAAACACAGCAGAAATAGCAAAAATAAACAAACTAAATTCAAAACATACTCACCCCTGCACTAATGTTAAAAAATTAAGAAAACAATCAAAATTATAAATCTCTCTATTTATTATTAAATTTAAATTCTCAATCTAATTACTGCCACAACTGCACACGACTAAATCCGCCCCCCCCCCCTTAAAAAAAAAATCTCGCCAAAATTGCAAAGTTACCACGCCACACACAAAATCGCCAAACTTGGCAGGGAGGTGCGTCTGACAAAGCTGTAGTTGGCAACGAAATAAATTGAAGAAAAAAATATTAAAATAAGGTAAAAGATAAAATCTAACCACTAGACTAATTGAGATGGAAGTTTTTTAAGTATTTAATTCACATGAGTATGTTTTATGGATATTAAACATACAAATTAATTCCATTCATTGACCGTTGTATTCAATTTAAATATTTTCGTCTACATTATTTTGTCTATAAAAATATCCGGTGTGATTTTTTTATAAATATATATATTTTTTGCATTAATTGCGGCTAATTCCCTATATACGGTGCCCCTTGTATTTCACTGCATTGGAACCGCCATCTTGGTTCCGTCTCCCGTCGCCAATTTGGCGATGGGGTTTCCCGTCGCCAATTTCGCGATGGGTTCCGTCTCCCATCGCCAAATTGGCGACGGGAGACGGAACCAAGATGGCGGTTCCAATGCAGTGAAATAATATAAATGACAACATGCAGAACTTTCATTGAAAATTTATCCAGAAAATAAAAAAATGAAGTTAAATAAGGGCAGTCGATTTTATTTTTTAAAATTTTTTGTCGCCCAAGCAGAACGCGTATTTTTGGAATGAGAAAGTCCGAAAAGTCCCAGAAATATGCATTTTTTAAACTGTATTACCACAATAAAGCACAAAAACACACAAATACAAAAAATGAAAGCTGAAAAAAATGAGAAATTTGTTATGTGTGGGGGGGCTGCCGCCCCCCCCCCAACCCCCCGCTAAAAAAAGTCAGTATATTGCAAATAATTCATTTAAATAAATATAAAATACATCTTGGTTAAATATTAGGTAAATCAGCAAGTAAAAAAATGAAAGTTCTGCATGTTGTCATTTATATTATTTCATGTTAAAATTTAAAAAAAATCCACTTACCGGTTATTCACTTTCGGTATAGCTTCTTTTACGTTTTGTTGATTTTTCAGTGTTTTTCGATACACCCAATTCGTCTGTAATCCAAGAACACGGCGTTTTTTTTACCCATAAATAAGTTAATTTTAAAACCATAATTAAATCCAATTTACTCGCTTCGAACCGGGAACCACATCTAATGGATCTTTTAACGCAATGTTCAGATCTTTCCTCTCAGTTATAATCATTTGCAAATTACAATTAAGACAATAATAAATATTAGCTATTAACTCAACATAAATACAATAATCTATAATAGTTCTCTTACCCGCATTTTGTAAATCTCGAAAAAAATCCAAATCAACCCTCCCATTCGTAAAAGAAGCCATACCTCGCAAATAAAAGTACATCCGAACGCTGGAACTGCAATCCCGAAAAGAACGGTTTGATTTTTTGAAACAGGCGCGTTATATAAAATCCAGATAACCCTCGTTTACAAGTAAATCACAAGCTCTGATTGGCTGCTAATTATTCAAATCGGAAGCTATACTAAACGGAACTATACTATCGGAAGCTTTAACTTAAAAGTATTTAACAACACAAACCACATTTGGCATTTTATCGTCAACTTGGCAAAAATCTAAAAAACATCGCCAAAAAAATATCACCATCTTATTGAAATCGAGAGCAATAAATGGTTACCTTAAAAGCATTTAACAAACACAAACCACATTTGGCGTTTCATCGCCAAATTGGCAAAAATCTAAAAAATCTAAAAAACTTATCGCCAAGCTGCGGCACCGTGTATTGGGAATGAGCCTTAATTGCATACATTGACCGTTGTATTTAATTTGAATGTATCTACTCCGTAGCGAAGCACGGGTATTCAGCTAGTAATTTAATAAAAATAATTACAAGATAAAAAGAACATTTTATATACCATGTTTTTAAATTTTCTGTTGAATCATATAAACTTGACAATTCCATGTATTAATAAATACTTTTTTAAAATTTCTTTGATGAATTATCCCAATAACTTGAAAGAATATGATCAAATCTATATATTTAAGTTGCTAAGCCGACTTTTTGAGCAGTCCCTGAAAGAAAATTACTGCATCAATTTGCTTCATTTTCGTGTTAAACGAAAGACTGTAATCTCTAGATTTGTCAAATTTGGTTTTTGTAAGCGCAATTTCTATTAATGAGCGATAATTTACAATTGAAAATTGATTTCTGCGCATGCTCAGTTGCATGTTTAAATCTGTCTTTAGAAACTCACTGTTTCTGTCTTACTTTCAATCTCCGAGCATGGATCAGTCGATATGTAAAATCACCCGCCTAAGTTAATGGGGCGATATCCTTTTTAGGTTCCACATGCAGTGAGGGTGTTGACTCGGCTTCACAAGATTCTTTTCAAATTGAATATTCCAAACTTAAAAACAAACTTTCTTTATTTAAAACAAACAAATTCTCAAGAACACCAAAGCACTATTACAACCTCTTCTCACCGAGTATATCGTATATCTAAAAACTCAGCAATATCTATCGAAGTTGCCACTTCAGTACTTGTAACGTAACCAAAAAATAAAATGAAAACCAAGCATGCAAATGACATTACGTCACACTGAAAAATAGTAATTTATATGAATGCCGGCTTGTGGGATAAAATACAACAATTCCCACACAATATTGGTGAAACGTGCAAAGCTCAACTGTTCTCGCGGGCACGTTTCCTGGACGTTACATGCCCACCGCTAACTTGAAAATGTGCCTGCCAACAGGCAAAATTTCAACCATCCAACACTGTCGACCGGCTGCTGGTGACGGAATTGACACACGTTCCCCCCTGCCTACCCGTTCATGGCTTAGTGCTAGGGAAAAGTAAACATGCTTATCGCTCCTCAAGATGAATGATTCACTTTAGCGGAACATAGAATATACAAAATGAACTTTACTACAATCCTCTGTCGACTGTAAACTAAAAAGTTAAATCTTATCAGGACGCATTTAAATAATATATACTCAAATAATAAAACAAGCGTCTACAGACAGCAGTCTAAATCCAGCATCTTTTTCATTTTGCTGCTGCTGCCATCTGTTGACTTATATAGGAATCTTTTTATTATAAGTTTTTTTCTACTTCTACGTAATTTAGTACGTTTTAAAATCTGAATTACATATATAACACAGGATTTAAAGAGATTTTAACAAAATAAATAAATGGATAAATTGAAATAAGTATATTTGTTTGATCACGAATAGCAGCTCATATTCAAGTAAGTCTATCAAGTTCAAGTATTCATCTCAAGTAAAACATCTAGGCATTCTTCAAGAAAGACTTCAAAGATTGATATTCAAGAGTTTAAATCCGTGTTACAATATTATGAATTTTTAATACATAAAAAGAAATGAAATGAAATTCAATTCTAAAGATTCATCACGCGTCATGAGCTCGTGATGCCAAGAGTCAAAATAAAAGTAAAAGATATCAAAAAGTTCACGTGACTCTCTGCCCTTTAACACATCTGGACATGCGTGTGATAGAAATTCCCAACAATATTACTGAATTTTAAATTACTTTCTTCAAATATCCACAGTAATTTTAATTTTAAAAATTTTAATTTGATAATTAGAAAATAAATGTATTTAATAAGCTTTAATTAAAAAAATTAAGTTGCATAAATTAAAAAATTTAAAGTTTTAAATTGCAATAATTTAAAATTATTTTGATATACACTCATGGACAAAAAAATTGGCGAACCAAGAAATAATTGCGGGATTGTAACGAAACTTGCAATGAAGGTACATGTCGGGGGGATATGCAAATGATTAGAAATGCAGCGTGATTGCGCATTACGTATAGCCGGTAGAGGGCGTTGAACATCGTACTCTGTGGAGTATAAAACAGGTAGCCAAAGCTTGTTTGAGTGTGCTGAATCATTTACAAAGGAAGAGCTGAGATAGACATGCCATTACGCCGTGTTCGAAGACAATATAAGCAGTTGTCGCAGTTTGAGAGGGGGAGAATCGTCGGGATGATGGAAGCTGGGTGGTGAGCTATTCGAGTAGCTCGTCAATTAGGCCGCTCTGATTGTGTTGTGAGGAGGTGTTAGGACCAGTGGACCCGAGAGATGTCATGTACACGAAGACCAGGCTCAGGACGCCCTCGACAGACCAGTCGTCGAGAAGACCGCCACATCGTAAGAAATGCACGCGTACAGCCAACTGCTTCATCGGCCGCCATCCAGGCACAGGTAGCACCTTCACTAGGGGCTTCTGTGTCTTCTCGAACCATACGAAGGCGCCTGGCTGAAGGACAGTTGGTATCGCGGCGCCCAATACGTGTGCTGCCCTTGACGCCCACCCATCGACGCCTCCGTTTGGAGTTTTCCCAAGCACGAGGAAGCTGGACTGCAGCGGAATGGAACCAGGTCGTCTTTAGCGACGAATCCAGATTCAATCTCTTCAGTGATGACAATCGTGTTCGTGTGTGGAGAGCCCGTGGTGAACGCTTCAATCCTGCCTTTGCTGTACAGCGACACATCGCTCCCACAGCTGGTGTGATGGTATGGGGTGCCTACAATACACGGTCACCCCTAGTATTGTTCCGTGGCACCATGACAGCCCAGCGGTATGTTCATGAAATCCTGCAACCACATGTGTTGCCACTCATGCAACGGCTCCCAGGAGCCATTTTTCAACAAGACAATGCTCGGCCTCATACGGCAAGCGTGTCACAAGACTGTCTCCGCACTGTTACTACCCTTCCTTGGCCTGCCCGATCCCCAAATTTGTCTCCAATCGAGCATATCTGGGATCATTTCGGACGACGAGTTGGGCATCCCACGAGTTTGAACGAACTAGAGGCAAGGTTACAGCAAATATGGAACGAAATGTCTCAAGACATCATACACAACTTGTATGACTCAATGTCCGATCGTATCGCATCGTGCATTCGGGCTACAGGGGATCCAACGGAGTATTAACTCCTCCGTTCTTTTGCCTTTTTCTCTGAAATAAATTATCCTTTTTCTTTGATTTTCTTATCATTTACTTATATCAAAGTAGTCATTATGTATGTAAAATATCGTTTCATTTTGACGACTCCTTCTTGGTGCGCTAATTTTTTTGTCCATGAGTGTATATATGTATATATACAGTGGAATCTCTTTCGATCGATCCTCGAATGTTTATTATCTTCGATTTCAGTATAACTTTGTAATTTCATCTTCAGTTACACAACAGGTATGTATGCATCTATGTATGTGAGTTAACATATGTTAGAGATACCAAACTTTTAGGTATTTTAATACTTTTTTGTGTGTTTCTGCATCTATCGTTTTCCCCCCATTCATCGTTTAGTTCAGTCAGTCCCTTCGCAAATCGAGATTTCACAGTATATATATATCTGTTTAGTATTAAATATCTTTTGCTGATTTGTGAGGAATTAAAAGTCTCATTAAATTTGTTTTACTTATGCGAGTTTATTATTGCTTGGTCCTTCAACAAGGACCAAACAATCTGAATGAAAAAGCACACAATGTGCTCCTGAGTAGATGGCACATCCCATCGCATGGTTCTCGTATGAAGTGTGGTTCCATTTGTTGGGTTATGTTAACTCCCGTATGTGGGTTAACACAATTTCCACCGATATCCTTCAAAATACGTTCAAGAACACGGCGTCGAAATATACAAAGATCACTTCCAGCATCGATTACGCTTATGTCAAGGTTTGTAACGTATTGAATTTGGTTCAGATAGCTTCATCGTATTGCAGAATAGTTGGGGCCTCTTTAGAGTGAATCACCGAACAGAATACGTAATATATATGCTATGTATATTAATGTGTATAGTATGTCTCCTAGCTTCCATTAACATAAGTGTCCCCTGAGGTTAAGTATCCTCCCAAGGCTTTCCCATTCAGTAAATATAGCGTGAAGCAAGCATCCCATTGAAACCTAATTAACAACATTAATCTCTGCAGCACAGCATTCTCCCCATTATTCGCACCGTCTATCTTCAGTCAATTTTTAAGAAGCGCCGTGTTTTGTCTTTAATTATAGCACTATTCTCTTTTTGAACTGGGTCAAGATATGCAGAGAAATACATCGAGAAGGAAGTAACCTGTTTTTCACATCAGTACGAATTTTTTCAGAATACATGTATCTATTTGTCTTGAAAAAGTTTTTTAGACAAAAGCAAAGGAATTAGAAACAAAATAAAATAAAATTTATTACATTTTGATTCAGAATTTACACGAATAATTTTTCTTCAAGTACATTTCAAATTTATATAAAAACAGCTTGAAAGGACCATTAACACAAAATGTATAATAATAATTTTAAATAATATAAAATCAAGTACAGTGGCACCTCGGTTTACAAACTTAATTCTTTCCTAGACTTGGTTCGTAAACCGAAGCAGTTATTCCAATATAAATTAACGGGTGAAGAACTAATCCGTTCACCCACCTAGAACATAGTTTTTTTTACCTTGTTTTTATGGGTTCAGTTATAAAGAAATGGTGAACAAAAAATGAAAACAGACTTTATTCTGAAGAACTATCACTTGATAATTGTTCAGTACAACATTTTAGTTTTGTAGTGGATAATGGCTGGTTCAGATGGTGGATTGTTGAAAAGGAATGGAGGATTACAGATTTTACTGCTTGGAAGTCATCTTTCGTAATAAAACTTGGCAATTCTGATTTTATTGTTTTTTCTCTTCGTCTACTTTCAATCGCACTAGCTGATTATGGCACAAGATACCGATCCAAAGAAATTTATCTTTTGCTTTTCCGAAGCATTTCACAGGAGTTGGACATCACATTGTCATTTAGAATATTTACTGTTCTGTTGGCCACATATTTATAAGGGTGATACTCTTCAATTAAT
The DNA here is from genome assembly GCA_907164885.2 of Dolomedes plantarius. Taxonomy (NCBI): domain Eukaryota; kingdom Metazoa; phylum Arthropoda; class Arachnida; order Araneae; family Dolomedidae; genus Dolomedes; species Dolomedes plantarius. Next base: position 14,937,103 of record OU015497.1, on the reverse strand, counting down.
GCCTGCACTTCACTCTACTTGCTGCAAATTACTTTTATCATGGCGATGGAAACTTTTTCCATATCATTGTCTTTCTTTGATAAATACTCTTCCTGGATAGCTTTCACCTGTTGACTCTGCAGCTCAACAAGTTCTTCTGTGGTGAGTTCTTCGCTGTGTTCTTCCACGAGCTCCTACACATCTTTATAGTCGACCTTCAAAGCCCATACTTTTGTCCATGGACACTATCTCATCCACACATCTCACTTCCGCCTCTTCATTATGCCTTCGATGGGCACACAAGTTGACCATATTTTCTTCCAGGCAGACTACAAGGTACGATAAGAAACCCCCCCCCCCTCCAGGCCTTATTAATAATGTTGATGCAGTTAAGCATATGAGGAGGACGAAGTGCTCCTCCAAAAATCTCTCAGGGTCAAATAGGTGCCATTTGTGACTTGAAAACACCTTGGAAAGAGTCCTATTAAACACATTTTTTTAAAATTAGAAATGACCTGCTGGTGCATAAGTTGATGCAAAGGAGTTGTGTTGGATTGTAGAAATTTGACGTTAATGAATTTATGTTTCATGTCCGGGTCTTTTTTCGAAATTTGGAAGAACAGCAGGAGCTTTATCTATGACGAGAATATTCTCCAAGTTCAAACCATTCTCCTCGAGATATTTTTTGACAGCTGGTGAGAACAACAATACACTCCATTAAATGAGTCTTGTAACCAGGCGTTAGCATTTACTCTCCACATTACAAGCAGTTTTGCCTTCGTCACATTATTTTTCTGGAATGAAGAATGATTTTCAGAGTGGTAAACTAAAAGTAACTTGATTTTACAATCACCACTTGCATTAGTACAAAATAAAATGTGTAAGCCTGTCCTTCATCGACTTGTGCTTAGGTAGTGCCTTTTCCTCTATGGTAATATAGGTTCTTCTTGGCATTTTCCTTAAACAATCCTATTTCATCACAGTTAAAAATCTTGATTTCGCATGTAGCTTTCACTCTTCACAAACTTTTTGAATTCATCAACATATTCATCTGGAGTCCTTTTATCTGAACTAGCGGTCTTCGCATGCCTAAAAACACTTTGAATTCCATTTGCAGAATTTATTAAACCGGCTTCTACTGGCTTAAAAATATTCACATTCAAAACCATTTGTACTCTGTGTTTTAGCTATTAAATCACTCTGCGACTTCTTCTTTTTAGCATATTAAAGTCCCTATTACAATCCCCAGAAATCTCTTTTTCACGTATCCACACAAGAAATAATTTTTTTTTTACTTTTTCTATAATTTGAGGCCTTTGCTTCATTAAAAGAGTCACTCCTTTAGTCACAGCAGCTGCCTTTATTGCCTCTATGTTCCTTTTTTTTCTCAATAGTTAGGTTAGGTTTCCTGCTAGTACTATCACTTGCTCTTGCCTTTTTCTTGGGATGCATATTGAGGGCTAATTTAAACAAAAATATATACAAAAAAATTAGCGAAATACATGAGCAACGAACGTTTGAGCAGTGATAGAGAAATCCCATCTGATCAAATGTGGACTGTTTGTGAACCGAAGCAAGTGTGACGTATGCTTCCATCGCCTATCAACAGTTAGCAGCATCTCCTGTGCTTGTTCGTAAACCGAATCGTTCGCAAACCGAGTCGTTCGTAAAGCGAGGTACCACTTTAATATAAAAAAATATGAAATACGTATCTCAGTAGAATAGCAAAACAGCTGCTTAGGCATGAGAATAATGTTTGTGTTCAACAATATAATATATTGACTAGCATTTTTTTCTTTAACTTTTAAGGGGATGATGGAATTTCAAATTACCAAAAATCGAACAAAAATTGGAAAATTTTTTTGGTGTATTTAACATTTTACCCTTTTTGCAGAATCATTTACAAAAGGCCGCATGTAAATAACTTAGCTTATAAAATACTTCAAGCAATTAAAAAGATTAAAGAGCTCTTTAAATGGCCATAAAAATGAAAAAAAGAAATATGCAAACAAAGTTCTGTGAAACTTTGTTTTACATTTTGCTTAATTCTAAAATCGATATTTAACGTACGCGGTGGCAACCGAAAGTTATGGTGTTGGCAGATTTCGAACTTTTTGTAGAAATTATTTAATTCAATACAGCAATGCATAAATAAACAAGAACTGAAAATATATGAATTGATTTTTTTAAATTATAATAAATTTGTATTTATAAAATATATAAATATTGGAATAAAAAGCATTTAAAATGTGTAGTGAAAAGTAAAATGAAAACTTGGTGGCTAGAAATGTAAGTATTAAAGTTAGGGAAAAAACATCTTTTAAATGGTTTTTTCTCAGAATGAATATTTCTCAGACTGAGTATTTTTCAAAATGAATATTAGTCTTTGAAATGATCCATGCGTCATAATTTTTGACAAAATTTTATCACATTTATAAAAAAGACTCCTGTAATACATCAAAATAAAGTTGTGTATCCATTTTAGGTTTCGCGATCATTCAGATTATAAAACTTTAACTTTAGTGTAGAAAAGTACAAATATTTCTAAAAAATTCCCAGTACAAGCATAAAAAAATTTCCAAAAATTAACTATTTGACGAAAGCACAAAATAATACATAACTCTTACAAAATGTACTTACAAGCAATATAAATGCAAAATTGAGGGAGAAGTTAAAAATAAGATCGCATGGAGCATTAAAAAATTAATTTCAATTTTTAAATTATAAACTTTTTAATATAAAATTTCATAAGTTTTAATAAATTTATACTTTAATGAATATATATGCAAAATTCCATATCCATGAGGTAAAAATTTCAAAAATCGCTTGATAATGTCCATCATCCCCTTAAAATGTCAAACATAGGCTTTAATTTCTACACTACAGCTAGCTGTTCATTTTATAATATACACACGCGAACACATACATACTTACATATTATATACATGTGCCGGTGATTATGAAAGCGGTTTCCATCATAAATACACTGCTCAAAAAAATTAGGGGAGGAAGCAAAGAAGTTAAGAAAACATTGCGAGACAGCCACATCTTGGCATAAAATGGATAGTACACGCGTATCAATGCGCAATTCAGAAAAAAAGACGTAAAAAAATTGTAATTAAGCTTTAATTCTTCGAAAATATGGAAAAAACATTGAAAGATGATTTAGGGCAACAATTTGGTTACATGTAAACGAAAAAAGAAGTATTGTTTAGAAATGATGCAATATTTTTAATATGGCATGTGGTCTCCTCGAACAGCTAAGACTGCTGCACACCTGTTTTCCATGGATGCGATGATGTTATCGATAAGACTTTAGGGAATACTGTTGCACTCCTTAAGAAGTGCAATCTCCAAGTCTCGGAGAGTAAAAGGAGGCCTTTATCTCGCAGCAATGCGTCGTCCGAGCATGTCCCAAACATGCTCGATTTGATTCAGGTCAGGAGAGCACGCTGGAAATTCCATACCCTGTATTGTTTCAGCTTCAAGCATGTTCTCCACAAGACGAGCTGTGTGCGGTCTGGCAATATCATGCAGGAAAACAAAGGAATCTCCAATGGCTGCAGCGTAAGGTATGACATGAGGTCTCAGAAAATCGTCTGCATACCTTCGGGCCGTCAAAGTACCATTCCGAATGATATGCAGGTCCGTACGTCCACCTATGCTGATTCCACTCCATACCATAAAACCAACTGGTCTGTATTGTGACCTTCCACGAAAGAATGTGGGATTATTTCGAGTGCCCCTTTCCCTCCATACCAAAACACGTCGGGTGTCACACTCCAGACTGAATCGGGACTCGTCTGTTAACAGCACTTGGCTCCAATCATGTTGCTCCCAATCTCGATGTTCAGCAGCCCATCTTCTTCGGGCCGCACGGTGGCGTGAGGTCAACGGAATGTAAAGCATTGGCCTACGTGCTTAGAGACATCATTGATGAATCCTATTGCGTACTGTTTGGCTGGACACCCTTCGTCCTGTTGCCAAGAGCAACTGTCTTTGCAGCTGAGAAGCATTGTCTGTTCTGTTTCGACGAGCTGTTAACAGTATATACCGGTCATCAGTTGCTGTAGTGGCGTGTGGCCGACCTTGTCCTGGTCGACGTCTAACATTCCTTGTTTCTTGGAATAGATTCCATAGCCTTGCATCGACACTTCTGGTGACTCCAACAGCGTCCGCGACACTACGATGTGATTGCCCGGATTCAAGTCTGCTTATAATACGCCATGCCATGGATTCCGGTAAATCACGTTGTTGAGACATTTTCAAGTCACTTTTTCTCAAAAACAATAACTGAGCAATCGAATTTCACAGTTAAGGCAGTGAAACAGACGTTTCTGCAACATCCCGATTTCCTACCTTATGTTCTTTTTCTGGTTTTTGACGTCATGAACTTTGATTTGCATATGAAGTTTTCTTCTTCTGTTTCCTGCTAGGCTTTAAATTATGGATGATTTATTTTATGTTACTTATCGGTGTAAGTATTTGCGTAATTTCGTTAAAACCATGTGCTCCCCTAATTGTTTTGAGCAGTGTATTACATTTCGAGATATTTACTGGTTTGAGTTTGAACAATTAAAAAATATTTTTAAACTATAAAATAAAATAATTCAGAAAAAATTTAAGGTTCAGTTTTTACAATTTTGCAAAGATTGATTCCCTTTACGGTTATGTAAAAGAAAGCAACGCGAAAATAACTGATAAACTCATTGTCTCATCTCGTCTTCTTCCGACCTGTCCCGTCACGACTCGCCACGTCCCGACTCGACTCGCCTCGTCATGTCTCTTCTCGTCTCGTCTCATCCTGTCCCGTCACGTCACGTCACGTATCGTCTCGTCCCGCCACGTCCTATCAAGTCTCGTCTCATGCCGTCCTGTCCTGTCATGGCTCGTCACATCCCGTCTTGTCACTTCGTGTCTCGTCTCGTCTCGTCTCGTCTCACCACGTCCCGTCTCGTGTCGTCTCGTCTCATTCCGTCCTGTCCCGTCACGGCTCGTCACATCCCGTCTTGTCACGTCTCTTCTCGTCTCGTCTTATCCTGTCCCGTCCCGTCACGTCACGTCACGTCTCGAGTCGGATCGTCTCGTATCGTCGTGTCTTGTTTTGCCATGTCGTGTCATGTCATGTCATGTCATATCATGTCATGCCCCGATACTGGCGTGTCGTACCATGTCGTCTCGTGCCATGCACGGTCATGTCATGTCATGCCGTGTCATGTCTGGTCTGGTCTTGTCTGGTGAAGGAAAGTTCCACATTAAAATCGGCGGCGAATATATCAGAATTGACCTCATCACCGAGGATGATCATCGAGAAATAACCAAATGCTTGCACGACCACAGAGTAAAAGGTTTCATTCTCCCATTACGTGCTCTTAAAATAGTTTTTCCGTGGATTACCAAAGGACGTTCCCTCCCGAGGACATTAAAGAAAAAATAGAAGCGCTTGACTTCCCTGTCATTTAAGTTTCCCAGCTAACTAGAAAAGATGTCTCTTTCTCCCCCCCCCCCCCCTATTCCATGTACAACTGACCCCCACTGATAAAGCCAAAACTGCATCTGTGTTTGCTGTGCAAGGGGTGTTAAGTCCAAAAGGGGCTAAAATGAGTAATCCAACCAGGCATGTTTGGAAAATCACGGGCTACTGCAGGGTACAGAAAGCTCAGTCCAATCCCACTTCTAAATATTTTCATTTTTCAGGTAAAATTTGAGATAGGTGAAACAAAACAAAAACATGTTAGTGTTAAAGGGGTTATGTCCCAATCAAGGACTTAACACTCTTTACTCAACAAAAATAAAATCAGAAAAATTTATTTTTTAAAAGTTAGAAATTAGACTTAAATAAACTGACTTTACAAAAGCGGTTTTTTTTCAATCTCGTATATCTCAAAACGACGACTTTGGACTTGACACTAACTACACAGCAATCCCTGATATCTGAGCTAGACTCCCTATTTTATATTAAAATTAACATCGAGTATTTAATTTCCCTTTCAAAACCGCTCAATGATTCAAATGTCAACATTTCCACCATCATAATAAGCTTTGTTTAATGAACCCGAGATGTGTTAAGTGCGCTGGCGATCATCTTACCAACGAATGTCCACATGTAAACCCAGATAGCAAAAAAGCTGAAGTTACCAAATGTTGCAACCGCCAGGGCGATCGTCCTGCTAAGTGGAGGGGATGCGCTAATTGAATCGGCAATTTAAAGAAGGGAACGAATCCAAATACTGTTTTGGAGGAAAATTTTTAAACAAACTTTCTTATGAATTATTTTTTCTTCACTAAACTTTTGTATAAGATTCATTACATTCACCCGTTATTCCAGTTACTTTTACAGCTTACAAGGAGCGTCTACATGTAAATAACATTATGGTGCAAAAAAGAAAACGAATTTCAATTTTTTTGGCGCTCGTTCCCTTCTGCAAACTGCAGGTTCAATTTCACTCATAATATTTCAGCTTAAAAAACTAACAGAAAAGGAAGCTAAGAAAAGAATCCCAAACTATTACATCCAATATATCATTCGCCAAAACAGCAAAAGCCAACAATAATAGAACTGAAAACCTAAATAATTCAAATCTAATAACGAATCAACCTCCCCAGTCAATCTAGCAATTTTGAGACAAATAATTCCCCTTCAGGTAGCTTCAGTCTCCTAAAAGAATTCCAGGAAATATGACATCATTCTTAGACGAAATAACGCCAGATTTAGGAATCTCTGATTTTACAAACATACTAAATAATCTGGGAGCAGCAAGAGAAAATTTTATACAAAATGGGTCTGCGAGGCAAAAATCTTCTTCTACGGACTCAATATTTGTGTTCAGAAAGCCAGATAATGCCCTCCCCTTTCGCTGTCTGTTTTTGCATGGAACGCCAACTTTATGATTGCTAGAATCCGTGATCTCAAGGAGTTTGTCCATGAGCATAACTCCGATCTTATTTAATTCAGGAAACACATCGCAGACCCGTGGATAAATTAAACGTGTAAAATTATACCACATACAGAAATGACTACATCAACCCAACTGACACCATGAGAGGAACTGCCATTCTAGTTAAAAATTCACTTCCTACTCGGATCCTTCCCTTCAGGGGAACGTAATCCCCTACCCTCCTATAGGGGGTCGTATCAAACACATTTTTAGGGGGTCTGGTTAGGTCTGGTCTAAAGAGTCCGACAGACAGGCAGACAGATCCAATATATCATTCGGTGAAATGGTTCAAAGGCAACAAAAATAGAACTGAAAGCCTAAATAATTCAAATAGTAATAACGACTCAACACCCCCATTCAAACTAGCAATTATGAGATAAACAATTCCCCTTCTGGTCGCTAAATAATCAGACAGATCCAAGGCAGCCAGACAGACAAACAGACTGACAGACAGACCGACAGATGACAGACAGACAGGCAGGCAGGCAGGCAGACAGGCCGACCGGCAGTCAGGCAGGCAGACAGACTGGCAAGCAGACATACAGACAGAGGGACTTTTAGACCGACGTACAGACAAAGAGACAGAGTGCGTGCGCGTGTGTGCGTGTCCACATTTAGGCTACTAAAAAATGAGTTTATCAGTTATTTTCGCGTTGCTTTCTTGTGTGTGTGCATTAACCAGTTGGACCTTTTCAACGAAGATATAAAGTAACTGTTTCTTCTTCTTCTTCGCAAGCACAAAAGACCCCTTCAGGCCCTGGATGCGTCAAGCACGCGCTCCCTACAGCGTCTTCTATCTGCGACGAGTCCTTTCCAATTTTTAACTTTCAAAGTCTTTTTCAGCGTCATTTCACCATCTAGTCGGTGGTCTACCTCTGGATAGGGATCCCTCCGGTTTTTTAAATGTCGGGATCTTAGTGGGATTATCTTCCGAACTTCTCCAAACATGGCCAAGCCATCTCAATCTATTGCAACGGATAACTTGTGTTATTTGTTACCCATAAAGGAACAGATGATTACCCATAAAGTCTATACAGTTCAAAATCGTATGGCTCTATGGGCAATCCATTTTGAACTCCAACAATGGAGTTCCAAATAGATTATGGTTCTCCAACGTCTCTCAGCCTGCACTGGGCCAAAGATAGTCCTGAGGATTTTTCTCTAAAACATGTCCAGTGAGCGCTGCGTGTGTATGCTCAAGATCCATGTTTCACTTGCAGGAATTAATAATGTCTTATACATTCTTGATTTAGTTTTGCGACTGATAAGATTGAATCTCAATTGTCTTTTCAGAAATTAACTGTCTGGATGTCATATTTAAGTTAAAATCTTGATATGGATGTGATCGATCCATTAATAGCTCCAATGAAAGAAAACGCTGCCCATTGCTGCGGAGGTAATTTTTTCTTCCGAATGCAGTAAAGCATGGCAGACCGAAATCGACCAGCGAAGTTGCCTGTAAAATAGAAAAGTAAATAAATAAAAGACAAATACACATATCTATATATATAAAACAGTTCCGTATCTGACTGACTCACTCAATCACTCACTGACAAATTTACAAGGCACAGAACAAACCGCTGGACATAAAGAGCTGAAATTTTGCATGTCAATTCTTTTTGTAGCGTAGGGGTGCACCAATAAAAAATTTTTAAAAATTCTTCTTAGATTTTTTTAAAATTATATTTTTAATCTGCTTTAGTAACATTTTTAAGATTGCTTTTAAAATAATAAAATGAGAGTCATAAAATTTATATCACGAGAAAGATCATAAAAAGTCATTTAAAAGGAAATCTTTTTCGAATCTTTAACTCGTTTCTGATTTTTTGTGAATTTTAAAAGATTCATTTTTAGAATTTAATTTACTAAATGCTGATCATGTGATTTATTTTTCTGGTACTTTAAAATAATTTATCGTCACGTGCATAACAACTAAATAGACAAAAAAAAAATTTTCTTGCTAATACGGCAGACGATTGGACATTATACAAAAATATTAAATGGCAATAAAGGATTTTATGTTCCTCACACTGTACTATATTATCTGTACTATATTCTTTCGCATGTCCCATTACATTTAATTTATATATTTTCTTCTACATTATTTTGTCTATAAAAATATTCCTTATGATTTTTTATAAGCATATATATATATATATTTATTTTTACATCAATTGTATACATTGATTGACACATTTATTATAAATACATATAAATATATATATTTATATTTTTGGCATTATTTGCATACATTGACCGTTGTATTTAAATTGAATGTACTCCGTAGCGAAGTGCGCGTTTTCAGCTAGTACATGTACATATATATATATATATATATATATATTTATTTATTTATTTGTATAAATATATATATATATATATATATATATATATATATATATATAAGTTTTCAAAATTTAAGGAAAAATCACAAAAAGAGGGATAACACGTTCAGAACTTTGAGGTGGTATCTCTTTGGTGGACGAACAGACCTCCATGTCTTTCCCCGTGGAAAAGTGCATGCTCACACCTATAGAGATGGCATCCTTGACGCTTATGTGCGCCCTTATATCGGGGCAATAGGTGATCTTTTCGTGCTACAGGACGATAACGGAAGACCGCACAGGGCTCGCATCGTGGATGATTATCTTGAGCAGGAAAAAATTCAGCGCAAGGAATGGCCAGCTCGATAACCGGACCTGAAACCTATCGAGCATGTTTGGGACGCTTTTGGACAACGTATAGCTGCTCTCAATCCTCCTCCTATACCTTATCCACGCTTTCAACTGCTTTGCAAGAGCAATGGCTCTGACTTCTCTACCGAAATCATAGATCGCATAATTGACAGTATCACACATCGCTGTATGTGCTGTATTGCTTCTCGGGGGATCACACGCCATTTTAAATGTACTTTTCCTATACCAAACAAACACATCCGATTTGTTCATTGTATACATATGCTAGTTTCTATAACACCATAATTGTCTGGCGATTTCTTTTTATGCTATTTTGTACCTACCTATGTATTGTATAATGTGTATAAGTTTCATTGTATCCCACGCACGAACTTTTTGAGTAACCGCTCTTTTTGTGACTTTTCCTTAATTTTTGATATCCAGTGTATATATATATATATATATATATACAGTGGACTCTCGTTAATTCGAACTCGTTGTATTGGAATTAATGTTAAAAATATCTCATTAATTCGAACTAAATTTTTATTACTTCGGTTAATTAGAGCTAAAAATTTGAAAAAAAAATTCTTTTTCCTCGTTTAATGGAGAAAATACACACTGTATTTATTATTCTGTGTGTCAAAATCGTCTTTTATTCTTTTCTGTGTAAAGTGGCAGATGCCTGCATTCCTAGACTATTGCATGTCCGCTAAACGTTAGTAGCTATTATCCTTCTTATTAGTGCTAAACGGAAAAAGCAATTTTCCTTTATTTGTATCGATTTTCTTACAATTTCAGAAAAACTAGTCTTTATTATTGATTCTAGGTAGCTGCGTTAGTTATACCTGCAGTGCAGACAAGTTAATGTGGTCTAGTTTTTCTTCCTCATTGTGTGGCGTGAACGTGTAAAAATTCTGGACGTCTACACGTGGAAAGTACAAAACCCTATCTTTGGAAACAAAGGTAGAAATTTTAAAGAAGTAGAGAATGGCGAATGTAAAACAAAGATTCATGGAAAAAATCAAAATTTGCTAGAGGAAGGAAACACATGAGAAATTCGTCCCAAGAAGATATAGAAAAAGTTCTACTGCTATGGTTCCCGGATGTTTAATCTCGAAATTTTCCGATAAATGGACCCCTATTGCTGACGAAGGCTGATGAATTGGCAAGTCGAATGGGTATTGAAGATTTTAAATGCAGTGATGAATGGTTTTCTCGATTTAAGTCAAGGCACAATATTTCTTATCAAACTGTATGTGGCCAAAGCTCTGATATAAACGAAGATGTATGAACTAATTTCGGTAGGAAACTGCCAGGGCTTGTCTCTACTTACTTGCCGAAAGATATTTTTAATGCAGCTATAACGGACAAAGCCATAATGGACTCTATTAAAACTGTGAAAGTATTTATTCAGATGGAACCTTCCTCCGAAAATGAACTCAAATGTTTACTTCAAATCGAGAAGCTGGCTGAAGAATGTAGGCATCATAAACAGAACCAAACATACATTTTTCAGTTTTTTCCCAAAGGGAAATTCATATTTTTAATTAAAGTTTACTTTCTACTGCATATCTTTTGCTTCATTTTAAGATTAAGTTAAGTCTGTATTGCTTTTTTATATGTTTAATTTTAGATAACATAGTATAATATATTTTCTGGGGTTATACATACTCGGAAATTTTTCTTCTTCAGTGATACACATTTAAAGTTATATAATTTCTCTTAACATCGGATAATTCGAACTTTTTCTGAGAACCTTTGAATTCGAATTAACGAGCGTCCACTGCATATATATACAGCCAAACCCCTTTGTAACGAACTTCAAGGGGACAAATGTTTTGTTTGCTATACTCAGTGTTTCGCTATATCCGAACCATTAAGAAAAATGCTAGAGTTCACAAAATGTATAACATACTATTTGCAATGTGTATGCAATAATGATGTATGAAAAAAAAATGGTAAAATCTATCAAAAGTTATCATTTATGTATTAAATTCACTAAAATCGATTACATTAAACTGACAAAATACTAATTAAATTAACTAAAAATGAAGACAAATGGAAATAAATTCATTTTACCTCCAATTGTTGCTCACTGCTTTGATGTAGAAATAATCGGTAATTCTCTGCTGACGTGATGCCGATTTCAAGAAAAAAATTACGAATTTCTTTCTCCAATACATCAGATGACTCCAACACTCATTCTTCCACTCTTTGTGTAGACAAAAACTTATTAATTACAAGCATCGCTGCTGTAGCATCCGAGATGATGGGGATTTCCGCCATTTATGTGCTCCTCTTCATCAGCATCAGAAGCAGAATCTTCGATTTCAGAATGATTCATTTTAATTACTTCCACAATATTTTCATCAGTCGGATTTTCAGATGTAATGACTTCTTCATCACATGTTTCGAACAATTGCATGTCACAATCTGAGAATGATGAAATTTTGTGCTTTTCTATCCACATCGCGATAGGTAAATCTTCATCGTCTTCTTCAACATTCGTTGTATCTTTAACACTCTTAAAATGTTTAAAAAAAGATAAATACTGCAGTCGACTGAGAAAAATATTCTATATATAAGATTTTTAAGATTTCGAAGGTTTGCTATAAAAGGAGAAATTAGGATTAAATAATACAGGAAAACGGCAGGACTAAAATTTTCGTTCGTTATGTCCGTAAGTTCGTTATACATCGGGTTCGCTATAAACTTTTCCTTGATCGGATGACCTCGATACACTTTTGTTGGGGTTTAAATTCTTATACTATTTCCGCATAATTAATATAGATCACACAGAATTTTTAACGAAGATATAAAATAATTGTTTCTTCTTCTTCTTCACAAGCCCAACAGACCCCTACAGGTCCTGGCTGCGTCAAGAAGCGCTCCCTCCAGCGTCTTCTATCTGAGACGAGTCCATTCCAAGTTTTAAATTTCAAAGTCTTTTTCAACGTCATTTAACAATCTTGTCGGTGGTCTATCTCTGGATCCCTCGGGTTTTTTAAATGTCGAGATCTTAGTGGGATCATCTTCCGAACTTTTCCAAACATGGCCAAGACATCTCAATCTGTTACTACGGATGACTTGTGCTATATAGGATTACCCATAAAGCCTATACAGTTAAAAAATATATATGGTTCTCCAACATCCCTCCTCCTGTACTTCTCCAAAGATAGCACTGAGGATTCTTCTCTAAAACACGTCCACTGAGCGCTGCTTGTCTAAGCTCAAGTTCCATGTTTCGGTTGCATAAAGTAAGACAGGAAGTATTAGTGTCTTATAAATTCTCAATTTAGTTTTGCGACTGATAAGATTAGATCTCAGTTGTCTTCTCAGAACTTTTTAGATGACATATTTAAGTTAAAATCTTGAGGCATATGATCCAACCATTAATAGCTCTAGTGAAAGAAAATGCTGCCCATTGATGCGGAGGTAATTTTTTCTTGCGAATGCAGTGAAGCATGGCAGACCGAAATCGAAGAGAGAAGTGTCCTGTAAAATAGAAAAGGAAATAAATAAGAAGTGGTTATCAAAATAATGGAAACACTAAGAAACATCATGAAAACCTTTATTAATGCGGCGCAGGGTCACCTTTTTATATAATAATACTTGATTCACCTTGGAATTGGATGATACAAGTCATGAATAGTGGTTAATAGTATATTATACCATTCTTGAGAGAAAAATAATGAAAGTTCCTGTTGAGATGCTGTGGTGGCTATTGGTACCTGGCTCTATCCGCTTATACAGGTCACAGTGTTTGGATGATATATAGTCGGGGGGATTGTACAGGGCAAGATAAGGTATTTGGCTTCTTTTTCATGCTCTGGAATCGAATACTTGTTAGAATTAGCTGTATGTATATGGGGATTACCATCCTGGAGAATGCCATCTCCTGCAAGAAAAAATCTTTGCACCATAGGATGGACTAGTGAGCTAAAATTTCGACATAGTCCTTCCCATTCATTCTCCCTTTTAGGGTTACAATAGTACCTGAAGAAATCCATGAAGTTCCGTCCCAAATCCTGATAGATCTACCTCCATGATTGGCAAATGAGATGAGACAGACAGAATCTTACGCTATTGTAGGTGTTCTTCAGACATACCCACGACCTGTTGCGAGAAAGAAATGTGAACAATGATTCTTCGGACTAATGCCGTTTTTCAACATATTACACGACCAGGATTTGTGATCGTGGAACCATTGTGGACGATATTTTTTTGGCATCTATTACAAGTGGCTTAGGAATAGCTACTCTTCCGTAAATGATTTGTTTGTGAAGTTCCCTTCTACCTCTAATGATTGATACCGGAACTAAAGATCCAGATTGAGCTCTTCGGTCATTTTGGTTGCAATTCTTTTCTTTCTTCATGTCGCAATGTCTTCAACACCACGACTGTCTCTTTCTCTCAGCTCTCCATTTAGTACACTGTTCAGTTTGCCAAAGGATGTTTTTCCATACACTCTGTATGCTATCATGTCTTTCGATACCATAGCTCAAAAAACGCTCATTAGCCTAGGTGTTGCAGTAGGAGATACTCCAATTTAAACGCGCTCCAACAATTTGCCCTTTTCTCAACGTCTGCAAGATTTGACATTTTCCGCTGTTCCCCCCAAAAGCATGATGCCCTTAGCTTCATTATTGCTACCTGATAGATACATAAACTATATTATATAAAAAAATAACGGAGGCCAGACTAGATTATAAAGAATACGAAGCACATTCATAAACACCACTAATATTGATAGATGTTTCCATTATTTTGATAACCCCCTGTGTATATATATATATATATATATATATATATATATATATATATATATATATAAATTCTACGTGCCATTTGAGTATAATGCAAAAAATATAGTCTTCGTGTATCGATACATTCTTCTACAATTCCTTCATTTTCAAGGAGAAAATTAGTCAGTTACAGGAGTGTTAGTTTAGTTATTCTTTATCGCTAATATTTAATCGCTAATAATTTATCGCTAATATTTAACAATTTCACTTTTTTGGAGATAAATTAGGATAATTCTTAGTTTTTCCATTAATCTTAGCATAACTTTGCTAATGAAAACACGTAACTAGAGAGTTTTTTCCGCTTTGTAGCTTAACCGTACTTTATGCGATAAAGGAAAATAACCAAATCGACATTATAAAAATGTCTTGTAGCACTACGAGACGACAAAGAGAAACTCAGGTTGTCTGTATATATATATATATATACACAGGGGAATATCGATCGATCGTTTTCGGATCCATCTTTTTCCCGCATTTATCGTACATTTCAATCGGTCCCTTGAAAAACGATAGATCGAGATTCCACTGTATATATATATATATACAGACAACCTAAGAGACATAATGTATCATGTGCAATGATTCACTTTACAGTCAGCAGAAATGCCGATTCACCAGATTAAAGAGTGGTCGAAATTAAATATCTCCTGCTGCAATTATTTATAACTTAAGGCATTTATTCAATTCTCTCCATTAAAACTTATTTAATTTAAATATATATGAATGTGACACATTGAAATGGATTTCAAGTACGTTCGCCATTTAAGGATGCCAATTCTTAATAGCAGCAGCGTCTGTAAGAC
Organism: Dolomedes plantarius; assembly: GCA_907164885.2. Lineage (NCBI taxonomy): Eukaryota > Metazoa > Arthropoda > Arachnida > Araneae > Dolomedidae > Dolomedes > Dolomedes plantarius. The sequence goes on along the minus strand of OU015497.1, from coordinate 14,921,900 downwards.
TTTTGATTGACAACGCGTCATAATTTCACCAATGGATAAAGACCAAAAATTTCATCACAACGCCCCGCAACGAGTTAAGTGTGAATCACAACAGCTGAAGGAAAGCCATTGGTAAGTAAGACTACTGACAGCTGTTTGTGTGTGAGCAAGTCTGTAAGCTTTTTAATGAAGAATTTGGAGACAAAAAAATCGCCGAATTTGTTTTAAAGACTTACTCTGGGGTTCCACCATTCCTGCGTAAGTATGTAAAAAACATAATCACTGGTAATAACACCGCCATCAAAGAGCTTTGCATAGCGACAGCACTTTGAGAGGGTCAGTTTTGGAATGAAGATGGCGCCGATAAATATTTCCTAAGTATTGTTTCACAACAATGATGCATTAAGAAAGCTGATCTACAATGTCATCTAAATGGTTAATTTCGGGTGCTTTAACAATGGGAAGTGTGCAAAAAGTGTTCTTTTCCAACAATCATAGTTATCTGAGACGAGAGTATTATAATCGCTTGTTTCACAAGTTGTTAAACTTTACAGTTTGTGGGCCAGAGGTTGCCTAGGTGGTAGCGCGTCGGGTTCTCCCTTCGAATCCCGATGAACACGTATAGACCACGTATGGGCACGTTAAATCTGTAGACCGGAAAGTCAATATATGAACTCATAGAGGGTGGGAGAAGGTACGTGCTCCCCCCCCCCCCCGGGGTTGCTAGGACAAAGTTGAGGCGCCACTAGAGGGTGGTGTTGGTTCACTTATACGTGCCCCCATTCAAGAAAACAAACGATTATCGCGGATTAAGTGCTAATTTCTTCATAATTTACTGCTCCGCTTTAGCAAAAACAACAACACTTCGTGAGCGCGATGGCCCAGTTGGCATGAGCAGCGGACCAGTGATCTGAACGTCCCTGTTTCGATGGTCGTCGCTGCAAATCCACCGCCGTGTTCACTAATGGTGGCCAGAGCACGTGGTATTGGTCGTGGCTGCAAAGTCCTCCAAGTTCTCAAATTTACTTGTGGAGGTGCGGGGTCAAGGGTTTCGGTGTCGTCACTTCACTCAAAATAATGGGACCGGTCATTTAGCCTACTCGGTCACTGACCCTTGCGGTGCTAATTTAAAACAGGAGCCGCCCCTTTCTGCCCAATCAGGACCTGGTGAATGGAACCTCCAACCAGGGGGCATTAGCAACAAAAACAACACAGCACAACACTATTCAGTTTCCACATCCAACTTTTCGTTCTAAGCTTTCAATTTCCAGCGCCTATTAAATCCAAGAATTAAGCTAATTATCTGCCTAAAAGGTTCTTGATACTGGAAGGATTAAACAAAATAGGCCTTTCTCAAGCTATTCGGCATTTACTCCGTAACCTTGTAGATTTTTTTTCCTAATACACTTTGTCTGTCGACATTCGCTCAGTGTACCGCGAAATGGAAGCACCGCTCACGCAAGCCAACCTCTGTTCAGACCGAACACGCTCGGGGGAGGAATCTAGGGAGGCCCGCTTTTTCTCCCACCCCTACAGACAAAAGGCGGAGGGACTTTCCGCACTTCAAATTTGAATGCTCCTGACTATCGTCATAATGAGTGTAATCTTAACATTAAATTATCGCAATGAAATAATGATCAATTAATCGTTCAATTATATTTAATTATAGTTAGTCTTAATGAATTATTACCTTGCGACGGAAAATCATAATCATCACATACTTTATTTCTCTTTGCGATTTTCCTTAAACAGTTTTTTTATGATAGGAGATTGAAGATTCCATTTCTATAACTTGACTAAACCCTTCGGTTTATAGATCCAAGTTTAAAAGGCTTTAAAGGGACTTAAAATTGCAGCGAAAGTACAATTAATATTTTTAAACATGAGCTTAAAAAGAGTTCATCTCACCAATATGGCAACAACTACATCTGATAAATTCTATCGCCCAGTTTAGTCACTTTTGAAGCTGTTTTTTTGTTTTTGTTTTTTTTTTCAAAAAATAATTTTAATATGAATTTTTGTAAAAAATCTTTAATGATATGAGATATATTGTATTAACAATGTATGACATATGTATGACATATGTCATACATTGTATATTGTCAATAATTATATATTGTCATACATATGTCATACATTTACATTATAACAATGTATGACATTGTATTAACAATGTATGACATATCTTATCCTTGACCTTTTAGCGCAAGGCCCTAAAAGGTCAAGCTTCGCCAGACACAAGACAACAGCAAAACCAATACGCCCACATAAAATTAGACAAAACGAGTAACAATGGTATGGAAGATTACACACAATCTTCTAATATATAAAAATGAATCATTGTCTGTTTGTCTGTCTCTAATTTTATAGAAATCCACAGTGAAATTTTACATACAGGCGTTGTTAAACACAGCCGAGGGTTTTAAGAACTTCCGGAATCGAAAATAATTACAGTTAATTTTTAATCAATAAAAAACCAACAATTTTTGAAGAGTGAATCCAGAAATGTAAGAGCCTCACAATTTTAAAAGCCGACATGTTAGGTTTACGGAACAGCGAGAAGCAAAAACGATAGAAAAATAAATATAATCAAAAAGCTTCAAGTCATATATTAAACCCGTATAATAATTGAAAATAATAATCTTTCACGTCAAAATTTATACTCTAAAATGTATATTTTAAGACATTTCGAACAACGATCGTCGTTTTTATCGTTGCGATATTTTGTAAACAAACGTTCTCTGTTGCCATTTTAATTTCAGAATTTTCTTATTGAAAGGATTTAATGTATAGTAAATGCGTTAAATATTTCCTTACTGGAAATATAGACAAATTAAAGAATTTAAAAAGATTTTTTTGTTTATTTTATGCATTTGTGTGTGTTTAATTATTTCAAGTGACCCTTTAATGTGGGCATGGCATTTTCCCACTAGCCTGAAAAGTCAAATTATTATTGAATTATTGAATTTTTTTTTTTTTTTTTTGCTCATCGTTAACCGTAACTGATAGGATTGTTTACATGTGAGCGTATTTAAAACGGACAAATATTGGTGCAAAAGTAAAAATCATGAAGCGATTTGGCAATGGCATTTGTCAAATGTACAGAAGTTGAAAGAAAATAGCATGGTCGTAAGTGAGACATATACTTCCAAAAGATTGATTCTGAGTGATGGCACCTATTTCAAGGAAGAATCTGAATTTTGCAACTTACCCCAGAAAATAGAAGATGTTGTTGAAAACCCAAATTATGTCATTATAGATGTGAATATGTTATCTACTTTGCTTACAAATCTGATGTGCAGAAATTGCAAAAACAAATTCATTAGGTGCTGTTTTAGAGGACAGCTGTGGATTTTCACACAAAATTTAAGTTGTTCCATTGGCTGTACAGAAGTTGAAAGTGAGAAGATTGATTCAGAAAAAGACTGATTCAGAGTGATGGCACCTTACAGCAATCATTTGATACTAGTATGCGAATTGTTCAAGCTCTATTGAGTCTTGGGAACGAAGTAGTTGGCAACGAAATAAATTGAGGAAAAAAATATTAAAATATGGTAAAAGATAAAATCTAACCACTAAACTAATTGAGATGGAAGTTTTTTAAGTATTTAATTCACATGAGTATGTTTTATGGATATTAAACATACAAATTAATTGCATACATTGACCGTTGTATTCAATTTAAATATTTTCTTCTACATTATTTTGTCTATAAAAATATCCGGTGTGATTTTTTTATAAATATATATATTTTTTGCATTAATTGCATACATTGACCGTTGTATTTATTATAAATATATATTTTATGTCATTAATTACATACATTGACCGCTGTATTTAATTTGAATGTATCTACTCCGTAGCGAAGCACGGGTATTCAGCTAGTAATTTAATAAAAATAATTACAAGATAAAAAGAACATTTTATATACCATGTTTTTAAATTTTCTGTTGAATCATATAAACTTGACAATTCCATGTATTAATAAATACTTTTTTAAAATTTCTTTGATGAATTATCCCAATAACTTGAAAGAATATGATCAAATCTATATATTTAAGTTGCTAAGCCGACTTTTTGAGCAGTCCCTGAAAGAAAATTACTGCATCAATTTGCTTCATTTTCGTGTTAAACGAAACACTGTAATCTCTAGATTTGTCAAATTCGGTTTTTGTAACCGCAATTTCTATTAATGAGCGATAATTTACAATTGAAAATTGATTTCTGCGCATGCTCAGTTGCATGTTTAAATCTGTCTTTAGAAACTCAGTGTTTCTGTGTTACTTTCAATCTCCGAGCATGGATCATTCGATATGTAAAATCACCCGCCTAAATTAATGGGGCGATATCCTTTTTACGTTCCACATGCAGTGAGGGTGTTGACTCGGTTTCACAAGATTCTTTTCAAATTGAATATTCCAAACTTAAAAAGAAACTTTCTTTATTTAAGGGGGCTCAGGACCTTCGATTTGGTTGAAAAAGCTAAGAAACATGTGCAGTTCGAACACTCCAAACTTCAGTAAAATTAAAAAAAGAAAGATTGTTTTGATTTTATATTAAAGTAAGACATTATGAGTTATTATGCGCATCAGAAATTAAATTTAAAACTAGATAATTAAGATAAATTTTTCAATTTAAAAAATGTGAATTTGTTAAAGGGCCAAAAAGTAAAAAGTCACTGAGCGCAGCATTATTTAACAAAATATGCATGTAGAAAAAAAATGTTTGTTACAAAATAATTAAAACACACTTACCTTCAGTTTAAAACCAAAATATGGCAATAAAATACTACTAAACATTTTTTATATGCATAAATTATGAAATGAATAAAATTTGATGAATTTTAATGCATATTTGTAAGTGAAATCCAAAAATTTTCCAAGGAGTTTCTATTTTTTTGGTTTTAATTTAGAGAATGACTTATAATAAACATGTGGTTAAAATTTCATCAATATTGCTTGCATAGCTTAAGGGTAAGAGTGTGCACAATGTTCAAAATCATCATTTTGAGAAAAAGTACTTTAAAGTTTAAAGTTCTGTTTATAACCTACTAACTGGCTCCAAACTTTCTTAAAATGCTCCTGCGGTATAAACATCCCCTTCTGCTAATAGATGTTTTTCCTCTTCTTTCTTTTTCTTTCTTCTATTAGCTATTCGAGCCTCTAAAGTTGAATTTAGAGCTCGTTTGTTTGCCAATTTAACACGTTGTTTATCAGCTTCTTCAGCAGCTGCTATAGCATTTACACCTGGTATAATGCTGAGCTCCTTCATAATGTGTAATGTGGCCTGCTTTCCATAATTAAATTGGGAAACAGCAACATTTACTGCAATTTGTACAATTTTTCTAGAAGAGTTTGATGTTTTGGGACAATATGACCAAATTAATGCATTTAAAGATTCATTCACGTTTTGGGTTTTACCCCCAAGACATTTTTTTAACAAATTTGGATGTGATAAATCTTTAAAAACAGGTTTAATGCATTCCATAACAGTTAAAGGAACTGGATTTTTATGTTTAAAATCCTTTAGTGTTGCATTAGCAACCGACTTTTGATATGGACACCAGGAGTTGACCCCATCAGGGCAGAAATCGTGCATTATGGTATCATCATTTGAAGCCTTATGATACCATATGGCCCATATTGCTTTCTGCATGTCTCTGACATTATCAGAATGCTTCCTTATTGCATTACCATAATAGGTAGTTAATTTGTCTATAAGACCATCTGTTAACCGACCTTTACCACTAAGTGGTTTATTGTCGGATAGTTTTTTACCCTTATATTCAGTTTTCAGTTTTCGCAGGCGTGCACCCATCCTTTTCTGCACATGGCCCACACACTCAATTTTAGACACTGGGACATTGTAAGAATTATTATTTGTGATGCCTGTAAATGTTTTGCAGTCTCCATCACCTATATAATTTACATATCTTACTCCATATTGCTCCTCAGAACGAGAAAACATCTCAATCATGCCATTCACTTCCATTAGAGCAGCTGAACCTGAATGGTTCTTACTGCAAACTTTTTGGTGTTCAGATTTCCACTGTAATAAATTTTCTCTGGGGATATTTTTGGCAGCTTCGCAACCTTTACAATATGAGCTTGAAACATACCGATCAATCACTTTTCCTGTCTCACTGCCAATAACAGTAGTCACTCCAACTCGAGAAGAATGGCCTCTGGTCTTCCAGGTTCCGTCGCCACTCACTGTTAGATCCGAAGAGCCAGTTAGATTCACTTCTTCTTCAACGGCTTGCTTCATACTTGCTTTTGTAACAGCATGTGTTGCAGCATAAATATGACTAATGATTTTATCATATGACTTTTGCGAGACAGGGATAGGTAAGTCCATAACACCACAAAAAGTTTTTGATGCTTCAAGTCCTTTGCCAATACACCTCATGGCAAATGTAAACCTTCTGTTTAAATCAGAGGCCTTTTGGTTTTTCCCTATCATCATAGAGTTTTTGAATGAAGAAATCACTCCACAAACAGAGCACAAAACACTCAAATTCACCACAAGCCCATAATCATTTTCCGTAGATATTGTTACTCTATTATGGCAAATAAAGCAACACAGACATTCCTCAAATGCAGAAAATAATAATCCTTTATCCATTAAAAGGTAGCCTTGAAAATTAGATTTTTCATCATTTTGCAGCGCTCCACCAGTAGACAATTTTTTGGCTGATGCAGAAAAGTTCTCACCAGTAACTTTAGATTGTTCAGTATACTGGTTCCCAAAATATTGATGACGTCTCCTTTTCTTTGGCCTTTGACCAGATGATCTTTTCACTTTAGAATTATCGCTCATTTTTAATGAAGAAATCAAAAGAAAACAGTAAAGTAAAACGATTAAAACGATGTCAAAATCTGTAGCACACAACAGCTCTAACGTACAATGTGAGAGTGAAACACACGAGGGAAATCTACATGTAAACAGTTATAGCGAGTAAAGTTGAGAAATTTTACTCCTTCTTCTAAAAAGTATGAAAAATAAAAACCACAGAGGAAAGAATAACAAAAAAGAATCATTGACATGGGTAAAAGCAATGACGAAACACTGAAAGGATGACCACCACAAAACGTAAACAAACGATGACAGCTGTTTAAATGGGTGTGGCAATCGCATAGCGTCATACAAAAATACTCATAACTCAAGAACTAATAGGAATTTTTTAACGCGGTTTTTTGCAATCTGTTTAGAAATATTCAGAGATTCATAAAAAGTTAAAAACAAAAAATCGATTTTTTTAAGGATTCAAGGTCCTGAGCCCCCTTAAAACAAACAAATTCTCAAGAACACCAAAGCACTATTACAACCTCTTCTCACCGAGTATATGGTATACCTAAAAACTCAGCAATATCTATCGAAGTTGCCACTTCAGTGCTTGTAACGTAACCAAAAAATAAAATGAAAACCAAGCATGCAAATGACATTACGTCACACTGAAAAATAGTAATTTATATCAATGCCGGCTTGTGGGATAAAATATAACAATTCCCACACAATATTGGTGAAACGTGCAAAGCTCAACTGTTCTCGCGGGCACGTTTCCTGGACGTTACATGCCCACCGCTAACTTGAAAATGTGCCTGCCAACAGGCAAAATTTCAACCATCCAACACTGTCGATCGGCTGCTGGTGACGGAATTGACACACGTTCCCCCCTGCCTACCCGTTCATGGCTAAGTGCTAGGGAAAAGTAAACATGCTTATTGCTCCTCAAGATGAATGATTCACTTTAGCGAAACATAGAATATACAAAATGAACTTTACTACAATCCTCTGTCGACTCTAAACTAAAAAGTTAAATCTTATCAGGACGCATTTAAATAATATATACTGAAATACATTAACATTACATTTAACCTAAAAAAAATTCAAAAGACAGAAAACTTACACAAATTTACTTATGCTATTCTTATGCCCAACAATATTACTGAATTTTAAATTACTTTCTTCAAATATCCACAGTAATTTTAATTTTAAAAATTTTAATTTGATAATTAGAAAATAAATGTATTTAATAAGTATTAATTAAAAAAATTAAGTTGCATAAATTAAAAATTTTAAAGTTTTAAATTGCAATAATTTAAAATTATTTTGATATACACTCAAGGACAAAAAAATTGGCGAACCAAGAAATAATTGCGGGATCGTAACGAAACTTGCAATGAAGGTACATGTCGGAGAGATATGCAAATGATTAGAAATGCTGCGTGATTGCGCATTACGTATAGCCGGTAGAAGGCGTTGAAAATCGTACTCTGTGGAGTATAAAACAGGTAGCCAAAGCTTGTTTGAGTGTGCTGAATCATTTACAAAGGAAGAGCTGAGATAGACATGCCATTACGCCGTGTTCGAAGACAATATAAGCAGTTGTCGCAGTTTGAGAGGGGGAGAATCGTCGGGATGATGGAAGCTGGGTGGTCAGCTAGGCGAGTAGCTCGTCAATTAGGCCACTCTGATTGTGTTGTGAGGAGGTGTTGGGACCAGTGGACCCGAGAGATGTCATGTACACGATGACCAGGCTCAGGACGCCCTCGACAGACCAGTCGTCGAGAAGACCGCCACATCGTAAGAAATGCACGCGTACAGCCAACTGCTTCATCGGCCGCCATCCAGGCACAGGTAGCACCTTCACTAGGGGCCTCTGTGTCTTCTCGAACCATATGAAGGCGCCTGGCTGAAGGACAGTTGGTATCGCGGCGCCCATTACGTGTGCTGTCCTTGACGCCCACCCATCGACGCCTCCGTTTGGAGTTTTGCCGCGCACGAGGAAACTGGACTGCAGCGGAATGGAACCAGGTCGTCTTTAGCGACGAATCCATATTCAATCTCGGCAGTGATGACAATCGTGTTCGTGTGTGGAGAGCCCGTGGTGAACGCTTCAATCCTGCTTTTGCTGTACAGTGACAAATCGCTCCGACAGCTGGTGTGATGGTATGGGGTGCCATTGCCTACAATACACGGTCACCCCTAGTATTGTTCCGTGGCACCATGACAGCCCAGCGGTATGTTCATGAAATCCTGCAACCACATGTGTTGCCACTCATGCAAAGGCTCCCATGAGCCATTTTTCAACAAGATAATGCTCGGCCTCATACGGCAAGGGTGTCACAAGACTGTCTCCGCACTGTTACTACCCTTCCTTGGCCTGCCCGATCCCCAGATTTGTCTCCAATCGAGCATATCTGGGATCATTTGGGACGACGAGTTGGGCATCCCACGAGTTTGAACGAACTAGAGGCAAGGTTACAGCAAATATGGAACGAAATGTCTCAAGACATCATACAGAACTTGTATGACCCAATGCCCGATCGTATCGCATCGTGCATTCGCGCTAGAGAGGGTCCAACGGAGTATTAACTCCTCCGTTCTTTTGTCTTTTTCTCTGAAATAAATTATCCTTTTTCTTGATTTTCTTATCATTTACTTATATCAAAGTACTCATTACGTATGTAAAATTTCGTTTCACTTTGACGACTCCTTCTTGGTGCGCTAATTTTTTTATCCATGAGTGTATATATATATACAGTGGAACCTCTTTCGATCGTTCCCCGAATGATTATTATCTTCGATTTCAGTACAACTTTGTAATTTCATCTTCAGTTACACAACAGGTATGTATGCATCTATGTATATGAGTTAACATATGTTAGGGATACCAAACTTTTAGGTATTTTAATACTTTTTTGTGTGTTCCTGCATCTATCGCTTTCTCCCCATTCAACGTTTAGTTCACTCAGTCCCTTCGCAAACGATAGATCGAGATTTCACAGTATATATACATATATCTGTTTAGTATTAAATATCTTTTTCTGATTTGTGAGGAATTAAAAGTCTCATTAAATTTGTTTTACTTATGCGAGTTTATTATTGCTTGGTCCTTCAACAAGGACCAAACAATCTGAATGAAAAAGCACACAATGTGCTCCTCAGTAGATGGCACATCCCATCGCATGGTTCTCGTATGATGTGTGGTTCCATTTGTTGGGTTATGTTAACTCCCGTATGTGGGTTAACACAAGTTCCACCGATATCCTTGAAAATACGTTCAAGAACACGGCGTCGAAATATACAAAGATCACTTCCAGCATCGATTACGCATATGTCAAGGTTTGTAACGTGTTGATTTTGGTTCATATTGCTTCATCGTATTGCAGATTTTTCGCGGCCTGTTTCGAGTGAATCACCGAATAGAATACGTAATATATATACTATGTATATTAATGTATATAGTATGTCTCCTAGCTTCCATTAACATAAGTGTCCCTTGAGGTCAAGTATCCTCCCAAGGTTTTCCCATTCAGTAAATACAGCGTGAAGCAAGCATCTCATTGAAACCAAATTAACAACATTAATCTGTGCAGCACAGCATTCTCCCCATTATTCACACCGTCTATCTTCAGTCAATTTTTAAGAAGCGCCGCGTTTTGTCTTTAATTATAGCACTATTCTCTTTTTGAACTGAGTCAAGATATGAAGAGAAGTACATCGAGAAGGAAGTAACCTGTTTTTCACATCAGTACGATTTTTTCCAGTATACGTGTATCTATTTCTCTTCAAAAAGTTTTTTAGACAAAAAAGCACAGGAACTAGAAACAAAATAAAATAAGTTTTATTACATTTTTATTCAGAATTTACACGAATAATTTTTCTTCAAATACATTCCAAATTTATATAAAAACAGCTTGAAAGGACCATTAGCACAAAATATATAATAATATTTTTAAATAATATAAAATCAAGTACAGTGGCACCTCGGTTTACAAACTTAATTCTTTCCTAGACTTGGTTCGTAAACCGAAACAGTTATTCCACTATAAATTAACGGATGAAGAACTAATCCGTTCACCCCCCTAGAACATAGTTTTTTTTTACCTTGTTTTTATGGGTTCAGTTATAAAGAAATGGTGTACCAAAAATGAAAACAGACTTTATTATGAAGAACTATCACTTGATAATTGTTCAGTACAACATTTTAGTTTTGTAGTGGATAATGGCTGGTGCAGATGGTGGATTGTTGAAAAGGAATGGAGGATTACAGATATTACTGCTTGGAAGGTAAATCATCTTTCGTAATATAACTTGGCAATAACGTAACTCTGATTTTATTGTTTTTTCTCTTCGTCTACTTTCAATCGCACTAGCTGATTATGACACAAGATACCGATCCAAAGAAATTTGACTTTTGCTTTTCCGAAGCATTTCACAGAAGTGGGACATCATATTGTCATTTAGAATATTAACTCTTCGGTTGGTCACATATTTATTATTGTGATGGTCTTCAATTAATGCCTGCACTTCACTCTACTTGCTGCAAATTACTTTTATCATGGCGATGGAAACTTTATCCCTATCACTGTCTTACTTTGATAAATACTCTTCCTGGATAGCGTTCACCTGTTGACTCTGCAGCTCAACAAGTTCTTCCGTTTTGAGTTCTTCGCTGTGTTCTTTCACGAGCTCCTCTATATCTTTACAGTCGACCTTCAAAGCCCATACTTTTGTCCATGGACACTATCTCATCCACACATCTCACTTCCGCCTCTTCATTATGCCTTCGAGGGGCACACAAGTTGACCAAATTTACTTTCAGGCAAGAACCCCCCCCCCCCCCCTCCATGCCTTATCAATAATGTTGATGCAGTTAAGCATATGAGGAGGACGAAGTGCTGCTCCAAAAATCTCTCATTGTCAAATTGGTGCCATTGTTGACTTGTAAACAACTTGGAAAGAGTCCTATTATACACAATTTTTTCAAATTAGAAATGACCTGCTGGACCATAACGGCAGTTGAAGCAAAGGAGTTTTGTTGTTTTTTAGAAATTTGACATTAATGAATTCATCTTTCATATCCGGGTATTTTTTCGAAATTTGGAAGAACAGCAGGAGCTTTATCTATGACGAGAATATTCTCCAAGTTCAAACCATTCTCCTCGAGATATTTCTTGACAGCTGGTGAGAACAACAATACACTCCATTAAATGAGTCTTGTAACCAGGCCTTAGCATTTACTCTCCACATTACAAGCAGTTTTGCCTTCGTCACATTATTTTTCTGGAATGAATGATGATTTTCAGAGTTGTAAACTAAAAGTAGCTTAATTTTACAATCACCACTTGCATTAGCACAAAATAAAATGTGTAAGCCTGTCCTTCATCGACTTGTGCTTAGGTAGTGCCTTTTCCTCTTTGGTAATATAGGTTCTTCTTGGCATTTTCCTTAAACAATCCTATTTCATCACAGTTAAAAATCTTGATTTCGCATGTAGCTTTCACCTTTCACAAACTTTTTGAATTCATCAACATATTCATCTGGAGTCCATTTATCTGAACTAGCGGGCTTCGCATGCCTAAAAAAACTAATAACTCCATTTGCAGAATTTATTAAACCGGCCTCTACTGGCTTTAAAATATTCACATTCAACACCATTTGTACTCTGTGTTTTAGCTATCAAATCACTCTGCAACTTCTTTTTCGCATTACTATCATCAGTCCGTATTACTATCATCAGAAATCTCTTTTTCACGTATCCACACAAGCAATAATTTTTTTACTTTTTCTATAATTTGAGGCCTTTGCTTCGTTAAAAGAGTCACTCCTTTAGTCACAGCAGCTGCCTTTATTGCCTCTTTGTTCTTTCTTTTTCTCAATAGTTAGGTTAGGTTTGCTGCTAGCAATATCACTTGCTCTTGCGTTTTTCTTGGGATGCATATTGATAGCTAATTTAAACAAAAATATATACAAAAAAATAGGAAAATACTTGAGGAACGAACGTTTGAGCTGTGATACAGAAATCCCATCTGATCACATGTGGACTGTTTGTGAACCGAAGCAAGTGTGACGAATGCTTCCATCGCCTATCTCCAGATGGCAGCATCTCCTGCGCTTGTTCGTAAACTGAATCGTTCGTAAACCGAGTCTTTCGTAAAGCGAGGTACCACTGTAATATAAGAAAATGACATACGTATCTCAGTTGAATAGCAAAAAAGCTGCTTAGGCATCAGAATAATGTTTGTGTTCAACAATATAATATATTGACTAGCATTTTTTTCTGTAACTTTTAAGGGGATGATGGAATTTCAAATTCCCAAAAATCGAACAAAAATTGGAAAATTTTTTTGGTGTATTAACATTTTACCCTTTTCGCAGAATCATTTACAAAAGGCCGCATGTAACTAACTTACCTTATAAAATACTTCAAGCAATAAAAAGATTAAAGAGCTCTTTTAATGGCCATAAAAATGTAAAAAAGAAATATGCAAACAAAGTTCCGTGAAACTTTGTTTTACATTTTGCTTAATTCTAAAATCGATATTTAACGTGCGCGTTGGTAACCGGAAGATATGGAACTTTTTGAAGAAATTATTTAATTCAATACAGCAATACATAAATGAACAAGAACTGAAAATATATGAATTGATTTTTTTTAATTATAATAAATTTGTATATATAAAATATATAAATATTGAAATAAAAAGCTTTAAAAATGTGTAGTGAAAAGTAAAATAAAACTTGGTGGCTAGAAATGTAAGTATTAAAGTTAGGGGGAAAACATCTTTTAAATGGCTTTTTCTCAGAATGAGTATTTCTCAGACTGAGTATTTTTCAATATGAGTATAAGTCTTTGAAATGCTACATGCGTCATAATTTTTGACAAAATTTTATCAAATTTATAAAAAAGACTCCTGTAATACGTGAAAATAAAATTGTGTATCCATTTGAGGTTTCGAGATCATTCAGATTATAAAACTTTAACTTTAGTGTAGAAAAGTACAAAAATTTCTGGAAAATTCCCAGTACAAGTATAAAAATATTTCCTAAAAATTAACTATTCGACGAAAGAACAAAATAATACATAACTATTTCAAAATGTACTTACAAGCAATATAAATGCAAAATTGAGGGGGAAGTTAAAAATAAGATCGCAAGGAGCATTAAAATATTAATTTCAATTTTAAAATTATAAAATTTTTAATATATATAAAATTTTATAAGTTTTAATAAATTTATACTTCAATGAATATATATGCAAAATTTCATATCTCTGAGGTAAAAATTTCAAAAATCGGTTTATAATGTCCACCATCCCCTTAAAATGCCAAACATAGGCTTTAATTGCTACAGTACACCTGGCTGTTCATTTTATAATATACACAAGCGCACACATACATACTTACATATTATATATAAGTGCCGGTGATTATAAAAGCGGTTTCCATCATATATACACTGCTAAAAAAAATCAGGGTAGCAAGCAAAGAAGTTAAAAAAAACCTTGCGAGACAGCCACATATTGGCATAAAATGGATAGTACATGCGTATCAATGCGCAATACAGAAAAAAGACGTAAAAAAATTTGTAATTAAGCTTTAATTCTTTGAAAATATGGAAAAAACATTGAAAGTTGATTTAGGGCAACAATTTGGTTACATGTAAATGATAAAAAAAGTATTGTTTAGAAATGATGCAAGATTTTTAATATGGCGTGTGGTCTCCTCGAACAGCTAAGACTGCTGCACATCCGTTTTCCATGGATGCGATGATGTTATCGATAAGAATTTAGGGAATACTGTTGCACTCCTTAAAAAGTGCAATCTCCAAGTCTCGGAGAGTAAATGGAGGCCTTAGTCTCACTGCAATGCGTCGTCCGAGCATGTCCCAAACAGGCTCGAATGTATTCAGGTCAGGAGAGCACGCTGGCCATTCCATACGCTGTATTGTTTCAGCTTCAAGCATGTTCTCCACAAGACGAGCTGTGTGCGGTCTGGCATTATCATGCTGGAAAACAAAGGAATCTCCAATGGCTGCAGCGTAAGATATGACATGAGGTCTCAGAAAATCGTCTGCATACCTTCGGGCCGTCAAAGTACCATTCCGAATGATATGCAGGTCCGTACGTCCACCTATGCTGATTCCACTCCATACCATAAAACCAGATGGTCTTTATTGTAACCTTTCACGAACGAATGTGGGATTATTTCGAGTGCCCCTTTCCCTCCATACCAAAACACGTCGGGTGTCACACTCCAGACTGAATCCGCACTCGGCTGTTAACAGCACTTGACTCCAATCATGTTGCTCCCCATCTCGATGTTCAGCATCCCAACTTCTTCGGGCCGCACGATGGCGTGAGGTCATCGGAATGTAAAGCATTGGCCTATGTGCATAGAGACCTCATTGATGAAGTCTATTGCGTACTGTTTGGCTGGACACCCTTCGTCCTGTTGCCAAGAGCAACTGTCTTTGCAGCTGAGTAGCATTGTCTGTTCTGTTTCGACGAGCTGTTAACAGTATATACCGGTCATCAGTTGCTGTAGTGGCGCGTGGCCGACCTTGCCCTGGTCGACGTCTAGCATTCCCTGTTTCTTGGAATTTATTCCACAGCCTTGCAGCGACACTTCTGACGACTCCAACAGCGTCCGCGACACTACGTTGTGTTTGCCCGGATTCAAGTGTGCCTATAATACGCCATGCCATGGATTCCAGTAAATCACGTTGTTGAGACATTTTCAAGTCACCTTTTCTCAAAAACAATAACTGAGCAATCGGATTTCACAGTTAAGGCAGTGAAACAGACGTTTCTGCAACATCCCGTTTTCCGCCCTTATGTTCTTTTTCTGGTTTTTGACGTCATGAACTTTGATTTGCATTTGAAGTTTTCTTCTTCTGTTTCCTGCTAGGTTTTAAATTATGGATGATTTATTTTATGTTACTTATCGATGTAAGTATTTGCGTAATTTCGTTAAAACCATGTGCTCCCCTAATTGTTTTGAGCAGTGTATTACATTTCGAGATATTTACTGGTTTGAGTTTGAACAATTAAAAAATATTTTTAAACTATAATAAAGTAATTCAGAAAAAATTTAAGGTTCAGTTTTTACAATTTTGCAAAGATTGATTCCCTTTACGGTTATGTAAAAGAAAGCAACGCGAAAATAACTGATAAACTCATTGTCTCATCTCGTCTTCTTCCGATCTATCCCGTCACGGCTCTCCACGTCCCGACTCGACTCGCCTCGTCATGTCTCTTCTGGTCTCGTCTCATCCTGTCCCGTCACGTCACGTCACGTATCGTCTCGTCCCGCCACGTCCTATCATCTCTCGTCTCATGCCGTCCTGTCCTGTCATGGCTCGTCACATCCCGTTTTGTCACTTCGTGTCTCGTCTCGTCTCGTCTCGTCTCACCACGTCCCGTCTCGTGTCGTCTCGTCTCATTCCGTCCTGTCCCGTCACGGCTCGTCACGTCCCGTCTTGTCACGTCTCTTCTCGTCTCGTCTGATCTTGTCCCGTCACGTCACGTCACGTCACGTCTCGAGTCGGATCGTCTCGTATCGTCGTGTCTTGTTTTGCCATGTCGTGTCATGTCATGTCATGTCATATCATGTCATGCCCCGATACTGGCGTGTCGTACCATGTCGTCTCGTGCCATGCACGGTCATGTCATGTCATGCCGTGTCATGTCTGGTCTGGTCTTGTCTGGTGAAGGAAAGTTCCACATTAAAATCGGCGGCGAATATATCAGAATTGACCTCATCACCGAGGATGATCATCGAGAAATAACCATATGCTTGCACGACCACAGAGTAAAAGGTTTCATTCTCCCATTACGTGCTCTTAAAATAGATTTTCCGTGGATTACCAAAGGACGTTCCCTCCCGAGGACATTAAAGAAAACTGGATACGCTTGACTTCCCTGTCATTTAAGTTTCCCAGCTAACTAGAAAAGATGTCTCTTTCCTCCCCCCCCATTCCAAGTACAACTAACTCCCACTGATAAAGCAAAAACTACAACTGTGTTTGCTGTGCAAAGGGTATTAAGTCCAAAAAGGGCTAAAATGAGTTATCCAACCAGGCATGTTTGGAAAATCAAGGGCTACTGCAGGGTACAGAAAGCTCAGTCCAATTCCCCTCCAAAATATTTTTATTCATCAGGGAAAATTTGAGATAGGTGAAACAAAACAAAAACATGTTAGTGTTAAAGGGGTTATGTCCCAATCAAGGACCTAACACTCTTTACTCAACAAAAATAAAATTAGAAAAATTTATTTTTAAAAAATTAGAAATTAGACTTAAATAAACTGACTTTACAAAGGCCGTTTTTTTTCAATCTCGTATATCTCAAAACGACGACTTTGGACTTGACACTCCCTACACAGCAATCCCTGATGTCTGAGCTAGACTCCCTAATTTATATTAAAATTAACATCGAGTATTTAATTTCCCTTTCAAAACCGTGCAATGATTCAAATGTCAACATTTCCACCATCATAATAAGCTTTGTTTAATGAACCCGAGATGTGTTAAGTGCGCTGGCGATCATCTTACCAACGAATGTCCACATGTAAAACCAGATAGCAAAAAAGCTGAAGTTACCAAATGTTGCAACCGCCAGGGCGATCGTCCTGCTAACTGGAGGGTTGCCCTAATTGAATCGGCAGTTTGAAGAAGGGAAGGAACCCATATATTGTTTTGGAAGGAAATTTAAAAAAAACTTTCTTATGTATTATTTTTTCTTCACTAAACTTTTGTATAAGATTCTTTACATTCACCCGCTATTCCAGTTACATTTGCAGCTTACAAGGAGCGTCTACATGTAAATAACATTATGGTGCAAAAAAGAAAACGAATTTTAATTCTTTTGGCGCTTGTTCCCTTCTTCAAACTGCAGGTTCAATTTCACTCATAATATTTCAGCTTAAAAAACTAACAGAAAAGGAAGCTAAAAAAAGAATCCCAAACTATTACATCCAATATATAAGTCGCCAAAACAGCAAAAGCCAACAATAATAGAACTGAAAACCTAAATAATTCAAATCTAATAATGAATCAACCTCCCCAGTCAATCTAGCAATTTTCAGACAAATAATTCCCCTTCAGGTACCTTCAGTCTTCTAAAACAATTCCAGGAAATATAACATCCTTCTTAGACGAAATAACGGCAGAATTAGGAATCTCTGATTTCACAAACATACTAAATAATCTGGGAACAGCAAGAGAAAATTTTACGCAAAATGGGTCTGAGAGGCAAAAATCTGTTAGCATCTTCTACGGACTCAATATTTGTGTTCAGAAAGCCAGATAATGCCCTCCCCTTTCGCTGTCTGTTTTTGCAATCAACGCCAACTTTATGATTGCTAGAATCCGTGAGCTCAAGGAGTTTGTCCATGAGCATATCCCCGATCTTATTTAATTCAGGAAACACATCGCAGACCCGTGGATAAATTAAACGTGTAAAATTATACCACATACAGAAATGACTACATCAACCCAACTGACACCATGAGAGGAACTGCCATTCTAGTTAAAAATTCACTTCCTACTCGGATCCTTCCCTTCAGGGGAACGTAATCCCCTACCCTCCTATAGGGGGTCGTATCAAACACATTTTTAGGGGGTCTGGTTTGGTCTGGTGTAAAAAGACCGACAGACAGGCAGACAGATCCAATATATCATTCGCTCAAATGGCAAAAGGAAAAAAAATAGAACTCAATAATTCAAATAGTAATAACGACTCAACACCCCCATTCAAACTAGCAATTATGAGATAAACAATTCCCCTTCTGGTCGCTAAATAATCACACAGATATAAGGCAGCCAGACAGACAAACAGACTGACAGACAGACCGACAGATGACAGACAGACAGGCAGGCAGGCAGGCAGACAGGCCGACCGGCAGTCAGGCAGGCAGACAGACTGGCAAGCAGACATACAGACAGAGGGACTTTTAGACCGACGTACAGACAAAGAGACAGAGTGCGTGCGTGCGTGCGTGCGCGTGTGTGTGTGTCCACAGTTAGGCTACTAAAAAATGAGTTTATCAGTTATTTTCGCGTTGCTTTCTTGTGTGTGTGCATTAACCAGTTGCAGTTTTTAACGAAGATATAAAGTAACTGTT
Organism: Dolomedes plantarius; assembly: GCA_907164885.2. Taxonomy (NCBI): domain Eukaryota; kingdom Metazoa; phylum Arthropoda; class Arachnida; order Araneae; family Dolomedidae; genus Dolomedes; species Dolomedes plantarius. The sequence goes on along the minus strand of OU015497.1, from coordinate 14,903,007 downwards.
TCTTCTTCTTCTTCGCAAGCACAAAAGACCCCTACAGGCCCTGGCTGCGTCAAATCCTGAATGCGTCCCTCGAGCGTCTTCTATCTGCGACGAGACCTTTCCAATTTTTAACTTTTAAAGTCTTTTTCAACGTCATTTCACCATCTAGTCGGTGGTCTTCCTCTAGCTCGGGATCGCTCGGATTTTTTAAATGTCGAGATCTTATTGGGATGATCTTCCGAACTTCTCGAAACAAGGCCAAGCCATCTCAATCTATTGCAACGGATGACTTGTGTTATTTGTGATTACCCATAAAGTCTATACAGTTCAAAATGGTATGGCTTTATGGGCAATCCATTTTGAACTCCAACAATGGAGTTCCAAATAGATTATGGTTCTCCAACGTCCCTCATCCTGCGCTGGGCCAAAGATAGTCCTGAGAATTTTTCTCTAAAACATGTCCAGTGAGCGCTGCGTGTGTATGCTCAAGATCAATGTTTCACTTCCAGGAATTATTAATGTCTTATAAATTCTTGATTTAGTTTTGCGACTGATAAGATTGGATCTCAATTGTCTTTTCAGAAATTATCTGTCTGGATGTCATATTTAAGTTAAAATCTTGATATGGATGTGATCGATCCATTAATAGCTCCAATGAAAGAAAACGCTGCCCATTGCTGCGGAGGTAATTTTTTCTTCCGAATGCAGTAAAGCATGGCATACCGAAATCAACCAGAGAAGTTGCCTGTAAAATAGAAAAGTAAATAAATAAAAGACACAAACACACACACACATATCTATATATATAAAACAGTTCCGTATATGACTGACTCACTGACTGACAGACTGACTGACAAATATACACTGCTGGCCACCCAAATTGCAACACCAAGAAAGACAAGAGATATCACAACAAAATTTATTTTGCAGATAACATGTTGACTAAGTATCAAATGATTAAATTTATAGATTTCTGTGAAGTGTGGTTATTGCCAAAATCAGTAGCCAGAGTAGCCGCCATTGTTGGAGATTACCGCTGCCACACGCCTCGGCATTGATTCAAAGAGACTTTGGATGAGTTCTTGGGGTACAGCAGACCAAGCAGCTTCCAGACGTTGCCAAAGTTGATCTGCTGTGGCAGCTGGGGATGGTATCTGGGTCAATCGTAGAGCAACCATGGACCACATGTTTTCTATCGGCGAAAGATCCGGAGAGCGAGGCGGTCAGGGAAGCAATTCATTCTGGCGATTGACGAAGAATCGTTGGACAATGCGTGCCACGTGTGGTCGCGCATTATGCTGTTGAAATATAGCTGTGGGCAAGCCCTGAAGGTAAGTAAGGACAACTGGCTCCAACACCTCGGAGATGTAGCGCTGGCTGTTTAAAGTACCAGCAATGCGTACTAGAGGTGTGCGAGAGTGATATCCAATACCGCCCCATATCATAATACCCGGTGCAGGACCAGTGTTGAGGTGCATAACGCAGCTGTTAAGCATCCTCTCTTCACGGTGTCTCCAGACTCGAATGCGACCATCGTGATGTTGCAGACAGAAGCGTGACTCGTCAGTAAAGACAATTTCATTCCATTCTGCCGTCCACATCCTTCTGTCATCGCACCATTGGCGGCGGAGACGTCTGTCGTTCTGCGTCAAGGGTAGACAAAGCAATGGACGTCTTGCGGACAGACCACTCTGCTGTAAACGGCGTCGAATGGTAAGCGCAGACACTGGATGATGCGTTACAGACTGCATGTGCTGTGCTATGGTTCGTGATGTGACTGAGCGATCCGTCACTGCGATGCGCACAATTTGCCTGTCATCACGTGAAGTGGTGCGCTGAGGTGGATGCGATCGAACACGCCGGTCCGTCGTACCCTCCTGCATCCAACGATCACATATCTGCATTACAGTTGTTTGGTTTCGTCCAACACGACTACCGATTTCCCTGAAAGATAATCCACAATCTCGGTAGGCCACTAACCTTCCTCTGTCGAACTCGGATACTTGATCAAAAGATGATCGCTGTTTTCGACGAGGTATATTGATCGTTTTTTTTTGAAAAAAACCACAAGAAACACACAATTGCCGAACTTGAAATCGTCGAAATCCCCAAGCCTTAAATAGCGCTTTGAAGTGGCGCCACAGGCGCGCTTGATGTGCATCTGCGCTGAAATTCTAATCATTTGCATATCTCACCTCCGCTAATGAATGTTGTAAATTTCATGTTATTTGCATGTTTCCTTCAGGGTGTTGCATTTACAGTGGCCAGCAGTGTACAATGCACAGACAAAACCGCTGGACCTAAAGGGTGGAAATTTTGCATGGCGATTCTTTTTATAGTGTAGGGGTGCACTAAGAAAGATTTTTGAAAAATTCTTCTTAGATTTTTTAAAATTAAATTTTTAAGCTGCTTTAGTAACTTTTTTCAAGATTGCATTTAAAATAATTATCTGAGAGTCATAAAATTTATACTACGAGAAAGATCATAAAAAGTCATTTAAAATGAAATCTTTTTCGAATCTTTAATTCTTTTCTGATTTTTGGTGAATTTTTAAAGATTCATTTTTAGAATTTAATTTACTAAATGCTTTTTATAGGATTTATTTTCCTGGTACTTTAAAATAATTTATCGTCACATGCATAACTACTAAATAGACAAAAAATATTTTTTTTTCTTGCTAATACGGCAGACGATTGGACATTATAAAAAAATATTAAAATGAAATAAAGGATTTTATGTTCCTCACACTGTACTATATTATCTGTACTATATTCTTTCGCATGTCCCATTATATTTAATTTAAATATTTTCTTCTACATTATTTTGTCTATAAAAATATTCCTTATGATTTTTTCATAAGTATATATATATATTTTTTTTACATCAATTGTATACATTGATCGACACATTTATTATAAATACATATAAATATATATATTTATATTTTTGGCATTAATTGCATACATTGACCCTTGTATTTAAATTGAATGTACTCCGTAGCGAAGTGCGCGTTTTCAGCTATTACATATACACACACATATATATATATATATATATATATATATATATATATGTTAAAGTTTTCATAATTTTAGGAAAAATCACAAAAAGAGGGATAACACGTTCAAAACTAGGCCAATCTGTTTAAAATTTGAATATGTTGTTAAGTAAAAGGTGCTGAACAATACTACTTTATGAATAATAGTGGCGCTGGATTCGGAATACCTCATTTGCGAGGAGCATAAAAGTTCATATTTCAGAGCAAGGCGGCAATTGTCGCTGCGAGGCTGAGATTAGACATCTGGCATAGCCAAATTGTAACAATGACTGGCAGGCATCATTTGACCGAAGAACTACGTTAGCGAGCTACTGGGAGACTAGAGGCAGGACAAAGTCAGACAGAAGTGGCCAGATGACTAAATGTCCGTCTGTGGTTCATAGACTTTGGCAACAATTTCTAACCACGGATTCGGCATTCAGGAGGTTCTGCCAAGGACGTCCAAACGCATCGACAAGTGCCGATGACCGATATTTGTCATTATGCGCACGTAGGAATAAAACCGAAACTCCGTCTGATATCAGACAGAGTTAACCCCCACTTGCCGCAAACTCCGGAAGGTTGGTATCAACGTCAATCTCGCGTAGAAGGCTTAACGAAGGTGGTCTTTATGCGAGGTGACCAGCCATTTGCGTTCCGCTTAAATCACGCCATAGGCGGGAACGTTTGCTTTTGGCACGTCAACATATCCACTGGACGGGTGACCAATGGAGGTCTGTTCTCTTTACGGATGAGTCCAGGTTTAGCCTCTAAAGCGATAATAGGCGTATTTTGATTTGGAATACCTGGAACTTGTTTTTATCCATCACACATCCTTGAAAGAGATGCATACGGATCAGGCAGTGTCTGTGTTTGGGGTGGTATCTCTTTGGTGGACAAACAGACCTCCATGTCTTTCCCCGTGGAAATGTGCATGCTCACACCTATGGAGATGACATCCTTGACGCTTATGTGCGCCCTTATATCGGGGCAATAGGGGATCCTTTCGTGCTACAGAACGATAACTGAAGACCGGACAGGGCTCGCATCGTAGATGCTTATCTTGAGCAGGAAAAAATTCAGCGCAAGGAGTGGCCATCTCGATAACCGGACCTGAAACCTATCGAGCATGTTTGGGACGCTTTTGGACAACGTATAGCTGATCTCAATCCTCCTCCTATACCTTATCCACGCTTTCAACTGCTTTGCAAGAGCAATGGATCTCACTTCTCTACCGAAATCATAGATCGCATAATTGACAGCATCACACATCGCTGTATGGCTGTATTGCTTCTCGGGGCGATCATACGCCATTTTAAATGTCTTTTTCCTATACCAAACAATCACATCCGATTTGTTCATAGTATATATATGCTAGTTTCTATAACACCATAATTGTCTGGAGATTTCTTTTTATGCTATTTTGTACCTACCTATGTGTTGTATAATGTGTATAAGTTTCATTAAATCCTACGCATATCATTTTGAGTAACCGCTCTTTTTTTGACTTTTCCTTAATTTTGGTTATCCAGTGTATATATATATATATATATATATATATATATATACAGTGGACTCTCGTTAATTCGAACTCGGTTAAATCGAACTTTCGGTTACTTCGAACTAATCCAAAGGTCCCCAGAAAATTGTATTGGAATTAACGTTAAAAATATCTCATTAATTCGAACTAAATTTTTATTACTTCGGTTAATTCGAGCTGAAAATTTGACAAAAAAAATTCTTTTTCCTCGTTTAATGGAGAAAATACACACTGTATTTATTATTCTGTGTGTCAAAATCGTCTTTATTTCTTTTCTGTGTAAAGTGGCACATGCCTGCATTCCTAGACTATTGCATGTCCGCTAAACGTTAGTAGCTATTATCCTTCTTATTAGTGCTAAACGGAAAAAGCAATTTTCCTTTATTTGTATTGATATTCTTACAATTTCAGAAAAACCAGTCATTACTATAGATTCTAGGTAGCTGCGTTAGTTATACCTGCAATGCAGACAAGTTAATGTGGTCTAGTTTTTCTTCCTCATTGTGTGGCGTGAACGTGTAAAAATTCTGGACGTCTACACGTGGAAAGTACAAAACCCTATCTTTGGAAACAAAGGTAGAAATTTTAAAGAAGTAGAGAATGGAGAATGTAAAACAAAGATTCATGGAAAAAAATCAAAATTTGCTAGAGGAAGGAAACGCATGAGAAATGCGTCCTAAGAAGATCTAGAAAAAGTTCTACTGCAATGGTTCCCGGATGTTAGATCTCGAAATTTTCAGAGAAATGGACCCCTAGAGCTGACAAAGGCTGATGAATTGGCAAGTAGAATGGGTATTGGAGATTTTAAATGCAGTGATGAATGGTTTTCTCGATTTAAGTCAAGGCACAATATTTCTTATCAAACTGTATGTGGCCAAAGCTCTGATGTAAACGAAGACGTATGCACTAATTTCAGTTTGAAACTGCCATGGCTTTTCTCTACTTACCTGCCGAAAGATATTTTTAATGCGGCCATAATGGACAAAGTCATAATGGACTCTATTAAAACTCTGAAAGTGTTTATTCAGATGGAACCTTCCTCCGAAAATGAACTGAAATGTTTATTTCAAATCGTGAATCTGGCTCAAGAATGAAGGCATCATAAACAGAACCAAACATACATTTTACAGTTTTTTCCCAAAGGGAAATTCATATTTTTAATAAAAGTTTACTTTCTACTGCATATCTTTTGCTGCATTTTATGATTAAGTTAAGTCAGTATTGCTTTTTAATATGTTTAATTTTAGATAACATAGTATAATATATTTTCTGGGGTTATACATACAAGGAGATTTTTCTTCTTCATTGATAGACATATAAAGTTATATATTTTCTCTTAACATCGGATAATTCGAACTTCGGATAATTCGAACTTTTTTCTGAGAACCTTTGAGTTCGAATTAACGAGCGTCCACTGTATATGTATACAGCCAAACTCCATTGTAACGAACTTCAAGGGGACAAATGTTTTGTTTGCTATACTCAGAGTTTCGCTATATCCAAACCATTAAGAAAAATGCTAGAGTTCACAAAATGCATAACTTATTATTTGCAATGTGTATTCAATAATGATGTATGAAAAAAAAATGATAAAATCTATCAAAAGCTATTATTAATGTATTAAATTAACTAAAATCGATTACATTAAACTGACACAATACTAATTAAATTAACAAAAAATGAAGACAAATGGAAATAAATTCATTTTACCTTCAATTGTTGCTCACTGCTTTGATGTAGAAATAATCGGTAATTCTCTTCTGACGTGATGCCGATTTCAAGGAAAAATTTATGAATTTCTTTGTCCAATACATCAAATGACACCAACACTCATTCTTCCACTCTTTGTGTAGACAAAAACTTATTAATTACAAGCATCGCTGCTGTAGCATCTGAGATGATGGGGATTTCCGTCATTTATGTGCTCTATTCATCAGCATCAGAAGCAGAATCTTCGATTTCAGAATAATTCATTTTAATTGCTTCCACAATATTGTCATCAGTCGGATTTTCACATGTGATAACTTCTTCAGCACATGTTTCGAACAATTGCATGTCACAATCTGAGAATGATGAAATTTTGTGCTTTTCTATCCACATCGCGATAGGTAAATCTTCATCGTCTTCTTCAACATTCTTTTCTTCTTCAACATTCGTTGTATCTTTAACACTCTTAAAATGTTTAAAAAAAGATAAATACTGCAGTCGACTGAGAAAAATATTCTATATATAAGATTCTTAAGATTTCGAAGGTTTGCTATAAAAGGAGAAATTAGGATTAAATAATACAGGAAAACGGCAGGACTAAAATTTTCGTTCGTTATGTCCGTAAGTTCGTTATACATCGGGTTCGCTATAAACGTTTCCTTGATCGGATGACCTCGATACACTTTTGTTGGGGTTTAAATTCTTATACTATTTCCGCATAATTAATATAGATCACACAGAATTTTTAACGAAGATATAAAATAATTGTTTCTTCTTCTTCTTCACAAGCCCAACAGACCCCTACAGGTCCTGGCTGCGTCAAGAAGCGCTCCCTCCAGCGTCTTCTATCTGAGACGAGTCCATTCCAAGTTTTAAATTTCAAAGTCTTTTTCAACGTCATTTAACCATCTTGTCGGTGGTCTATCTCGGGATCCCTCGGGTTTTTTAAATGTCGAGATCTTAGTGGGATCATCTTCCGAACTTTTCCAAACATGGCCAAGACATCTCAATCTGTTACTACGGATGACTTGTGCTATATAGGATTACCCATAAAGCCTATACAGTTAAAAAATATATATGGTTCTCCAACATCCCTCCTGCTGTACTGGGCCAAAGATAGCCCTGAGGATTCTTCTCTAAAACACGTCCACTGACCACACGTCCACACGTCCGCTGCGTGTCTAAGATCAAGGTCCATGTTTCGGTTGCATAAAGTAAGACATGAAGTACTAGTGTCTTATAAATTCTTAATTTAGTTTTGCTTCTGATAAGATTAGATCTCAGTTGTCTTCTCAGAAAGTAACAATTTAGACGACATATTTAAATTAAAATCTTGATGCATGTAATCGATCCATTAATAGCTCTAGTGAAAGAAAATGCTGTCCATTGATGCGGAGGTAATTTTTTCTTGCGAATGCAATAAAGCATGGCAGACCGAAATCGAAGAGAGAAGTTGCCTGTAAAATAGAAAAGGAAATAAATAAGAAATGGTTATCAAAATAATGTAAACACTAAGAAACATCATGAAAACCATTATTAATACGGCCCAGGGTCACCTTTGTATATAATACCACCTGATTCACCTTGGAATTGGATGATACAAGTCATGAATAGTGTTTAAGAGTATATTATACAATTCTTCAGTGAAAAATAATGAAAGTCCCTGTTGAGATGCTGTGGTGGCTATCGATACCTTGCTCTATCCGCTTATACAGATCACAGTGTTTGGATGATTGACCTTTGTCCGGGGGATTGTACAGGGCAAGATATTTTACTTCTTTTTCATACTCTGCAATCCAATACTTGTTAGAATTAGCTGTATGTATATGGGGATTATCATTCTGGAAATGCCCTCTCCTGCAAGAAAAAAATGTTTGCACCATAGGATGGACTAGTGAGCTAAAATTTCGAGATAGTCCTCCCTATTCAATCTCCCTTTTAGAGTTTTAATAGGACCTGAAGAAATCTATGAAATTCCATCCAAAATCCTGAGAGATCTACCTCCATGATTGTCACTTGAGATGAGACAGACAGAATCTTACGTTTTTGTAGGTGTTCTTCAGACATACCCACGACCTGTTGCGAGAAACAAATGTGAACAATAATTCTTCGGACGAATGCCGTTTTTCGACATATTACTCGACCAGGATTTGTGCTCGTGGAACCATTGTGGACGATATTTTTTTGGCATCTATTACAAGTGGCTTAGGAATAGCTACTCTTCCGTAAATGATTTGTTTGTAAGTTCCCTTCTACCTCTAATGATTGATACCGGAACATGCAGATGCAGATTGAGCTCTTCAGTCATTTTGGTTGCAATTCTTTTCTTTCTTCATGTCGCAATCCGCTTCAAAACCACGGCCGTCTCTTTCTCTCAGCTCTCCCTTTCGTCCACTGTTCAGTTTGGCAAAGGATGTTTTTCCATACACTGTGTATGCTATCATGTCTTTTGATACCATAGCTCGAAAAACGCCAATTATCCTGGGTGTTGCCCTAGGAGATACTCCAATTTAAACGCGCTCCAACAATTTGCCCTTTTCACAACGTCTGCAAGATTTGACATTTTACGTTGTTCCCCCCAAAAGCACGATGCCCTTAGCTTCATTATTGCGACCTGATAGATACATACACTATATTATATAAAAAAATAACGGTGGCCAGACTAGATTATAAGGAATACGAAGCACATTCATAAACACCACTAATATTGATAGGTGTTTCGATTATTTTGATAACCCCCTGTGTATATATATATAAAAATTCTACGTGCCATTTGAGTATAATGCAAAAAATATTGTCTTCGTGTATCAATACATTCTTCTACAATTCCTTCATTTTCAAAGTGAAAATTAGTCAGTTACAGGAGTGTTAGTTCAGTTATTCGTTGGTTTGTTAGGAATTTATCGCTAATATTTAACAATTTCACTTTTTTGGAGATAAATTAGGATAATTCTTAGTTTTTCCATTAACCTTAGCATAACTTTGCTAATGAAAACACGTAAATAAAGAGAGTTTATTTCACTTTGTAGCTTAACCGTACTTTATGCGATAAAGGAAAATAACCAAATCGAGTTTATAAGTATGTCTTGTAGCACTACGAGACGACAAAGAGAATCTCAGGTAGTCTGTATATATATATATATATATATATATATATATATATATATATATATATATGACATAATGTATCATGTGCAATGATTCACTTTACAGTCAGCAGAAATGCCGATTCACCAGATTAAAGAGTGGTCTAAATTAAATATTTCCTGCTGCAATTATTTATAACTTAAGGCATAAGGTTCTCTCCATTAAAACTTATTTAATTTAAACATATTTGAATCTGTAACCTATTACATTGAAATGGATTTCAAGTACGTTCGCCATTTAAGGATGCCAATGCTCAATAGCAGCAGCATCTGTAAGACTTTTGATTGACAACGCGTCATAATTTCACAAACGGATAAAGACCAAAAATTTCACCACATTGCCCCGAAACTAGTCAAGAGTCAATCACAACAGCTGAAGGAAAGCCATTGGTAAGTAAGTCTACTGACAGCTTTTTGTGTGTGAGCAATTCTGTAAGCTTTTTAAAGTGGAATTTGGATCCAAAAGAAATCGCCGAATATGTTTCAAAGACTTACTCTGGGGTTCCACCATTCCTCCGAAAGTATGTAAAAACATAATCACTGGTAATAACACCGCCATCAAAGAGCTTTGCATAGCAACAGCACTTTGAGAGGGTCAGTATTGGAATGAAGATGGCGCCGATAAATATTTCCGAAGTATTGTTTCACAACAATGATGCATTAAGAAAGTGGATCTACATTGTCATCTAAATGGTTAATTCCGCGTGCTTTAACAATGGGAAGTGTGCAAAAAGTGTTCTTTTCCAACAATCTTAGTTATCTGAGACGAGAGTATCTTAATCGCTTGTTACACACGTTGTTAAACTTTATAGTTTGAGGGCCAGAGGTTGCCTAAGTGGTAGCGCGTCGGGCCTTCAACTGTGGGTTCTCCCTTCAAACCCGATGAACGCATCTAGACCACGTATGGGCACGTTAAATCTGTAGACCGGAAAGTCAATATATGAACTCATAGAGGGTGGGAGAAGGTACGTGCCCCCCCGGGGCTGCTCGGACAAAATTGAGGCGGCACTAGAGGGTGGTGTTGGTTCACTTATACGTGCCCCCATTCAAGAAAACAAACGATTATCGCGGATTAAGTGCTAAATTCTTCATCGATTACTGCTCCGCGTTAGCAAACACAACAACACTATTCGTGAGCGCAGTGGCCCAGTTGGCAAGAGCAGCGGGCCAGTGATCTGAACGTCCCTGTTTCGATGCTCGTCGCTGCAAATCCACCGCCGTGTTCACTAATGGTGGCCGGGGCACGTAAAATTTCTCGTGGCTGCAATGTCCTCCAAGTTCTCAAATTTACCTGTGGATGTGCGCGTCAAGTGTTCCGATGTCGTCACTTCACTCGGTTCAAAATGACGGGACCGGTCATTTAGCCTAGTCAGACACTGACCCTTGTGGTGCTAATTTAAAACAGGAGTCGCCCCTTTCTGCCTAATTAGGACCTGGTGAATGGAACCTCCAGCCAGGGGGCATTAACAACAAAAACAACACAGCACAACACTATTCAGTTTCAACGTCCAACTTTTCGATTTTTTATCACGACTTTCCAGCGCCTATTAAATCCAAGAATTAAGCTAATTATGTTCCTAAAAGGTTCTTGATACTGTAAGGATTGCAAAAAACCAAATGGGCCTTTCTCAAGCTATTCGACATTTGCTCCGTAACCTTGTAGATATTTTTTCCTAATGCACTTTTTCTGTCGACATTCGCTCAGTGTACCGCGAAATGGAAGCACCGCTCACGCAAGCCAACCTCTGTTCAGACCGAACACTCACGGAAGAATCTAGGGAGGCCCGCATTCACCTCCCACCCCTACAGACAAAAGGCGGAGGGACTTTCCGCACTTCAAATTTGAATGCACCTGACTATCGTCATAATCAGTGTAATCTTTACAATAAATCATCGTAATGAAATAATGATCAATTAATCGTTCAATTATTTTTAATTATAGTTAGTCTTAATGCATTATTACCTTGCGACGGAAAATCATAATCATCACATACTATATTTCTCTTTGCGATATTCTTTAAAAAGTTTTTTTAAGACAGGAGATTGAAGATTCTATTTCTATAATTTGACTAAACCCTTTGGTTTATAGATCCAAGTTTAAAAAGCTTTAAAGTGACGTAAAATTGCAGCAAAAGTACAATTAATATTTTTAAAAATGAGCTTAAAAAGAGTTCATCTCACCAATATGGCAACAACTACATCTGATAAAGTCTATCGCCCAGTTTAGTCACTTCTGAAGCTGTTTTTTTTTTTTTTTTTAAATACTTTTGATATGAATTTTTGTAAAAAGTCTTTTTTTGATAGGGATAAATTGTGTTTACATGACACGACGAAATCATTCGTTTTATAGCTCAAAGTACAGAAGACTCTAAAGTGACTTTGAAGGACAGAAAAAACACAGCAAGGTTTTTTAAAAAATGTGCTTAACCAGAGTTTAGTTCATCCATATATGTCAGAAACTACATTTGATTAAGTGACTTTTCTAGTTTAGTCACTTTTCGAACTGTTTTTTTTTTTCAATAAAAAATATTTGTTATAAAAAACACAAATTATTCTCTCTAAACGAGAGAAAACACTGTACACAGTTTACTAAATGTAAACAGTACTTTTAATAGAGTAAACGAGTTTTTTTCTTTTGCTTTTAATGTGAACACCATATTGCTGAACCAACATCAACTTGGTGCCACCTTAGACCCAGCAATTTAGACCTAATCCCCAATCGCCTAGTGAGACGTATAATGAAGTATTTACAGCGTGTATTTTAACTCAGTACTAATTTAACTTCAAAACCTTAATTTTGGACAAGTTTTACTTGCTGTGTTATCCACATATAACAAGAAATAAATATCCCAAAATTATTTTTCAACCGACAAAAGTTTAAAAATTGATTCTGAAAGTTTATATAAGTACGCTTGTTGATCTGTGTTTGTGTCTCGGGTACAGTTTCATAAATGAAATGTTTTGCAACAGGAATACGTGCAAAGTGTTGCAAGAGATTTTCCCCTGTCGAGAAAGGCGTTTAGAGCACAAAACTTGAAAAATGATAATGTTCAAAATGCAGTTAAGTTTCGGTTTCCTTCGTGGAATTTTTCATAAACGGCATTTTCCTTCCTCGCACATGTTTAAGGAGCATACTGTTGCGTTTCGTCCTGTGACATTTGCAAATGGCGACTCCAAATGACAGCCGCATCAGTTTGTTTGTTTTTAGTCCTAGACAGATCTCAAATATAACAAACAATCCCTTAAGACTACAGCGATTGATTTATGGTACAGGGAAAGACTTCATTTTAACGGGAAACCGCGAAGACTGGAGTCCGACATAACATCTGGATGTGTCACCTGTCAGTATTTAGTCAGGGAAAATTGGCTGGCCTTCCCGCTTTTGGTGGCTCTACCAGGAGAAAAAAAACTCCCTACGTACTTCACCCAGTGTCAACCCCTCGCCACTTTGAGTCAGTTTTCCATTTCTAGATGGTTGGTTGGTTGAGTGAGGTTTTTCAGAGCAAGGCTCTAAAAGGTCAAGCTTCGCCAGACACAAGACAATAGAAAAACCAATACGCCCACATAAAATTAGAAATAACGGGTAATAATGGGATGGAAGATTACACACAATCTTCTAATATATAAAAATGAATCCTTGTCTGTTTGTCTGTCTGTAATTTTATAGAAATCCACAGTTTAGGAGCGACGATCGTGAAATTTTACATACAGGCGTCGTTAAAAACAGCCGAGGGTTTTAAGAACTTCCGGCATTGAAAATAATTAGAGTTAATTTTTAATTAATAAAAAACCAATAATTTTTGAAGAGTGAATCCTCAAATGGAAGAGCCTCACAGTTTTAAAGGCCGACATGTTAGGTTTACGGAACAGCGAGAAGCAAAAACGAGAGAAAAATAAATATAATCAAAAAGCTTCAAGTCATATATTAAACCGGTATAATAATTGAAAATAATAATCTTTCAAGTCAGAATTTATACTCTAAAATGTATATTTTAAGACATTTCGAATAACGATCGTCGTTTTTATCGTTGCGATATTTTGTAAACAAACGTTCTTTGTTTCCAATTTCATTTCAGAAGTTTCTTATTGAAAGGAATTAATGTATAGTAAATGCGTTAAATATTTCTTTACTGTAAATATAGACAAATTAAAGAATTTAAAAAGAAATTTTCGTTTAATTTATGCATTTGTGTGTGTTTAATTACTTCAAGTGACCCTTTAAATTGGGCTTGGCATTTTTCCACTAGCCTGAAAAGTCAAATTATTATTGAATTATTGATTTTTTTTTTTTTTTTTTTTGCTGATCGTTAACCGTAACTGATAGGATTGTTTACATGTGAGCGTATTTAAAACGGACAAATATTGGTGCAAAAGTAAAAATCATGAAGCGATTTGGCAATGGCATTTGTCAAATGTACAGAAGTTGAAAGAAAATAGCATGGTCGTAAGTGAGACATATACTTCCAAAAGATTGATTCTGAGTGATGGCACCTATTTCAAGGAAGAATCTGAATTTTGCAACTTACCCCAGAAAATAGAAGATGTTGTTGAAAACCCAAATTATGTCATTATAGATGTGAATATATTATTCACTTTGCTTACAAATCTGATGTGCAGCAAGTGCAAAACAAATTCTTTAGGTGCTGTTTTAGAGGAGAGTTGTGGATTTTCACAAAAAATTTAAGTTGTTCCATTGGCTGTACAGAAGTTGAAAGTGAGAAGATTGATTCAGAAAAAGACTGATTCAGAGTGATGGCACCTTACAGCAATCATTTGATACTAGTATGCGAATTGTTCAAGCTCTATTGAGTCTTGGGAAACAGCTTAGGAAACAGCACCTCTGTTGGCGAAAAGTTATATGCAAATGCATAATGTTTATATGCAAACAAGAAAATAAATATGCAAAATAAATATTCAATTTGCATTCAATAGGCAAACTGCGAATGCATTTTACATGCAATCAAGAAAATAAAATTCTAAACTCTGCGCTAATGATAAAAAATTAAGAAAACAATCAAAATTATAAATCTCATTATTTATTATTAAATTTAAACTCTCAATCTAATACTGCCACAACCGCACATGTCTAAATCCGCAAAAAAAAAAAAAAAAAAAAAAAAAAAATCTCGCCATGCACAATATGCCAAACACAAAATCGCCAAACTTGGCAGGGAGATGCGTCTAACAAAGCTGTAGAATACGTTGAGCTGTACAAATTAGTTGAAAACAAACTTACTGCTGGCTGTATTACACTTTCAAAAAATTACAGAAATTCCCAGCCGGTTATTTGTAGCCGTATACGCAAATTCTCCACACACATATTACACACCTGTTTCCCATAAAATACCAATTAAAAAACAACCTCAATTCAATCATGTCACCCATTTTGCCACAAACTAGTCTCTAGAAGACACAAAACAACATTTCACTTGAAAGGGTGAAAATCCATGAATCTAATTTCGGGAAAAGGAAATGACCGCTGGCTGTATTAAACTTCCAAAAACATTACAGAAATCTCCAGCTAACCTCAGTTAGCAAATAAATTTGCTACATTACAAAATAGCAATAATGCATGTGCGAAAAAAAACACAGCAGAAATAGCAAAAATAAACAAACTAAATTCAAAACATACTCACCCCTGCACTAATGTTAAAAAATTAAGAAAACAATCAAAATTATAAATCTCACTATTTATTATTAAATTTAAATTCTCAATCTAATTACTGCCACAACTGCACACGACTAAATCCGCCCCCCCCCCCCCCCTTAAAAAAAAAATCTCGACAAAATTGCAAAGTTACCACGCCACACACAAAATCGCCAAACTTGGCAGGGAGGTGCGTCTGACAAAGCTGTAGTTGGCAACGAAATAAATTGAAGAAAAAAATATTAAAATAAGGTAAAAGATAAAATCTAACCACTAGACTAATTGAGATGGAAGTTTTTTAAGTATTTAATTCACATGAGTATGTTTTATGGATATTAAACATACAAATTAATTCCATTCATTGACCGTTGTATTCAATTTAAATATTTTCGTCTACATTATTTTGTCTATAAAAATATCCGGTGTGATTTTTTTATAAATATATATTTTTTTTGCATTAATTGCGGCTAATTCCCAATATACGGTGCCCCTTGTATTTCACTGCATTGGAACCGCCATCTTGGTTCCGTCTCCCGTCGCCAATTTGGCGATGGGGTTTCCCGTCGCCAATTTCGCGATGGGTTCCGTCTCCCATCGCCAAATTGGCGACGGGAGACGGAACCAAGATGGCGGTTCCAATGCAGTGAAATAATATAAATGACAACATGCAGAACTTTCATTGAAAATTTATCCAGAAAATAAAAAAAATGAAGTTAAATAAGGGCAGTCGATTTTATTTTTTAAAATTTTTTGTCGCCCAAGCAGAACGCGTATTTTTGGAATGAGAAAGTCCGAAAAGTCCCAGAAATATGCATTTTTTAAACTGTACGACCACAATAAAGCACAAAAACACACAAATACAAAAAATGAAAGCTGAAAAATAATGAGAAATTTGTTATGTGTGGGGGGGCTGCCGCCCCCCCCCCAACCCCCCGCTAAAAAAAGTCAGTAAATTGCAAATAATCCATTTAAATAAATATAAAATACATCTTGGTTAAATATATCAGCAAGTAAAAAAATGAAAGTTCTGCATGTTGTCATTTATATTATTTCATGTTAAAATTTAAAAAAAAACCACTTACCGGTTATTCACTTTCGGTATAGCTTCTTTTACGTTTTGTTGATTTTTCAGTGTTTTTCGATACACCCAATTCGTCTGTAATCCAAGAACACGGCGTTTTTTTTTACCCATAAATAAGTTAATTTTAAAACCATAATTAAATCCAATTTACTCGCTTCGAACCGGGAACCACATCTAATGGATCTTTTAACGCAATGTTCAGATCTTTCCTCTCAGTTATAGTCATTTGCAAATTACAATTAAGACAATAATAAATATTAGCTATTAACTCAACATAAATACAATAATCTATAATAGTTCTCTTACCCGCATTTTGTAAATCTCGAAAAAAATCCAAATCAACCCTCCCATTCGTAAAAGAAGCCATACCTCGCAAATAAAAGTACATCCGAATGCTGGAACTGCAATCCCGAAAAGAACGGTTTAATTTTTTGAAACAGGCGCGTTATATAAAATCCAGATAACCCTCGTTTACAAGTAAATCACAAGCTCTGATTGGCTGCTAATTATTCAAATCGGAAGCTATACTAAACGGAACTATACTATCGGAAGCTTTAACTTAAAAGTATTTAACAACACAAACCACATTTGGCATTTTATCGTCAACTTGGCAAAAATCTAAAAAACATCGCCAAAAAAATATCGCCATCTTATTGAAATCGAGAGCAATAAATGGTTACCTTAAAAGCATTTAACAAACACAAACCACATTTGGCGTTTCATCGCCAAATTGGCAAAAATCTAAAAAATCTAAAAAACTTATCGCCAAGCTGCGGCACCGTGTATTGGGAATGAGCCTTAATTGCATACATTGACCGTTGTATTTAATTTGAATGTATCTACTCCGTAGCGAAGCACGGGTATTCAGCTAGTAATTTAATAAAAATAATTACAAGATAAAAAGAACATTTTATATACCATGTTTTTAAATTTTCTGTTGAATCATATAAACTTGACAATTCCATGTATTAATAAATACTTTTTTAAAATTTCTTTGATGAATTATCCCAATAACTTGAAAGAATATGATCAAATCTATATATTTAAGTTGCTAAGCCGACTTTTTGAGCAGTCCCTGAAAGAAAATTACTGCATCAATTTGCTTCATTTTCGTGTTAAACGAAAGACTGTAATCTCTAGATTTGTCAAATTTGGTTTTTGTAAGCGCAATTTCTATTAATGAGCGATAATTTACAATTGAAAATTGATTTCTGCGCATGCTCAGTTGCATGTTTAAATCTGTCTTTAGAAACTCACTGTTTCTGTCTTACTTTCAATCTCCGAGCATGGATCAGTCGATATGTAAAATCACCCGCCTAAGTTAATGGGGCGATATCCTTTTTAGGTTCCACATGCAGTGAGGGTGTTGACTCGGCTTCACAAGATTCTTTTCAAATTGAATATTCCAAACTTAAAAACAAACTTTCTTTATTTTAAACAAACAAATTCTCAAGAACACCAAAGCACTATTACAACCTCTTCTCACCGAGTATATCGTATATCTAAAAACTCAGCAATATCTATCGAAGTTGCCACTTCAGTACTTGTAACGTAACCAAAAAATAAAATGAAAACCAAGCATGCAAATGACATTACGTCACACTGTAAAATAGTAATTTATATCAATGCCGGCTTGTGGGATAAAATATAACAATTCCCAGACAATATTGGTGAAACGTGCAAAGTTCAACTGTTCTCGCGGGCACGTTTTCTGGACGTTACATGCCCACCGCTAACTTGAAAATGTGCCTGCCAACAGGCAAAATTTCAACCAT
Organism: Dolomedes plantarius; assembly: GCA_907164885.2. Taxonomy (NCBI): domain Eukaryota; kingdom Metazoa; phylum Arthropoda; class Arachnida; order Araneae; family Dolomedidae; genus Dolomedes; species Dolomedes plantarius. The sequence continues at coordinate 14,885,095 of OU015497.1, read as the reverse complement.
CCAACACTGTCGACCGGCTGCTGGTGACGGAATTGACACACGTTCCCCCCTGCCTACCCGTTCATGGCTAAGTGCTAGGGAAAAGTAAACATGCTTATCGCTCCTCAAGATGAATGATTCACTTTAGCGGAACATAGAATATACAAAATGAACTTTACTACAATCCTCTGTCGACTGTAAACTAAAAAGTTAAATCTTATCAGGACGCATTTAAATAATATATACTGAAATAATAAAACAAGCGTCTACAGACAGCAATCTAAATCCAGCATCTTTTTCATTTTGCTGCTGCTGCCATCTGTTGACTTATATAGGAATCTTTTTATTATAAGTTTTTTTCTACTTCTACGTAATTTAGTACGTTTTAAAATCTGAATTACATATATAACACAGGATTTAAAGAGATTTTTACAAAATAAATAAATGGATAAATTGAAATAAGTATATTTGTTTGATCACGAATAGCAGTTCATATTCAAGTAAGTCTATCAAGTTCAAGTATTCATCTCAAGTAAAACATCTAGGCATTCTTCAAGAAAGACTTCAAAGATTGATATTCAAGAGTTTAAATCCATGTTACAATATTATCAATTTTTAGTACATAAAAAGAAATGAAATTAAATTCAATTCTAAAGATTCATCACGCGTCATGAGCTCGTGATGCCAAGAGTCAAAATAAAAGTAAAAGATATCAAAAAGTTCACGTGACTCTCTGCCCTTTAACACATCTGGACATGCGTGTGGGAGAAATTCACAACAATATTACTGAATTTTAAATTACTTTCTTCAAATATCCACAGTAATTTTAATTTTAAAAATTTTAATTTGATAATTAGAAAATAAATGTATTTTATAAGCTTTAATTAAAAAATTTAAGTTGCATAAATTAAAAAATTTAAAGTTTTAAATTGCAATAATTTAAAATTATTTTGATATACACTCATGGACAAAAAAATTAGCGCACCAAGAAATAATTGCGGGATCGTAACGAAACTTGCAATGAAGGTACATGTCGGGGAGATATGCAAATGATTAGAAATGCAGCGTGATTGCGCATTACGTATAGCCGATAGAGGGCGTTGAACATCGTACTCTGTGGAGTATAAAACAGGTAACCAAAGCTTTTTTGAGTGTGCTGAATCATTTACAAAGGAAGAGCTGAGATAGACATGCCATTACGCCGTGTTCGAAGACAATATAAGCAGTTGTCGCAGTTTGAGAGGGGATGAATCGTCGGGATGATGGAAGCTGGGTGGTCAGCTAGGCGAGTAGCTCGTCAATTAGGCCGCTCTGATTGTGTTGTGAGGAGGTGTTGGGACCAGTGGACCCGAGAGATGTCATGTACACGAAGACCAGGCTCAGGACGCCCTCGACAGACCAGTCGTCGAGAAGACCGCCACATCGTAAGAAATGGACGCGTACAGCCAACTGCTTCATCGGCCGCCATCCAGGCACAGGTAGCACCTTCACTTGGGGCCTCTGAGTCTTCTCGAACCATACGAAGGCGCCTGGCTGAAGGACAGTTGGTATCACGGCGCCCATTACGTGTGCTGCCCTTGACGGCCACCCATCGACGCCTCCGTTTGGAGTTTTGCCGCGCACTAGGAAACTGGACTGCAGCGGAATGGAACCAGGTCGTCTTTAGCGACGAATCCAGATTCAATCTCGGCAGTGATGACAATCGTGTTCGTGTGTGGAGAGCCCGTGGTGAACGCTTCAATCCTGCCTTTGCTGTACAGCGACACATCGCTCCTACAGCTGGTGTGATGGTATGGGGTGCCATTGCCTACAATACACGGTCACCCCTAGTATTGTTCCGTGGCACCATGACAGCCCAGCGGTATGTTCATGAAATCCTGCAACCACATGTGTTGCCACTCATGCAACGGCTCCCAGGAGCCATTTTTCAACATGACAATGCTCGGCCTCATACGGCAAGGGTGTCACAAGACTGTCTCCGCACTGTTACTACCCTTCCTTGGCCTGCCCGATCCCCAGATTTGTCTCCAATCGAGCATATCTGGGATCATTTGGGACGACGAGTTGGGCATCCCACGAGTTTGAATGAACTAGAGGCAAGGTTACAGCAAATATGGAACGAAATGTCTCAAGACATCATACAGAACTTGTATGACTCAATGCCTGATCGTATCGCATCGTGCATTCGCGCTAGAGGGGGTCCAACGGAGTATTAACTCCTCCGTTCTTTTGCCTTTTTGTCTGAAATAAATTGTCCTTTTTCTTTGATTTTCTTATCATTTACTTATATCAAAGTAGTCATTACGTATGTAAAATTTCGTTTCATTTTGACGACTCCTTCTTGGTGAGCTAATTTTTTTTGTCCATGAGTGTATAATTTTTAAAAAATCAAATTTTAAATTAATCAAATTTTTAAAATCTAAAAATTTATTTTAATGTGGTTCAATTTTTATGCTAAATTATTGAATAAATGAGGGAAAGATGCTGAGTATGAAGGAATGACAGATCACTATTAAAGTTGACTATTTTCATATAGCAAACTAGTTTTGATGTAATTTTTAGTAGGCAAGAATAATACATTATTTTCATAATGATTTACACTGAAGTGCCACTGAATCATGGATACCTACCTAGTAACGAGTTGGGCCTCCTCTGGCCTTGATAACGGCTGCCACACGACGAGGCATCGATTCAACAAGTTTCTGGAAACGTTCCACGGGAATGGCTTGCCAAATATTGGCTAAAGCTGTCTATAATTCAGTAAGGTTCTTTGGTGCTGTGTGATGGCCTTTCACGCCTTGTTCCAAAACATCCCAAAGATGCTCAATAGGATTTAAATCTGGGCTTCTAGGTGGCCAATTCATGACAGAGAAGTCAGAGGAATGCTCATCCAACCAGCCAGTAGCCAACCGGGACTTGTGAGAGGTACAGTTGTCTTGCTGGAAAACTCCATTACCGTGCGGATAACAGAACAGCATAAACGGATGGAGGTGATCACCCAGCAACTCTACGTACCGAATTGCATTGAGGGAGGTTGGTACACGCACCAAAGATCCCAAACTGTGCCACGAAAAAACACCCCAGACCATGATTGAGCCACCATGCCCTTGTACATTTCCAGCCAGGCATGCAGGATCCATGGATTCATGAGCCTGATGCCATATTCTCAGCCTCCCGTAGGCGTTAAGTAGTCTGAATCGAGACTCATCACTCCATGCTACTCGTTTCCAGTCCTCTACACTCCAGTCTCTGTGCTCTCTTGCCCAGGCAAGACGTGCAGCCCGATGGCGAGTATAGAGCAATGGTACTCTCGTAGGTCGACGGCTCCCGAAACCCATACGGCGAAGCGAGCGTTGCACAGTCCGTTTACTGACTGTACGACTGACACCGTCATTAAACTGGGTGGTAATTTGAGCTAATGTTTGGCTTCGCTGGCTACGTACAATACACCTGAGCCTTCTCTCACCACGCAATGTCAAGGCTAATTGTCCTTTGTAGTTTGCCCGATCGCTAGTTTTTTTTCCACCATCCATGTATTCTTGGTATACTCTTGACACTGTCGACCTTGAAAATCCTAGCTGTCTGACGATTTCGGAAATTGAAAGGCCCATGCGTCGCGCAACTACGATTTGTCCGCGATCGAAGGCGTCTAAATCAGGCAGTTTACCCATACTGGCAATTCCAACAACTAATTCAGAACAATCACAGTACGCGCTATATATGCAGTTACCACAGCGCCCTCACTTCCGCATACATGATGCGCAGCGCTACACATTTTGCATAGGTTTTGCTATCCCTAATTCAGTGGCACTTCAGTGTATATGCTATGTATATTAATGTGTACAGTATGTCTCCTAGCTTCCATTAACATAAGTGTTCCCTGAGGTCAAGTATCCTCCCAAGGCTTTCCCATTCAGTAAATACAGCGTGAAGCAAGCATCCCATTGAAACCTAATTAACAACATTAATCTCTGCAGCACAGCATTCTCCCCATTATTCACACCGTCTATCTTCAGTCAATTTTTAAGAAGCGCCGTGTTTTGTCTTTAATTATAGCACTATTCTCTTTTTGAACTGGGTCAAGATATGCAGAGAAGTACATCGAGAAGGAAGTAACCGGTTTTTCACATCAGTACGAATTTTTTCAGTATACGTGTATCTATTTTTTCTTTAAAAAGGTTTTTAGACAAAAAGCACAGGAATTAGAAACAAAATTAAATAACATTTATTACATTTTTATTCAGAATTTACACGAATAATTTTTCTTCAAATACATTCCAAATTTATATAAAAACAGCTTGAAAGGACCATTAGCACAAAATATATAATAATATTTTTAAATAATATAAAATCAAGTACAGTGGCACCTCGGTTTACAAACTTAATTCTTTCCTAGACTTGGTTCGTAAAACGAAGCAGTTATTCCAATATAAATTAAAGGATGAAGAACTAATCCGTTCACCCCCCCTAGAACATAGTTTTTTTTAACCTTGTTTTTATGGGTCCAGTTATAAAGAAATGGTGAACAAAAAATTAAATCAGATATTTTTCTGAAGAACTATCACTTGATAATTGTTCAGTACAACATTTTAGTTTTGTAGTGGATAATGGCTGGTGCAGATGGTGGATTGTTGAAAAGGAATGGAGGATTACAGATATTACTGCTTGGAAGGTAAGTCATCTTCCGTAATGTAACTTGGCAATTCTGATTTTATTGTTTTTTCTCTTCGTCTACTTTCAATCGCACTAGCTGATTATGGCACAAGATACCGATCCAAAGAAATTTGTCTTTTGCTTTTCCAAAGCATTTCACAGGAGTGGGACATCACATTGTCATTTAGAATATTAACTGTTCAGTTGGTCACATATTTATTAGAGTCATGTTCTTCAATTAATGCCTGCACTTCTCTCTACTTGCTGCAAATTACTTTTATCATGGTGATGGAAACTTTATCCCTATCATAGTCTTTCTTTGATAAATACTCTTCCTCAGGGCCTTTTTATCGCATGGGCAAATCGGGACTTTGCCCAGGGCCCCTAGGGATGCTAGGGGCCCCAAAACCCCCTTGGTGTATGTACCTAGTACTTCTAATAGTATATATAGCCCATGCATAGTTCTTAGAGGGGGCCCCAAATAGCATCTGCCCAGGGGCCCCCAGCGTTCATAATCGGGCCCTGCTCTTCCTGGATAGCGTTCACCTTTTGACTCTGCAGCTTAACAAGTTCTTCCGTTTTGAGTTCTTCGCTGTGTTCTTTCACGAGCTCCTCTACATCTTTACAGTCGACCTTCAAAGCCCATACTTTTGTCCATGGACACTATCTCATCCACACATCTCACTTCCGCCTCTTCATTATGCCTTCGAGGGGCACACAAGTTGACCAAATTTACTTTCAGGCAAGAACCCCCCCCCCCCCTCCATGCCTTATCAATAATGTTGATGCAGTTAAGCATATGAGGAGGACGAAGTGCTGCTCCAAAAACCTCTCAGGGTCAAATTGGTGCCATTGTTGACTTGAAAACAACTTCGAAAGAGTCCTATTATACACAATTTTTTCAAATTAGAAATGACCTGCTGGACCATAACGGCAGTTGAAGCAAAGGAGTTTTGTTGGATTGTAGAAATTTGACGTTAATGAATTCATGTTTCATATCCGGGTATTTTTTCGAAATTTGGAAGAACAGCAGGAGCTTTATCTATGACGAGAATATTCTCCAAGTTCTAATCATTCTCCTCGAGATATTTCTTGACAGCTGGTGAGAACAACAATACACTTCATTAAATGAGTCTTGTAACCAGGCGTTAGCATTTACTCTCCACATTACAAGCAGTTTTGCCTTCGTCACATTATTTTTCTCCAATTCACGAGGATTTTCAGAGTGGTAAACTAAAAGTAGCTTAATTTTACAATCACCACTTGCATTAGCACAAAATAAAATGTGTAAGCCTGTCCTTCATCGACTTGTGCTTAGGTAGTGCCTTTTCCTCTTTGGTAATATAGGTTCTTCTTGGCATTTTCCTTAAACAATCCTATTTCATCACAGTTAAAAATCTTCATTTCGCATGTAGCTTTCACTCTTCACAAACTTTTTGAATTCATCAACATATTCATCTGGAGTCCTTTTATCCGAACTAGCGGTCTTCGCATGCCTAAAAAAACTAATAATTCCATTTGCAGAATTTATTAAACCGGCCTCTACTGGCTTTAAAATATTCACATTCAACACCATTTGTACTCTGTGTTTTAGCTATCAAATCACTCTGCAACTTCTTTTTCGCATTACTATCATCAGTCCGTATTACTATCATCAGAAATCTTTTTTTCACGTATCCACACAATCAATAATTTTTTTACTTTTTCTATAATTTGAGGTCTTTGCTTCGTTAAAAGAGTCACTCCTTTAGTCACAGCAGCTGCATTTATTGCCTCTTTGTTCTTTCTTTTTCTCAATAGTTAGGTTAGGTTTCCTGCTAGCAATATCACTTGCTCTTGCCTTTTTCTTGGGATGCATATTGAGGGCAAATTTAAACAAAAATACCTACAAAAAAAACTCAGCGAAATACAGGAGCAACGAACGTTTGAGCTGTGATAGAGAAATCCCATCTGATCACATGTGGACTGTTTGTGAACCGAAGCAAGTGTGACGAATGCTTCCATCGCCTATCTCCAGATGGCAGCATCTCCTGCGCTTGTTCGTAAACTGAATCGTTCGTAAACCGAGTCGTTCGTAAAGCGAGGTACCACTGTAATATAAGAAAATGAAATACGTATCTCAGTTAAATAGCAAAAAAGCTGCTTAGGCATCAGAATAATGTTTGTGTTCAACATTATAATATATTGACTAGCATTTTTTTCTGTAACTTTTAAGGGGATGATGGAATTTCAAATTCCCAAAAATCGAACAAAAATTGGAAAATTTTTTTGGTGTATTAACATTTTACCCTTTTCGCAGAATCATTTACAAAAGGCCGCATGTAACTAACTTACCTTATAAAATACTTCAAGCAATAAAAAGATTAAAGAGCTCTTTTAATGGCCATAAAAATGTAAAAAAGAAATATGCAAACAAAGTTCCGTGAAACTTTGTTTTACATTTTGCTTAATTCTAAAATCGATATTTAACGTGCGCGTTGGCAACCGGAAGTTATGGAACTTTTTGAAGAAATTATTTAATTCAATACAGCAATGCATAAATAAACAAGAACTGAAAATATATGAATTGATTTTTTTTAATTATAATAAATTTGTATATATAAAATATATAAATATTGAAATAAAAAGCTTTAAAAATGTGTAGTGAAAAGTAAAATAAAACTTGGTGGCTAGAAATGTAAGTATTAAAGTTAGGGGGAAAACATCTTTTAAATGGCTTTTTCTCAGAATGAGTATTTCTCAGACTGTGTATTTTTCAAAATGAGTATAAGTCTTTGAAATGCTCCATGCGTCATAATTTTGACAAAATTTTATCAAATTTATAAAAAAGACTCCTGTAATACGTGAAAATAAAATTGTGTATCCATTTGAGGTTTCGAGATCATTCAGATTATAAAACTTTAACTTTAGTGTAGAAAAGTACAAAAATTTCTGGAAAATTCCCAGTACAAGTATAAAAATATTTCCTAAAAATTAACTATTCGACGAAAGAACAAAATAATACATAACTCTTTCAAAATGTACTTACAAGCAATATAAATGCAAAATTGAGGGGGAAGTTAAAAATAAGATCGCAAGGAGCATTAAAATATTAATTTCAATTTTAAAATTATAAAATTTTTAATATATATAAAATTTTATAAGTTTTAATAAATTTATACTTCAATGAATATATATCCAAAATTTCATATCTCTGAGGTAAAAATTTCAAAAATCGATTTGTAATGTCCACCATCCCCTTAAAATGCCAAACATAGGCTTTAATTGCTACAGTACACCTGGCTGTTCATTTTATAATATACACAAGCGCACACATACATACTTACATATTATATATAAGTGCCTGTGATTATAAAAGCGGTTTCCATCATATATACACTGCTCAAAAAAATCAGGGGAGCAAGCAAAGAAGTTAAAAAAACATTGCGAGACAGCCACATATTGGCATGAAACGGATAGTACATGCGTATCAATGCGCAATACAGAAAAAAAGACGTAAAAAAAATTTGTAATTAAGCTTTAATTCTTTGAAAATATGGAAAAAACATTGAAAGTTGATTTAGGGCAACAATTTGGTTACATGTAAACGATAAAAAAAAGTATTGTTTAGAAATGATGCAAGATTTTTAATATGGCGTGTGGTATCCTCGAACAGCTAAGACTGCTGCACACCCGTTTTCCATGGATGCGATGATGTTATCGATAAGACTTTAGGGAATACTGTTGCACTCCTTACGAAGTGCAATCTCCAAGTCTCGGAGAGTAAATGGAGGCCTTGGTCTCGCTGCAATGCGTCGTCCGAGCATGTCCCAAACAGGCTCGAATGTATTCAGGTCAGGAGAGCACGCTGGCCATTCCATACGCTGTATTGTTTCAGCTTCAAGCATGTTCTCCACAAGACGAACTGTGTGCGGTCTGGCATTATCATGCTGGAAAACAAAGGAATCTTTAATGGCTGCAGCGTAAGGTATGACATGAGGTCTCAGAAAATCGTCTGCATACCTTCGGGCCGTCAAAGTACCATTCCGAATGATATGCAGGTCCGTACGTCCACCTATGCTGATTCCACTCCATACCATAAAACCAGATGGTCTTTATTGTAACCTTTCACGAACGAATGTGGGATTATTTCGAGTGCCCCTTTCCCTCCATACCAAAACACGTCGGGTGTCACACTCCAGACTGAATCGGCACTCGGCTGCTAACAGCACTTGACTCCAATCATGTAGCTCCCCATCTCGATGTTCAGCATCCCAACTTCTTCGGGCCGCACGATGGCGTGAGGTCATCGGAATGTAAAGCATTGGCGTATGTGCATAGAGACCTCATTGATGAAGTCTATTGCGTACTGTTTGGCTGGACACCCTTCGTCCTGTTGCCAAGAGCAACTGTCTTTGCAGCTGAGTAGCATTGTCTGTTCTGTTTCGACGAGCTGTTAACAGTATATACCGGTCATCAGTTACTGTAGTGGCGCATGGCCGACCTTGCCCTGGTCGACGTCTAGCATTCCCTGTTTCTTGGAATTAATTCCACAGCCTTGCAGCGACACTTCTGACGACTCCAACAGCGTCCGCGACACTACGTTGTGTTTGCCCGGATTCAAGTGTGCCTATAATACGCCATGCCATGGATTCCAGTAAATCACGTTGTTGAGACATTTTCAAGTCACCTTTTCTCAGAAACAATAACTGAGCAATCGAATTTCACAGTTAAGGCAGTGAAACAGACGTTACAGCAACATCCCGATTTCCGCCCTTATGTTCTGTTTTTGGTTTTTGACGCCATGAACTTTGATTTGCATATGAAGTTTTCTTCTTCTGTTTCCTGTTAGGCTTTAAATTATGGATGATTTATTTTATGTTTCTTATCGGTGTAAGTATTTGCGTAATTTCGTTAAAACCATGTGCTCCCCTAATTGTTTTGAGCAGTGTATTACATTTCGAGATATTTACTGGTTTGAGTTTGAACAATTAAAAAATAGTTTTAAACTATAAAATAAAATAATTCAGAAAAAATTTAAGGTTCATTTTTTACAATTTTGCAAAGATTGATTCCCTTTACGGTTATGTAAAAGAAAGCAACGCGAAAATAACTGATAAACTCATTGTCTCATCTCGTCTTCTTCCGACCTATCCCGTCACGGCTCTCCACGTCCCGACTCGACTCGCCTCGTCATGTCTCTTCTCGTCTCGTCTCATCCTGTCCCGTCACGTCACGTCACGTATCGTCTCGTCCCGCCACGTCCTATCATGTCTCGTCTCATGCCGTCCTGTCCTGTCATGGCTCGTCACATACCGTCTTGTCACTTCGTGTCTCGTCTCGTCTCGTCTCGTCTCACCACGTCCCGTCTCGTGTCGTCTCGTCTCATTCCGTCCTGTCCCGTCACGGCTCGTCACGTCCCGTCTTGTCACGTCTCTTCTCGTCTCGTCTGATCCTGTCCCGTCACGTCACGTCACGACACGTCTCGAGTCGGATCGTCTCGTATCGTCGTGTCTTGTTTTGCCATGTCGTGTCATGTCATGTCATGTCATATCATGTCATGCCCCGATACTGGCGTGTCGTACCATGTCGTCTCGTGCCATGCACGGTCATGTCATGTCATGCCGTGTCATGTCTGGTCTGGTCTTGTCTGGTGAAGGAAAGTTCCACATTAAAATCGGCGGCGAATATATCAGAATTGACCTCATCACCGAGGATGATCATCGAGAAATAACCAAATGCTTGCACGACCACAGAGTAAAAGGTTTCATTCTCCCATTACGTGCTCTTAAAATAATTTTTCCGTGGATTACCAAAGGACGTTCCCTCCCGAGGACATTAAAGAAAACTGGATACGCTTGACTTCCCTGTCATTTAAGTTTCCCAGCTAACTAGAAAAGGTGTCTCTTTCCTCCCCCCCCCCATTCCAAGTACAACTAACTCCCACTGATAAAACAAAAACTACAACTGTGTTTGCTGTGCAAAGGGTATTAAGTCCAAAAAGGGCTAAAATGAGTTATCCAACCAGGCATGTTTGGAAAATCAAGGGCTACTGCAGGGTACAGAAAGCTCAGTCCAATTCCCCTCCAAAATATTTTTATTCATCAGGGAAAATTTGAGATAGGTGAAACAAAACAAAAACATGTTAGTGTTAAAGGGGTTATGTCCCAATCAAGGACCTAACACTCTTTACTCAACAAAAATAAAATTAGAAAAATTTATTTTTAAAAAATTAGAAATTAGACTTAAATAAACTGACTTTACAAAAGCCGTTTTTTTTCAATCTCGTATATCTCAAAACGACGACTTTGGACTTGACACTCCCTACACAGCAATCCCTGATGTCTGAGCTAGATTCCCTAATTTATATTAAAATTAACATCGAGTATTTAATTTCCCTTTCAAAACCGTGCGATGATTCAAATGTCAACATTTCCACCATCATAATAAGCTTTGTTTAATGAACCCGAGAAGTGTTAAGTGCGCTGGCGATCATCTTACCAACGAATGTCCACATGTAAAACCAGATAGCAAAAAAGCTGAAGTTACCAAATGTTGCAACCGCCAGGGCGATCGTCCTGCTAACTGGAGGGTTGCCCTAATTGAATCGGCAGTTTGAAGAAGGGAAGGAACCCATATATTGTTTTGGAAGGAAATTTTAAAAAAACTTTCTTATGTATTATTTTTTCTTCACTAAACTTTTGTATAAGATTCTTTACATTCACCCGCTATTCCAGTTACATTTGCAGCTTACAAGGAGCGTCTACATGTAAATAACATTATGGTGCAAAAAAGAAAACGAATTTCAATTCTTTTGGCGCTTGTTCCCTTCTTCAAACTGCAGGTTCAATTTCACTCATAAGATTTCAGCTTAAAAAACTAACAGAAAAGTAAGCTAAAAAAAGAATCCCAAACTATTACATTCAATATATCAGTCGCCAAAACAGCAAAAGCCAACAATAATAGAACTGAAAACCTAAATAATTCAAATCTAATAACGAATCAACCTCCCCAGTCAATCTAGCAATTTTCAGACAAATAATTCCCCTTCAGGTAGCTTTAGTCTATTAAAACAATTCCAGGAAATATAACATCCTTCTTAGACGAAATAACGGCAGAATTAGGAATCTCTGATTTCACAAACATACTAAATAATCTGGGAACAGCAAGAGAAAATTTTACGCAAAATGGGGCTGAGAGGCAAAAATCTGTTAGCATCTTCTACGGACTCAATATTTGTGTTCAGAAAGCCAGATAATGCCCTCCCCTTTCGCTGTCTGTTTTTGCAATCAACGCCAACTTTATGATTGCTAGAATCCGTGAGCTCAAGGAGTTTGTCCATGAGCATAACCCCGATCTTATTTAATTCAGGAAACACATCGCAGACCCGTGGATAAATTAAACGTGTAAAATTATACCACATACAGAAATGACTACATCAACCCAACTGACACCATGAGAGGAACTGCCATTCTTGTTAAAAATTCACTTCCTACTCGGATCCTTCCCTTCAGGGGAACGTAATCCCCTACCCTCCTATAGGGGGTCGTATCAAACACATTTTTAGGGGGTCTGGTTTGGTCTGGTGTAAAGAGACCGACAGACAGGCAGACAGATCCAATATATCATTCGCTCAAATGACAAAAGGAAAAAAAATAGAACTCAATAATTCAAATAGTAATAACGACTCAACACCCCCATTCAAACTAGCAATTATGAGATAAACAATTCCCCTTCTGGTCGCTAAATAATCAGACAGATCTAAGGCAGCCAGACAGACAAACAGACTGACAGACAGACCGACAGATGACAGACAGACAGGCAGGCAGGCAGGCAGACAGGCCGACCGGCAGTCAGGCAGGCAGACAGACTGGCAAGCAGACATACAGACAGAGGGACTTTTAGACCGACGTACAGACAAAGAGACAGAGTGCGTGCGTGCGTGCGTGCGTGCGTGCGCGTGTGTGTGTGTCCACAGTTAGGCTACTAAAAAATGAGTTTATCAGTTATTTTCGCGTTGCTTTCTTGTGTGTGTGCATTAACCAGTTGCAGTTTTTAACGAAGATATAAAGTAACTGTTTCTTCTTCTTCTTCGCAAGCACAAAAGACCCCTACAGGTCCTGGCTGCGTCAAACCCTGAATGCGTCCCTCGAGCGTCTTCTATCTGCGACGAGACCTTTCCAATTTTTAACTTTCAAAGTCTTTTTCAATGTCAAAGTCTTTTTCAATGTCTTTTCAATGTCCTGCCTAGTCGGTGGTCTTCCTCTAGCTCGGGATCCCTCGGATTTTTTAAATGTCGAGATCTTAGTGGGATGATCTTCCGAACAAGGCCAAGCCATCTCAATCTATTGCAACGGATGACTTGTGTTATTTGTGATTACCCATAAAGTCTATACTGTTCAAAATGGTATGGCTTTATGGGCAATCCATTTTGAACTCCAACAATGGAGTTCCAAATAGATTATGGTTCTCCAACGTCCCTCATCCTGCACTGGGCCAAAGATAGTCCTGAGGATTTTTCTCTAAAACATGTCCAGTGAGCGCTGCGTGTGTATGCTCAAGATCCATGTTTCACTTCCAGGAATTATTAATGTCTTATAAATTCTTGATTTAGTTTTGCGACTGATAAGATTGGATCTCAATTGTCTTTTCAGAAATTAACTGTCTGGATGTCATATTTAAGTTAAAATCTTGATATGGATGTGATCGATCCATTAATAGCTCCAATGAAAGAAAACGCTGCCCATTGCTGCGGAGGTAATTTTTTCTTCCGAATGCAGTAAAGCATGGCATACCGAAATCAACCAGAGAAGTTGCCTGTAAAATAGAAAAGTAAATAAATAAAAGACACAAACACACACACACATATCTATATATATAAAACAGTTCCGTATATGACTGACTGACTCACTGACAGACTGACTGACAAATATACAATGCACAGACAAAACCGCTGGACCTAAAGGGTGGAAATTTTGCATGGCGATTCTTTTTATAGTGTAGGGGTGCACTAAGAAAGATTTTTGAAAAATTCTTCTTAGATTTTTTAAAATTAAATTTTTAAGCTGCTTTAGTAACTTTTTTCAAGATTGCTTTTAAAATAATAAAATGATAGTCATAAACTTTATATCACGAGAAAGATCATAAAAAGTCATTTAAAAGGAAATCTTTTTCGAATCTTTAACTCGTTTCTGATTTTTTGTGAATTTTTAAAGATTCATTTTTAGAATTTAATTTACTAAATGCTGATCATGTGATTTATTTTTCTGGTACTTCAAAATAATTTATCGTCACGTGCATAACAACTAAATAGACAAAAAAAAAATTTCTTGCTAATACGGCAGACGATTGGACATTATAAAAAAATATTAAATGGCAATAAAGGATTTTATGTTCCTCACACTGTACTATATTATCTGTACTATATTCTTTCGCATGTCCCATTACATTTAATTTATATATTTTCTTCTACATTATTTTGTCTATAAAAATATTCCTTATGATTTTTTATAAGCATATATATATATATATATTTATTTTTACATCAATTGTATACATTGATTGACACATTTGATATAAATACATATAAATATATATATTTATATTTTTGGCATTATTTGCATACATTGACCGTTGTATTTAAATTGAATGTACTCCGTAGCGAAGTGCGCGTTTTCAGCTAGTACATATACATATATATATATATATATATATATTTATTTATTTATTTGTATAAATATATATATATATATATATATATATATATATATATATATATATATATATATATAAGTTTTCAAAATTTAAGGAAAAATCACAAAAAGAGGGATAACACGTTCAAAACTTTGAGGTGGTATCTCTTTGGTGGACGAACAGACCTCCATGTCTTTCCCCGTGGAAATGTGCATGCTCACACCTATAGAGATGGCATCCTTGACGCTTATGTGCGCCCTTATATCGGGGCAATAGGTGATCTTTTCGTGCTACAGGACGATAACGGAAGACCGCACAGGGCTCGCATCGTGGATGATTATCTTGAGCAGGAAAAAATTCAGCGCAAGGAATGGCCAGCTCGATAACCGGACCTGAAACCTATCGAGCATGTTTGGGACGCTTTTGGACAACGTATAGCTGCTCTCAATCCTCCTCCTATACCTTATCCACGCTTTCAACTGCTTTGCAAGAGCAATGGCTCTGACTTCTCTACCGAAATCATAGATCGCATAATTGACAGCATCACACATCGCTGTATGTGCTGTATTGCTTCTCGGGGGGATCATACGCCATTTTAAATGCACTTTTCCTATACCAAACAAACACATCCGATTTGTTCATTGTATACATATGCTAGTTTCTATAACACCATAATTGTCTGGCGATTTCTTTTTATGCTATTTTGTACCTACCTATGTATTGTATAATGTGTATAAGTTTCATTGTATCCTAAGCACGAACTTTTTGAGTAACCGCTCTTTTTGTGACTTTTCCTTAATTTTTGATATCCAGTGTATATATATATATATATATATATATATATATATATATATATATATATATATATATATATATACAGTGGGCGCTCGTTAATTCGAACTCCATTAAATCGAACTTTCGGTTAATTTGAACTAATCCAAAGGCCCCCAGAAAGTTGTATTGGAATTAATGTTAAAAATATCTCATTCATTCGAACTAAATTTTTATCACTTCGGTTAATTCGAGCTAAAAATTTGAAAAAAAAATTCTTTTTCCTCGTTTAATGGAGAAAATACACACTGTATTTATTATTCTGTGTGTCAAAATCGTCTTTTATTCTTTTCTGTGTAAAGTGGCACATGCCTGCATTCCTAGACTATTGCATGTCCGCTAAACGTTAGTAGCTATTATTCTTCTTATTAGTGCTAAACGGAAAAAGCAATTTTCCTTTATTTGTATCGATTTTCTTACAATTTCAGATAAACCAGTCTTTATTATTGACTAGATGGTACCCGTCAAAACTTGACGGTTATTAAGTAAACATTCCAATAAAAAAAAGGGTTCATAACCTTATTAAAATATTAGAAATTCATATGAAAGCCACGTGTGCTGGTAATTTAGAAATATTCAATAAAACACTTCAAAAAAATGTAAGAATATTTTGCGGTTATATTAGGTATTCGCTTTGAAAAGCACGCTACCGTAAAGACACTTTTGAACATATCACCATCCATGCGCCGAGTTTGCAACTTTCCGAAAATACAAAATTTGATATTATTGTAATATCTGGTTAAAATAATCCCTATATATAAAACGCGTAGGTATGCGGCACAAAAATCTACGATATTTCTACACTTCGAATGGCAACGGCTGCAACTACCGGATGTAAACAGCGGCTGTCCGCAATTTAAAACCGCGTGTGTGTAGTGGCCGCATAAGTTACAACCGCTGATCTTTTGACAATACATTTTTAGACCTATCAAATCCATTGTTTAACCATGGACAGTTGTATGTAGGTTTATCTAGAATCCATTCTTTTGATTCGGTCGCTTTAGTATCTCCTACTTTTGAAATACTCAAATCTGTATATCAAGAAGTTTTATGAATATCATAGTTGAAATCCACACTATATTTTAAGTACTTGCTGAATTTTTGCTCCATTTTATAAGTGAGGAAATTTTCCCAAGAATTTATTATTTAATATGATTAAGTGTAGATATCTGAATTGTGAACAGTAATACATACAGAGAGTGATGTAATCAACACTGTATTTAAAATTTCCCCCCAACAATTTCTTATTTCTTGTAATGGTAAAGTGTAGATATCTTAATTTTGAAAAATTGCTGAATTTTTGCTCCATTTTATAAATGAAGAAATTTTCCCAGCAATTTATTATTTAATATGATTAAGTGTAGATATCTGAATTGTTAACAGTAATTCATACAGAGAGTGATGTAATCAACACTATATTTAAAATTTTCCCCCTGCAATTTCTTATTTGTTGTAATGATAAAGTATAGATATCTTAATTTTGAAAAATAGTACATACAAACAGGGATGTAATTTTTAAAATCATTGATGTGGGCTTTCTCAGTCTTATCTTTAACTCTGTTCTAAGGTAATGGAAATTCACATTTTTTGATCACGATGTTTTAGAATCAGCTTAATAGAGAATACCCCTTAACAACATATATTTATGATGACAGGTAATTGTAACATTCCTTACATATGTCACTTTCAGTTGCGTTGTTTTGCAAAAGGAAATTTAAAACTAAAAGTGACCATGCTGGTCACGCAGTGGCTAGTATGGTTAAAATATAAATAAATATATATATATATATAAAAAAAAAAAAGATGAATGAATGACTAACTTCATGTTTACATTTTCATGTCCCGAATATATAAAATGAATACTTGTTATTAATTTAATTGAAACGCTATGAAAACGTGAAAGGTATCGGAAAATTATAGACTTTTAAAAATTTAAGAAAATTTTGCCGTTATGTTAGGTATTCGCTCTGAAAAGCACACTACTATACAGTACATACCGTAGATAGTACATGTAAAAATGTGATGAATGAATGACTAACTTCATGTTTATATTTTCAAGTCCCGAATATATAAAATGAATACTTGTTATTAATTTAATTGAAACGCTATGAAAACGTGAAAGGTATTGGAAAATTTACAGACTTTTAAAAATTTAAGAAAATTTTGCCGTTATGTTAGGTATTCGCTCTGAAAAGCATACTACTATACAGTACATACCGTAGACAGTACCTGTCAAAACTTGATGGTAAGTAATTGAACAGTTCCAATAAAAAAAAGATTCATAACCTTGTTAAAATATAAGAAATTTTTACAGAATATTAGAAAATAATATTCTGTAAAAATGTAAACATGAAGTTAGTCATTCATTCATCTTATAAAAAAAAAAAGATGAATGAATGACTAACTTCATGTTTACATTTTCATGTCCCGAATATATAAAATGAATACTTGTTATTAATTTAATGAAAACGTGAAAGGTATCGGAAAATTACAGACTTTTAAAAATTCAAGAAAATTTTGCCGTTATGTTAGGTATTCGCTCTGAAAAGCACACTACTATACAGTACATACCGTAGATAGTACATGTAAAAACGTGAATATTAGAAAATAATATACTGTTTTGCAACCTGATGTGTTGCAATTTAGAACATTGAAATTTACTTGAATGTTTGCTGTCTGATTTGTTAATTTTAAATTGTTTTCTAATTTGAAGGTGAAATTTTTTAATACTTTTTTTTATTAGATCTGAAAAATAAAGTAATTTAATTCGAGAAAGTGGCACAAAACAAAATAATAAAATGTCCCCTTATAATCACCTGAAATATTGTTTTAAGGTGACTGCCTACATTTGGAGCCAATTTTTTTAAAAAATCATTTTTTAAAGATTTTTTTGTTTTTTATGGTAAAATAGCATTTGAAAATTAAAAAATAAACAAAAACTTGCCAGTAAATACCATACTTTTTTATAAATTGGTCAATTTGAAGTAATTTTCAATGAAAATTAGCTAAAATGCGACACATCTGACAGTTATCTTAAATGACCCACAATCTAAGAGAAATTTTAAAATGCAAAAATGTTGCAATATGAAAATTTCCCCCAATTCATCATTCCTCTCCTTATAAAAACAGCCCCAAACACAGTGGCGTATGCAGGGGAGGGGTTGATGGGGGTTAACCCCCCCCCCATTTTTTCTGATTACATATATTACTTAAATAGGTTCAAGCTCTGCACTGATTGCTGAAAACTACTTTTTCATAGTAACCCCCCCCCCCCCCCCCACTTTTGAAAATTTCGGCATATGCTGCTGCCCAAACAAAAACTATTTAACTATTTATTATTATGCATCAATTATTGAGCGTCATTTCATTAACAATAGCATCTAAAACATTTCCCGAAAATTTTATCAAATTATATGTATTATTGTGTGAAATATCATGATAACGGTAAAGATTTGTGCTAAAAACATAATTCTGAGAAAAACTCAGTTCAAGTTGTTTGCCACTTCCATTTTGTAGCAGACATTTTTTAAAACAGCTATAACTCTGCTTCTAATTGATGTAGAATGAAAATCAAAACGGTTTTGAAAAGAGAAAAGATTGAATTGCACGATTCCTGGAAAAAATAAAATTGACCAAAATAGTCAAAAAATGAAATTTTCAACGTAGGCAGTCACCTTAAAAGATACACTATCATTGCAATAGAATGCTTTACTAAAAATTATTACAGTGAGGTTTTTTAAAAAAAATATTAAAGTTTATAATTAAAAAACGTTCTTGGAAAAAAAAACCATGCTTGCAGCTGATTTTAAAATCAGACTTGTACAGTCTAACTAATGCAGCCAGATATTTAGAAACAATACTGCTAATTCAATCTATTTCAATGTAATATAAATATTTTATATAATCATGTATTATGCTATATATATGTATAAATATATTAAACAAAAATAAAATATATAAATAAAATCAGATTAAAATATCATGCAAATTATTCACGTGCAAATAATTTTTGCATGTGTATTTCAATTTAATGTACATATATTATATCTTATGCTATATATATGTATAAATAGGCTATGTATAAATATATTAAGCAAAAATAAAATATATAAAGAAAATCAGATTAAAATATCATGCAAATTATTCACGTGCAAAAAATTTTTGCACGTGTATTTCAATTTAATGTACATATATTATATCTTATGCTATATATATGTATAAATAGGCTATGTATAAATATATTAAGCAAAAATAAAATATATAAAGAAAATCAGATTAAAATATCATGCAAATTATTCACGTGCAAAAAATTTTTGCACGTGTATTTCAATTTAATATACATATATTATATATTATGCTATATATATGTATAAATAGGCTATGTATAAATATATTAAGCAAAAATAAAATATATAAAGAAAATCAGATTAAAATATCATGCAAATTATTCACGTGCAAAAAATTTTTGCACGTGTATTTCAATTTAATGTACATATATTATATCTTATGCTATATATATGTATAAATAGGCTATGTATAAATATATTAAGCAAAAATAAAATATATAAAGAAAATCAGATTAAAATATCATGCAAATTATTCACGTGCAAAAAATTTTTGCACGTGTATTTCAATTTAATATACATATATTATATCTTATGCTATATATATGTATAAATAGGCTATGTATAAATATATTAAGCAAAAATAAAATATATAAAGAAAATCAGATTAAAATATCATGCAAATTATTCACGTGCAAAAAATTTTTGCATGTGTATTTCAATTTAATGTACATATATTATATCTTATGCTATATATATATATAAATAGGCTATGTATAAATATATTAAGCAAAAATAAAATATATAAAGAAAATCAGATTAAAATATCATACAAATTATTCACATGCAAAAAATTTTTGCACGTGTATTTCAATTTAATGTACATATATTATATATTATGCTATATATATGTATAAATAGGCTATGTATAAATATATTAAGCAAAAATAAAATTATAAAGAAAATCAGATTAAAATATCATGCAAATTATTCACATGCAAAAAATTTTTGCTTGTGTATTTCAATTTAATGTACATATATTATATCTTATGCTATATATATGTATAAATAGGCTATGTATAAATATATTAAGCAAAAATAAAATATATAAAGAAAATCAGATTAAAATATCATACAAATTATTCACGTGCAAAAAATTTTTGCATGTGTATTTCAATTTAATGTACATATATTATATATTGTTAAATATATATATATATGTATAAATATATAAATATATGTATAAATATATAAAAATATGTATAAATATATATTAAGCAAAAATAATATATATAAACTAAAGAAATTCTGATTAAAAATCATACAAAGTTATTGAATCGTTACTAAACACGTATTAGATGTGGAATATATAGAATTCCATGTGTTGTAAATGCAAAAAATCTGTATACTGAAGATTTGGCCTTTTGAACCGGCTAGCTTTTGTGACGTACAGTTTGGAACATATCACTGCGCATGCGTCAAGTTTGCAACTAAATTCGACATTATTGTAATATTAAATTGTAATACTGTATTGTAATATATATTATATATTATGTATTAAAAAATATATAGTATATATTAAAATATATATATTATATATGGTTAAAATAATGAAAACCTGTTTTACTGTGAAAAAAATTCTGATTCAATTTTTCTTAAATTAACGAATCACAGTGAATGAATGACTCACTTGTGTTTACATTTTCAAGTTCTGAGAAACACTATGATAACGCGAAAGGTGGCGGAAAAGAGATAATTCTCTAATGAAGAGATAATTTTGAAATAAAATTGATCGAAATAAAGTTGATTTGTGTCGATATTACGCTGTTTTAATTACAATTATTTGGGTTTAGTTGGCAAATAATCTTTTTGAACTTTACTTTTAACTTGTTAAGCCTAACTCATAAAACAAAATGGATGCCAAATGGATGGATATGAGGTGGTCGCTCCGGACGCGTTACGGACAGAGTCGACTACAGAACACGGCAACTATTATAAGGATTCTAGGTAGCTGCGTCAGTTATACCTGCAGTGCAGACAAGTTAATGTGGTCTAGTTTTTCTTCCTCATTGTGTGGCGTGAACGTGTAAAAATTCTGGACGTCTACACATGGAAAGTACAAAACCCTATCTTTGGAAACAAAGGTAGAAATTTTAAAGAAGTAGAGAATGGCGAATGTAAAACAAAGATTCATGGAAAAAATCAAAATTTGCTAGAGGAAGGAAACGCATGAGAAATGCGTCCCAAGAAGATCTAGAAAAAGTTCTACTGCAATGGTTCCCGGATGTTAGATCTCGAAATTTTCAGAGAAATGGACCCCTAGAGTTGACGAAGGCTGATGAATTTGCAAGTAGAATGGGTATTGAAGATTTTAAATGCAGTGATGAATGGTTTTCTCGATTTGAGTCAAGGCACAATATTTCTTATCAAACTGTATGTGGCCAAAGCTCTGATGTAAACGAAGATGTATGCACTAATTTCGGTAGGAAACTGCCAGGGCTTTTCTCTACTTACTTGCCGAAAGATATTTTTAATGCAGACATAACTGACAAAGCCATAATGGACTCTATTAAAACTGTGAAAGTATTTATTCAGATGGAACCTTCCTCCGAAAATGAACTCAAATGTTTACTTCAAATCGAGAAGCTGGCTGAAGAATGTAGGCATCATAAACAGAACCAAACATACATTTTTCAGTTTTTTCCCAAAGGGAAATTCATAATTTTAATTAAAGTTTACTTTCTACTGCATATCTTTTGCTTCATTTTAAGATTAAG
The DNA here is from genome assembly GCA_907164885.2 of Dolomedes plantarius. Lineage (NCBI taxonomy): Eukaryota > Metazoa > Arthropoda > Arachnida > Araneae > Dolomedidae > Dolomedes > Dolomedes plantarius. The sequence continues at coordinate 14,863,119 of OU015497.1, read as the reverse complement.
TTAAGTCTGTATTGCTTTTTAATATGTTTAATTTTAGATAACATAGTATAATATATTTTCTGGGGTTATACATACTCGGAAATTTTCTTCTTCAGTGATACACATTTAAAGTTATATAATTTCTCTGAGAACTTTTTCTGAGAACCTTTGAATTCGAATTAACGAGCGTCCACTGTATATATATACAGCCAAACCCCTTTGTAACGAACTTCAAGGGGACAAATGTTTTGTTTGCTATACTCAGTGTTTCGCTATATCCGAACCATTAAGAAAAATGCTAGAGTTCACAAAATGTATAACATACTATTTGCAATGTGTATGCAATAATGATGTATGAAAAAAAATGATAAAATCTATGAAAAGTTATCACTTATGTATTAAATTCACTAAAATCGATTACATTAAACTGACAAAATACTAATTAAATTAACTAAAAAATGAAGACAAATGGACATAAATTCATTTTACCTTCAATTGTTGCTCACTGCTTTGATGTAGAAATAATCGGAAATTCTCTGCTGACGTGATGCCGATTTCAAGAAAAAAATTATGAATTTCTTTGTCCAATACATCAGATGACTCCAACACTCATTCTTCCACTCTTTGTGTAGACAAAAACTTATTTATTACAAGCATCGCTGCTGTAGCATCCGAGATGATGGGGATTTCCGCCATTTATGTGCTCCTCTTCATCAGCATCAGAAGCAGAATCTTCGATTTCAGAATGATTCATTTTAATTACTTCCACAATATTTTCATCAGTCGGATTTTCCCATGTAATGACCTCTTCATCACATGTTTCGAACAATTGCATGTCACAATCTGAGAATGATGAAATTTTGTGCTTTTCTATCCACATCGCGATAGGTAAATCTTCATCATCTTCTTCAACATTCTTTACTTCTTCAACATTCGTTGTATCATTAACACTCTTAAAATGTTTAAAAAAAAAGATAAATGCTGTAGTCGACCGAGAAAAATGTTCGATATATCCGATTCTTAAGATTTCAGAGGTTCGCTATAAAAGGATAAATTAGCATTTAATACAATAAGCAGGACTAAAATTTTCGTTCCTTATGTCCGTGAGTTCGTTATATACAGGGTTTGCTATAAACTTTTTCTTTCATCGGATGACCTCGATACACTTTTGTTGGGGTTTTAATTCTCATACTATTTTCGCATAATTAATATAGATGACACAGTCTTTTTAACGAAGATATAAAATAACTGTTTCTTCTTCTTCTTCACAAGCGCAACAGCCCCCTACAGGTCCTGGCTGCGTCAAGAAAGCGCTCCCTCCAGCGTCTTTTATCTGCGACGAGACCTTTCCAAGTTTTAACTTTCAAAGTCTTTTTCAAAGTCATTTAACTGTCTAGTTGGTGGTCTATCTCTATCTCGGGATCCCTCGGGTTTTTTAAATGTCGAGATCTTAGTGGGATCATCTTCCGAACTTTTCCAAACATGGCCAAGCCATCTGAATCTGTTACTACGGATGACTTGTGATATATAGGATTACCCATAAAGCCTATACAGTTAAAAAATATATATGGTTCTCCAACATCCCTCCTCCTGTACTGGTCCAAAGATAGCACTGAGGATTCTTCTCTAAAACACGTCCACTGAGCGCTGCTTGTCTAAGCTCAAGTTCCATGTTTCGGTTGCATAAAGTAAGACAGGAAGTATTAGTGTCTTATAAATTCTCAATTTAGTTTTGCGACTGATAAGATTAGATCTCAGTTGTCTTCTCAGAACTTTTTAGATGACATATTTAAGTTAAAATCTTGAGGCATATGATCCAACCATTAATAGCTCTAGTGAAAGAAAATGCTGCCCATTGATGCGGAGGTAATTTTTTCTTGCGAATACAGTGAAGCATGGCAGACCGAAATCGAAGAGAGAAGTGTCCTGTAAAATAGAAAAGGAAATAAATAAGAAGTGGTTATCAAAATAATGGAAACACTAAGAAACATCATGAAAACCTTTATTAATGCGGCGCAGGGTCACCTTTTTATATAATAATACCTGATTCACCTTGGAATTGGATGATACAAGTCATGAATAGTGGTTAATAGTATATTACACCATTCTTGAGGGAAAAATAAGGAAAGTTCCTGTTGAGATGCTGTGGTGGCTATTGGTACCTGGCTCTATCCGCTTATACAGGTCACAGTGTTTGGATGATATATAGTCGGGGGGATTGTACAGGGCAAGATAAGGTATTTGGCTTCTTTTTCATGCTCTGGAATCGAATACTTGTTAGAATTAGCTGTATGTATATGGGGATTATCATCCTGGAGAATGCCATCTCCTGCAAGAAAAAATCTTTGCACCATAGGATGGACTAGTGAGCTAAAATTTCAACATAGTCCTTCCCATTCATTCTCCCTTTTAGGGTTACAATAGTACCTGAAGAAATCCATGAAGTTCCGTCCCAAATCCTGATAGATCTACCTCCATGATTGGCAAATGAGATGAGACAGACAGAATCTTACGCTATTGTAGGTGTTCTTCAGACATACCCACGACCTGTTGCGAGAAAGAAATGTGAACAATGATTCTTCGGACTATGCCGTTTTTCAACATATTACACGACCAGGATTTGTGATCGTGGAACCATTGTGGACATTTTTTTGGCATCTATTACAAGTGGCTTAGGAATAGCTACTCTTCCGTAAATGATTTGTTTGTGAAGTTCCCTTCTACCTCTAATGATTGATACCGGAACTAAAGATCCAGATTGAGCTCTTCGGTCATTTTGGTTGCAATTCTTTTCTGTCTTCATGTCGCAATGTCTTCAACACCACGACTGTCTCTTTCTCTCAGCTCTCCATTTAGTACACTGGTCAGTTTGCCAAAGGATGTTTTTCCATACACTCTGTATGCTATCATGTCTTTCGATACCATAGCTCAAAAAACGCTCATTAGCCTAGGTGTTGCAGTAGGAGATACTCCAATTTAAACGCGCTCCAACAATTTGCCCTTTTCTCAACGTCTGCAAGATTTGACATTTTCCGCTGTTCCCCCCAAAAGCATGATGCCCTTAGCTTCATTATTGCTACCTGATAGATACATACACTATATTATATAAAAAAATAACGGAGGCCAGACTACATTATAAGGAATATGAAGCACATTCATAAACACCACTAATATTGATAGATGTTTCCATTATTTTGATAACCCCCTGTGTATATATATATATATACAGACAACCTAAGAGACATAATGTATTACGTGCAATGATTCACTTTACAGTCAGCAGAAAAGCCGATTCACCAGATTTCTTAAAGAGTGGTCGAAATTAAATATCTCCTGCTGCAATTATTTATAACTTAAGGCATTTATTCAATTCTCTCCATTAAAACTTATTTAATTTAAATATATATGAATGTGACACCTATTACATTGAAATGGATTTCAAGTACGTTCGGCATTTAAGGATGCCAATTCTTAATAGCAGCAGCATCTGTAAGACTTTTGATTGACAACGCGTCATAATTTCACCAATGGATAAAGACCAAAAATTTCATCACAACGCCCCGAAACGAGTTAATTGTGAATCACAACAGCTGACGGAAAGCCATTTGTAAGTAAGACTACTGACAGCTGTTTGTGTGTGAGCAAGTCTGTAAGCTTTTTAAAGTAGAATTTGCAGACAAAAGAAATCGCCAAATTTGTTTCAAAGACTTACTGTGGGGTTCCACTATTCCTCCGAAAGTATGTAAAAAACTTAATCACTGGTAATAACACAGTCATCAAAGAGCTTTGCATAGCGACAGCACTTTGAGAGGTTCAGTATTGGAATGAAGATGGCGCCGATAAATATTTCCGAAGTATTGTTTCACAACAATGATGCATTAAGAAAGCGGATCTACATTGTCATCTAAAGGGTTAATTTCGCGTGCGTTAACAATGGGAAGTGTGCAAAAAGTGTTCTTTTCCAACAATCATAGTTATCTGAGACGAGAGTATTATAATCGCTTGTTACACACGTTGTTAAACTTTATAGTTTGAGGGCCAGAGGTTGCCTAGGTGGTAGCGCGTCGGGCCTTCAACTGGGGGTTCTCCCTTCGAATCCCAATGAACGCGTATAGATCACGTATGGGCACGTTAAATCTATAGACCGGAAAGTCAATATATGATCTCATAGAGGGTGTGAGAAGGTACGTGCCCCCCGGAATTCCTCGGACAAAATTGAGGCGCCACTAGAGGGTGGTTTTGGTTCACTTATAAGTGCCCCCATTCAAAAAAACAAACCGCAGATTTATCGCGGATTAAGTGCTAATTTCTTCATCAATTACTGCTCCGCGTTAGCAAACACTTCGTGAGCGCAGTGGCCCAGTTGGCAAGAGCAGCGGGCCAGTGATCTGAACGTCCCTGTTTCGATGCTCGTCGCTACAAATCCACCGCCGTGTTCACTAATGGTGGCCGGGGCACGTGGTATTGGTCGTGGCTGCAATGTCCTCCAAGTTCTCAAATTTACTTGTGGAGGTGCGGGGTCAAGGGTTTCGGTGTCGTCACTTCACTCAAAATAATGGGACCGGTCATTTAGCCTACTCGGACACTGACCCTTGCGGTGCTAATTTAAAACAGGAGCCGCCCCTTTCTGCCCAATCAGGACCTGGTGAATGGAACCTCCAACCAGGGGGCATTAGCAACAAAAACAACACAGCACAACACTATTCAGTTTCCACATCCAACTTTTCGTTCTAAGCTTTCATTTCCAGCGCCTAATCAATCCAAGAATTAAGCTAATTATGTGCCTAAAAGGTTCTTGATACTGGAAGGATTGCAATAAACAAAATAGGCCTTTCTCAAGCTATTCGGCATTTACTCCGTAACCTTGTAGATTTTTTTTCCTAATGCACTTTGTCTGTCGACATTCGCTCAGTGTACCGCGAAATGGAAGCACCGCTCACGTAAACCAACCTCTGTTCAGACCGAACTTTCTCGGGGGAGGAATCTAGGTAGGCCCGCATTCCCCTCCCACCCCTACAGACAAAAGGCGGAGGGACTTTCCGCACTTCAAATTTGAATGCACTTGACTATCGTCATAATGAGTGTAATCTTAACATTAAATTATCGCAATGAAATAATGACCAGTTAATCGTTCAATTATATTTAATTATAGTTAGTCTTAATGTATTATTACCTTGCGACGGAAAATCATAATCATCACATACTATATTTCTCTTTGCAATTTTCCTTAAACAGTTTTTTTATGATAGGATATTGAAGATTCTATTTCTATAACTTGACTAAACCCTTCGGTTTATAGATCCAAGTTTAAAAGGCTTTAAAGTGACTTAAAGTGACTTTAAAGTGACTTAAGCGAAAGTACAATTAATATTTTTAAACATGAGCTTAAAAAGAGTTCATCTCACCAATATGGCAACAACTACATCTGATAAATTCTATCGCCCAGTTTAGTCACTTCTGAAGCTGTTTTTTTTCTTTTTTTGTTTTTTTTTTCAAAAAATACTTTTAATATGAATTTTTGTAAAAAATCTTTAATGATATGAGATACATTGTATTAACAATGTATGACATATGTATGACATATGTCATACATTGTATATTGTCAATAATTATATATTGTCATACATATGTCATACATTTACATTATAACAATGTATGACATTGTATTAACAAAGTATGACATGTCTTTTCCTTGACCTTTTAGCGCAAGGCCCTAAATGGTCAAGCTTCGCCAGACACAAGACAACAGCAAAACCAATACGCCCACATAAAATTAGACAAAACGAGTAACAATGGTATGGAAGATTACACACAATCTTCTAATATATAAAAATGAATCATTGTCTGTTTGTCTGTCTGTAATTTTATAGAAATCCACAGTTTAGGAGCGACGATCGTGAAATTTTACATACAGGCGTCGTTAAAAACAGCCGAGGGTTTTAAGAACTTCCGGAATCGAAAATAATTACAGTTAATTTTTAATTAACAAAAAATCAACAATTTTTGAAGGGTGAATCCTGAAATGGAAGAGCCTCACAATTTTAAAAGCCGAGATGTTAGGTTTACGGAACAGCGAGAAGCAAAAACGATAGAAAAATAAATATAATCAAAAAGCTTCAAGTCATATATTAAACCCGCATAATAATTGAAAATAATAATCTTTCAAGTCAAAATTTATACTCTAAAATGTATATTTTAAGACATTTCGAACAACGATCGTCGTTTTTATCGTTGCGATATTATGTAAACAATCGTTCTCTGTTGCCATTTTAATTTCAGAATTTTCTTATTGAAAGGATTTAATGTATAGTAAATGCGTTAAATATTTCCTTACTGGAAATATAGACAAATTAAAGAATTTAAAAAGATTTTTTTGTTTATTTTATGCATTTGTGTGTGTTTAATTATTTCAAGTGACCCTTTAATGTGGGCTTGGCATTTTTCCACTAGCCTGAAAAGTCAAATTATTATTGAATTATTGAATTTTTTTTTTTTTTTTTTGCTCATCGTTAACCGTAACTGATAGGATTGTTTACATGTGAGCGTATTTAAAACGGACAAATATTGGTGCAAAAGTAAAAATCATGAAGCGATTTTGCAATGGCATTTGTCAAATGTACAGAAGTTGAAAGAAAATAGCATGGTCGTAAGTGAGACATATACTTCCAAAAGATTGATTCTGAGTGATGGCACCTATTTCAAGGAAGAATCTGAATTTTGCAACTTACCCCAGAAAATAGAAGACGTTGTTGAAAACCCAAATTATGTCATTATAGATGTGAATATGTTATCCACTTTGCTTACAAATCTGATGTGCAGAAATTGCAAAACAAATTCATTAGGTGCTGTTTTAGAGGACAGCTGTGGATTTTCACACAAAATGTAAGTTGTTCCATTGGCTGTACAGAAGTTGAAAGTGAGAAGATTGATTCAGAAAAAGACTGATTCAGAGCGATGGCACCTTACAGCAATCATTTGATACTAGTATGCGAATTGTTCAAGCTCTATTGAGTCTTGGGAAACAGCTTTGTCAGACGCACCTCTGTTGGCGAAAAGTTATATGCAAATGCATAATGTTTATATGCAAACAAGAAAATTAATATGCAAAATAAATATTCAATTTGCATTTAATAGGCAAACTGCGCATGCATTTTACATGAAATCAAGAAAATAAAATTCTAAACTCTGCGCTAATGTTAAAAAATTAAGAAAACAATCAAAATTATAAATCTCATTATTTATTATTAAATTTAAACTCTCAATCTAATACTGCCACAACCGCACATGACTAAATCCGCAAACAAAACAAAAAAAATCTCGCCATACACACTATGCCATACACAAAATCGCCAAACTTGGCAGGGATGGGTTAATCGGAAGAAGTTGGGGCTGCCGCCAACTTGGCGATTTTTTTACTTCCTGTTATGATGTACCCCCTTTTCTGAATACACTTACGATCAATTTTTATGCAAATTATGAATTTTTTTATAATTTTGAAGGGCGTAGGATTAAAAAAAATTCTTTATATTGTAAATTTCTGTTTCTAAATCTACTTTTATATTTTTATGTACTATAATCAGAATTTCAATGCAAATTTAAATTTAATTGCTTTTTCTGAAGAACTTACATTTTATTCAAAATTTAATCATTAAAATATATTTTTCATTACAAATTTCCGATAGTTCGAACCAAAACTTAAAATTTTAATGTAATTATTAAACTATTTTTCATGAAAAGTAGTCGGATACCTTACACTTTTCATGTTGCGATTTTTTTGAAAGGTCTCCAGAATTTCTCAGTTCTCCTTTTTTTTTTTTTAACTTTTAAACAGCAAAACAGCACAATATGATTGTTTGAAAAAAAATGGCTGACCCAGAAACGCAAATTTGGCGACTTTTTAAAAAAAAATCGCCAAAAAGTCGCCAACCGCCCCAGCTTCTTCCGATTTACCGGGAGATGTGTCTAACAAAGCTGTAGAATACGTTGAGCTGTACAAATAAGTTGAAAACAAACTTACTGCTAGCTGTATTACACTTTCAAAAATTACAGAAATCCTCAGTCGGTTATTTGTAGCCATATAAGCAAATTCTCCACACACATATTACACACCTGTTTCCCATAAAATACCAATTAAACAACAACCTCAATTCAATCATGTCACCCATTTTGCCACAAACTAGTCTCTAGAAGACACAAAACTACATTTCACTTGAAAGGGTGAAAATCCATGAATCTAATTTCGGGAAAAGGAAATGACCGCTGGCTGTATTAAACTTCCAAAAACATTACAGAAATCTCCAGCTAACCTCAGTTAGGAAATAAATTTGCTACATTACAAAATAGCAATAATGCATGTGCGAAAAAAAACACAGCAGAAATAGCAAAAATAAACAAACTAAATTCAAAACATACTCACCCCTGCACTACTGTTAAAAAATTAAGAAAACAATCAAAATTATAAATCTCATTATTTATTATTAAATTTAAATACTCAATCAAATTACTTCCACAACCGCACACGACTAAATTCGCCCCCCCCCTTAAAAAAAATCTCGCCAAAATTGCAAGGTTACCACGCCACACACAAAATCGCCAAACTTGGCAGGGAGGTGCGTCTGACAAAGCTGTAGTTGGCAACGAAATAAATTGAGGAAAAAAATATTAAAATATGGTAAAAGATAAAATCTAACCACTAAACTAATTGAGATGGAAGTTTTTTAAGTATTTAATTCACATGAGTATGTTTTATGGATATTAAACATACAAATTAATTCCATTCATTGACCGTTGTATTCAATTTAAATATTTTCGTCTACATTATTTTGTCTATAAAAATATCCGGTGTGATTTTTTTATAAATATATATATTTTTTGCATTAATTGCATACATTGACCGTTGTATTTATTATAAATATATATTTTATGTCATTAATTACATACATTGACCGCTGTATTTAATTTGAATGTATCTACTCCGTAGCGAAGCACGGGTATTCAGCTAGTAATTTAATAAAAATAATTACAAGATAAAAAGAACATTTTATATACCATGTTTTTAAATTTTCTGTTGAATCATATAAACTTGACAATTCCATGTATTAATAAATACTTTTTTAAAATTTCTTTGATGAATTATCCCAATAACTTGAAAGAAAATAATCAAATCTATATATTTAAATTGCTAAGCCGACTTTTTCAGCAGGCCCTGAAAGAAAACTACTGCAACAATTTGTTTCATTTTCGTGTTAAACGAAAGACTGTAATCTCTAGATTTGTCATATTTGGTTTTTGTAACCGCAATTTCTATTAATGAGCGATAATTTACAATTGAAAATTGATTTCTGCGCATGCTCAGTTGCATGTTTAAATCTGTCTTTAGAAACTCACTGTTTCTGTCTTACTTTCAATCTCCGAGCATGGATCAGTCGATATGTAAAATCACCCGCCTAAGTTAATGGGGCGATATCCTTTTTAGGTTCCACATGCAGTGAGGGTGTTGACTCGGCTTCACGAGATTCTTTTCAAATTGAATATTCCAAACTTAAAAACAAACTTTCTTTATTTAAAACAAACAAATTCTCAAGAACACCAAAGCACTATTACAACCTCTTCTCACCGAGTATATCGTATACCTAAAAACTCAGCAATATCTATCGAAGTTGCCACTTCAGTACTTGTAACGTAACCAAAAAATAAAATGAAAACCAAGCATGCAAATGACAATACGTCACACTGTAAAATAGTAATTTATATGAATGCCGGCTTGTGGGATAAAATATAACAATTCCCACACAATATTGGTGAAACGTGCAAAGCTCAACTGTTCTCGCGGGCACGTTTTCTGGACGTTACATGCCCACCGCTAACTTGAAAATGTGCCTGCCAACAGGCAAAATTTCAACCATCCAACACTGTCGACTGGCTGCTGGTGACGGAATTGACACACGTTACGACCTGCCTACCCGTTCATGGCTAAGTGCTAGGGAAAAGTAAACATGCTTATCGCTCCTCAAGATGAATGATTCACTTTACCGAAACATAGAATATACAAAATGAACTTTACTACAATCCTCTGTCGACTAAAAAGTTAAATCTTATCAGGACGCATTTAAATAATATATACTCAAATAAATAACAAGCGTCTACAGACAGCAATCTAAATCCAGCATCAGTTTCGTTTTGCTCCTGCTGACATCTGTTGACTTATATAGGAATATTTTTATTATAATTTTTTTCTACTTCTACGTAATTTAGTACGTTTTAAAATCTGAATTACATATATAACACAGGATTTAAAGAGATTTTAACAAAATAAATAAATGAATGAATTGAAATAAGTATATTTCTTTGATCACGAATAGTAGTTCATATTCAAGTAAGTCTATCAAGTTCAAATATTCATCTCAAGTAAAACATCTAGGCATTGTATAAGAAAGACTTCAAAGATTGATATTGAAGAGTTTAAATCCATGTTACAATATTATCAATTTTTAATACATAAAAAGAAATGAAATTCAATTCAATTCTAAAGATTCATCACGCGTCATGAGCTCGTGATGCCAAGATTCAAAATAAAAGTAAAAGATATTAAAAAGTTCACGTGACTCTCTACCCTTTAACACATCTGGACATGCGTGTGGGAGAAATTCCCAACAATATTACTGAATTTTAAATTACTTTCTTCAAATATCCACAGTAATTTTAATTTTAAAAATTTTAATTTGATAATTAGAAAATAAATGTATTTAATAAGTATTAATTAAAAAAATTAAGTTGCATAAATTAAAAATTTTAAAGTTTTAAATTGCAATAATTTAAAATTATTTTGATATACACTCATGGACAAAAAAATTGGCGAACCAAGAAATAATTGCGGGATCGTAACGAAACTTGCAATGAAGGTACATGTCGGAGAGATATGCAAATGATTAGAAATGCAGCGTGATTGCGCATTACGTATAGCCGGTAGAAGGCGTTGAAAATCGTACTCTGTGGAGTATAAAACAGGTAGCCAAAGCTTGTTTGAGTGTGCTGAATCATTTACAAAGGAAGAGCTGAGATAGACATGCCATTACGCCGTGTTCGAAGACAATATAAGCAGTTGTCGCAGTTTGAGAGGGGGAGAATCGTCGGGATGATGGAAGCTGGGTGGTCAGCTAGGCGAGTAGCTCGTCAATTAGGCCGCTCTGATTGTGTTGTGAGGAGGTGTTGGGACCAGTGGACCCGAGAGATGTCATGTACACGATGACCAGGCTCAGGACGCCCTCGACAGACCAGTCGTCGAGAAGACCGCCACATCGTAAGAAATGGACGCGTACAGCCAACTGCTTCATCGACCGCCATCCAGGCACAGGTAGCACCTTCACTAGGGGCCTCTGTGTCTTCTCGAACCATATGAAGGCGCCTGGCTGAAGGACAGTTGGTATCGCGGCGCCCATTACGTGTGCTGCCCTTGACGCCCACCCATCGAAGCCTCCGTTTGGAGTTTTGCCGCGCACGAGGAAACTGGACTGCAGCGGAATGGAACCAGGTCGTCTTTAGCGACGAATCCAGATTCAATCTCGGCAGTGATGACAATCGTGTTCGTGTGTGGAGAGCCCGTGGTGAACGCTTCAATCCTGCCTTTGCTGTACAGCGACAAATCGCTCCGACAGCTGGTGTGATGGTATGGGGTGCCATTGCCTACAATACACGGTCACCCCTAGTATTGTTCCGTGGCACCATGACAGCCCAGCGGTATGTTCATGAAATCCTGCAACCACATGTGTTGCCACTCATGCAAAGGCTCCCATGAGCCATTTTTCAACAAGATAATGCTCGGCCTCATACGGCAAGGGTGTCACAAGACTGTCTCCGCACTGTTACTACCCTTCCTTGGCCTGCCCGATCCCCAGATTTGTCTCCAATCGAGCATATCTGGGATCATTTGGGACGACGAGTTGGGCATCCCACGAGTTTGAACGAACTAGAGGCAAGGTTACAGCAAATATGGAACGAAATGTCTCAAGACATCATACAGAACTTGTATGACCCAATGCCCGATCGTATCGCATCGTGCATTCGCGCTAGAGAGGGTCCAACGGAGTATTAACTCCTCCGTTCTTTTGTCTTTTTCTCTGAAATAAATTATCCTTTTTCTTTGATTTTCTTATCATTTACTTATATCAAAGTAGTCATTACGTATGTAAAATTTCGTTTCACTTTGACGACTCCTTCTTGGTGCGCTAATTTGTTTGTCCATGAGTGTATATATATATATACAGTGGAACCTCTTTCGATCGTTCCCCGAATGATTATTATCTTCGATTTCAGTACAACTTTGTAATTTCATCTTCAGTTACACAACAGGTATGTATGCATCTATGTATATGAGTTAACATATGTTAGGGATACCAAACTTTTAGGTATTTTAATACTTTTTTGTGTGTTCCTGCATCTATCGTTTTCTCCCCATTCAACGTTTAGTTCACTCAGTCCCTTCGCAAACGATAGATCGAGATTTCACAGTATATATATATATATATATATATATATATATCTGTTTAGTATTAAATATCTTTTTCTGATTTGTGAGGAATTAAAAGTGTCATTAAATTTGTTTTACTTATGCGAGTTTATTATTGCTTGGTCCTTCAACAAGGACCAAACAATCTGAATGAAAAAGCACACAATGTGCTCCTCAGTAGATGGCACATCCCATCGCATGGTTCTCGTATGATGTGTGGTTCCATTTGTTGGGTTATGTTAACTCCCGTATGTGGGTTAACACAAGTTCCACCGATATCCTTGAAAATACGTTCCAGAACACGGCGTCGAAATATACAAATATCACTTCCAGCATCGATTACGCATATGTCAAGGTTTGTAACGTGTTGATTTTGGTTCATATTGCTTCATCGTATTGCAGATTTTTCGCGGCCTGTTTCGAGTGAATCACCGAATAGAATACGTAATATATATACTATGTATATTAATGTATATAGTATGTCTCCTAGCTTCCATTAACATAAGTGTCCCTTGAGGTCAAGTATCCTCCCAAGGTTTTCCCATTCAGTAAATACAGCGTGAGGCAAGCATCTCATTGAAACCAAATTAACAACATTAATCTCTGCAGCACAGCATTCTCCCCATTATTCACACCGTCTATCTTCAGTCAATTTTTAAGAAGCGCCGCGTTTTGTCTTTAATTATAGCACTATTCTCTTTTTGAACTGAGTCAAGATATGAAGAGAAGTACATCGAGAAGGAAGTAACTGGTTTTTCACATCAGTACGATTTTTTTCAGTATACGTGTATCTATTTCTCTTCAAAAAGTTTTTTAGACAAAAAAGCACAGGAACTAGAAACAAAATAAAATAAGTTTTATTACATTTTTATTCAGAATTTACACGAATAATTTTTCTTCAAATACATTCCAAATTTATATAAAAACAGCTTGAAAGGACCATTAGCACAAAATATATAATAATATTTTTAAATAATATAAAATCAAGTACAGTGGCACCTCGGTTTACAAACTTAATTCTTTCCTAGACTTGGTTCGTAAACCGAAACAGTTATTCCACTATAAATTAACGGATGAAGAACTAATCCGTTCACCCCCCTAGAACATAGTTTTTTTTACCTTGTTTTTATGGGTCCAGTTATAAAGAAATGGTGAACAAAAATGAAAACAGATATTTTTCTGAAGAACTATCACTTGATAATTGTTCAGTACAACATTTTAGTTTTGTAGTGGATAATGGCTGGTGCAGATGGTGGATTGTTGAAAAGGAATGGAGGATTACGGATATTACTGCTTGGAAGGTAAATCATCTTTCGTAATATAACTTGGCAATTCTGATTTTATTATTTTTTCTCTTCGTCTACTTTCAATCGCACTAGCTGATTATGACACAAGATACCGATCCAAAGAAATTTGACTTTTGCTTTTCCGAAGCATTTCACAGAAGTGGGACATCATATTGTCATTTAGAATATTAACTCTTCGGTTGGTCACATATTTATTATTGTGATGGTCTTCAATTAATGCCTGCACTTCACTCTACTTGCTGCAAATTACTTTTATCATGGCGATGGAAACTTTATCCCTATCACTGTCTTACTTTGATAAATACTCTTCCTGGATAGCGTTCACCCGTTGACTCTGCAGCTCAACAAGTTCTTCCGTGGTGAGTTCTTCCACGAGTGTTCTTCCACGAGCTCCTCCACTTCTTTACAGTCGACCTTCAAAGCCCATACTTTTGTCCATGGACACTATCTCATCGACACATCTCACTTCCGCCTCTTCATTATGCCTTCGATGGGCACTCCAGTTGACCAAATTTTCTTCCAGGCAGACTACAAGGTACGATAAGAACCCCCCCCCACACTCCAGGCCTTATCAATAATTTTGATGCAGTTAAGCATATGAGGAGGAGGAAGTGCTCCTCCAAAAATCTCTCAGGGTCAAACAGGTGCCATTTGTGACTTGAAAACACCTTGGAAAGAGTGCTATGATACACAATTTTTCAAAATTACAAATAACCTGCTGGTCCATAAGTTGAAGCAAAGGAGTTGTGTTTGATCGTAGAAACTTGACGTTAATGAAGTTATGTTAGATGTCCGGGTCTTTTTTCGAAATTTGGAAGAACATCAGGAGCTTTATGTATGACGAGAATATTCTCCAAGGGCAAACCATTCTCCTCGAGATATTTCTTGATAGCTGGTGAGAACAACAATACACTCCATTAAATGAGTCTTGTAACCAGGCCTTAGCATTTACTCTCCACATTACAAGCAGTTTTGCCTTCGTCACATTATTTTTCTGGAATGAAGGATGATTTTCAGAGTTGTAAACTAAAAGTAGCTTGATTTTACAATCACCACTTGCATTAGCACAAAATAAAATATGTAAGCCTGTCCTTCATAGACTTGTGCTTAGGTAGTGCCTTTTCCTCTTTGCTAATATAGGTTCTTCTTGGCATTTTCCTTAAACAATCCTATTTCATCACAGTTAAAAATCTTGATTTCGCATGTAGCTTTCACTTTTCACAAACTTTTTGAATTCATCAACATATTCATCTGGAGTCCATTTATCTGAACTAGCGGGCTTCGCATGCCTAAAAAAACTAATAACTCCATTTGCAGAATTTATTAAACCGGCCTCTACTGGCTTTAAAATATTCACATTCAACACCATTTGTACTCTGTGTTTTAGCTATCAAATCACTCTGCAACTCCTTCTTTTTCGCATATTAAAGTCCCTATTACTATCATTAGAAATCTCTTTTTCACGTATCCACACAAGCAATAATATTTTTACTTTTTCTATAATTTGAGGTCTTTGCTTCGTTAAAAGAGTCACTCCTTTAGTCACAGCAGCTGCCTTTATTGCCTCTTTGTTCTTCCTTTTTCTCAATAGTTAGGTTAGGTTTCCTGCTAGCAATATCACTTGCTCTTGCCTTTTTCTTGGGATAAATATTGATGGCTAATTTAAACAAAGATATATACAAAAAAATAGGGAAATACTTGAGGAACGAACGTTTGAGCTGTGATAGAGAAATCCCATCTGATCACATGTGGACTGTTTGTGAACCGAAGCAAGTGTGACGAATGCTTCCATCGCCTATCTCCAGATGGCAGCATCTCCTGCGCTTGTTCGTAAACCGAATCGTTCGTAAACCGAGTCGTTCGTAAAGCGAGGTACCACTGTAATATAAAAAAAATGACATACGTATCTCAGTTGAATAGCAAAAATGCTGCTTAGGCATCAGAATAATGTTTGTGTTCAACAATATAATATATTGACTAGCATTTTTTTCTGTAACTTTTAAGGGGATGGTGGAATTTCAAATTCCCAAAAATCGAACAAAAATTGGAAAATTTTTTTGGTGTATTAACATTTTACCCTTTTCGCAGAATCATTTACAAAAGACCGCATGTAAATAACTTAGCTTATAAAATACTTCAAGCAATTAAAAAGATTAAAGAGCTCTTTAAATGGTCATAAAAATGTAAAAAAGAAATATGCAAACAAAGTTCTGTGAAACTTTGTTTTACATTTCGCTTAATTCTAAAATAGATATTTAACGTGCGCGGTGGCAACCGGAACTTATGGTGCTGGCAGATTTCGAACTTTTTGAAGAAATTATTTAATTCAATACAGCAATGCATAAATAAACAAGAACTGAAAATATATGAATTGATTTTTTAAATTATAATAAATTTGTATTTATAAAATATATAAATATTGGAATAAAAAGCATTTAAAATGTGTAGTGAAAAGTAAAATGAAAACTTGGTGGCTAGAAATGTAAGTATTAAAGTTAGGGGGAAAACATCTTTTAAATGGCTTTTTCTCAGAATGAGTATTTCTCAGACTGAGTATTTTTCAAAATGAGTATAAGTCTTTGAAATGCTCCATGCGTCATAATTTTTGACAAAATTTTATCAAATTTATAAAAAAGACTCCTGTAATACGTGAAAATAAAATTGTGTATCCATTTGAGGTTTCGAGATCATTCAGATTATAAAACTTTAACTTTAGTGTAGAAAAGTACAAAAATTTCTGGAAAATTCCCAGTACAAGTATAAAAATATTTCCTAAAAATTAACTATTCGACGAAAGAACAAAATAATACATAACTCTTTCAAAATGTACTTACAAGCAATATAAATGCAAAATTGAGGGGGAAGTTAAAAATAAGATCGCAAGGAGCATTAAAATATTAATTTCAATTTTTAAATTATAAAATTCTTAATATATATAAAATTTTATAAGTTTTAATAAATTTATACTTCAATGAATATATATGCAAAATTTCATATCTCTGAGGTAAAAATTTCAAAAATCGATTTGTAATGTCCACCATCCCCTTAAAATGCCAAACATAGGCTTTAATTGCTACAGTACACCTGGCTGTTCATTTTATAATATACACAAGCGCACACATACATACTTACATATTATATATAAGTGCCGGTGATTATAAAAGCGGTTTCCATCATATATACACTGCTCAAAAAAATCAGGGGAGCAAGCAAAGAAGTTAAAAAAAACCTTGCGAGACAGCCACATATTGGCATAAAATGGATAGTACATGCGTATCAATGCGCAATACAGAAAAAAAGACGTAAAAAAAATTAGTAATTAAGCTTTAATTCTTTGAAAATATGGAAAAAACATTGAAAGTTGATTTAGGGCAACAATTTGGTTACATGTAAACGATAAAAAAAAGTATTGTTTAGAAATGATGCAAGATTTTTTATATGGCGTGTGGTCTCCTCGAACAGCTAAGACTGCTGCACACCCGTTTTCCATGGATGCGATGATGTTATGAATAAGAATTTAGGGAATACTGTTGCACTCCTTAAAAAGTGCAATCTCCAAGTCTCGGAGAGTAAATGGAGGCCTTGGTCTCGCTGCAATGCGTCGTCCGAGCATGTCCCAAACAGGCTCGAATGTATTCAGGTCAGGAGAGCACGCTGGCCATTCCATACGCTGTATTGTTTCAGCTTCAAGCATGTTCTCCACAAGACGAGCTGTGTGCGGTCTGGCATTATCATGCTGGAAAACAAAGGAATCTCCAATGGCTGCAGCGTAAGGTATGACATGAGGTCTCAGAAAATCGTCTGCATACCTTTGGGCCGTCAAAGTACCATTCCGAATGATATGCAGGTCCGTACGTCCACCTATGCTGATTCCACTCCATACCATAAAACCAGATGGTCTTTATTGTGACCTTTCACGAACGAATGTGGGATTATTTCGAGTGCCCCTTTCCCTCCATACCAAAACACGTCGGGTGTCACACTCCAGACTGAATCGGCACTCGGCTGTTAACAGCACTTGACTCCAATCATGTTGCTCCCCATCTCGATGTTCAGCATCCCAACTTCTTCGGGCCGCACGATGGCGTGAGGTCATCGGAATGTAAAGCATTGGCCTATGTGCATAGAGACCTCATTGATGAAGTCTATCGCGTACTGTTTGGCTGGACACCCTTCGTCCTGTTGCCAAGAGCAACTGTCTTTGCAGCTGAGTAGCATTGTCTGTTCTGTTTCGACGAGCTGTTAACAGTATATACCGGTCATCAGTTGCTGTAGTGGCGCGTGGCCGACCTTGCCCTGGTCGACGTCTAGCATTCCCTGTTTCTTGGAATTTATTCCACAGCCTTGCAGCGACACTTCTGACGACTCCAACAGCGTCCGCGACACTACGTTGTGTTTGCCCGGATTCAAGTGTGCCTATAATACGCCATGCCATGGATTCCGGTAAATCACGTTGTTGAGACATTTTCAAGTCACCTTTTCTCAAAAACAATAACTGAGCAATCGAATTTCACAGTTAAGGCAGTGAAACAGACGTTACAGCAACATCCCGATTTCCGCCCTTATGTTCTGTTTTTGGTCTTTGACGCCATGAACTTTGATTTGCATATGAAGTTTTCTTCTTCTGTTTCCTGTTAGGCTTTAAATTATGGATGATTTATTTTATGTTTCTTATCGGTGTAAGTATTTGCGTAATTTCGTTAAAACCATGTGCTCCCCTAATTGTTTTGAGCAGTGTATTACATTTCGAGATATTTACTGGTTTGAGTTTGAACAATTAAAAAATACTTTTAAACTATAAAATAAAATAATTCAGAAAAAATTTAAGGTTCAGTTTTTACAATTTTGCAAAGATTGATTCCCTTTACGGTTATGCAAAAGAAAGCAACGCGAAAATAACTGATAAACTCATTGTCTCATCTCGTCTTCTTCCGACCTATCCCGTCACGGCTCTCCACGTCCCGACTCGACTCGCCTCGTCATGTCTCTTCTCGTCTCGTCTCATCCTGTCCCGTCACGTCACGTCACGTATCGTCTCGTCCCGCCACGTCCTATCATGTCTCGTCTCATGCCGTCCTGTCCTGTCATGGCTCGTCACATCCCGTCTTGTCACTTCGTGTCTCGTCTCGTCTCGTCTCGTCTCACCACGTCCCGTCTCGTGTCGTCTCGTCTCATTCCGTCCTGTCCCGTCACGGCTCGTCACGTCCCGTCTTGTCACGGCTCTTCTCGTCTCGTCTGATCCTGTCCCGTCACGTCACGTCACGTCACGTCTCGAGTCGGATCGTCTCGTATCGTCGTGTCTTGTTTTGCCATGTCATGTCATGTCCTGTCATGTCATATCATGTCATGCCCCGATACTGGCGTGTCGTACCATGTCGTCTCGTGCCATGCACGGTCATGTCATGTCATGCCGTGTCATGTCTGGTCTGGTCTTGTCTGGTGAAGGAAAGTTCCACATTAAAATCGGCGGCGAATATATCAGAATTGACCTCATCACCGAGGATGATCATCGAGAAATAACCAAATGCTTGCACGACCACAGAGTAAAAGGTTTCATTCTCCCATTACGTGCTCTTAAAATAGTTTTTCCGTGGATTACCAAAGGACGTTCCCTCCCGAGGACATTAAAGAAAACTGGATACGCTTGACTTCCCTGTCATTTAAGTTTCCCAGCTAACTAGAAAAGATGTCTCTTTCCTCCCCCCCCCCCATTCCAAGTACAACTAACTCCCACTGATAAAGCAAAAACTACAACTGTGTTTGCTGTGCAAAAGGTATTAAGTCCAAAAAGGGCTAAAGTGAGTTATCCAACCAGGCATGTTTGCAAAATCAAGGGCTACTGCAGGGTACAGAAAGCTCAGTCCAATTCCCCTCCAAAATATTTTTATTCATCAGGGAAAATTTGAGATAGGTGAAACAAAACAAAAACATGTTAGTGTTAAAGGGGTTATGTCCCAATCAAGGACCTAACACTCTTTACTCAACAAAAATAAAATTAGAAAAATTTATTTTTAAAAAATTAGAAATTAGACTTAAATAAACTGACTTTACAAAAGCCGTTTTTTTTCAATCTCGTATATCTCAAAACGACGACTTTGGACTTGACACTCCCTACACAGCAATCCCTGATGTCTAAACTAGACTCCCTAATTTATATTAAAATTAACATCGAGTATTTAATTTCCCTTTCAAAACCGCGCAATGATTCAAATGTCAACATTTCCAAAATCATAATAAGCTTTGTTTAATGAACCCGAGATGTGTTAAGTGCGCTGGCGATCATCTTACCAACGAATGTCCACATGTAAAACCAGATAGCAAAAAAGCTGAAGTTACCAAATGTTGCAACCGCCAGGGCGATCGTCCTGCTAACTGGAGGGTTGCCCTAATTGAATCGGCAGTTTGAAGAAGGGAAGGAACCCAAATATTGTTTTGGAAGGAAATTTAAAAAAAACTTTATTATGTATTATTTTTTCTTCACTAAACTTTTGTATAAGATTCTTTACATTCACCCGCTATTCCAGTTACATTTGCAGCTTACAAGGAGCGTCTACATGTAAATAACAATATGGTGCAAAAAAGAAAACGAATTTCAATTTTTTTGGCGCTTGTTCCCTTCTTCAAACTGCAGGTTCAATTTCACTCATAATATTTCAGCTTAAAAAACTAACAGAAAAGGAAGCTAAAAAAAGAATCCCAAACTATTACATCTAATATATCAGTCGCCAAAACAGCAAAAGCCAACAATAATAGAACTGAAAACCTAAATAATTCAAATCTAATAATGAATCAACCTCCCCAGTCAATCTAGCAATTTTCAGACAAATAATTCCCCTTCAGGTAGCTTCAGTCTCCTAAAACAATTCCAGGAAATATAACATCCTTCTTAGACGAAATAACGGCAGAATTAGGAATCTCTGATTTCACAAACATACTAAATAATCTGGGAAAAGCAAGAGAAAATTTTACGAAAAATGGGTCTGAGAGGCAAAAATCTGTTAGCATCTTCTACGGACTCAATATTTGTGTTCAGAAAGCCAGATAATGCCCTCCCCTTTCGCAGTCTGTTTTTGCAATCAACGCCAACTTTAAGATTGCTAGAATCCGTGAGCTCAAGGAGTTTGTCCATGAGCATATCCCCGATCTTATTTAATTCAGGAAACACATCGCAGACCCGTGGATAAATTAAACGTGTAAAATTATACCACATACAGAAATGACTACATCAACCCAACTGACACCATGAGAGGAACTGCCATTCTAGTTAAAAATTCACTTCCTACTCGGATCCTTCCCTTCAGGGGAACGTAATCCCCTACCCTCCTATAGGGGGTCGTATCAAACACATTTTATAGGGGGTCTGGTTTGGTCTGGTGTAAAGAGACCGACAGACAGGCAGACAGATCCAATATATCATTCGCTCAAATGGCAAAAGGAAAAAAAATAGAACTCAATAATTCAAATAGTAATAACGACTCAACACCCCCATTCAAACTAGCAATTATGAGATAAACAATTCCCCTTCTGGTCGCTAAATAATCAGACAGATCTAAGGCAGCCAGACAGACAAACAGACTGACAGACAGACCGACAGATGACAGACAGACAGGCAGGCAGGCAGGCAAACAGGCCGACCGGCAGTCAGGCAGGCAGACAGACTGGCAAGCAGACATACAAACAGAGGGACTTTTAGACCGACGTACAGACAAAGAGACAGAGTGCGTGCGTGCGTGCGCGTGTGTGTGTGTCCACAGTTAGGCTACTAAAAAATGAGTTTATCAGTTATTTTCGCGTTGCTTTCTTGTGTGTGTGCATTAACCAGTTGCAGTTTTTAACGAAGATATAAAGTAACTGTTTCTTCTTCTTCTTCGCAAGCACAAAAGACCCCTACAGGTCCTGGCTGCGTCAAATCCTGAATGCGTCCCTCGAGCATCTTCTATCTGCGACGAGACCTTTCCAATTTTTAACTTTTAAAGTCTTTTTCAACGTCATTTCACCATCTAGTCGGTGGTCTTCCTCTAGCTCGGGATCCCTCGGATTTTTTAAATGTCGAGATCTTAGTGGGATGATCTTCCGAACTTCTCGAAACAAGGCCAAGCCATCTCAATCTATTGCAACGGATGACTTGTGTTATTTGTGATTACCCATAAAGTCTATACAGTTCAAAATGGTATGGCTTTATGGGCAATCCATTTTGAACTCCAACAATGGAGTTCCAAATAGATTATGGTTCTCCAACGTCCCTCATCCTGCACTGGGCCAAAGATAGTCCTGAGGATTTTTCTCTAAAACATGTCCAGTGAGCGCTGCGTGTGTATGCTCAAGATCAATGTTTCACTTGCAGGAATTATTAATGTCTTATAAATTCTTGATTTAGTTTTGCGACTGATAAGATTGGATCTCAATTGTCTTTTCAGAAATTAACTGTCTGGATGTCATATTTAAGTTAAAATCTTGATATGGATGTGATCGATCCATTAATAGCTCCAATGAAAGAAAACGCTGCCCATTGCTGCGGAGTTAATTTTTTCTTGCGAATTCAGTAAAGCTTGGCATACCGAAATCGACCAGAGAAGTTGCCTGTAAAATAGAAAAGTAAATAAATTAAAGACACAAACACACACACACATATCTATATATATAAAACAGTTCCGTATATGACTGACTGACTGACTGACTAACAAATATACAAGGCACAGACCAAACTGCTGGACCTAAAGAGCTGAAATTTTGCATGGCGATACTTTTTATAGTGTAGGGGTGCACTAAGAAAGATTTTTGAAAAATTCTTCTTAGATTTTTTAAAATTAAATTTTTAAGCTGCTTTAGTAACATTTTTCAAGATTCCATTTAAAATAATTATCTGAGAGTCATAAAATTTATACTACGAGAAAGATCATAAAAAGTCATTTAAAATGAAATCTTTTTCGAATCTTTAATTCTTTTCTGATTTTTGGTGAATTTTTAAAGATTCATTTTTAGAATTTAATTTACTAAATGCTGATCATGTGATTTATTTTCCTGGTACTTTAAAATAATTTATCGTCACATGCATAACAACTAAATAGACAAAAAATATTTTTTCTTCTTGCTAATACGGCAGACGATTGGACATTATAAAAAAAATATTAAAATGCAATAAAGGATTTTATGTTCCTCACACTGTACTATATTATCTGTACTATATTCTTTCGCATGTCCCATTACATTTAATTTAAATATTTTCTTCTACATTATTTTGTCTATAAAAATATTCCTTATGATTTTTTTATAAGTATATATATATATATATTTTTTTTTAAATCAATTGTATACATTGATCGATACATTTATTATAAATACATATAAATATATATATTTATATTTTTGGCATTAATTGCATACATTGACCCTTGTATTTAAATTGAATGTACTCCGTAACGAAGTGCGCGTTTTCAGCTAGTACATATACATATATATATATATATATATATATATATATATATATATATATATATATATATATATTTATTTATTTGTATAAATATACACTCAAGAGCCAAAACATTATGACCACCTCTCAATAACGAGTTGGCCCACCTTTGGCGCACAACACAGCTTCAACCCGCCTTGGCATGGATGCCACAAGTCCTTGGTAGATGACCGGAGACAAATTGTACTAGATGTTTAAGCAACGGTCACGCAAATCCAAGATATTGCGAATTGGTGGTCTTTGAACTCTGAGCTGCCGTCCCATGACATCCCAAATGTGTTCTATCGGATTGAGATCTGGTGAGTTAGGCGGCCAGGACATTAACTGGAATTCAGCATCATGTTCCTGGATCCACTCCAACACAATTTTAGCCTTGTGACACGGGACGTTGTCCTGTTGGAACATTCCATTTCCAGCTGGAAAAACAGAGGCCATGTAAGGGTGCAACTGGCCCGCAATGATGTTCAGATACCCTGTAGCATTCATGGTCTGCTCTACCACAACCACGGGTCCCAGAGACGCCCAAGAGAACGTCCCCCAAAGCATAATACCGCCACCACCGGCCTGTGTATGACCTACTGTACATTGAGGGACCAACAGTTCGCCTGGAAGACGGCGTATCCTGACACGGCCATCGGCGTGATGAATGACAAACCGTGATTCATCTGACCAGGCAACTCTCTCCCACTGATCCATGGACCAGTCGCGATGTTCCCGGGCCCAGCGCAAGCGCGGTTGGCGATGACGCTTGGTCAGCAAAGGCACACGAGTGGGACGTTTGCTGTGTAACCCCATATCTAACAGTGTCCGCTGAACAGTGTGCTGCGATACTATTCTACTTGGCCCTGCATTGTATTGGGCTGTCAGCTGAGCCACTGTCTGGCTCCGGTTTTGCTTCACCATGCGAGACAATCTCCGACGACCTTTTTCTTTGATAGCGTGTGGACGTCCAACACCATGTCGTCTACTGCTAGTTTCACCGCCATTCATCCACTTTGCATAAGTACTAACAACTGTAGGTCGCGAACAACCCACGAGTCGTGCAGTTTCGGAAATACTTGTTCTGAGCAATCGAGCCATTACAATTTGCCCTCTATCAAAGTCTCTTAGATCCGCAGCCTTTCCCATCACACACAGAAGTAAGTGAAAGAATGATTCTTCAGACTCTCCAGCTGCAGTTAAATACCACTTCCACCTGATCACGTGCCTTCCACGTCATTCAGGCGAATTCATTTCAAAATGTAGGGATGGTCATAATGTTTTGGCTCTTGAGTGTATATATATATATATATATAAGTTTTAAAAGTTTAAGGAAAAATCACAAAAAGAGGGATAACACGTTCAGAACTAGGCCAATCTGTTTAAAATTTGAATATGTTGTTAATTAAAAGGTGATGAAAAATACTACGTTATGAAAAATAGTGGCGCTGCATTCTGAATTGTCATTTGCTAGCAGCATACAAGTATATATTTCAGAGCAAGGCGGCAATTGTCGTTTTGAGGCTGAGATTAGACATCTGGCATAGCCAAATTTTAACAATGAACTGCAGGCATCATTTGACCGAAGAACTACATTAGCGAGATACTGGGAGACAAGAAGCAGGACAAAATCTGATAGAAGTGGCCAGATGCCTAAATGTCCGTCTGTGGTTCATAGACTTTGGCAACAATTTCTAACCACGGATTCGGCATGCAGGAGATTCAGCCAAGGAAGTCCAAACTCTTCGACAAGTGCCGATGACCGATATTTGTAATTATGCGCACGAAGGAATAGAACCGCCCCTCCGTCTGATATCAGACAGAGTTAACCCCCACTTGCCACAAACTCCGGAAAGTTGATATCAACCTCAACCTTGCGTAGAAAGCTTAACGAAGGTGGTCTTTTTGCGAGATGACCAGCCATTTGCGTTCCGCTCACATCAAGCCATAGGCGGGAACGTTTGCTTTGGGCACGTCAACATGTCCACTGGACGCGTGACCAATGGAGGGCTGTTCTCTTTACGGATGAGTCGAGGTTTAGCCTCCAAAGCGATAGTAGGCGTATTTTGATTTGGAATACCTGGAACTCGTTTCCATCCATCACACATCCTTGAAAGAGATGCATACGGATCAGGCAGTGTCTGTGTTTGGGGTGGTATCTCTTTGGTGGACGAACAGACCTCCATGTCTTTCCCCGTGGAAATGTGCATGCTCACACCTATAGAGATGGCATCCTTGACGCTTATGTGCGCCCTTATATCGGGGCAATAAGTGATATTTTCGTGGTACAGGACGATAACGCAAGACCGCACAGGGTTCGCATCGTTGATGCTTATCTTGAGCATTAAAAAATTCAGCGCAAGGAATGGCCAGCTCAATAACCGGACCTGAAACCTATCGAGCATGTTTGGGACGCTTTTGGACAACGTATAGCTGCTCTCAATCGTCCTCCTATACCTTATCCACGCTTTCAACTGCTTTGCAAGAGCAATGGCTCTCACTTCTCTACCGAAATCATAGACCGCATAATTGACAGCATCACACATCGCCGTATGTCCTTTATTGCTTCTCGGAGGGATCATACGCCATTTTAAATGTACTTTTCGTATACCAAACTAACACATCCGATTTGTTCATTGGATACATATGCTAGTTTCTATAACACCATAATTGTCTGGCGATTTCTTTTTATGCTATTTTGTACCTACCTATGTATTGTATAATGTGTATAAGTTTCATTGTATCCTACGCACGAAATTTTTGAGTAACCGCTCTTTTTGTGACTTTTCCTTAATTTTTGATATCCAGTGTATATATATATATATACAGTGGAAGCTCGTTAATTCGAACTCGGTTAAATCGAACTTTCGGTTAATTTGAACTAAACCAAAGGCCCCCAGAAAGTTGTATTGGAATTAATGTTAAAATATCTCATTAATTCGAACTAAATTTTTATTACTTCGGTTAATGCGAGCTAAAAATTTGAAAAAAAAATTATTTTCCTCGTTTAATGGAGAAAATACACACTGCATTTATTATTCTGTGTGTCAAAATCGTCTTTTATTCTTTTCTCTGTAAAGTGGCACATGCCTGCATTCCTAGACTATTGCATGTTCACTAAACGTTAGTAGCTATTGTTCTTCTTATTAGTGCTAAACGGAAAAAGCAATTTTCCTTTATTTGTATAATTTTCTTAGAATTTCAGAAAAACCAGTCTTTATAATAGATTCAAGGTAGCTGCGTTAGTTATACCTGCAGTGCAGACAAGTTAATGTGGCCTAGTTTTTCTTCCTCCTTATGTGGCGTGAACGTGTAAAAATTGAGGATGTCTACACGTGGAAAGTACAAAACCCTATCTTTGGAAACAAAGGTAGAAATAGAGAAGTAGAGAATAAAGAAGTAGAGAATGGCGAATGTAAAACAAAGATTCATGGAAAAAATCAAAATTTGCTAGAGGAAGGAAACATATGAGAAATTCGTCCCAAGAAGATATAGAAAAAGTTCTACTGCTATGGTTCCCGGATGTTTAATCTCGAAATTTTCCGATAAATGGACCCCTATTGCTGACGAAGGCTGATGAATTGGCAAGTCGAATGGGTATTGAAGATTTTAAATGCAGTGATGAATGGTTTTCTCGATTTAAGTCAAGGCAAAATATTTCTTATCAAACTGTATGTGGCCAAAGCTCTGATGTAAACGAAGATGTATGCACTAATTTCGGTAGGAAACTGCCAGGGCTTTTCTCTACTTACTTGCCGAAAGATATTTTTAATGCAGCCATAATGGACAAAGCCATAATGGACTCTATTAAAACTGTGAAAGTATTTATTCAGATGGAACCTTCCTCCGAAAATGAACTCAAATGTTTACTTCAAATCTAGAAGCTGGCTGAAGAATGTAGGCATCATAAACAGAACCAAAGATACATTTTTCAGTTTTTTCCCAAATTGAAATTCATATTTTTAATTAAAGTTTACTTTCTACTGCATATCT
Organism: Dolomedes plantarius; assembly: GCA_907164885.2. Lineage (NCBI taxonomy): Eukaryota > Metazoa > Arthropoda > Arachnida > Araneae > Dolomedidae > Dolomedes > Dolomedes plantarius. The sequence goes on along the minus strand of OU015497.1, from coordinate 14,835,884 downwards.
TTTGCTTCATTTTAAGATTAAGTTAAGTCTCTATTGCTTTTTAATATGTTTAATTTTAGATAACATAGTATAATATATTTTCTGGGGTTATACATACTCGGAAATTTTTCTTCTTCAGTGATACACTTTTAAAGTTATATAATTTCTCTTAACATCGGATAATTCGAACTTTTTCTGAGAACCTTTGAGTTCGAATTAACGAGCGTCCACTGTTTATATATACAGCCAAACCCCTTTGTAACGAACTTCAAGGGGACAAATGTTTTGTTTGCTATACTCAGTGTTTCGCTATATCCGAACCATTAAGAAAAATGCTAGAGTTCACAAAATGTATAACATACTATTTGCAATGTGTATTAAATAATGATGTATGAAAAAAAATCATAAAATCTATCAAAAGTTATCATTTATGTATTAAATTCACTAAAATCGATTACATTAAACTGACAAAAACCTAATTAAATTAACTAAAAATGAAGACAAATGGAAATAAATTCATTTTACCTTCAATTGTTGCTCACTGCTTTGATGTAGAAATAATCGGTAATTCTCTGCTGACGTGATGCCGATTTCAATGAAAAATTTATGAATTTCTTTGTTCAATACATCAAATGACACCAACACTCATTCTTCCACTCTTTGTGTAGACAAAAACTTATTAATTACAAGCATCGCTGCTGTAGCATCCGAGATGATGGGGATTTCCGTCATTTATGTGCTCCTCTTCATCAGCATCAGAAGCAGAATCTTCGATTTCATAATGATTCATTTTAATTACTTCCACAATATTTTCATCAGTCGGATTTTCACATGTAATGACTTCTTCATCACATGTTTCGAACAATTGCATGTCACAATCTGAGAATGATGAAATTTTGTGCTTTTCTATCCACATCGCGATAGGTAAATCTTCATCATCTTCTTCAACATTCTTTACTTCTTCAACATTCGTTGTATCGTTAACACTGTTAAAATGTTTAAAAAAAAAGATAAATGCTGTAGTCGACCGAGAAAAATGTTCGATATATCCGATTCTTAAGATTTTGGAGTTTCGCTATAAAAGGATAAATTAGCATTTAATACAATATGCAGGACTAAAATTTTCGTTCCTTATGTCCGTGAGTTCGTTATATACAGGGTTTACTATAAACTTTTTCTTTCATCGGATGACCTCGATACACTTTTGTTGGGGTTTAAATTCTCATACTATTTCCGCATAATTAATATAGATGACACAGACTTTTTAACGAAGATATAAAGTAACTGTTTCTTCTTCTTCGCAAGCACAACAGCCGCCTACAGGCCCTGGCTGAGTCAAGAAATCGCTCCCTCCAGCGTCTTCTATCTGCGACGAGACCTTTCCAAATTTTAACTTTCACAGTCTTTTTCAACGTCATTTAACCGTCTTGTCGGTGGTCTACCTCTATCTCGGGATCCCTCGGGTTTTTTAAATGTCGAGATCTTAGTGGGATCATCTTCCGAACTTTTCCAAACATGGCCAAGCCATCTCAATCTGTTACTATAGATGACTTGTGTTATATGTGATTGCGCATAAAGCCTATACAGTTAAAAAATATATATGGTTCTCCAACATCCCTCCTCCTGCACTGGGCCAAAGATAGCCCTGAGGATTCTTCTCTAAAACACGTCCAGTGAGCGCTGCGTGTCTATGCTCAACGTCCATTTTTCGCTTGCGTAAAGTAAGACAGGAAGTATTAGTGTCTTATAAATTCTTAATTTAGTTTTGCGACTGATAAGATTAGATCTCAGTTGTCTTCCCAGAAATTAACTGTGTAGATGACATATTTAAGTTAAACTCTTGATGCATATGATCCATCCATTAATAGCTCTAATGAAAGACAATGCTGCCCATTGATGCGGAGGTAATTTTTTCTTGCGAATGCAGTAAAGCATGGCAGACCGAAATCGAAGAGAGAAGTGTCCTGTAAAATAGAAAAGGAAATAAATATGAAGTGGTTATCAAAATAATGGAAACACTAAGAAACATCATGAAAACCTTAATTAATACAGCGCAGGGTCACCTTTTTAAATAATACCACCTGATTCACCTTGGAATTGGATGATACAAGTCATGAATAGTGGTTATTATACCATTCTTAAGCTTGGTATATTATACCATTCTTGAGGGAAAAATAACGAAAGTTCCTGTTGAGATGCTGTGGTTGATATCGATACCTTGCTCTATCCGCTTATACAGGTCACAGTGTTTGGATGATATATAGTGGGGTGGGGGATTGTACAGGGCAAGATAAGGTATTTGACATCTTTTTCATGCTCTGGAATCGAATACTTGTTAGAATTATCTGTATGTATATGGGGATTATCATCCTGGAGAATGCCATCTCCTGCAAGAAAAAATCTTTGCACCATAGGATGGACTAGTGAGCTAAAATTTCGACATAGTCCTTCCCATTCATTCTCCCTTTTAGGGTTACAATAGTACCTGAAGAAATCCATGAAGTTCCGTCCTAAATCCTGATAGATCTACCTCCATGATTGGCAAATGAGATGAGACAGACAGAATCTTACGCTATTGTAGGTGTTCTTCAGACATATGCACGTCCTGTTGCGAGAAAAAAATGTGAACAATGATTCTGCGGACGAATGCCGTTTTTCAACATATTACACGACCAGGATTTGTGCTCGTGGAACCACTGTGGACGATATTTTTTTGGCATCTATTACAAGTGGCTTAGGAATAGCTACTCTTCCGTAAATGATTTGTTTGTAAGTTCCCTTCTACCTCTAATGATTGATACCGGAACATGCAGATGCAGATTGAGCTCTTCAGTCATTTTGGTTGCAATTCTTTTCTTTCTTCATGTCGCAATCCGCTTCAAAACCACGTCCGACTCTTTCCCTCAGCTCTCCCTTTCGTCCACTGTTCAGTTTGGCAAAGGATGTTTTTCCATACACTCTGTATGCTATCATGTCTTTCGATACCATAGCTCAAAAAACGCTCATTAGCCTAGGTGTTGCAGTAGGAGATACTCCAATTTAAACGCGCTCCAACAATTTGCCCTTTTCTCAACGTCTGCAAGATTTGACATTTTACGTTGTTCCCCACAAAAGCATGATGCTGTTAGCTTCATTATTGCTACCTGATAGATACATACACTATATTATATAAATAAATAACGGTGGCCAGACTAGATTATAAGGAATACGAAGCACATTCATAAACACCACTAATATTGATAGATGTTTCCATTGTTTTGATAACCCCCTGTATATATATATATATATATATATATATATATATATATATATAAATTCTACGTGCCATTTGAGTATAATGCAAAAAATATAGTCTTCGTGTATCAATACATTCTTCTACAATTCCTTCATTTTCAAGGAGAAAATTAGTCAGTTACAGGAGTGTTAGTTTAGTTATTCTTTGTTTTGTTAGGAATTTATGCTAATATTTAACAATTTCACATTTTTGGAGATAAACTAGGATAATTCTTAGATTTTCCATTAATCTTAGCATAACTTTGCTAATGAAAACACGTAACTAGAGAGTTTTTTTCGCTTTGTAGCTGAACCGTACTTTATGCGATAAAGGAAAATAACCAAATCGATTTTATAAGTATGTCTTGTAGCACTACGAGACGAGAAAGAGAAACTCAGGATGTCTGTATATATATATGTATATATATATATACACAGGGGAATCTCGATCGATCGTTTTCGGATCCATCGTTTTCCCGTATGTACCATTCATTATATCCAGTCCCAACGACATAACTTTGTTATGTTTCCGCATCTATCGTTTTCCCGCATTTATCGTACATTTCAATCGGTCCTTTGAAAAACGATAGATCGAGATTCCACTATATATATATATATATATATATATATATATATATATACAGACAACCTAAGAGACATAATGTATCATGTGCAATGATTCACTTTACAGTCAGCAGAAATGCCGATTCACCAGATTAAAGAGTGGTCGAAATTAAATATCTCCTGCTGCAATTAATTGTAACTTAAGGCATTTATTCAATTCTCTCCATTAAAACTTATTTCATTTAAATATATATGAATGTGACACCTATTACATTGAAATGGATTTCAAGTACGTTCGGTATTTAAGGATGCCAATTCTTAATAGCAGCAGCATCTATAAGACTTTTGATTGACAATGCGTCATAATTTCACCAATGGATAAAGACCAAAAATTTCATCACAACGCCCCGAAACGAGTTGAATGTGAATCACAACAGCTGAAGGAAAGCCATTGGTAAGTAAGACTACTGACAGCTGTTTGTGTGTGTGCAAGTCTGTAAGCTTTTTAATGAAGAATTTGGAGCCAAAAGAAATCGCCGAATTTGTTTTAAAGACTTACTCTGGGGTTCCACCATTCCTGCTTAAGTATGTAAAAAACATAATCACTGGTAATAACACCGCCATCAAAGAGCTTTGCATAGCGACAGCACTTTGAGAGGGTCAGTTTTGGAATGAAGATGGCGCCGATAAATATTTCCTAAGTATTGTTTCACAACAATGATGCATTAAGAAAGCTGATCTACAATGTCATCTAAATGGTTAATTTCGGGTGCTTTAACAATGGGAAGTGTGCAAAAAGTGTTCTTTTCCAACAATCATAGTTATCTGAGACGAGAGTATTATAATCGCTTGTTTCACACGTTGTTAAACTTTACAGTTTGTGGGCCAGAGGTTGCCTAGGTGGTAGCGCGTCGGGTTCTCCCTTCGAATCCCGATGAACACGTATAGACCACGTATGGGCACGTTAAATCTGTAGACCGGAAAGTCAATATATGAACTCATAGAGGGTGGGAGAAGGTACGTGCCCCCCCCCCCGGGGTTGCTAGGACAAAGTTGAGGCGCCACTAGAGGGTGGTGTTGGTTCACTTATACGTGCCCCCATTCGAGAAAACAAACGATTATCGCGGATTAAGTGCTAATTTCTTCATCATTTACTGCTCCGCTTTAGCAAAAACAACAACACTTCGTGAGCGCGATGGCCCAGTTGGCATGAGCAGCGGACCAGTGATCTGAACGTCCCTGTTTCGATGGTCGTCGCTGCAAATCCACCGCCGTGTTCACTAATGGTGGCCAGAGCACGTGGTATTGGTCGTGGCTGCAATGTCCTCCAAGTTCTCAAATTTACTTGTGGAGGTGCGGGGTCAAGGGTTTCGGTGTCGTCACTTCACTCAAAATAATAGGACCGGTCATTTAGCCTAGTCGGACACTGACCCTTGCGGTGCTAATTTAAAACAGGAGCCGCCCCTTTCTGCCCAATCAGGACCTGGTGAATGGAACCTCCAACCAGGGGGCATTAGCAACAAAAACAACACAGCACAACACTATTCAGTTTCCACATCCAACTTTTCGTTTTAAGCTTTCAATTTCCAGCGGCTATTAAATCCAAGAATTAAGCTAATTATCTGCCTAAAAGGTTCTTGATACTGGAAGGATTGCAAAAAACCAAATGGGCCTTTCTCAAGCTATTCGGCATTTACTCCGTAACCTTGTAGATTTTTTTTCCTAATGCACTTTGTCTGTCGACATTCGCACAGTGTACCGCGAAATGGAAGCACCGCTCACGCAAGCCAACCTCTGTTCAGACCGAACACACTCGGGGGAGGAATCTAGGGAGGCCCGCTTTTTCTCCCACTCCTACAGACAAAAGGCGGAGGGACTTTCCGCACTTCAAATTTGAATGCACCTGACTATCGTCATAATGAGTGTAATCTTAACATTAAATTATCGCAATGAAATAATGATCAATTAATCGTTCAATTATATTTAATTATAGTTAGTCTTAATGTATTATTACCTTGCGACGGAAAATCATAATCATCAAATACTATATTTGTCTTTGCGATTTTCCTTAAACAGTTTTTTTATGATAGGAGATTGAAGATTCTATTTCTATAACTTAACTAAACCCTTCGGTTTATAGATCCAAGTTTAAAAGGCTTTAAAGGGACTTAAAATTGCAGCAAAAGTACAATTAATATTTTTAAAAATGAGCTTAAAAATAGTTCATCTCACCAATATGGCAACAACTACATCTGATAAATTCTATCGCCCAGTTTAGTCACTTTTGAAGCTGTTTTTTTTTTTTTTTTTTGTTTTTTGTTTTTTTTTCAAAAAATACTTTTAATATGAATTTTTGTAAAAAATCTTTAATGATATGAGATACATTGTATTAACAATGTATGACATATGTATGACATATGTCATACATTGTATATTGTCAATAATTATATATTGTCATACATATGTCATACATTTACATTATAACAATGTATGACATTGTATTAACAAAGTATGACATGTCTTTTCCTTGACCTTTCAGCGCAAGGCCCTAAAAGGTCAAGCTTCGCCAGACACAAGACAACAGCAAAACCAATACGCCCACATAAATTTAGACAAAACGAGTAACAGTTTTATGGAAGATTACACACAATCTTCTAATATATAAAAATGAATCATTGTCTGTTTGTCTGTCTGTAATTTTATAGAAATCCACAGTTTAGGAGCGACGATCGTGAAATTTTACATACAGGCGTCGTTAAAAACAGCCGAGGGTTTTAAGAACTTCCGGAATCGAAAATAATTACAGTTAATTTTTAATTAACAAAAAATCAACAATTTTTGAAGGGTGAATCCTGAAATGGAAGATCCTCACAATTTTAAAAGCCGAGATGTTAGGTTTACGGAACAGCGAGAAGCAAAAACGATAGAAAAATAAATATAATCAAAAAGCTTCAAGTCATATATTAAACCCGTATAATAATTGAAAATAATAATCTTTCAAGTCAAAATTTATACTCTAAAATGTATATTTTAAGACATTTCGAACAACGATCGTCGTTTTTATCGTTGCGATATTTTGTAAACAAACGTTCTCTGTTGCCATTTTAATTTCAGAATTTTCTTATTGAAAGGATTTAATGTATAGTAAATGCGTTAAATATTTCCTTACTGGAAATATAGACAAATTAAAGAATTTAAAAAGAAATTTTTGTTTAATTTATGCATTTGTGTGTGTTTAATTATTTCAAGTGACCCTTTAATGTGGGCTTGGCATTTTTCCACTAGCCTGAAAAGTCAAATTATTATTGAATTATTGAATAATTTTTTTTTTGCTCATCGTTAACCGTAACTAATAGGATTGTTTACATGTGAGCGTATTTAAAACGGACAAATATTGGTGCAAAAGTAAAAATCATGAAGCGATTTGGCAATGACATTTGTCAAATGTACAGAAGTTGAAAGAAAATAGCATGGTCGTAAGTGAGACATATACTTCCAAAAGATTGATTCTGAGTGATGGCACCTATTTCAAGGAAGAATCTGAATTTTGCAACTTACCCCAGAAAATAGAAGACGTTGTTGAAAACCCAAATTATGTCATTATAGATGTGAATATATTATCCACTTTGCTTACAAATCTGATGTGCAGCAAGTGCAAAACAAATTCTTTAGGTGCTGTTTTAGAGGAGAGTTGTGGATTTTCACAAAAAATTTAAGTTGTTCCATTGGCTGTACAGAAGTTGAAAGTGAGAAGATTGATTCAGAAAAAGACTGATTCAGAGTGATGGCACCTTACAGCAATCATTTGATACTAGTATGCCAATTGTTCAAGCTCTATTGAGTCTTGGGAAACAGCTTTGTCAGACGCACCTCTGTTGGCGAAAAGTTATATGCAAATGCATAATGTTTATATGCAAACAAGAAAATAAATATGCAAAATAAATATTCAATTTGCATTCAATAGGCAAACTGCGCATGCATTTTACATGCAATCAAGAAAATAAAATTCTAAACTCTGCGCTAATGATAAAAAATTAAGAAAACAATCAAAATTATAAATCTCATTATTTATTATTAAATTTAAACTCTCAATCTAATACTGCCACAACCGCACGTCTAAATCCGCAAAAAAAAAAAAAAAAAAAAAAATCTCGCCATGCACACTATGCCATACACAAAATCGCCAAACTTGGCAGGGAGATGCGTCTAACAAAGCTGTAGAATACGTTGAGCTGTACAAATTAGTTGAAAACAAACTTACTACTGGCTGTATTACACTTTCAAAAAATTACAGAAATTCCCAGCTGGTTATTTGTAGCCATATACGCAAATTCTCCACACACATATTACACACCTGTTTCCCATAAAATACCAATTAAACAACAACCTCAATTCAATCATGTCACCCATTTTGCCACAAACTAGTCTCTAGAAGACACAAAACAACATTTCACTTGAAAGGGTGAAAATCCATGAATCTAATTTCGGGAAAAGGAAATGACCGCTGGCTGCATTAAACTTCCAAAAACATTACAGAAATCTCCAGCTAACCTCAGTTAGCAAATAAATTTGCTACATTACAAAATAGCAATAATGCATGTGCGAAAAAAACACAGCAGAAATAGCAAAAATAAACAAACTAAATTCAAAACATACTCACCCCTGCACTAATGTTAAATAATTAAGAAAACAATCAAAATTATAAATCTCATTATTTATTATTAAATTTAAATACTCAATCTAATTAGTGCCACAACCGCACACGACTAAATTCGCCCCCCCCCCCCTTAAAAAAAAATCTCGCCAAAATTGCAAGGTTACCACGCCTCACACAAAATCGCCAAACTTGGCAGGGAGGTGCGTCTGACAAAGCTGTAGTTGGCAACGAAATAAATTGAGGAAAAAAAATATTAAAATATGGTAAAAGATAAAATCTAACCACTAGACTAATTGAGATGGAAGTTTTTTAAGTATTTAATTCACATGAGTATGTTTTATGGATATTAAACATACAAATTAATTGCATTCATTAACCGTTGTATTCAATTTAAATATTTTCTTCTACATTATTTTGTCTATAAAAATATCCGGTGTGATTTTTTTATACATATATATATTTTTTGGGGAGAAGTCCCATATCCTGTGCCGGAAAATTTGGCTATTTTTTCGGGCGATAAATATTTTAATATGGTGTATTCTCATTCCTTTCTGTTTTGATGTTTTGACTGTGTTTGGATGGGTTTTTTTAATTCTTGTTACTGAGGGTATTGAAATTTTAATGACTAGTAGCTGTTTTAAAAAGGATGACGAAATACCTCTTCTAGAAAATAATTTAGGTGATTCCGATTGGGAAAATCTGTAATTTGAAAAAAAAATAATAACGTATATGACTCAGGTTTAACTTTTCAAAAACTGCAAATACTTATGAAATATTGCGACATTTTATGTAATAAATTTTTACTGTGGTTTTTGTTTTGTAACTTTATATTTTTATTTTTATTTATTTTTTTGAGAATTTTGAACTTTTTGTTATTTTAATCTTTTTTATTTTAATCCACAGCATTTTTTCAGTTATACGGCACTTCAACTAGTTTTTAGACCATTAGTTTTTCACACTAATGTGATTATTAAAAAAAAGAGAAATGCTTTTTGTGGATATTTTCACTGTATGAAATTTTATGCATTGCATTTTTGGGGATCTCGATTTTTTTTTTTCTTAAATGGCAGATGCAGTTGAGAATACCCAAAATCCCTTCCATAACTGTTTCTTCAAAACGTGGCTTTCTGGTAAGTTATAAAATTCTATTTTGTTTGCATTTATTTTGTTTTAAGACTAGGTGACAACGAAAAAATGGCGTCGCTTACGTAGGTTGCATTATTGAAACCGCGCCAAATAGCGCCAAGCGGCACAGGATACGGAACTCTTCCCATTTTTTGCATTAATTGCATACATTGACCGTTGTATTTATTATAAATATATATTTTATGTCATTAATTACATACATTGACCGCTGTATTTAATTTGAATGTATCTACTCCGTAGCGAAGCACGGGTATTCAGCTAGTAATTTAATAAAAATAATTACAAGATAAAAAGAACATTTTATATACCATGTTTTTAAATTTTCTGTTGAATCATATAAACTTGACAATTCCATGTATTAATAAATACTTTTTTAAAATTTCTTTGATGAATTATCCCAATAACTTGAAAGAAAATGATCAAATCTATATATTTAAGTTGCTAAGCCGACTTTTTGAGCAGTCCCTGAAAGAAAATTACTGCATCAATTTGCTTCATTTTCGTGTTAAACGAAAGACTGTAATCTCTAGATTTGTCAAATTTGGTTTTTGTAACCGCAATTTCTATTAATGAGCGATAATTTACAATTGAAAATTGATTTCTGCGCATGCTCAGTTGCACGTTTAAATCTGTCTTTAGAAACTCACTGTTTCTGTCTTACTTTCAATCTCCGAGCATGGATCAGTCGATATGTAAAATCACCCGACTAAGTTAATGGGGCGATATCCCTTTTTGGGTTCCACATGCAGTGAGGGTGTTGACTCGGCTTCACAAGATTCTTTTCAAATTGAATATTCCAAACTTAAAAACAAACTTTCTTTATTTAAAACAAACAAATTCTCAAGAACACCAAAGCACTATTACAACCTCTTCTCACCGAGTATATCGTATACCTAAAAACTCAGCAATATCTATCGAAGTTGCCACTTCAGTATTTCTAACGTAACCAAAAAATGAAATGAAAACCAAGCATGCAAATGACATTACGTCACACCGTAAAATAGTAATTTATATCAATGCCGGCTTGTGGGATAAAATATAACAATTCCCACACAATATTGGTGAAACGTGCAAAGCTCAACTGTTCTCGCGGGCACGTTTTCTGGACGTTACATGCCCACCGCTAACTTGAAAATTTGCCTGCCAACAGGCAAAATTTCAACCATCCAACACTGTCGACCGGCTGCTGGTGACGGAATTGACACACGTTCCCCCCTGCCTACCCGTTCATGGCTAAGTGCTAGGGTAAACATGCTTATCGCTCCTCAAGATGAATGATTCACTTTAGCGAAACATAGAATATACGAAATGAACTTTACTACAATCCTCTGTCCACTCTAAACTAAAAAGTTCAATCTTATCAGGACGCATTTAAATAATATATACTCAAATAAATAACAAGCGTCTACAGACAGCAATCTAAATCCAGCATCAGTTTCATTTTGCTCCTGCTGACATCTGTTGACTTATATAGGAATATTTTTATTATAAGTTTTTTTCTACTTCTACGTAATTTAGTACGTTTTAAAATCTGAATTACATATATAACACAGGATTTAAAGAGATTTTAACAAAATAAATAAATGAATAAATTGAAATAAGTATATTTGTTTGATCACGAAAAGTAGTTTCAAGTAAGTCTATCAAGTTCAAGTATTCATCTCAAGTAGAACATCTAGGCATTCTTCAAGAAAGACTTCAAAGATTGATATTCAAGAGTTTAAATCCATGTTACAATATTATCAATTTTTAATACATAAAGAGAAATGAAATTAAATTCAATTCTAAAGATTCATCACGCGTCATGAGCTCGTGATGCCAAGAGTCAAAATAAAAGTAAAAGATATCAAAAAGTTCACGTGACTCTCTGCCCTTTAACACATCTGGACATGCGTGTGGGAGAAATTCACAACAATATTACTGAATTTTAAATTACTTTCTTCAAATATCCACAGTAATTTTAATTTTAAAAATTTTAATTTGATAATTAAAAAATAAATGTATTTAATAAGCTTTAATTAAAAAATTTAAGTTGCATAAATTAAAAAATTTAAAGTTTTAAATTGCAATAATTTAAAATTATTTTGATACACTCATGGACAAAAAAATTAGCGCAACAAGAAATAATTGCGGGATCGTAACGAAACTTGCAATGAAGGTACATGTCGGGGAGATATGCAAATGATTAGAAATGCAGCGTGATTGCGCATTACGTATAGCCGGTAGAGGGCGTTGAACATCGTACTCTGTGGAGTATAAAACAGGTAACCAAAGCTTTTTTGAGTGTGCTGAATCATTTACAAAGGAAGAGCTGAGATAGACATGCCATTACGCCGTGTTCGAAGACAATATAAGCAGTTGTCGCAGTTTGAGAGGGGGAGAATCGTCGGGAAGATGGAAGCTGGGTGGTCAGCTAGGCGAGTAGCTCGTCAATTAGGCCGCTCTGATTGTGTTGTGAGGACGTGTTGGGACCAGTGGACCCGAGAGATGTCATGTACACGAAGACCAGGCTCAGGACGCCCTCGACAGACCAGTCGTCGAGAAGACCGCCACATCCTAAGAAATGGACCCGTACAGCCAACTGCTTCATCGGCCGCCATCCAGGCACAGGTAGCACCTTCACTAGGCTTACTGTCTTCTCGAACCATACGAAGGCGCCTGGCTGAAGGACAGTTGGTATCGCGGCGCCCATTACGTGTGCTGCCCTTGACGCCCACCCATCGACGCCTCCGTTTGGAGTTTTGCCGCGCACTAGGAAACTGGACTGCAGCGGAATGGAACCAGGTCGTCTTTAGCGACGAATCCAGATTCAATCTCGGCAGTGATGACAATTGTGTTCGTGTGTGAAGAGCCCGTGGTGAACGCTTCAATCCTGCCTTTGCTGTACAGCGACAAATCGCTCCCACAGCTGGTGTGATGGTATGGGGTGCCATTTCCTACAATACACGGTCACCCCTAGTATTGTTCCGTGGCACCATGACAGCCCAGCGGTATGTTCATGAAATCCTGCAACCACATGTGTTGCCACTCATGCAAAGGCTCCCAGGAGCCATTTTTCAACAAGACAATGCTCGGCCTCATACGGCAAGGGTGTCACAAGACTGCCTCCGCACTGTTACTACCCTTCCTTGGCCTGCCCAATCCCCAGATTTGTCTCCAATCGAGCATATCTGGGATCATTTGGGACGACGAGTTGGGCATCCCACGAGTTTGAACGAACTAGAGGCAAGGTTACAGCAAATATGGAACGAAATGTCTCAAGACATCATACAGAACTTGTATGACTCAATGCCCGATCGTATCGCATCGTGCATTCGCGCTAGAGGGGGTCCAACGGAGTATTGACTCCTCCGTTCTTTTGCCTTTTTCTCTGAAAAAAATATCCTTTTTATTTGATTTTCTTATCATTTACTTATATCAAAGTAGTCATTACGTATGTAAAATTTCGTTTCATTTTGACGACTCCTTCTTGGTGAGCTAATTTTTTTGTCCATGAGTGTATAATTTTTAAAAAATCAAATTTTAAATTAATCAAATTTTTAAAATCTAAAAATTTACTTTAATGTGGTTAAATTTTTATGATAAGTTATTGAATAAATGAGGGAATGATGCTGAGTATGAAGGAATGACAGATCACTATTAAAGTTGACTATTTTCATATAACAAACTAGTTTTGATGTAATTATTAGTAGGCAAGAATAATACATTATTTTCATAACGATTTACACTGAAGTGCGACTGAATTAGGGATACCTACCTAGTAACGAGTTGGGCCTCCTCTGGCCTTGATAACGGCTGCCACACGACGACGCATAGATTCAACAAGTTTCTGGAAACGTTCCACGGGAATGGCTTGCCAAATATTGGCTAAAGCTGTCCATAATTCAGTAAGGTTCTTTGGTGCTGTGTGATGGCCTTTCACGCCTTGTTCCAAAACATCCCAAAGATGCTCAATAGGATTTAAATCTGGGCTTCTAGGTGGCCAATTCATGACAGAGAAGTCAGAGGAATGCTCATTCAACCAGCCAGTAGCCAACCGGGACTTGTGAGAGGTACAGTTGTCTTGCTGGAAAACTCCATTACCGTGCGGATAACAGAACAGCATAAACGGATGGAGGTGATCAGCCAGCAACTCTACGTACCGAATTGCATTGAGGGAGGTTGGTACACGCACCAAAAATCCCATGCTACTCGTGTCCAGTCCTCTACACTCCAGTCTCTGTGCTCTCTTGCCCAGGCAAGACGTGCAGCCCGATGGCGAGTATAGAGCAATGGTACTCTCGTAGGTCGACGGCTCCCGAAACCCATACGGTGAAGCGAGCGTTGCACAGTCCGTTTACTGACTGTACGACTGGCACCGTCATTAAACTGGGTGGTAATTTGAGCTAATGTTTGGCTTCACTGGCTACGTAAAATACACCTGAGCCGTCTCTCACCACGCAATGTCAAGGCTAATTGTCCTTTGCAGTTTGCCCGATCGCTAGTTTTTTTCCACCATCCATGTATTCTTGGTATACTCTTGACACTGTCGACCTTGAAAATCCTAGCTGTCTGACGATTTCGGAAATTGAAAGGCCCATGCGTCGCGCAACTACGATTTGTCCGCGATCGAAGGCGTCTAAATCAGGCAGTTTACCCATACTGGCAATTCCAACAACTAATTCAGAACAATCACTGCACGCGCTATATATGCAGTTACCACAGCGCCCTCACTTGCGCATACATAATGCGCAGCGCTACACAATTTGCATAGGCTTTGCTATCCCTAATTCAGAGGCACTTCAGTGTATATGCTATGTATATTAATGTATACAGTATGTCTCCTAGCTTCCATTAACATAAGTGTTCCCCGAGGTCAAGTATCCTCCCAAGGCTTTCCCATTCAGTAAATACAGCGTGAAGCAAGCATCCCATTCAAACCTAAATAACAACATTAATCTCTGCAGCACAGCATTCTCCCCATTATTCACACCGTCTATCTTCAGTCAATTTTTAAGAAGCGCCGTGTTTTGTCTTTAATTATAGCACTATTGTCTTTTTGAACTGGGTCAAGATATGCAGAGAAGTACATCGAGAAGGAAGTAACCGGTTTTTCACATCAGTACGAATTTTTTCAGTATACGTGTATCTATTTCTCTTGAAAAAGGTTTTTAGACAAAAAGCACAAGAATTAGAAACAAAATAAAATAAAATTTATTGCATTTTTATTCAGAATTTACACGAATAATTTTTCTTCAAAAACATTTCAAATTTATATAAAAACAGCTTGAAAGGACCATTAGCACAAAATATATAATAATATTTTTAAATAATATAAAATCAAGTACAGTGGCACCTCGGTTTACAAACTTAATTCTTTCCTAGACTTGGTTCGTAAAACGAAGCAGTTATTCCAATATAAATTAACGGATGAAGAACTAATCCGTTCACCCCCCCTAGAACATAGTTTTTTTTAACCTTGTTTTTATGGGTCCAGTTATAAAGAAATCGTGAACAAAAATGAAAACAGATATTTTTCTGAAGAACTATCACTTGATAATTGTTCAGTACAACATTTTAGTTTTGTCTTGGATAATGGCTGGTGCAGATGGTGGATTGTTGAAAAAGAATGGAGGATTAAAGATATTACTGCTTGGAAGGTAAGTCATCTTCCGTAATGTAACTTGGCAATTCTGATTTTATTGTTTTTTCTCTTCGTCTACTTTCAATCGCACTAGCTGATTATGGCACAAGATACCGATCCAAAGAAATTTGTCTTTTGCTTTTCCAAAGCATTTCACAGGAGTGGGACATCACATTGTCATTTAGAATATTATCTGTTCAGTTGGTCACATATTTATTAGCGTCATGTTCTTCAATTAATGCCTGCACTTCACTCTACTTGCTGCAAATTACTTTTATCATGGTGATGGAAACTTTATCCCTATCATAGTCTTTCTTTGATAAATACTCTTCCTGGATAGCGTTCACCTGTTGACTCTGCAGCTCAACAAGTTCTTCCGTTTTGAGTTCTTCGCTGTGTTCTTTCACGAGCTCCTCTACATCTTTACAGTCGACCTTCAAAGCCCATACTTTTGTCCATGGACACTATCTCATCCACACATCTCACTTCCGCCTCTTCATTATGCCTTCGATGGGCACACAAGTTGACCAAATTTTCTTTCAGGCAAGAACCCCCCCCCCCCTCCAGACCTTATCAATAATGTTGATGCAGTTAAGCATATGAGGAGGACGAAGTGCTGCTCCAAAAATCTCTCAGGGTCAAATTGGTGCCATTGTTGACTTGAAAACAACTTCGAAAGAGTCCTATTATACACAATTTTTTCAAATTAAAAATGTCCTGCTGGACCATAACGGCAGTTGAAGCAAAGGAGTTTTGTTGGATTGTAGAAATTTGACGTTAATGAATTCATCTTTCATATCCGGGTATTTTTTCGAAATTTGGAAGAACAGCAGGAGCTTTATCTATGACGAGAATATTCTCCAAGTTCAAACCATTCTCCTCAAGATATTTCTTGACAGCTTATGAGAACAACAATACACTCCATTAAATGAGTTTGTAACCAGGCGTTAGCATTTACTCTCCACATTACAAGCAGTTTTGCCTTCGTCACATTATTTTCTGGAATGAAGGATGATTTTCAGAGTGGTAAACTAAAAGTAGCTTAATTTTACAATCACCACTTGCATTAGCACAAAATAAAATGTGTAAGCCTGTCCTTCATCGACTTGTGCTTAGGTAGTGCCTTTTCCTCTTTGGTAATATAGGTTCTTCTTGGCATTTTCCTTAAACAATCCTATTTCATCACAGTTAAAAATCTTGATTTCGCATGTAGCTTTCACTCTTCACAAACTTTTTGAATTCATCAACATATTCATCTGGTGTCCTTTTATCCGAACTAGCGGTCTTCGCATGCCTAAAAAAACTAATAATTCCATTTGCAGAATTTATTAAACCGGCCTCTACTGGCTTTAAAATATTCACATTCAACACCATTTGTACTCTGTGTTTTAGCTATCAAATCACTCTGCAACTTCTTTTTCGCATTACTATCATCAGTCCGTATTACTATCATCAGAAATCTCTTTTTCACGTATCCACACAAGCAATAATTTTTTTACTTTTTCTATAATTTGAGGTCTTTGCTTCGTTAAAAGAGTCACTCCTTTAGTCACAGCAGCTGCATTTATTGCCTCTTTGTTCTTTCTTTTTCTCAATAGTTAGGTTAGGTTTCCTGCTAGCAATATCACTTGCTCTTGCCTTTTTCTTGGGATGCATATTGAGGGCAAATTTAAACAAAAATACCTACAAAAAAACTCAGCGAAATACAGGAGCAACGAACGTTTGAGCTGTGATAGAGAAATCCCATCTGATCACATGTGGACTGTTTGTGAACCGAAGCAAGTGTGACGAATGCTTCCATCGCCTATCTCCAGATGGTAGCATCTCCTGCGCTTGTTCGTAAACCGAGTCGTTCGTAAAGCGAGGTACCACTGTAATATAAAAAAAATGACATACGTATCTCAGTTGAATAGCAAAAAAGCTGCTTAGGCATCAGAATAATGTTTGTGTTCAACAATATAATATATTGACTAGCATTTTTTTCTGTAACTTTTAAGGGGATGATGGAATTTCAAATTCCCAAAAATCGAACAAAAATTGGAAAATTTTTTTGGTGTATTAACATTTTTCCCTTTTCGCAGAATCATTTACAAAAGGCCGCATGTAACTAACTTACCTTATAAAATACTTCAAGCAATAAAAAGATTAAAGAGCTCTTTTAATGGCCATAAAAATCCTTATAATAGTTGCCGTGTTCTGTAGTCGACTCTGTCCGTAACGCGTCCGGAGCGACCACCTCATATCCATCCATTTGGCATCCATTTTGTTTTATGAGTTAGGCTTAACAAGTTAAAAGTAAAGTTCAAAAAGATTATTTGCCAACTAAACCCAAATAATTGTAATTAAAACACGTAATATCGACACAAATCAACTTTATTTCGATCAATTTTATTTCAAAATTATCTCTTCATTAGAGAATTATCTCTTTTCCGCCACCTTTCGCGTTATCATAGTGTTTCTCAGAACTTGAAAATGTAAACACAAGTGAGTCATTCATTCACCGTGATTCATTAATTTAAGAAAAATTGAATCAGAATTTTTTTCACAGTAAAACAGGTTTTCATTATTTTAACCATATATAATATATATATTTTAATATATACTATATATTTTTTAATACATAATATATAATATATATTACAATACAGTATTACAATTTAATATTACAATAATGTCGAATTTAGTTGCAAACTTGACGCATGCGCAGTGATATGTTCCAAACTGCACGTCACAAAAGCTAGCCGGTTCAAAAGGCCAAATCTTCAGTATACAGATTTTTTGCATTTACAACACATGGAATTCTATATATTCCACATCTAATACGTGTTTAGTAACTATTCAATAACTTTGTATGATTTTTAATCAGAATTTCTTTAGTTTATATATATTATTTTTGCTTAATATATATTTATACATATATTTATATATTTATACATATATATATTTAACAATATATAATATATGTACATTAAATTGAAATACACATGCAAAAATTTTTTGCACGTGAATAATTTGTATGATATTTTAATCTGATTTTCTTTATATATTTTATTTTTGCTTAATATATTTATACATAGCCTATTTATACATATATATAGCATAAGATATAATATATGTACATTAAATTGAAATACACATGCAAAAATTTTTTGCATGTGAATAATTTGCATGATATTTTAATCTGATTTTCTTTATATATTTTATTTTTGCTTAATATATTTATACATAGCCTATTTATACATATATATAGCATAATATATAATATATGTACATTAAATTGAAATACACGTGCAAAAATTTTTTGCACGTGAATAATTTGCATGATATTTTAATCTGATTTTCTTTATATATTTTATTTTTGCTTAATATATTTATACATAGCCTATTTATACATATATATAGCATAACATATAATATATGTACATTAAATTGAAATACACATGCAAAAATTTTTTGCACGTGAATAATTTGCATGATATTTTAATCTGATTTTCTTTATATATTTTATTTTTGCTTAATATATTTATACATAGCCTATTTATACATATATATAGCATAAGATATAATATATGTATATTAAATTGAAATACACGTGCAAAAATTTTTTGCACGTGAATAATTTGCATGATATTTTAATCTGATTTTCTTTATATATTTTATTTTTGCTTAATATATTTATACATAGCCTATTTATACATATATATAGCATAAGATATAATATATGTACATAAAATTGAAATACACATGCAAAAATTTTTTGCACATGAATAATTTGCATGATATTTTAATCTGATTTTCTTTATATATTTTATTTTTGCTTAATATATTTATACATAGCCTATTTATACATATATATAGCATAATATATAATATATGTACATTAAATTGAAATACACAGCAAAAATTATTTGCACGTGAATAATTTGCATGATATTTTAATCTGATTTTATTTATATATTTTATTTTTGTTTAATATATTTATACATAGCCTATTTATACATATATATAGCATAAGACATGATTATATAAAATATTTATATTACATTGAAATAGATTGAATTAGAAGTATTGTTTCTAAATATCTGGCTGCATTAGTTAGACTGTACAAGTCGGATTTTAAAATCAGCTGCAAGCATGGTTTTTTTTTCCAAGAACGTTTTTTAATTATAAACTTCAATATTTTTTTAAAAAAACCTCACTGTAATAATTTTTAGTAAAGCATTCTATTGCGATGATAGTGTATCTTTTAAGGTGACTGCCTACGTTGAAAATTTCATTTTTTGACTATTTTGGTCAATTTTATTTTTTCCAGGAATCGTGCAATTCAATCTTTTCTCTTTTCAAAACCGTTTTGATTTTCATTCTACATCAATTAGAAGCAGAGTTATAGCTATTTTAAAAAATGTCTGCTACAAAATTGAAGTGGCAAACAACTTGAACTGAGTTTTTCTCAGAATTATGTTTTTAGCACAAATCTTTACCGTTATCATGATATTTCACACAATAATACATATAATTTGATAAAATTTTCGGGAAATGTTTTAGATGCTATTGTTAATGAAATGACGCTCAATAATTGATGCATAATAATAAATAGTTAAATAGTTTTTGTTTGGGCAGCAGCATACGCCGAAATTTTCAAAAGTGGGGGGGGGGGGGGGGGGGGTTACTATGAAAAAGAAGTTTTCAGCAATCAGTGCAGAGCTTGAACCTATTTAAGTAACATATGTAATAAGAAAAAATGGGGGGGGGGGTTAACCCCCATCAACCCCTCCCCTGCATACGCCACTGTGTTTGGGGCTGTTTTTATAAGGAGAGGAATGATGAATTGGGGGAAATTTTCATATTGCAACATTTTTGCATTTTAAAATTTCTCTTAGATTGTGGGTCATTTAAGATAACTGTCAGATGTGTCGCATTTTAGCTAATTTTCATTGAAAATTACTTCAAATTGACCAATTTATAAAAAAGTATGGTATTTACTGGCAAGTTTTTGTTTATTTTTTAATTTTCAAGTGCTATTTTACCATAAAAAACAAAAAAATCTTTAAAAAATGATTTTTTAAAAAAATTGGCTCCAAATGTAGGCAGTCACCTTAAAACAATATTTCAGGTGATTATAAGGGGACATTTTATTATTTTGTTTTGTGCCACTTTCTCGAATTATATTACTTTATTTTTCAGATCTAATAAAAAAAAGTATTAAAAAATTTCACCTTCAAATTAGAAAACAATTTAAAATTAACAAATCAGACAGCAAACATTCAAGTAAATTTCAATGTTCTAAATTGCAACACATCAGGTTGCAAAACAGTATATTATTTTCTAATATTCACGTTTTTACATGTACTATCTACGGTATGTACTGTATAGTAGTGTGCTTTTCAGAGCGAATACCTAACATAACGGCAAAATTTTCTTAAATTTTTAAAAGTCTGTAATTTTCCGATACCTTTCACGTTTTCATAGCGTTTTAATTAAATTAATAACAAGTATTCATTTTATATATTCGGGACATGAAAATGTAAACATGAAGTTAGTCATTCATTCATCTTTTTTTTTTTATAACATGAATGAATGACTAACTTCATGTTTACATTAATTCATGTTTACATTTTTACAGAATATTATTTTCTAATATTCTGTAAAAATTTCTTACATTTTAACAAGGTTATGAATCTTTTTTTTATTGGAACTGTTCAATTACTTACCATCAAGTTTTGACAGGTACTGTCTACGGTATGTACTGTATAGTAGTATGCTTTTCAGAGCGAATACCTAACATAACGGCAAAATTTTCTTAAATTTTTAAAAGTCTGTAAATTTTCCAATACCTTTCACGTTTTCATAGCGTTTCAATTAAATTAATAACAAGTATTCATTTTATATATTCGGGACTTGAAAATGTAAACATGAAGTTAGTCATTCATTCATCACGTTTTTACATGTACTATCTACAGTATGTACTGTATAGTAGTGTGCTTTTCAGAGCGAATACCTAACATAACGGCAAAATTTTCTTAAATTTTTAAAAGTCTATAATTTTCCGATACCTTTCACGTTTTCATAGCATTTCAATTAAATTAATAACAAGTATTCATTTTATATATTCGGGACATGAAAATGTAAACATGAAGTTAGTCATTCATTCATCTTTTTTTTTTTTATATATATATATATATATATTTATATTTTAACCACACTAGCCACTGCGTGACCAGCATGGTCACTTTTAGTTTTAAATTTCCTTTTGCAAAACAACGCAACTGAAAGTGACATATGTAAGGAACAGTGGCGCACCCAGGGGGCCCTGGCCCCCCCCAAAGAAGTAGAAATATTGATTTTGCATTATAAATATTTTTATTCGTTCATCTCGGCCCCCCCCATGCATTATAAATATTTTTATCCATTCATCTCGGCCCCCCCCAAGAAAAAATCCTGGGTGCGCCACTGGTAAGGAATGTTACAATTACCTGTCATCATAAATATATGTTGTTAAGGGGTATTCTCTATTAAGCTGATTCTAAAACATCGTGATCAAAAAATGTGAATTTCCATTACCTTAGAACAGAGTTAAAGATAAGACTGAGAAAGCCCACATCAATGATTTTAAAAATTACATCCCTCTTTGTATGTACTATTTTTCAAAATTAAGATATCTATACTTTATCATTACAACAAATAAGAAATTGCAGGGGGAAAATTTTAAATATAGTGTTGATTACATCACTCTCTGTATGAATTACTGTTAACAATTCAGATATCTACACTTAATCATATTAAATAATAAATTGCTGGGAAAATTTCTTCATTTATAAAATGGAGCAAAAATTCAGCAATTTTTCAAAATTAAGATATCTACACTTTACCATTACAAGAAATAAGAAATTGTTGGGGGAAAATTTTAAATACAGTGTTGATTACATCACTCTCTGTATGTATTACTGTTCACAATTCAGATATCTACACTTAATCATATTAAATAATAATTTCTTGGGAAAATTTCCTCACTTATAAAATGGAGCAAAAATTCAGCAAGTACTTAAAATATAGTGTGGATTTCAACTATGATATTCATAAAACTTCTTGATATACAGATTTGAGTATTTCAAAAGTAGGAGATACTAAAGCGACAGAATCAAAAGAATGGATTCTAGATAAACCTACATACAACTGTCCATGGTTAAACAATGGATTTGATAGGTCTAAACATGTATTGTCAAAAGATCAGCGGTTGTAACTTATGCGGCCACTACACACACGCGGTTTTAAATTGCGGACAGCCGCTGTTTACATCCGGTAGTTGCAGCCGTTGCCATTCGAAGTGTAGAAATATCGTAGATTTTTGTGCCGCATACCTACGCGTTTTATATATAGGGATTATTTTAACCAGATATTACAATAATATCAAATTTTGTATTTTCGGAAAGTTGCAAACTCGGCGCATGGATAGTGATATGTTCAAAAGTGTCTGTACGGTAGCGTGCTTTTCAAAGCGAATACCTAATATAACCGCAAAATATTCTTACATTTTTTTTAAGTGTTTTATTGAATATTTCTAAATTACCAGCACACGTGGCTTTCATATGAATTTCTAATATTTTAATAAGGTTATGAACCCTTTTTTTTATTGGAATGTTTACTTAATAACCGTCAAGTTTTGACGGGTACCATCTAGTGTAAAAAAGAAATATGCAAACAAAGTTCCGTGAAACTTTGTTTTACATTTTGCTTAATTCTAAAATTGATATTTAACGTGCGCGTTGGTAACCGGAAGTTATGGAACTTTTTGAAGAAATTATTTAATTCAATACAGCAATGCATAAATAAACAAGAAATGAAAATATATGAATTGATTTTTTAAAATTATAATAAATTTGTATTTATAAAATATATAAATATTGGAATAAAAAGCTTTAAAAATGTGTAGTGAAAAGTAAAATAAAACTTGGTGGCTAGAAATGTAAGTATTAAAGTTAGGGGGAAAACATCTTTTAAATGGCTTTTTCTCAGAATGAGTATTTCTCAGACTGAGTATTTTTCAAAATGAGTATAAGTCTTTGAAATGCTCCATGCGTCATAATTTTTGACAAAATTTTATCAAATTTATAAAAAAGACTCCTGTAATACGTGAAAATAAAATTGTGTATCCATTTGAGGTTTCGAGATCATTCAGATTATAAAACATTAACTTTAGTGTAGAAAAGTACAAAAATTTCTGGAAAATTCCCAGTACAAGTTTAAAAATATTTCCTAAAAATTAACTATTCGACGAAAGAACAAAATAATACATAACTCTTTCAAAATGTACTTACAAGCAATATAAATGCAAAATTGAGGGGGAAGTTAAAAATAAGATCGCAAGGAGCATTAAAATATTAATTTCAATTTTTAAATTATAAATTTTTTAATATATATAAAATTTTATAAGTTTTAATAAATTTATACTTCAATGAATATATATGCAAAATTCCATATCTCTGAGGTAAAAATTTCAAAAATCGATTTGTAATGTCCACCATCCCCTTAAAATGCCAAACATAGGCTTTAATTGCTACAGTACACCTGGCTGTTCATTTTATAATATACACAAGCGCACACATACATACTTACATATTATATATAAGTGCCGGTGATTATAAAAGCGGTTTCCATCATATACACTGCTCAAAAAAATCAGGGGAGCAAGCAAAGAAGTTAAAAAAAACCTTGCGAGACAGCCACATATTGCCATAAAATGGATAGTACATGCGTATCAATGCGCAATACAGAAAAAAGGACGTAAAAAAAATTTGTAATTAAGCTTTAGTTCTTTGAAAATATTGAAATCATTGAAAGTTGATTTAGGGCAACAATTTGGTTACATGTAAAAGATAAAAAAAAAGTATTGTTTAGAAATGATGCAAGATTTTTAATATGGCGTGTGGTCTCCTCGAACAGCTAAGACTGCTGCACACCCGTTTTCCATGGATGCGATGATGTTATCGATAAGAATTTAGGGAATACTGTTGCACTCCTTAAAAAGTGCAATCTCCAAGTCTCGGAGAGTAAATGGAGGCCTTGGTCTCGCTGCAATGCGTCGTCCGAGCATGTCCCAAACAGGCTCGAATGTATTCAGGTCAGGAGAGCACGCTGGCCATTCCATACGCTGTATTGTTTCAGCTTCAAGCATGTTCTCCACAAGACGAGCTGTGTGCGGTCTGGCATTATCATGCTGGAAAACAAAGGAATCTACAATGGCTGCAGCGTAAGGTATGACATGAGGTCTCAGAAAATCGTCTGCATACCTTCGGGCCGTCAAAGTACGATTCCGAATGATATG
The DNA here is from genome assembly GCA_907164885.2 of Dolomedes plantarius. Taxonomy (NCBI): domain Eukaryota; kingdom Metazoa; phylum Arthropoda; class Arachnida; order Araneae; family Dolomedidae; genus Dolomedes; species Dolomedes plantarius. The sequence goes on along the minus strand of OU015497.1, from coordinate 14,811,320 downwards.
CAGGTCCGTACGTCCACCTATGCTGATTCCACTCCATACCATAAAACCAGATGGTCTTTATTGTGACCTTTCACGAACGAATGTGGGATTATTTCGAGTGCCCCTTTCCCTCCATACCAAAACACGTCGGGTGTCACACTCCAGACTGAATCGGCACTCGGCTGTTAACAGCACTTGGCTCCAATCATGTTGCTCCCCATCTCGATGTTCAGCATCCCAACTTCTTCGGGCCGCACGATGGCGGGAGGTCATCGGAATGTAAAGCATTGGCCTATGTGCATAGAGACCTCATTGATGAAGTCTATTGCGTACTGTTTGGCTGGACACCCTTCGTCTTGTTGCCAAGAGCAACTGTCTTTGCAGCTGAGTAGCATTGTCTGTTCTGTTTCGACGAGCTGTTAACAGTATATACCGGTCATCAGTTGCTGTAGTGGCGCGTGGCCGACCTTGCCCTGGTCGACGTCTAACATTCACTGTTTCTTGGAATTTATTCCACAGCCTTGCAGCGACACTTCTGACGACTCCAACAGCGTCCGCGACACTACGTTGTGTTTGCCCGGATTCAAGTGTGCCTATAATACGCCATGCCATGGATTCCAGTAAATCACGTTGTTGAAACATTTTCAAGTCACCTTTTCTCAAACACAATAACTGAGCAATCGAATTTCACAGTTAAGGCAGTGAAACAGACGTTACAGCAACATCCCGATTTCCGTCCTTATGTTCTGTTTTTGGTTTTTGACGCCATGAACTTTGATTTGCATATGAAGTTTTCTTCTTCTGTTTCCTGTTAGGCTTTAAATTATGGATGATTTATTTTATGTTACTTATCGGTGTAAGTATTTGCGTAATTTCGTTAAAACCATGTGCTCCCCTAATTGTTTTGAGCAGTGTATTACATTTCGAGATATTTACTGGTTTGAGTTTGAACAATAAAAAAATAGTTTTAAACTATAAAATAAAATAATTCAGAAAACATTTAAGGTTCAGTTTTTACAATTTTGCAAAGATTGATTCCCTTTGCGGTTATGTAAAAGAAAGCAACGCGAAAATAACTGATAAACTCATTGTCTCATCTCGTCTTCTTCCGACCTATCCCGTCACGGCTCGCCACGTCCCGACTCGACTCGCCTCGTCATGTCTCTTCTCGTCTCGTCTCATCCTGTCCCGTCACGTCACGTCACGTATCGTCTCGTCCCGCCACGTCCTATTATGTCTCGTCTCATGCCGTCCTGTCCTGTCATGGCTCATCACATCCCGTCTTGTCACTTCGTGTCTCGTCTCGTCTCGTCTCGTCTCACCACGTCCCGTCTCGTGTCGTCTCGTCTCATTCCGTCCTGTCCCGTCACGGCTCGTCACGTCCCGTCTTGTCACGGCTCTTCTCGTCTCGTCTGTTCCTGTCCCGTCACGTCACGTCACGTCACGTCTCGAGTCGGATCGTCTCGTATCGTCGTGTCTTGTTTTGCCATGTCGTGTCATGTCATGTCATGTCATATCATGTCATGCCCCGATACTGGCGTATCGTACCATGTCGTCTCGTGCCATGCACGGTCATGTCATGTCATGCCGTGTCATGTCTGGTCTGGTCTTGTCTGGTGAAGGAAAGTTCCACATTAAAATCGGCGGCGAATATATCAGAATTGACCTCATCACCGAGGATGATCATCGAGAAATAACCAAATGCTTGCACGACCACAGAGTAAAAGGTTTCATTCTCCCATTACGTGCTCTTAAAATAGTTTTTCCGTGGATTACCAAAGGACGTTCCCTCCCGAGGACATTAAAGAAAACTGGATACGCTTGACTTCCCTGTCATTTAAGTTTCCCAGCTAACTAGAAAAGATGTCTCTTTCCTCTCCCCCCCCCCCATTCCAAGTACAACTAACTCCCACTGATAAAGCAAAAACTACAACTGTGTTTGCTGTGCAAAGGGTATTAAGTCCAAAAATGGCTAAAATGAGTTATCCAACCAGGCATGTTTGGAAAATCAAGGGCTACTGCAGGGTACAGAAAGCTCAGTCCAATTCCCCTCCAAAATATTTTTATTCATCAGGGAAAATTTGAGATAGGTGAAACAAAACAAAAACATGTTAGTGTTAAAGGGGTAATGTCCCAATCAAGGACCTAACACTCTTTACTCAACAAAAATAAAATTAGAAAAATTTATTTTTAAAAAATTAGAAATTAGACTTAAATAAACTGACTTTACAAAAGCCGTTTTTTTTCAATCTCGTATATCTCAAAACGACGACTTTTTGACTTGACACTCCCTACACAGCAATCCCTGATGTCTGAGCTAGACTCCCTAATTTATATTAAAATTAACATCGAGTATTTAATTTCCCTTTCAAAACCGTGCAATGATTCCAATGTCAACATTTCCACCATCATAATAAGCTTTGTTTAATGAACCCGAGATGTGTTAAGTGCGCTGGCGATCATCTTACCAACGAATGTCCACATGTAAAACCAGATAGCAAAAAAGCTGAAGTTACCAAATGTTGCAACCGCCAGGGCGATCGTCCTGCTAACTGGAGGGTTGCCCTAATTGAATCGGCAGTTTGAAGAAGGGAAGGAACCCAAATATTGTTTTGGAAGGAAATTTAAAAAAAACTTTCTTATGTATTATTTTTTCTTCACTAAACTTTTGTATAAGATTCTTTACATTCACCCGCTATTCCAGTTACATTTGCAGCTTACAAGGAGCGTCTACATGTAAATAACATTATGGTGCAAAAAAGAAAACGAATTTCAATTTTTTTGGCGCTTGTTCCCTTCTTCAAACTGCAGGTTCAATTTCACTCATAATATTTCAGCTTAAAAAACTAACAGAAAAGGAAGCTAAAAAAAGAATCCCAAACTATTACATCCAATATATCAGTCGCCAAAAGAGCAAAAACCAACAATAATAGAACTGAAATAATTCCCCTTCAGGTAGCTTCAGTCTCCTAAAACAATTCCAGGAAATATAACATCCTTCTTAGACGAAATAACGGCAGAATTAGGAATCTCTGATTTCACAAACATACTAAATAATCTGGGAAAAGCAAGAGAAAGTTTTACGAAAAATGGGTCTGAGAGGCAAAAATCTGTTAGCATCTTCTACGGACTCAATATTTGTGTTCAGAAAGCCAGATAATGCCCTCCCCTTTCGCTGTCTGTTTTTCAATCAACGCCAACTTTATGATTGCTAGAATCCGTGAGCTCAAGAAGTTTGTCCATGAGCATAACCCCGATCTTATTTAATTCAGGAAACACATCGCAGACCCGTGGATAAATTAAACGTGTAAAATTATACCACATACAGAAATGACTACATCAACCCAACTGACACCATGAGAGGAACTGCCATTCTAGTTAAAAATTCACTTCCTACTCGGATCCTTCCCTTCAGGGGAACGTAATCCCCTACCCTCCTATAGGGGGTCGTATCAAACACATTTTATAGGGGGTCTGGTTTGGTCTGGTGTAAAGAGACCGACAGACAGGCAGACAGATCCAATATATCATTCTCTCAAATGGCAAAAGGAAAAAAAAATAGAACTCAATAATTCAAATAGTAATAACGACTCAACACCCCCATTCAAACTAGCAATTATGAGATAAACAATTCCCCTTCTGGTCGCTAAATAATCAGACAGATCTAAGGCAGCCAGACAGACAAACAGACTGACAGACAGACCGACAGATGACAGACAGACAGGCAGGCAGGCAGGCAGACAGGCCGACCGGCAGTCAGGCAGGCAGACAGACTGGCAAGCAGACATACAGACAGAGGGACTTTTAGACCGACGTACAGACAAAGAGACAGAGTGCGTGCGTGCGTGCGTGCGTGCGTGTGTGTGTGTGTGTCCACAGTTAGGCTACTAAAAAATGAGTTTATCAGTTATTTTCGCGTTGCTTTCTTGTGTGTGTGCATTCACCAGTTGCAGTTTTTAACGAAGATATAAAGTAACTGTTTCTTCTTCTTCTCAAGCACAAAAGACCCCTACAGGTCCTGGCTGCGTCAAATCCTGAATGCGTCCCTCGAGCATCTTCTATCTGCGACGAGACCTTTCCAATTTTTAACTTTTAAAGTCTTTTTCAACGTCATTTCACCATCTAGTCGGTGGTCTTCCTCTAGCTCTGGATCCCTCGGATTTTTTAAATGTCGAGATCTTAGTGGGATGATCTTCCGAACTTCTCGAAACAAGGCCAAGCCATCTCAATCTATTGCAACGGATGACTTGTGTTATTTGTGATTACCCATAAAGTCTATACAGTTCAAAATGGTATGGCTTTATGGGCAATCCATTTTGAACTCCAACAATGGAGTTCCAAATAGATTATGGTTCTCCAACGTCCCTCATCCTGCACTGGGCCAAAGATAGTCCTGAGGATTTTTCTCTAAAACATGTCCAGTGAGCGCTGCGTGTGTATGCTCAAGATCAATGTTTCACTTCCAGGAATTATTAATGTCTTATAAATTCTTGATTTAGTTTTGCGACTGATAAGATTGGATCTCAATTGTCTTTTCAGAAATTAACTGTCTGGATGTCATATTTAAGTTAAAATCTTGATATGGATGTGATCGATCCATTAATAGCTCCAATGAAAGAAAACGCTGCCCATTGCTGCGGAGGTAATTTTTTCTTGCGAATTCAGTAAAGCTTGGCATACCGAAATCGACCAGAGAAGTTGCCTGTAAAATAGAAAAGTAAATAAATAAAAAACACAAACAAACACACGCATATCTATATATATAAAACAGTTCCGTATCTGACTGACTTACTGACTGACTGACTGACAAATATACAATGCACAGACAAAACCGCTGGACCTAAAGGGTGGAAATTTTGCATGGCGATTCTTTTTATAGTGTAGGGGTGCACTAAGAAAGATTTTTGAAAAATTCTTCTTTTTTCAAAATTCTAAATTTTTAAGCTGCTTTAGTAACTTTTTTCAAGATTGCATTTAAAATAATTATCTGAGAGTGATAAAATTTATACTACGAGAAAGATCATAAAAAGTCATTTAAAATGAAATCTTTTTCGAATCTTTAATTCTTTTCTGATTTTTGGTGAATTTTTAAAGATTCATTTTTAGAATTTAATTTACTAAATGCTGATCATGTGATTTATTTTCCTGGTACTTTAAAATAATTTATCGTCACATGCATAACAACTAAATAGACAAAAAATATTTTTTCTTCTTGCTAATACGGCAGACGATTGGACATTATAAAAAAAATATTAAAATGCAATAAAGGATTTCATGTTCCTCACACTGTACTATATTATCTGTACTATATTCTTTCGCATGTCCCATTACATTTAATTTAAATATTTTCTTCTACATTATTTTGTCTATAAAAATATTCCTTATGATTTTTTTATAAGTATATATATATATATATTTTTTACATCAATTGTATACATTGATCGATACATTTATTATAAATACATATAAATATATATATTTATATTTTTAGCATTAATTGCATACATTGACCCTTGTATTTAAATTGAATGTACTCCGTAGCGAAGTGCGCGTTTTCAGCTAGTACATATACATATATATATATATATATATATATATATATATATTTATTTATTTATTTGTATAAATATACACTCAAGAGCCAAAACATTATGACCACCTCTCAATAACGAGTTGGCCCACCTTTGGTGCACAACACAGCTTCAACCCGCCTTGGCATGGATGCCACAAGTCCTTGGTAGATGACCGGAGACAAATTGTACTAGATGTTTAAGCAACGGTCACACAAATCCGAGATATTGCGAATTGGTGGTCTTTGAACTCTGAGCTGCCGTCCCATGACATCCCAAATGTGTTCTATCGGATTGAGATCTGGTGAGTTAGGCGGTCAGGACATTAACTGGAATTCAGCATCATGTTCCTGGAACCACTCCAACACAATTTTAGCCTTGTGACACGGGGCGTTGTCCTGTTGGAACATTCCATTTCCAGCTGGAAAAACAGAGGCCATGTAAGGGTGCAACTGGTCCGCAATGATGTTCAGATACCCTGTAGCATTCATGGTCTGCTCTACCACAACCACGGGTCCCAGAGACGCCCAAGAGAACGTCCCCCAAAGCATAATACCGCCACCACCGGCCTGTGTACCTACTGTACATTGAGGGACCAACAGTTCGCCTGGAAGACGGCGTATCCTGACACGGCCATCGGCGTGATGAATGATAAACCGTGATTCATCTGACCAGGCAACTCTCTCCCACTGATCCATGGACCAGTCGCGATGTTCCCGGGCCCAGCGCAGGCGCGGTTGGCGATGACGCTTGGTCAGCAAAGGCACACGAGTGGGACGTTTGCTGTGTAACCCCATATCTAACAGTGTCCGCTGAACAGTGTGCTGCGATACTATTCTACTTGGCCCTGCATTGTATTGGGCTGTCAGCTGAGCCACTGTCTGGCTCCGGTTTTGCTTCACCATGCGAGACAATCTCCGACGACCTTTTTCTTTGATAGCGTGTGGACGTCCAACACCATGTCGTCTACTGCTGGTTTCACCGCCATTCATCCACTTTGCATAAGTACTAACAACTGTAGGTCGCGAACAACCCACGAGTCGTGCAGTTTCGGAAATACTTGTTCCGAGCAATCGAGCCATTACAATTTGCCCTCTATCAAAGTCGCTTAGATCCGCAGCCTTTCCCATCACACACAGAAGTAAGTGAAAGAATGATTCTTCAGACTCTCCAGCAGCAGTTAAATACCACTTCCACCTGATCACGTGCCTTCCACGTCATTCAGGCGAATTCATTTCAAAATGTAGGGATGGTCATAATGTTTTGGCTCTTGAGTGTATATATATATATATATATAAGTTTTAAAAGTTTAAGAAAAAATCACAAAAAGAGGGATAACACGTTCAGAACTAGGCCAATCTGTTTAAAATTTGAATATGTTGTTAATTAAAAGGTGATGAAAAATACTACGTTATGAAAAATAGTGGCGCTGCATTCTGAATTGTCATTTGCTAGCAGCATACAAGTATATATTTCAGAGCAAGGCGGCAATTGTCCCAGCGAGACTGAGATTAGACATCTGCCATAGCCAAATTGTAACAATGACCTGCAGGCATCATTTGACCGAAGAACTACGTTAGCGAGATACTGGGAGACTAGAAGCAGGACAAAATCAGACAGAAGTGGCCAGATGACTAAATGTCCGTCTGTGGTTCCTAGACTTTGGCAACAATTTCTAACCACGGATTCGGCATGCAGGAGAGTCAGCCAAGGAAGTCCAAACGCTTCGACAAGTGCCGATGACCGATATTTGTAATTATGCGCACGAAGGAATAGAACCGCCCCTCCGTCTGATATCAGACAGAGTTAACCCCCACTTGCCACAAACTCCGGAAAGTTGGTATCAACCGCAACCTTGCGTAGAAGGCTTAACGAAGGTGGTCTTTTTGCGAGGTGACCAGCCATTTGCGTTCCTCACATCACGCCATAGGCCTCACATCACGCCATAGGCGGGAATGTTTGCTTTGGGCACGTCAACATATCCACTGGACGCGTGACCAATGGAGGGCTGTTCTCTTTACGGATGAGTCGAGGTTTAGCCTCCAAAGCGATAGTAGGCGTATTTTGATTTGGAATACCTGGAACTCGTTTCCATCCATCACACATCCTTGAAAGAGATGCATACGGATCAGGCAGTGTCTGTGTTTGAGGTGGTATCTCTTTGGTGGACGAACAGACGTCCATGTCTTTCCCCGTGGAAATGTGCATGCTCACACCTATAGAGATGGCATCCTTGACGCTTATGTGCGCCCTTATATCGGGGCAATAGGGGATCTTTTCGTGCTACAGGACGATAACGGAAGTCCGCACAGGGCTCGCATCGTGGATGATTATCTTGAGCAGGAAAAAATTCAGCGCAAGGAATGGCCAGCTCGATAACCGGACCTGAAACCTATCGAGCATGTTTGGGACGCTTTTGGACAACGTATAGCTGCTCTCAATCCTCCTCCTATACCTTATCCACGCTTTCAACTGCTTTACAAGAGCATTGGCTCTCACTTCTCTACCGAAATCATAGATCGCATAATTGACAGCATCACACATCGCTGTATGTGCTGTATTGCTTCTCGGGGGGATCATACGCCATTTTAAATGTACTTTTCCTATACCAAACAAACACATCCGATTTGTTCATTGTATACATATGCTAGTTTCTATAACGCCATAATTGTCTGCCGATTTCTTTTTATGCTATTTTTTACCTACCTATGTATTGTATAATGTGTATAAGTTTCATTGTATCCTACGCACGAACTTTTTGAGTAACCGCTCTTTTTGTGACTTTTCCTTAATTTTTGATATCCAGTGTATATATATATATTTATACAGGGGACGCTCGTTAATTCGAGCTCGGTTAAATCCAACTTTCGGTTAATTCGAACTAATCCAAATGCCCCCAAAAAGTTCTATTGGAATTAATGTTAAAAATATCTCATTAATTCGAACTAAATTTTTATCACTTCGGTAAATTCGAGCTAAAAATATGACAAAAAAAATTTCTTTTTCCTCGTTTAATGGAGAAAATACACACTGTATTTATTATTTTGTGTGTCAAAATCGTCTGTATTTCTTTTCTTTGTAAAGTGGCACATGCCTACATTCCTAGATTATTGCATGTCCGCAAAACGTTAGTAGCTATTGTCCTTCTTATTAGTGCTAAACGGAAAAAGCAATTTTCCTTTATTTGTATAGATTTTCTTAGAATTTCAGAAAAACCAGTCTTTATTATAGATTCTAGGTAGCTGCGTTAGTTATACCTGCAGTGCAGACAAGTTAATGTGGTCTAGTTTTTCTTCCTCATTGTGTGGCGTGAACGTGTAAAAATTCTGGACGTCTACACGTGGAAAGTACAAAACCCTATCTTTGGAAACAAAGGTAGAAATTTTGAAGAAGTAGAGAATGGCTAATGTAAAAGAAAGATTCATGGAAAAAATCAAAATTTGCTAGAGGTAGGTAACGCATGAGAAATTCGTCCCAAGAAGATATAGAAAAAGTTCTACTGCTATGGTTCCCGGATGTTTGATCTCGAAATTTTCCGATAAATGGACCCCTATTGCTGACGAAGGCTGATGAATTGGCAAGTCGAATGGGTATTGAAGATTTTAAATGCAGTGATGAATGGTTTTCTCGATTTAAGTCAAGGCAAAATATTTCTTATCAAACTGTATGTGGCCAAAGCTCTGATGTAAACGAAGATGTATGCACTAATTTCGGTAGGAAACTGCCAGGGCTTTTCTCTACTTACTTGCCGAAAGATATTTTTAATGCAGCCATAATGGACAAAGCCATAATGGACTCTATTAAAACTCTGAAAGTATTTATTCAGATGGAACCTTCCTCCGAAAATGAACTCAAATGTTTACTTCAAATCGAGAAGCTGGCTGAAGAATGTAGGCATCATAAACAGAACCAAACATACATTTTTCAGTTTTTTCCCAAAGGGAAATTCATATTTTTAATTAAAGTTTACTTTCTACTGCATATCTTTTGCTTCATTTTAAGATTAAGTTAAGTCTGTATTGCTTTTTAATATGTTTAATTTTAGATAACATAGTATAATATATTTTCTGCGGTTATACATACTCGGAGATTTTTCTTCTTCAGTGATACACATTTAAAGTTATATAATTTCTCTTAACATCGGATAATTCGAACTTTTTTCTGAGAACCTTTGAGTTCGAATTATCGACCGTCCACTGTATATATATATACAGCCAAACCCTTTCTAACAAACTTCAAGGGGCAAAATGTTTTGTTTGCTATACTCACAGTTTCGCCATATCCGAACCATTAAGAAAAATGCTACAGTTCACATAATGTATAACTTATTATTTGCAATGTGTATTAAATAATGATGTATGAAAAAAAATGATAAAATCTATCAAAATTTATCATTAATGTATTAAATTAACTAAAATCGATTACATTAAACTGACAAAATACTAATTAAATTAACTAAAAATGAAGACAAATGGAAATAAATTTATTTTACCTTCAATTGTTGCTCACTGCTTTGATGTAGAAATAATCGGTAATTCTCTGCTGACGTGATGCCGATTTGAAGAAAAAATTTATGATTTTCTTTGTCCAATACATCAGATGACACCAACACTCATTCTTCCACTCTTTGTGTAGACAAAAACTTATTAATTACAAGCATCGCTGCTGTAGCATCTGAGATGATGGGGATTTCCGTCATTTATGTGCTCTCTTCATCAGCATCAGAAGCATAATCTTATATTTCAGATTGATTCATTTTAATTACTTCCACAATATTTTCATCAGTCGGATTTTCCCATGTAATGACTTCATCACATGTTTCGAACAATTGCATGTCACAATCTGAGAATGATGAAATTTTGTGCTTTTCTATCCACATCGCGATAGGTAAATCTTCATCAACTTCTTCAACATTCTTTACTTCTTCAACGATCGTTGTATCGTTAACACTCTTAAAATGTTTAAAAAAAAGATAAATGCTGTAGTCAACCGAGAAAAATGTTCGATATATCCGATTCTTAAGATTTCGGAGGTTCGCTATAAAAGGATAAATTAGCATTTAATACAATATGCAGGACTAAAATTTTCGTTCCTTATGTCCGTGAGTTCGTTATATACAGGGTTTACTATAAACGTTTTCTTTCATCGGATGACCTCGATACACTTTTGTTGGGGTTTAAATTCTCATACTATTTCCGCATAATTAATATAGATGACACAGACTTTTTAACGAAGATATAAAGTAACTGTTTCTTCTTCTTCGCAAGCACAACAGCCGCCTACAGGCCCTGGCTGAGTCAAGAAATCGCTCCCTCCAGCGTCTTCTATCTGCGACGAGACCTTTCCAAATTTTAACTTTCACAGTCTTTTTCAACGTCATTTAACCGTCTAGTCGGTGGTCTACCTCTATCTCGGGATCCCTCGGGTTTTTTAAATGTCAAGATCTTAGTGGGATTATCTTCCGAACTTTTCCAAACATGGCCAAGCCATCTCAATCTATTACTACGGATGACTTGTGTTATATGTGATTGCGCATAAAGCCTATACAGTTAAAAAATATATATGGTTCTCCAACATCCCTCCTCCTGTACTGGGCCAAAGATAGCCCTGAGGATTCTTCTCTAAAACACGTCCAGTGAGCGCTGCGTGTCTATGCTCAATGTCCATTTTTCGCTTGCGTAAAGTAAGACAGGAAGTATTAGTGTCTTAAAAATTCTTAATTTAGTTTTGCACCTGATAAGATTCGATCTCAGTTGTCTTCCCAGAAATTAACTGTTTAGACGACATATTTAAGTTAAAATATTGATGCATATGATCCATCCATTAATAGCTCTAGTGAAAGAAAATGCTGTCCATTGATGCGGAGGTAATTTTTTCTTGCGAATGCAGTAAAGCATGGCAAACCGAAATCGAAGAGAGAAGTGTCCTGTAAAATAGAAAAGGAAATAAATAAGAAGTGGTTATCAAAATAATGGAAACACTAAGAAACATCATGAAAACCTTTATTAATACGGCGCAGGGTCACCTTTTTATATAATACCGCCTGATTCACCTTGGAATTGGATGATACAAGTCATGAATAGTGGTTAATAGTATATTATACCATTCTTGAGGGAAAAATAATGAAAGTTCCTGTTGAGATGCTGTGGTGGCTATCGGTACCTGGCTCTATCCGCTTATACAGGTCACAGTGTTTGGATGATATAAAGTCGGGGGGATTGTACAGGGCAAGATAAGGTATTTGATTTCTTTTTCATGCTTTGGAATCGAATACTTTTTAGAATTAGCTGTATGTATATGGGGATTATCATACCGCAGAATGCCATTTCCTGCAAGAAAAAATGTTAGCACCATAGGATGGACTAGTGAGCTAAAATTTCGAGATAGTCCTCCCCATTCAATCTCCCTTTTAGTGTTTTAATAGGACCTGAAGAAATCTATGAAATTCCATCCAAAATCCTTATAGATCTACCTCCATGATTGTCACTTGAGATGAGACAGACAGAATCTTACGCTTTTGTAGGTGTTCTTCAGACATACCCACGACCTGTTGCGAGAAACAAATGTGAACAATGATTCTTCGGACGAATGCCGTGTTTCGACATATTACTCGACCAGTATTTGTGCTCGTGGAACCATTGTGGACGATATTTTTTTGGCATCTATTACAAGTGACTTGGGAATAGCTACTCTTCCGTTAATGCTTTGTTTATGAAGTTCCCTTCTACCTATAATTTTTGATACGGAAACATGCAGATGCAGATTGAGCTCTTCGGTCATTTTGGTTGCAATTCTTTTCTTTCTTCATGTCGCAATCCGCTTCAAAACCACGGCCGACTCTTTCCCTCAGCTCTCCCTTTCGTCCACTGTTCAGTTTGGCAAAGGATGTTTTTCCGTACACTCTGTATGCTATCATGTCTTTCGATACTATAGCTCGAAAAACGCCCATTAGCCTGGGTGTTGCAGTAGGAGATACTCCAATTTAAACGCGCTCCAACAATTTGCCCTTTTCTCCACGTCTGCAAGATTTGACATTTTACGCTGTTCCCACAAAAAACACGATACCCTTAGCTCCATTGCTGCTACCTGATAGTAGAATAATACATCCACTATATTATATAAAAAATTCCGGTGGCCAGACTAGTTTTTTAAGGAATACGAAGCACATTCATAAACACTACTAATATTTATAGGTGTTTCCATTATTTTTATAACCACCTGTACATATACACACGCGCACACACACACGCGCACACACACACACACGCACACACACACACACACACAACACACACACACACACACATATATATATATATATATATATATATATATATATTGAAAACCCGCACTTCGCTACGGAGTACATTCAAAGTAAATACAACGGTCAATGTATGCAATTAATGTCAAAAATAAATATATATATATAAATATATATATATATATATATATATATATATATATATATATATAATAAATACGACGATCATTGTATACAATTGATGAATAACATATATATATATATATATTTATAAAAAATCGTAAGGGATATTTTTATAGACAAAATAATGTAGAAGAAAATATTGAAATTAAATCTAATATAAAGAATACTAAAGAATATAGTACAGTTAATATAGTACAGTTTGTAGAACGTTTCTTTTACTGTATTTTAATATTTTTTGGATAATGTCCAATCGTCTGCAGCAAGAAAAAAACGTATTTTTTTGTCTATTTAGTTGTTATGCACGTGACGATAAATTTATTTAAAGTGAAATAAAAAGAAATCACGTGATCGGCAAACACACAGTCACACACACACACACACACACACACATATATATATATATATATATATATATATATATATATATATATAATTCTACCTGGCATTTGATTATAATGCAAAAAATATAGTCTTCGTGTATCAATACATTCTTCTACATTTCCTTCATTTTCAAGGAGAAAATTAGTCAGTTACAGGAGTGTTAGTTCAGTTATTCGTTGGTTTGTTACTAATTTATCGCTAATATTTAACAATTTCACCTTTTTGGAGATAAATTAGGATTACTCTTAGTTTTTCTATTAACCTTAGCATAACTTTGCTAATGAAAACACGTAACTAGAGAGTTTTTTCGCTTTGTAACTTAACCGTACTTTATGCGATAAAGGAAAATAACCAAATCGAGTTTATATGTATGTCTTGTAGCACTACGAGACGAGAAAGAGAAACTCAGGTTGTCTGTATATATATATATATATATATATATATATATATATATATATATATATATGTATGTATGTATAGTGGAATCTCGATCGATCGTTTTCGGATCCATCGTTTTTCCGTATTAATCTTTCACTTTATACAGTCCCAATGATTATATTTCTTTGTTATGTTTCCGCATCTATCGTTTTCCCGCATTTATCGTACATTTCAATCGGTCACTTGAAAAAAGGTAGATCGAGATTCCACTGTATATATATATATATATATATATATATATATATATATATATATATATATATATATATATATATACAGACAACGTAAGAGACATTATGTATCACGTGCAATGATTCAATTTGTAATCAGCAGAAAAGCCGATTCACCAGATTTCTTAAAGAGTGATCTAAATAAATTATCGGCTGCAATTATTTATATCTTAAGGCATTTATTCAGTTCTCTCCATTAAAACTTATTTAATTTAAATATCTGAAGCCTATTACATTGAATCTGAAGCCTATTACATTGAAATAGATTTCAAGTACGTTCGCTATTTAAGGATGCTAATTCTTAATAGCAGCAGCATCTGTAAGACTTTTGATTGACAACGCGTCATAATTTCACCAATGGATAAAGACCAAAAATTTCATCACAACGCCCCGCAACGAGTTAAGTGTGAATCACAACAGCTGAAGGAAAGCCATTGGTAAGTAAGACTACTGACAGCTGTTTGTGTGTGAGCAAGTCTGTAAGCTTTTTAAAGTGGAATTTGGATCCAACAGAAATCGCCGAATTTGTTTCAAAGACTTACTGTGGGGTTCCACCATTCCTCCGAAAGTATGTAAAAAACGTAATCACTGGTAATAACACCGCATAGCAACAGCACTTTAAGAGGGTCAGTATTGGAATGAAGATGGCGCCGATAAATATTTCCGAAGTATTGTTTCACAACAATGATGCATTAAGAAAGCGGATCTACATTGTCATCTAAATGGTTAATTTCGCGTGCTTTAACAATGGGAAGTGTGCAAAAAGTGTTCTTTTCCAACAATCTTAGTTATCTGAGACGAGAGTATCTTAATCGTTTGTTACACACGTTGTTAAACTTTATAGTTTGAGGGCCAGAGGTTGCCTAGGTGGTAACGCGTAGGGCCTTCAACTGTGGGTTCTCCCTTCAAACCCGATGAACGCGTCTAGACCACGTATGGGCACGTTAAATCTGTAGACCGGAAAGTCAATATATGATCTCATAGAGGATAGGAGAAGGTACTTGCCCCCCGGGATTCCACGGACAAAATTGAGGGGGCACCAGAGGGTGGTGTTCGTTCACTTATACGTGCCCCCATTGAAGAAAGCAAAGTATTATCGTTTATTAAGTGCGAATGTCTTCATCGATTACTGCCCCGCGTTAGCAAAAACAACAACACTTTTCGTGAGCACGGTGGCCCAGTTGGCAAGAGCAGCGGGCCAGTGATCTGAACGTCCCTGGTTCGATGGTCGTCGCAACAAATCCACCGTCGTCTTCACTAATGGTGGTCGGGTCACGTGAAATTGGTCGTGGCTGCAATGTCCTCCAAGTTCTCAAATTTACCTGTGGATTTGCGTGGTCAAGTGTTCCGGTCTCGTCACTTCTCTCGGTTCAAAATGACCGGTCATTTAGCCAAGTCGTTTAAAAATAAGCTTAAAAAGAGTTCATCTCACCAATATGGCATTAACTACATCTGATAAATTCTATCGCCCAGTTTAGTCACTTTTGAAGCAGTTTTTTTTTTTTTTTTCAAAAAATACTTTTAATATGAATTTTTGTAAAAAATCTTTGATGATATGAGATAAATTGTATTAACATAACATGACGAAATCATTTGTGTTATAGCTGAAAGTACAGAAGACTCTAAAGGGACTTTGAAGGACAGAAAAAACACAGCAAGGTTTCTAAAAATGTGCCTAACCAGAGTGTAGCTCAACCTTATATATCAATAACTACATTTTATTAATTCAGTTTTCTAGTTGAGTCCCTTTTCGAACTGTTTTTTTTCAATAAAAAATATTTGTTATAAAAAAACTCAAATTACTCTCTCTAAACGAGAGAAAACACTGTACACTGTTGGCTAAATGTAAACAGTACTTTTATAAAAGTAAACAAGTATTTTTTTCTCCAATGCGGCAGTCACTTTAGTTTACCGACATCCGCCCGTTGTGCAACGCGCAGTTGTTGGTTGCTTTTAATGTGAACACTATATTGCTGAACCAACATCAACCCTTGGTGCCACCTTAGACAGAGGAATTTAGACCGAGTCCACAATCGCCAAATGAGACGTATAATCAAGTATTTACAGCATGTATTTAAACTCAGTACTAATTTAACTACAAAACCTTAATTTTGGACAAGTTTTACTTGCTGTGTTATCCACATATAACAAGAAATAAATATCCCAAAATTATTTTTCAACCGGCAAAAATTTAAAAATTGATTCTGAAAGTTTCTATAAGTACGCTTGTTGATCGATGTTTGTGTCTCGGGTACAGTTTCATAAATGAAATGTTTTGCAACAGGAATATGTGCAAAGTGGGGCAAGAGATTTTCTCCTGTCGAGACAGGCGTTTGGAGAACAAAACTTGAAAAATGATCATGTTCAAAATGCAGTTAAGTTTCGGTTACCTTCATGGAATTATTCATAAACGGAATTTTCCTTCCTCGCACATGTTTAAGGAACATATTGTTGCGTTTCGTCCTGTGACATTTGCAAATGGCGACTCCAGATGACAGACACATGAGTTTGTTTGTTTTTAGTTCTAAACAGATCTCAAATATAACAAACAATCCCTTAAGACTACAGCGATTGATTTATGGTACAGGGAAAGGCTTCATTTTAACGGGAAACCGTAAAGACTGGAGTCCGACATAACCTCTGGATGTGTCACCTGTCAGCATTTAGTTGGGGAAAATTCGCTGGCCCTCACGCTTTGAAGGCCCTACCAGGAGAAAACAAACTCCCTACGTACTTCACCCAGTGTCAAACCTCGCCACTTTGAGGCAACTTTCCATTTCTAGATGGTTGGTTGGTTGAGTGATGTTTTTCAGCGCAAGGCCCTAAAAGGTCAAGCTACGCCAGACACAAGACAATAGCAAAACCAATACACACACATAAAATTAGACATAACGAGTAACAATGGTATGGAACATTACACACAATCTTCTAATATATAAAAATGAATGTTTGTCTGTTTGTCTGTCTGTAATTGTATAGAAATTCAGAGTTTAGGAACGACGATCGGGAAATTTTACATACAGACGTCGTTAAAAACAGCCGAAGGTTTTAAGAATTTCCGGAATCGGAAATAAATACAGTTAATTTTTTATTAATAAAATACCAACAATTTTTGAAGGGTGAAACCTGAAATGGAAGAGCTTCATAGCCGGCTATCAAGGGTGAATCCAGAAATGTAAGAGCCTCACAATTTTAAAGGCCCGCATGTTAGGTTTACGGAACAGCGAGAAGCAAAAACGATAGAAAAATAAATACAATCAAAAAGCTTCAAGTCATATATTAAACCCGAATAATAATTGAAAATATAAATCTTTCAAGTCAGAATTTATACTCTAAAATGTATGTTTTAAGACATTTCGAATAGCGATCGTCGTTTTTATCGTTGCGATATTTTGTAAACAAACGTTCTCTATTACCATTTTCATTTCAGAAGTTTCTTATTGAAAGGATTTAATGTATAGTAAATGCGTTAAATATTTCCTTACTGGAAATATAGACAAATTAAAGAATTTAAAAAGAAATTTTTGTTTAATTTATGCATTTGTGTGTGTTTAATTATTCCAAGTGACCCTTTAAAATGGGCTTGGCATTTTTCCACTTGCCTGAAAAGTCAAATTATTATTGAATTATTGAATTTTTTTTTTTTTTTGCTCATCGTTAACCGTAACTGATACGATTGTTTACATGTGAGCGTATTTAAAACGGACAAATATTGGTACAAAAGTAAAAATCATGAAGCGATTTGGCAATGGCATTTGTCAAATGTACAGAAGTTGAAAGAAAATAGCATGGTCGTAAGTGAGACATATACTTCCAAAAGATTGATTCTAAGTAATGGCACCTATTTCAAGGAAGAATCTGAATTTTGCAACTTACCCCAGAAAATAGAAGATGTTGTTGAAAACCCAAATTATGTCATTATAGATGTGAATATGTTATCCACTTTGTTTACAAATCTGATGTGCAGCAAGTGGAAAACAAATTCATTAGGTGTTGTTTTAGAGGAGAGTTGTGGATTTTCACAAAAAATTTAAGTTGTTCCATTGGCTGTACAGAAGTTGAAAGTGAGAAGATTGATTCAGAAAAAGACTGATTCAGAGTGATGGCACCTTACAGCAATCATTTGATACTAGTATGCGAATAGTTCAAGCTCTATTGAGTCTTGTGAAACAGCTTTGTCAGACGCACCTCCGTTGGCGAAAAGTTATATGCAAATGCATAATGTTTATATGCAAACATGAAAATAAATATGCAAAATAAATATTCAATTTGCATTTAATAGGCAAATTGCGCATGCATTTTACATGCAATCAAGAAAATAATATTCTAAACTCTGCGCTAATGTTAAAAAATTAAGAAAACAATCAAAATTATAAATCTCATTATTTATTATTAAATTTAAACTCTCAATCTAATACTGCCACAACCGCACATGACTAAATCCGCAAACAAACAAAAAAAAAAAAAAATCTCGCCATGCACACTATGCCATACACAAAATCACCAAACTTGGCAGGGAGTTGCGTCTAACAAAGCTGTACAATACGTTGAGCTGTACAAATAAGTTGAAACCATGAATTCTTTATACATGGTTTTACAATTCGGCAAGCTTTCTAATCGTTTTTCTGTACTTAGGAAACGCTTAATAGCCATATCCTTTGAATATCCCAAAGATTTTGTACACTCTTTGAAAGGTAATTTTACACAAAATCTACCCGATACTCTAGTATAATGTTTTACAAAATGATCTTCACATTGAATTTCTTCCGCTGTTAAAGAACTAACTGAATTCACTTCTTCCAGTTCCCAAAATTTTTTAAAGTTTTCTTCAATATATTCTGAAGGTTTCAATAATCCGCAGAATTGCGTGTTTACAGAACTAACTACTGTTCCACTAGCTACATAACCGAATACAGTTTCTTGCAATAAAATACCATGCGAAGGTAAACGAAATTGTCCTGACCTTAAAGTTTCAAAAAAATACTCTGCTCTGATAAGCAAGTCAATTTTGGCTGGATTTGTGAATCCTTCATGTGCCAGTTCAATATGCGACGGTAAATTCAAGTCATTTATGTTTATTGGGATATTCGTAGTAATGTCTGTAATATTAGGTACAGTTAAACATTCCATACTGGCAGAAAAATTCCTGTTCTTATTTGCAACTTCTATAACTACACTTTTATTTACAGTGACCGATGTATTATTTAATGTTGATACGGGAGCATATATTCTTTCAGCTCTTAAACCCAATTTTTGCAAAAATCTATATGATAAAAATTGAGCACTTGATCCATTATCCAAAAGGCAAATGGCAGGAATAAATTCCCCTAACATATGTTTCACATAAACCGTGCTGTTTGAAGAAGAATATTTTTCCTTTGAGAGATTAAACAGCTTGAAACTGCTTTAGCTTCGACTGCTAAATTATGTTGTGGTTTCTCATTTTCGTTTGGGATAAATAAATTTGATGACACAATTGGCGTGTCAATTGGCGCCGCCGACAGGGTGTCTACTCTTTCTCTATGAAGTAGTGTGTTGTGCTTAGCTTTGCATACATTGCACACGTACTTCGAATTGCAATTTACAACTTTATGTTGCGCACTGAAGCAATTAATACACAAATTATATTTTTTTTACAAAGTCAAATATTTGCAAAGAATTTAGTTTTAAAAATGCAGAACACTTAAATATGTAATGATTAAGAGACTTACAGCAAGCACATACTTTACTGTATGATTTCACCATAAGTGATTTCGGTTTTTGGTATTTATCAAAAACTTTCAATTTTGAAGAGACACTACGTGATAAATTATCCAACATTTGGCATCTTTTTTCCAAAAATGCAATTAAATCATCCAACTTCGGAACTTCCGTGGAAGTTATATTTAGCTCGTATTGCTTTCTTGATTCTTTATCGAGTTTAGCCAAAATTATATTTAGTAACACAACATCAGATAATTTATTTCTTTCAAGATCCATTGTATTTAGTGCTCTTAAATTTTTGTTAACTATATCTATCAAACTTCGCAGTTCCTTAGACGATTCATAAGTTATTTTATCAAATTCTAGTATTTGCTTAACATATATATCAACTAACACTCGTTCGTTCGAATTTCTTTCATCTAAAGCTGCGAAAAGCGTTTTAAATGTATCATTAACAGTTTGTAAATTCTTGGCTTCGCCGACTAAAGCCGAATGTAAATACTGCAATTTTTGAGTTTCATCTAAATGGGAATTATTGGTAATAATATTATCAAATTGCAGCTTAAAGCAACTATATTCTTCTATTTTTCCCGAAAATTTAGGAATTACAATTTCGGGATGTCGAATATTAACGCTATTAATTACATCTTTATTACCATTTGAAATAAATGAACTATTTTGACAGGTAATCAAACTATTAATTTTTACTTGTAATGCTTCGATGCGAAATTCCATATCCAAAAATTCTTCTTCAATATCCGATATATCTTCTTCGGGATCAACTTTCTCGAAAAACTGTATTCGAATGTAATCCAAACTTGATTGATACTTCAATAAATTTTCTAATTTTATTTGTAACTCAGCAGCTAAAATATCCGATGGGGCTTCTACCTGCTTTTCTTTTAAGTTTGTCTCTATTTTAGTAATCTGAGCCTTCAATGTCGATTTTTGTCGATTTAGCATAATGAGTGCCATTTTTTCTCCGGCTACGTGGACCAACTGTATGAGCCAAATGTCATACGTTGCACTGGTCCCAAATTCGTTGTATTCGAATGGACAGTAGACTAATAAATTATATCAAAACCATTGTCGACCATACGACACACGAATTAATAACAATTTTATTTACTTAAACGAATTATCTATAATACTAATGTATGAACAAAATCAATACATGAAACATCGACTATACCATGTGCGAGCGTAACAAACTTTTTTTTGCAACAAGTGATTTCAAACAAATTCTAATATCTTTTAGTTTACGATGCCAACATAAGAAATAAAAACTATGATACCTATATTTGTATTCTTTCAAGAGCGCGTTTGGCGATTGCCAACATAGCCATTGGCGTCAACATATATTATAAAGAAAGTAATTGAAAATCGGACGAGAATGAAAAGGGTGTTTTGCTCGAGTCGACATCCGTGATCACAGATTGCGCACTAAACTCTCACTGGTTAATTTTTCATCTCTTGATAGCCATCTCCGATGGCATTCTACAGGCATGCTTGTCGATAAAAAATATTGAATACAGATATGATAGCGGGAAATGTGTGATACATAGTTACTTGAACATGATTGCAATGACTTGCAGATCTAAAATAACAATGTTGTCTTCATTCGATATTTTAAGGCCGCTATGAACTAACCCCATTGGATTCGCTCACCTCAATGAGAAAGTTTAACCTATGGAGAAAGTTTCTAACAGATTGCCGACTTGGATTCAAAGATTTTTTTTAAAAAATTGTACTCCGTCATAGAGAAATAAATTTTACATTTGTGTACATTTTTCGTTTTAAAAAAATGCAATTAATATTTTTAAATTTAAATTTTTGGGTTTAAAAATCTGGTATAGTGTGTTTTAAACGTTCATAAATTCCTTCGGTGGACGAAATTTATAAAATGAATCCCGCAGCGCTTTGCAGAAAAGTTCAGGCTATCTGACAATTCCAATTTTATTCGATTATCAGCATTTATGTACCTGTAAATAGTTGACAAAAATATATTTTAAATAAAAACTTTGGGCTCAGCGCTTAACCCCCTATAGAGAGAGAGAGCCATTACAATCCCTCAAAACTTCAATCCTAAGGGGGGTGGCAATCTAGAACTGTCAACTGGACTCCTCCCACCACAAGAGTCAACAAAAAGATGAAAAGGGAAATACGGTTTTTTTTCTTAGTACATAGCAGCTTTAAGTTCTTAAAAAATTAATCAAGAGCATTGAATACTGTTATAAATATATTTTATGGTGAAAATAGCTGAGATATACTTACAACAAAATCATTTGTTTCCTTGTCCTCAATATCAACATCATCAGCAGTGATCTCTGCGGTGGAACTCGAGGACACCTGTAAACAGCACTGCATATCAGTACAAATGTACTTACTGCAATTAGAATTTTTACGCAATATTGAGCGTGACAAAAATTGCTTTATAACGTTCATAACTTTAAAAAGCATAACGTATAGAACATATACATATAACGTATATAACATATATAACGTATAGAAATAAATCTTTTTCAGAAGTTATACTACTATTTTGCTTTCTTAGAAATATGAGATTAGCTTTGATTAGCATTTAATACAATGATGATATCCGTGAATTCTATATTAAGCCTTTTCTAGTTTTCGCATGGAAAGAATAGTGATAACAAACTACTAGTTTAGCTTGAAGTATTAACTGCAATTTTGATCTCCTCACATTGCACAAATGTAATGAATTCAAAGAACCAAAAAGTTTGTTTAAGAATATTGAATATTGTAATTTTTGAAGACAAGTATTTTAATATTAAAGAAATAGAGAAACATCAATTGATAATACATGAATAATGCATGAACTGTTAGGTCTATACTGCATAAGTAATATATCTCATATGCATTTGCCACTTTTGTATTCTATGAATGTGATTAAAATTTTGATACATATGATTGCCATTTTCATACACTATTAGTTCTATAAACACTCGATAAAAGACCTGTAGCTAGAACTGCACTAATTGGTAATCAGTTATGACTGTTTTCGACACCTTTCGTAAGCAGAATGAGTAAAACATTAGTAGTGGTTTATTTTAATTACAAATACCAGCCAAATTTGACCAAACGTGAAAATCCACTTACTCCGTGGTTCCACCATTCCTTTCCGAATTTGTAAAGAACATAGCCGCTGGCAATACAACCGCCAAAAACAAAAAAACGATCAAAGCTCTGCATAGCGACATCACTTTGAGAGAGTCAATTTTAGACTAAAGATGGCGCCGAAAAAGTTTATGCACGTACTGTTTCACAACAATAGAAAGGGAAAATACAAATCAACAATGCCTCATAGTGTTAATTTCCTTCTTTTCCAACAACATGTAGCGCGCAAAATCAATAGTCAACAATGACTAAAAAACACAAAGACTGTCCGAAATTTTCCTTTATTGCAGAGTTAACCACTTTTACACGTATTCATACCATAGGAATATATACACTCTGTTAGACAAAAAGAGCAAAAAAAACGACGCACCAAGAAGGGGTAACGCAAATTAGACACAAAATTGATATGCATAGAGGTTTCGACGGAAAATGTAAAATCTTAAAGTTTGACGACCAAGGAATGAACATGTGACGCTGCAGCGCATCTTAACTGCGCAACTGGCAGGATATTAAAATGGAGAAATTTCGATTTCAGGTCATAAATTGTTCGCGAATTTCATTCTGTGTACTCGGGTAGACAGTAACTATGCCTCGCGTACAGGTGAGCGAACAATATGTCAGCATTGGAGAGAGGACGTGTAGTTGGGCTCAAAGAAGCCGGTTGGTCTAATCGGCCAATCGCTCGACATTTGGATAGGAGCGATGCCACTATTACACGATGTTGGCAGGAATGAGTGAACCACGGCCGAACACAGCGTCAAGAAGGAAGCGGTCGGCCTAGAGAAACGACAGAACGTGAGGACCGAGCAATCGTCACAGCAGCACTCACAGTCCCAGATTCCTCATTATCATCTACTTCTCGTACGTGCATCTCGTACGCATCATCTACACATCTACGATAGTACGTGGAACTGGGGCTTCAGTGGCCGCAAGGATCATTCATAGACGTCTCAGAGAAAGGGGGGCTGTGCTTACGGCGCCCCTTGCACCGACTACCATTGACCTCTGTACACCGACTAGCTCGTTTGGAGTGGTGTCCGGCATATTCGACCTGGAATGTCACTGACTGGTGAAGAATTGTCTTCAGTGATGCGTCCCGCTTCGAATTCAGTCCCGATGACCAGCGAATACGTGTCTGGAGATGCCCCGGACAGCTGTGGGATACTAACATGACTAACTTCGGCCATATGGGCCGACAAGCAGGAGTGATGGTCTCAGGTGCCATTTAATATCATAGCAGGACCCCTTTGGTTGTCATACGCGGCACCCTTACAGCACAGCGGTACGTCGACGACATTCCACGCCCCGTTTTGTTGCCCTCCATATCACGCCATCCTGGGCTTACACTTCAGCAAGATAATGCCCGTCCGCACACGGCGAGAGTTTCTACTGCTTGTCTTAGTGCTTGCCCAACGCTACCATGGCCAGCGAGGTCGCCGGATCTCTCCCCCATTGAGCATGTTTTGAGCCTTATTGGCAGGGCCCTCCAACGAGCTCGGGAATTTGACGATCTAATGCTCCAATTGTACAGAATTTGGCACGATATCCCGCAGGAGGACATCCGCCACCTCTATCAATCAATGCCAAGCCGAATAACTGCTTGCATAAGGGCCAGAGGGGGGACCAACGCGTTATTGACCTTTCACTTTGTGAAGCTCTTTCTTTTCAATATATCATCCATTTTTTCTCAAATTGTAATCATTTGTTTTTCTGGCCATGAACATGACATTGACCGACTTTCGTGCCATTCGGATAACTCCTACTCGGTGCGTCTTTTCTTTTGTCCAAGAGTGTATTTTACAGAAACCCAAATTAAAGTTATTATTGTAAACCATTTATAATTCATTTATGTTGCTATTATTTCTATTATTTTATTGTTGAAAGGAAAAGATGTGAGTGTTTTAAGAAATATACGTATTTCATAATTTCTATACATCTTTATTTTTGCATAACTTTAGATTTATACAGCTACATCTACACTGGTGAAATAAATTAAGAGAATTTGCATATTTTATCGAAATTCCTGAAAAGAACTGAACTGAATGTAAAACCACTGCTTCTAGACAAAAATGCAAATATTGTACGTGAAATACGTAACCGTACACGTGTGTGCAGGCGGAGCCAGTAGAGAAACAGGCTTTATAAGCGCGCGTAAGTTAAGTCGCATTTCGTTCGCTAGCACACCTCGGCGAATTTCTTGGTGTTATATTGCAGCAATCGGTTAATTTCAAATTGTAACAGTAAAAATGAGTAACCACCAACGTTTAGATGATGGAATGAGGTGGCGAATTGTGGGGAGGCTAGAAGCCGACAAATTTCAAGTCCAAATTTGTAGAGAATTTAATTTAACGCCCAGCGTTGTGTGTAACTTATGGAAACAGTTCCATGATACCGGATCCATCGAGAGAAAGCCTGGGCAATGTCGTCCAAGAGCTACGACGCCCAGAGAAGATCGCCATTTGTCGATTATAGAGAGGCGTAACAGGAGTGCTACAGATTCTCAGCTCTCTCGTGTATGCAGCCACAGGAACCCGTGTATCAAGGGTGACTGTTTCCAAAAAACTTCATGAGAGAGTGTTGTTTGCAAGAAGACCTGCTGTTTGCGTCCCGCTCACTTCTACGA
Source organism: Dolomedes plantarius (assembly GCA_907164885.2). Lineage (NCBI taxonomy): Eukaryota > Metazoa > Arthropoda > Arachnida > Araneae > Dolomedidae > Dolomedes > Dolomedes plantarius. The sequence goes on along the minus strand of OU015497.1, from coordinate 14,785,814 downwards.
ACAGGAGAATCCGTTTATCATGGTGCAGAGAGCATAGAGATTGGAGTATGGATCAATGGGCGACCGTTCTCTTCACTGATGAGTCCCGGTTCAGCCTAAACACCGATTCTCTCCGTACGGTCTTATGGAGAGAACCAGGGACCCGCTACCTTCCCTAAAATGTCCGCGAAATCGACCATTATGGCGGAGGAGGTTTAATGGTCTGGGCAGGCATCATGTTGGATGGCCGCACACCTCTCCATGTCTTTGAAAGAGGCACTGTGACTGGTGTGAGGTATAGGGATGAGGTCTTGGAGCCCTATGTTCGCCTTTTCAGGGGTGCAGTTGGCCCTGAGTTCATTTTAATAGACGATAACGCGAGGCCACACAGAGCTCTTCTGGTCGACGAATTTCTAGAGAGTGAGGATATTCGCCGGATGGATTGGCCAGCCAGATCTCAAGACCTATAGAGCATGTCTGGGTCGCTATGGGGAGGGCAATAGCAATTCGCAACCCCCTCCGAGAACCATCCAGGGAATGAAAACAGCGTTGCTGAAACGTTAACAAAGGATATTCTATCATGAGTGTGGCAGGAACTGGAATACCGCATAGATATTTGCCGTGTCACCAAGGGGACACATAGAACATCTATAGACACTTAAATAATTATAGTTTCACTGTAAATTTGATTTATCAAAATAAAGTAATTTCAGCTTTCACAGGTATGCTTTCTTTTTGTCCCATTCAATATGAAACAAAAAGATATATATATAAGTAATTATATATATATATATATATATATATATATATATCTTTACATATATTTCGTATTTATTATATATATATATAAGTAATAGCACATCGTTTTAGCCCCATAGGTCAAACGATATGCCATTGATTTGTTGGTCCCCGAGATTCCCAGATGTAACCCTTAGTGATTTTTTCCTATGGTGTTTTGTTAAAGACAAAGTGTTCATGCCTTCATATCCCCAGGACTTACAACAACTGAATCAGTGGATAACTGAAATGCTCTAAACGTTAACAAAGGATATTCTATCATGAGAGTAGCAGGAATTGGAATACCGCATAGATATCTGCCGTGTCACCAGAGGGGCACACATAGAACATCTACAGAAACTTGGATAATTATAGCTTCACTGTAAATTTGATTTATCAAAATAAAGTAATTTCAGCTTTCACAGGTATGCTTTCTTTTTGTCCCATTCAATATGAAACACCCTGTATATATAAATATACTAGCTGAAGTAACCGGCTTTGTCCGGGATTTTAAGAACGTTTGTTTACCAAAATCCATTTAAAATCTAAACACAGTATAGATAACATAAAAAAAAAGCATATGAAATGACACATGAATAAAATGAAAATCCAATATAAAAATATATAAATTTATATTGAACTTCTCAGAATTCATCTAGATCCAGCCTTTCATCATTTGAGCAAAAAAAAAACTAAAATTACAAGTTTTGTAAAATTTTCCAATAGAACCATGAAATTGCTCCAGCATTCCTCTAAAAGAAAAGAAGTGTTTGATTGAGGACTGCAAACCATTCAACTCCTCTTCACATTAATTTCTTATAAACATCCTCTACATATTAAACTCCTTTTCTCTCCATAATAAACTACTCAGAATTAGGTAGATTCAGTCTTTCATCATTGTACCACTAAAAGCTGAAAACTAAAAATGTCAAACTGCCTTTTTGCCTTGAGAACTGTAAATAATGGAAGGAACTGAAAAAATAAGTTTGTTTACCAAAATCCATTAAAACACCAAACACAGTATAAATAACATAGACCAAAAATAGGCCCTCATCAAGTTAAAATAATTTTAAAATAAAATGATAATTTAAACATTAAAAATATAGAAAATTAAGCGAAAAAGTTTAAGACCAGCGTGCTCTACCAACCGGGATACGAAGGAACGGGAGGAGAATGAGTAAAATGAGAGATATTCGCACTGAGATTATTGGAAAGTTCTTGTGGGTTGGTAAATATACATGAGGGAGGAGTTGTAAGTTAGAAAATTAATGGTAATTAATTTCGATTCCGGAAGTTCTTACTTCCCTCCGTTGTGTCTAACGACGCCAGTATGTAAAATTTCCCGATAGTCGCTTCTAAACTGTGGATTTCTATATAATTTCAGACAGACAGACAAATTTTCATTTTTATATATTAGATATATATATATACATACCGGGTGAGTCATAAATTCGTGCAAAGTTCAAAAGTTCATAATCAAAGGAGCAATGTTCGGAAAATTTTTCTGTTTGCGCCAATAAGATTAGAGTGACAATTGTATTTTTTATCCATGTAAAAAAAAAAAAAATTCTAAAAGTAACCGAAAGAGGGCTCTCACACGTCATACCGATGGCAGCGACTGTCTATCGAATGGCATTTTTCAGTTCCACGAAAGTGGTTGGGGAGCCCCGGTACACATGAGACTTTAAGTATCCCCCCAACTAAAAATTTGCGGGGTCAAGTCTGATGACCTTGAGGGCCACTGAACCTTACAATCGTGACTTATAGAAATAAAAATTGGAATCTTTCACATGTCTTTCACTGAAAGACAAATCAGTGAAAGATTTCAACAGGAACTTCTTGATATCACGTGAAATGTGGGGCGGGGCATCATCCTGCATGAAGTTGACAACAGGTAACGAATGTCTTTCCAGCAATGCAGACTTAACGTGGTCACTTAAAAGCGCCCTCTTTAGGTTTCTTTTGGAAAAAAAAAATTTTTTTATTACATGGAAAAAAAAATCCAATGCCCAGAGATCAGAATGCCCATAAATCAGAGAATTATTTCTTTTATTACGAATTTTTTAACTTTGCACGAATTTATGACGCACCCGGTATATATATATATATATATATATATATATATATATATATATATATATACACAGTGGAATCTCTATCGATCGTTCCCCGAATGATTATTATCTTCGAATTCAGTTTAACTTTGTAATTTTATCTTCAGTTACACAACAGATATGTATGCATTTATGTATGTGAGTTAACATATTTTAGGGATATCAAACTTTTAGGTATGTTAATACTTTTTTGTATGTTCCTGCATCTATCGTTTTCCCTCATTCATCGTTTAGTTCAGTCAGTCCCTTCGAAAACGATAGATCGATATTCCACTGTATGTATATCTGTTTAGTATTAAATATCTTTTGCTGATTTGTGAGGAATTAAAAGTCTCATTAAATTTGTTTTACTTATACGAGTATATTATTGATTGGTCCTTCAACAAGGACCGAGCAATCTGAATGAAAAAGCACACAATGTGCTCCTCAGTAGATGGCAATTCCCACCGTATGTTTCTCGTATGAAGTGTGGTTCCATTTGTTGGGTTATGTTAACTCCCGTATGTGGGTTAACACAATTTCCACCGATATTCTTGAAAATACGTTCAAGAACACGGCGTCGAAATATACAAAGATCACTTCCAGCATCGATTACGCATATGTCAAGGTTTGTAACGTATTGAGTTTGGTTCAGATTGCTTCATCGTATTGCAGAATATTCGGGGCCTGCTTCGAGTGAATCACCGAATAGAATACGTAATATATATACTATGTATATTAATGTATATAGTATGTCTCCTAGCTTCCATTAACATGTGTCCCCTGAGGTCAAGTATCCTCCCAAGGCTTTCCCATTCAGTAAATACAGCGTGAAGCAAGCATCCCATTCAAACCTATTTAACAACATTAATCTCTCCAGCACAGCATTCTACCCATTATTCCCACCGTCTATCTTCAGTCAATTTTTATGAAGCGCCGTGTTTTGTCTTTAATTATAGAACTATTCTCTTTTTGCACTGGATCAAGATATGAAAAGAAACACATCGAGAAGGAAGTAACCTGTTTTTCACATCAGTACGAATTTTTTCAGTATACGTGTATCTATTTCTCTTGAAAAAGGTTTTTAGACAAAAAGCACAGGAATTAGAAACAAAATAAAATAAGTTTTATTCCATTTTGATTCATAATTTACACGAATAATTTTTCTTCAAATACATTCCAAATTTATATAAAAACAGCTTGAAAGGACCATTAGCACAAAATATATAACAATATTTTTAAATAATATAAAATCAAAAAAAGTGGTACCTCGGTTTACAAACTTAATTCTTTCCGAGACTTGGTTCGTAAATCAAAGCAGTTATTCTCATACAAATTAACTGATGAAGAATTAATCCGTTCCCCCCCCCCCCCTAGAACATAGTTTTTTTTAACCTTGTTTTTATGGGTTCAATTATAAAGAAATGGTGGAAGAAAATGAAAACAGACTTTATTCTGAAGAACTACCCCTTGATAATTGTTCAGTACAAAATTTTAGTTTTGTAGTGGATAATGGCTGGTGCAGATGGTGGATTGTTGAAAAGGAATAGAGAACTACAGATATTACTGCTTGGAAGGTAAGTCATCTTTCGTAATATAACTTGGCAATTCTGATTTTATTGTATTTTCTCTTCGTCTACTGTCAATCTCACTAGCTGATTATGGCACAAGATACCGATCCAAAGAAATTTGACTTTTGCTTTTCCGAAGCATTTCACAGAAGTGGGACATCACATTGTCCTTTAGAATATTAACTGTTCTGTTGGTCACATATTTATTATTGTGATGGTCTTCAATTAATGCCTGCACTTCACTCCACTTGCTGCAAATTACTTTTATTATCGCAATGGAAACTTTATCCCTATCATTGTCTTTCTTTGATAAATACTCTTCCTGGATAGCGTTCACCTGTTGACTCTGCAGCTCAACAAGTTCTTCCGTTTTGAGTTCTTCGCTGTGTTCTTCTACGAGCTCCTCCACATCTTTACAGTCGACCTTCAAAGCCCATACTTTTGTCCGTGGACACTATTTCATCCACACATCTCACTTCCGCCTCTTCATTATGCCTTCAATGGGCACACAAGTTGATCAAATTTTCTTCCAGGCAGACTACAAGGTACGATAAGAACTCCCCCCCCCCCTCCTCTCCAGGCCTTATCAATAATGTTGTTGCAGTTAAGCATATGAGGAGGACGAAGTGCTCCTCCAAAAATCTCTCAGGGTCAAATAGGTGCCATTTGTGACTTGAAAACACATTGGAAAGAATCCTATGATACACAATTTTTTAAAATCAGAAATGACCTGCTGGTCCATAAGTTGAAGCAAAGGAGTTGTGTTGGATTGTAGAAATTTGACGTTAATGAAGTTATGTTAGATGTCCGGGTCTTTTTTCGAAACTTGGAAGATGAGCAGGAGCGTTATCTGTGACGAGAATATTCTTCAAAGCCAAACCATTCTCCTCGAGATATTTCTTGAAAGCTGGTGAGAACAACAATACACTCCATAAAAATGACTCTTGTTACCCAGGTCTTAACATTTACTCTCCACATTACAAGCAGTTTTGCCTTCGTCACATTTTCCTTGAATGCAGGAGGATTTTCAGAGTGGTAAACTAAAAGTAGCTTGATTTTACAATCACCACTTGCATTAACACACAATAAAATGTGTAATCCTGTCCTTCATAGACTTGTGACAGGTAGTGCCTTTGCCTCTTTGGTAATAAAGGGTCTTCTTGGCATTTTTTCCTTAAACAATCCTGTTTCATCACAGTTAAAAATCTTGATTTAGCATGTAGCTTTCACTCTCCAAAAACTTTTTGAATTCATCAGCATATTCATCTGGAGTCCTTTTATCTGAGCTAGCGGTCTCTGCATGACTAAAAACACTGAATTCCACTTCGCTTGCAGAATTTCTCTAATCGGCCTCTACTGGCTTTAAAATATTCACATTCAACACCATTTGTACTCTGTGTTTTAGCCACCAAATCACTCTGCAACTTCTTCTTTTTCGCATATTAAAGTCCCTGTTACTATCATCAGAAATCTTTTTCACGTATCCACGCAAGCAATAATTTTTCTATTTTTTCTATAATTTGAGGCCTTTGCTTCATTAAAAGAGTCACTCCTTTAGCCACAGCAGCTGCCTTTACTGCCTCTTTGTTCCTTCTTTTTCTCAATAATTAGGTTAGGTTTCCTGCTAGCAATATCACTTGCCATTTTCTTGGGATCCATATTGAGGGCTAATTTAAACAAAAATATATACAAAAAAATTAACGAAATACATGAGCAACGAACATTTGAGCTGTGATAGAAAAATCCCATCTGATCTTGAAATGTGGACTGTTCGTGAACCGAAGCAAGTGTGATGAATGCTGCAATGGCCTATCCCCAGATGGCAGCATCTCCTGCACTTGTTCGTAAACCGAGTCGTTCTTAAAGCGAGGTACCACTATAATATAAAAAATATAAAATACATATCTCAGTTGAATAGCAAAAAAGCTGCTTAGGCATAAGAATAATGTTTGTGTTCAACAATATAATATATTGACTAGCATTTTTTTCTTTAACTTTTAAGGGGATGATGGAATTTCAAATTACCAAAAAGTGAACAAAAATTGGAAAATTTTTTTGGTTTATTAATATTTTATCCTTTTTGCAGAATCATTTACAAAAGGCCGCATGTAAATAACTTAGCTTATAAAATACTTCAAGCAATTAAAAAGATTAAAGAACTTTTTAAATGTCCATAAAAATGTAAAAAAAAAATCACAATATCAACGTCAGCATCACCTGAAGCTTGGAGCGTATTTAATTCCATTTTTCTACAGCTGCATCATCAGCAGGTTTATCAGCTGACTCTTATTATGACAGTTGGAAAGGAAATCCTCTTGTTTGACTTTAATTTCACTTTCCAAACTGACATTGATGTCCACACATCTCCTGAGTCGATATCGTTGACTCTGTTCAGCTGCATTTGTTCTCTCTGATGTGTCAGTGTACCCATCAAAAACCACTGTACAACCTCTCCCATGATAATGGGTTTTCAGAAATCTAACATAACCATCACAAATGGTTGATACAGTTGTCTCTTTTTGCCAAACAATTTTGTGGACCAGGAATCCAACTTTGTGGACCAGGATGAAAACAAAACACTACAATATTTTTCGAGTGAAGCACATATGTCTTGAGTTTGTCATCCCAATTACCCACCCATTTACTGAGAGCACTATCTGTCATACCTCTACCATGGGTCATGCCATCTCGGCTTGAGAATGATCACATCAAGGTTGTCTCGATGGTCTTGTCTGACCACATGCCGCACCATAACCGGTCATTTCTCCTCATAGTGAAGTAGCCTTTATTCACGAACTTCTCGTACTCCTCTGGTGTCAATAGAGTACAGAGGCTTTCCATATCCTGTACATATAAGTGGCAAGACTTGACATACGGGAAGTGTCCAGCAGCGTGAAAATAGGATATCATTCGCTTACAGCAGTTCAGGTGAGCAAGGAAATCGCTAGACCTCTCTGCATTGATGTACTCCTTTATCAAATTCACCATTTTGAAGTACTGGATACATAGCATTTCAGTGGGTCCATTGTTGCTGATCCTGTCCATTGCTTCTCCAAATTTGATAGCCACTGATTCAAGTAATTTGTTTGGGTTCAAAGAATTCATTGAGGGAGGCTCTGAGAGGAAATCTGACGTAAGGGTGCTGATGCATGTCGGCTCTTCTTCCGAGAGTTCGACTTCGTCTAATATCATATTTGACAAGGTATTTTCAACAAGAAAATCACCCCGCACTAGTCTGGCAAAGGCATACCCATTCATTAATTTTGAAGAATTATATTTTTGATAATATTAAATTAAATTTTTATTAATTGTTTTAAAATAATAATTTTGATTCATTGAATTTCAAGAATTGTATTTTTTGTTGTTGAAGAGATTATTTTAAAACAAGAATTGTTTTAAAATAATAATTTTGATTCATTGAATTTCAAGAATTGTATTTTTTAAATTAATTTAAATGTATAATTTTATAATTTAAATGTTGTAAAAACAAAATGATGAAAATAATTTTCAAGAAAACAACTGGAAATAAAAGGGTGGAAGGGTCTGAAACGGGCGGCTTGTGCCTTCAAAGAAGATAAGAGCGTAACAGAAGAAGGGTGGAACATTCTAGCCTGTCGGTGCCCTTTCGATATCGAGAAGGAAGCCTGGAATATTCTCGAACTTTCTACCCCTACCACCATTAGTTGTTATTAATCAATTTCACCTAATAAAAACATTACAATAATAAAAGCTATAATTATAAAAAATTGTTGTGTTTCAATTGCAATTACCTTATTTCCCTTGTTAAAATGTTGTTATTCATCATGATAGCAAGTTACAGCAGTTAAAATGCAACATAGTAATTTCTAGAGGAACATCGAAATTGAGCGTACATGTTAGAAATACTATAACTTTTGATTAGTTGAAGATAAAGTGGCAAACGTGTATATCAAATTGAAGGAAATTTAATGCTCTACAACTTCGTCTATGACAATTTTTCTGAGAAATGATCGTGGGAAGCACTAGAAGCAAATGTTTGACAAAAAGAGTGAGGTAAAAATGATTTTTTTTTAATTATCGATTTTCAATAACACATATCTCGAAAACCGTTGGGAATTCGACAAATGTGTCTATTCACAATTTTATAGGAAATTTAATTCACTTTCATTTTTATATTTAAAATTTATTTCTATAGTGCACCGTTTCCGAGATATAAGGGGAAAACCAAAAAATGAGACCTTTCCACCCCCCTCCCCCCTTTAGCTCACCCCCCAGAGGCGGGGACTTTTAGTATGTTTACCTACTAACTACTCCTAACAAAGTCCTGAAGTCAAAAATTCTCGCATATTCCATGCACTCTACACCCCTCTTTTGAGCACTCATTAACTGGACTCTATGCAATATCAAATACTTGAAAAACAAACTCTTTAACTACTAATGGTTTGGTTTTGGAGCACTATGGTAATTTTTTGCTACAGAAGGTCTCATTAGACCAAGACCTACTACTTAAAGCTGATTCCGAACAGCGACAAACATACATGCCAACAGTGGGACTCAAACCCGCAGACTCTGGTACCAAATGCCAGCACCCTAGCCCTTTGGCCATCATCTGGCTTTTAACTAATAAAAGAGAATGTATTATTTTAATGTAATATGTACTTATAAATAAGATTAAGTCAATGAATAATTAAAACAAACAAAATAATGTAAAATCTGTTTATTTACAAACTTACTATAAATTAATTTGTTAATTCAATCAGAGCTTCTACAACATTTCCATGGTGTTCCCTAAGTTTTAACTCGGCTATATTCCTAGAAATTTCCATTTCTTGCATCTAAAATAAAAAGAAAATTTTGTTACTAAGATATTTTAATTAAAATATATACATAATTATGTAACAAAAAAGGCTTGCTCTTAATTTTCTCCTAGCATGAATTCCAAATTATCTTTCCTAACAAAGCATGACTCCTCTTCCCCAATGCAACCTAGTAATAATGTAATTGACAAACTATACTAACCTTTACAGCACCCGCCAACACAATTTCCAGGCACTGAAAATACCCCAACGCTGCAATCAATGCTCAGAACCCCATTAATATAACCATATATTGTAAAAACCATGTGCATGCCCATTAACTTTGTATAAAATAAATAAGACCTGTTTTCAAACAATTATTCATTGACAGGCCGTTAAAAGCTGCTCTTGCCCCAATCTGAGTTATTGCACAACAAATTTTTATCACTTGAAAACCATATGATTTCTGTAATCAATAAAAAAATTCTAGCCTTCGTGGTGAAACAGGCAAATTCTCCTTTTAATTAAGTTTGACATTTCGGCTGTTGTAACTTTAGCAACTGTAATGTAAAGTCACTTTTTTTCCATTGTAAACAAACACCATTATAGTCTTCTCTCTCTACTCTTCATCTAAGTCCATCAATATGCTTTCTCTCTATCTACAATGTAGCCACTAGTGCTAATCTAATCTTCATTGTGTGCTATTAGTTAAAGTCTGTGTCCAAGATGCTGAATCTGAATAAAGGTCTATGAAAAAAAAAAAAAAAAAACTGTTCCTCTGCTCTCTCTCTCTGTGTTCTTTGCTCCACAACTGTCTCCTTCATTTTGTGTTATTACATCTAGCCAGCAGGACTTGAACCTGCATGTGGATGCATGATCGCCAATGGATTTCAAATTCCATACAATGAAAATTTTGGAATAGTGTTTTAAGAACTTTGGAATCTCTAAATGCTTCTTTGTCCTTAGACAAAGAAACCATGTCAATTTATACTGCTGTGCCCGATTTTGCTAAAATTTTGATCTCCCCTTCTCTGATATCATCAGAGAAAATTCATGAAGAACAAAATCCCACTACCTCAAGATCATTGCAATCCGTGATTATGGTGAAAGAAGGTTTTTAGAGTCCCTCATTCGTACCAGATGGCAAAATGAGATTGAAAATTGGATAAAATATCTTAAGAAAAAATGTGACGAATTTAATATAATAGACGAAAAGAAACTACGCAAATTTTGGGATTTAGGACCAGTTGTAATGAACTTTTTTTTATCTCTAAATGTATTGATCAACAGTTATGGAAGGACATGCAAAACAAATTCATTGATTAGTAAACCTGTGGGAAAAATTATACTTTCAAGAACTTCATTAAAATGACGTCCTCCACAATTGGAGATATAAATTCCTACTACAAAGCAAAGACGAAATTTCCAATGAAACTTAAACTTATGGAAGAACTTACTGAGCAATCATTAAATGGAGGACTGTCTCCTTGTTACAAAAGCATATTTTTGCTACAAATATATATATATATATATATATATATCTGTAGCAGTGTAAACTGTGACTTTCCAGCAAGCATAATAAACAAGATCGCATGAGATAACCAAACAAGACTTTCGTAAATAGAATAAATACTTCCAATGAAAATTAAAAATAATCATTGTTAGCTTACTTACAACTTTGTCTATAATATCAAAAGCAAGAGCAGTTTCAAATACTGGACAGTGGCTACATGAGGGAAAGTTAAACAATTCAGTGCAGTATGAAAACTGAATCATTAGTCATCTGTACCACACAAAAAGAAAACACTTGATGTATGGCATTTCAACTAGATGGTTTTGTATTACTGTCATTTTAATTCTGTAAACACCATGGTGTTTACAAAATAAATAGATGGATCCATTTAACTGAAGATATCAATATACAGTCATCATTTAGAATCTTATGGTTATATTTAAGGTGATTTAAGCTAATTATGTGTCAATCAGCTCAATCAACAAACAAAAATCAAAGAGAGCAAAATTATATATGGAGCTGATGTCCAATATGACAATTATTCTAAAAAAAGATCAAACGCTGATCAGAAAAAGTAAAAAAAAAGACCAGATTATACGGATAACTAAATAATTATTTTTTTACACATATAACAGTCAATGATTAGCTGAATAACAAATTATATTTAATTAAATATTTCTTAATAATCATAATTTGTAACTTATTTTTGAATGTTTTAAAAAAATTTAACACTTTCGAGACAGGAGACATACCTTTATGTCCTTTAGCTATCAATGCTTGTTGAGACAAATTTATATTCTATGTTCTCACTTTTCATTTTATTGGTTTTCAGTACTACCTACACTTTTTATTACAAGATTGGCACAAACACTTTGTTATATGTTTTATTTTATATGCCAATCAAACTCTGCATCTTGTTGAAGGATACTTTGAATTTTCAGTGCTAGTAATTCAGATAAGAAAATTTTTCTTATCTGAATTACTAGCACTGAAATTAAGATCAATGCTAGATCTTAATTAGATATTAATAGATCTTAATTTCAGTACTAAAAGATTGCTGTACAGTACATTTTAATTTATTTAAAACTAAGAATTCATACATTTTCATAAATTTTACCCACCACAGCAAATGGAAGGAATGGAATCAGTACTGAAAGAATTTTAAGATTTCGTTGAGATTTTTGCAGATAAATTTTCATGTTTCTAATGAGTTTAGCAATAGTGTTACAGGAAATGGATAACAGCTGTTAGTAATAAATCAGAACCTTTGGATTCTTTGAAAGATGATTAACCAATATTGCTATGAGGAACTATTTCTAAAATGGAACCACCAATTACAATCGAGACAAATCAGAAAAATTTTCTTGCCTGAATTACTAGCACTGAAAATTCAAAGTATCCTTCAACAAGATGCAGAGTTTGATTGGCATATAAAATAAGACATATAACAAAGTGTTTGTGCCAATCTTGTAACAAAAAGTGTAGGTTACTTTGTAGGAAAATTCTTGCTCTACTGTTATGTTCAGTTTTTATTTACAGAAAAGAATTGTAAAATGGAAATTTTTTAAACCTACCAAACCCTTACATTTTTGACTAAGGTACCCAAGTTAGAGTACTAGCGGAAAAAAACAAACAAACAAACAACTACAAAAAAAAAAACTAATTAACCCCAACACATAGTTATTTTGAAAATACCCACTTATTCATTAAGAAATAAAGAATACAGATAAAATACCTATGGTGCCCGGTATAAAGGGCTTAAGACAAAAAAAGTGATTTTAGATATTTGTTAGTATTGAATTTTTAAAAAAAATCTTTTGACTTGTATAAAAGGTTTAAGTCTATCAATTTTGTATATATATAAGAACATTTCTTTGTACAAAAGACTCAAGTCGAAATTATTGTTCCGTGATTAGTATAAAAGCCAAAAACTTGGTATTTAAATCACTGATTTTGACTTAAGCCCTTTAAACCATCACCGTAGATATATAAAAACCATTTTTTTGCAATATTACTTCAGTACTGCAGGGTTTTCACTTGCCCCATAAAAATGTTATGTCAGGGTAAGTAAGAACAGTGAAATTTACCAGAAAAAGAAACAAAAATGAAAGAAAATCAACTAGTTTTGTGTGGCCTGTTCTCAGTGATTGCTCAAATGTACCAGATGATGACTTATTAGTGTTCCTGGAAAAGCGGAGGCCTGGAAGACCCAGTGAACTAATTTTTCCATATCTTTTCGGTCCTACAATATTCAGTAGGGCTTAGGCAAAGGGGGAAAAAACTTCAAGTAGTATACAGACCTGCCAACCTCAGTAAGAGCAAAATCCTGCAATATTCTACTGTGCATAAAATAATCGACATAATGACATAAAACAAAAACAGTATAGTAAAATATTATAATAAAAGAATTATGATGTACACTTATTTATAGTTTATACGATCTCTTTAATAATATTACATAGTTCAAAGTATTTTCTTACTCTTAAGCTGATCTTGAAATTATAATATTAAACAAAAGTTATATATTTGAAATTTGTAATTATACATTTTAGCAAATTTTCTAAGGTTTCCCTTGACATAGATGACCTGAACTGAGTAGATATTTTTCTTATGTAACTAAAAATCCTCTCACACTCTGCATTACTGGGAGGGATTGTTAAAACTAGCATTATTTCTTTACGTTTTGGAATCCGATAATAATAGTGTCCATTCCGGAAACCCGGAAGATGCATTAAAAATCCGGCATTGCCCGGGTAAATCTGGAAAGTTGGCAGGTCTGATGTATAGGACATGTAAATAAACAGAAAATTTATGTATAGAGCTATTGAAAAAGATTTTGTTTTGTTTTGAACTTTTAACAGAAGTTTTCATTTGTTACAATATTCAGTTAACTAATGAAAAAAAGATTCATGTAGGATAGAAGACATAAATAAATAGAAAATTGAACTAATAGGCTAGAGAAGAATTTTTTGTCTTGAACTTTTAATATACACTTGTTACTCTAAAACATATGCATACAAATGTTACAAATATACTTATTTTGTTAATATTCAGACGTTGCTAACACTCCTAATTTGAATAACAAATACCTCAACAGGGAAAGAATATTAAGAAAAAAATTAAATATCCTTTGTTCAGCATGAAACATCTATTCTTTCCCTTGCCCCCCTTATTTTGCTAGAGGCAACTATGATTTATTGGGATCAGTGTTCTCACTTGCCCCAAGCGTGGGGGCAAGTAAGAACGCAAAACACAAAAACTTTAAATATTTACGGCAAGAAAAGTTGTTAATAGATTTTTAAAAAAATAAAACTATTTATGTAGAACATAATCAAAAGCATGTATGGAAATTTTCATACAAATACAACTTGTTAAAAACTTATTTAGATTCAAAGTGAAACTATAGATTATGCATTCTCACTTACCCCACTTCACCCTACATTAAAATATATACAATAGTAAAAATTACAAGTTTAATGCATAAAACTTGAAATATGTTACAATGTATAAACACAAAAGTTAGAATACTTCAAAAAAGACATGTATACAGTAAAACCCCGATTATCCACAGAATTGGGTGGCAAGGGCACTGCGGATAACCCGAAAAAAGTCTAAAAATGAGGTGCAAACACAAAAAAAAATATTTCAACACAAAAACTATGTTTTATTGTTCAAAAAACAAAACAACCTTCTTTGGCAAATTTTTTGAGTCAAGAAAAAAGTGTGTGTGTGTGTGTTTACATACTTGAGGCATAAAAATATTTTCACACCATTCTGGAAATATCTGTTGGTTATTTTTTGGTTGAACAACGACTGGTAATAATAATCAACTGGTAAATTTTTGCTCTTCTCCACTTAAAAGACTTCAGTTTCTTAGATTTACCAATTACAAGAAGCCTAAGTTTGTGACTACCCACAGCGTTGCTGCATGGCAAAATTGTAATTCTTTCCTTGCTAATTTTGTGACCTGCCGCTTGATGTTCACTTTTTCAAATGCTAAAGTTTGTGAGGGGAGACACTTCCACAAAAGCCCTGATTCATCAGCATTAAAAATTTGTACATATGACAGATCCTCAGACAACACAAACTCTTCAAAATCAAGTTGAAAATCATCAACTGCTTGTTGATCACCACTCAACTTCTCTCCGTGTAGACCAATATATCTAATTCCATGACGTTTCTTAATACGATGAAACCAACCGGATGATGCATCAAAATTTCCTTTCAGGCCTAACAAATCAAAAAAGATTTTTGCATTAGCTGCAATGGTAGGACCAGACATGGAGGAGCCCTCACTTCGCACCTGAGCTAACCACTCCGCTAATGCCGGGTCAAGTTCATTATAGATGGATTTCTTCATTGTTTTTCGTTTTATCATCCTAGAAAAACTAAACTTGAGCATTGATAAAGAAATATAAAACAACTGATCACTAAGCATGCTTACTGTCAATTGAGACCACTGGCAGGCCGTGAGAATACATAGAGGGGGAAGGTAGTGAATTTCACAGAGTGGAATCGCCCACTTGGGAAGGAGAGTTATCAGAGAATGTACAACATAATTTTCGACCTTCGCACTGTAGGGCCTATTGTATTTTCCTTGTTGTTGGCTTGGATTAAAAATTAAAATTGGTTTTTTTAATGTTCGTAATGAAAAAAGATTTTTGCAGCACTCGCAGATAATCGGGGCTTTACTGTACTATAGAATAAAAAGATATATCTTACAATAAGCTCTACATCATCTTTTTTAATGATAACTTTGGCAAGTTCTTTCTGACGAGCAGCTTTTTCTGCAGTTTCTTTTGAATGCTTGTCTCCAATTAAAGACATAGCCTAAAAAGCAAAGATATAAATTAACTTTCCTATTGAATTGTAAAGAGAAAAGACAGTACTTTTTCATTAGAAGGGTACCAGACAAAAACTGCCAAGCTTAAAAGTTGATGCAGTTATGGCCAAACCTAAATATTAACGAGAAAATAAATCTTGTTTTCACAATTCAAAATATGAAGAGTGAATATGGTATCAGTCAATACTTCCTTGAAACTTCTGTCAGTGAAACCTTTACAAAGTTTTATCTTTTAATATTTATAGTAATCCTATAACAAATTGTTTTTTAAAAAATAAGTTTCTTTTTAGAAAAACTAACCATTTTTTAAAACGCTAAGATGGACTAGTGGATTTTCGGCGGGTTAGGTCATGAAACTAATGAATGTTTCCTTGTTGCAGTCCCAGATCAAACAGCAACCCCTTTAATGGCTGCTGTAGAGGAACATATAGCTGATGGTAGTACCATATTTTCCTACTATTGAAAAGGATACAAAACTGGAGAGCTGAAAAATTCTGGACTTGAATGTTTTACTGTCAATTACTCATAAATTTTTTGGACCCAAAAACTGGGTGCCACATCCAGACAATAGAGTGGTTGTGGGGTTCTGCGAAATGGCAGAATAAACGGCAACGTGGAACTGCAAGGAACTATTTAGAGTATTATTTAATTGAATTTATGTGGCAACGTTTGCATGCTAAGACAAATTTATTTTCAGAAATTGTAAACGAAATTTACAATTTCATGCCTGCTATGTAAATTGATCTTTTTTTATTTCATTATTATATTTTTTATATATGTTTCAATTTATTAGCGTGAATTAAGTGTAATAAAAATAAAAGTTCAGCAGAGTGAAATATTTTCGCATCAACAATTAGGCTTGGCGATAACTGCGCCAACTTTTAAGGTTAGAGGGTTTTGTCTGGTACCCAGCTAATGGAAAAGTACTGAAAAGACTAATATCATCTGTAATGAAAAAGAAATACACTACACTAATTATACATCATGGAATACAACTATAAAATTATATGATTTCTCAGAAAATATGAATCAGCTCTATTGCCCATAATATTACACAGCTTTCTATGAATGTATATAGGTACAATTAACTTGCATCAAACCTTTGATTTTGCTTTCATCCAAGCAAAAATAAGGTTTGAAATGAAAAACAAAAAATAGTATCAGCTTACTGCTTTAAAAAACTTTTGAAATATTAAACAGGCAGTCTAATGATTAGTAAATTTCACAGTAAAACTTTGAAGACAACACAAATTTATTGTACCAATATCTTCTACAGTGGCTCCCAAAAGTGTTCGTACACTTGCAATTTTCAATGAAATAGGGGTCTATCCATTAATTAAAATGAATATTTCAGAATGGGTATTTAATAATTAGATCTATAATCTATTCTTAACAAAACTATAAGACATTTTTTGAAAACATAGTAAAACTTTATTTTTAAAAAACCAGTAATCAAAAAGTAACAAAAACTTTCTCACAAAAGTCATCGTACACTTGTAAAAAATCTCTACATATTAGTAAATATTCTAATTTTTTGTTAAATTAATATTTAGTAGGATATCCTTTAGCATCCACAACAGCTTTTAAACGTCTGGGAATAGATTGCACTAGTTCTTTTGTAATTTCTACATCAATGTTCATCCATTCTTCCATCATAATTGTTTTTAGTTTGCTTTTCATGTGAATGTCATGTTTTCGTACTCGAACCTCCAGTTCTCTCCAAATATGTTCTATTGGGTTTAAATCTGGCGATTGAGGTGGTGTTTTCAAAACTTGAGGACAATTATAGAGACACCATAGGCAAACGTTGAGAGCAGTGTGCTTAGGATCGTTATCATGATAAAAAACAAAGTTGTTTCCAATACCCAAATTTTGGACTGATAATTTTAAATTGTCTCTTAAAAAATGTATATAAACAGCATGATTCATTATGCCATCAATAAATACCAAATTACTTAGTCTTGATGCTGACATGCACCCCCACACAAGGATGCCTCCACCGACATGCTTAACTGTTCCTACTAAGTTCTTGGGATGTTCCTCATATTTTCTTCTCTATACAATCATACGCCCATTGGAACAAAAAACGTTAAACTTGCTTTCATCAGCAAATAATACATTATTCCAATACGTTTGGGGCTTATTTATCATTGATAGTGCGAAGGAAAGCCTTAGCTTTCTGTTTTTCTCACAAAAAATGTTCTACAGGCAGAACGCCCATGTAATCCAGCTGCTCTGAGAACTCGTCGAACAGCTTCAGGTGAAATTGAAGTAGAAAATGTTTCATTAAATTCTGCAGAAACTTTTACAGCACTCAAACGTGGATTTTTCACAAATTTTCTAATTATAAATCTCTGATCACGTTTTGTTAACTTTGCCAGACGACCTTTTCTTACCTTGTTTTCGATCCGATTTTCTTCTTTAGAGTGTTTTATCACATACTGTACAGTAGAATGGGATAAATTAAGTAATTTAGCAGTATTCCGAATTGATTTACCACTACTATGATGAAAAATAATCAATTTTCGAATGCTGTTTGTTGTTTCTTTACGACTACGAGCCATTTTTAAATAATAAATAGAATATTACGGAGTAGGCAAGCAAAAATTAAAGTCAAACGATATTTTAAATGTCACCACAATTCAAAAATAAAAGTAAAGCACCAGATGATAATTTTAATTATGAATTTCTCCGAAAATATTGCTGAGTACGATGACTTTTGTGAAATAAAGTTTTTGTTACTTTTTGATTACTGGTTTCTTAGAAATAAAGTTTCACTATGTTTCACTATTTCATGTAGTTTTGTTAAGAATAGATTATAGATCTTATTATTAAATACCTATTCTGAAATATTCATTTTAATTAACGGATAGATCCCTATTTCATTGAAAATCGCAAGTATACGAACACTTTTGGGAGCCACTGTATATTACTTTTGAAATGATAGTCAATCGATATGATTAAGAGTGATAAATATTAGTAATATGACAGTTACATACACAATAAAAGGGTATTTTTAAACATGATATTTGAGGCAAAGAACCCACTAATCAATGTGCATAGGAAATTTACACAATTTTCTTTAAGTACAGAAGGGAAAAAAAGTAAAAATCCATCCCCCATGAATTCATATCTCAATTCAAAAATATTTTACCCCTGTTATATCTTGACCACTAATTTCTTTTTCTTCGGCATAGTCTGTGACTTTTTCAAGATCTGCAGCACCGCTGTCATGCTTTGCAATCTTCTTTTGAGGCTTTTGGTCTTCATTATTAGCAGTGGTCTCATCTACTTCGTCTGCCATTATTTAAAATTTTTGTAATAGTACTAAAATTAGCCAAATTCTTTTTCGTCTGCAGACAACGATCCACAAAAACCATGCACGGGCCAAAGTGATGCCAGATCGTTTTAGATTATATTTAATTTACTTTAATATTTAACAATTTACTATTCACTTTTTATTAATTAGTTTGACTTTCAGAATACATACATTTATATTAAATACAGAGTTTATTTATGTTAATGTCTTGGGAATATCAAGACTGGATATTTATACAAAAAATTTTATACATACATTCATATTAAATATAGTATTTTTATAAATTAGATACTCATATAAGTACATTTATATTCAATACATAATTTATTTATATTTTTGTCTTATGAAAAGCTAAGCTAGATATTTATGAAATATAAACAACTCAACACAATCGGGTTCTTTAAATCACAGTATCAACACACAGCACTATGGATACCAGCCGAAACAGGACGATTAGTGAGGGAAATGCAGATGATACTGATTCTATTGGTTTGGGATGCGCTCTAGAATTTTTTAAAGAATATGATGAAATAATTAGCTTGATAGACCAGTTAAAAGATGTATACAGTACTCAGTCACTCTCAGAGAACGTTATAGAACGCTTTATATACATATTGAATCAGTATCAAGAACAACCACACCTCTTAGATCGTTACTTAGACGAATTTTTAAATCGTTTATTAGAAAATGCAAGAAATTTTGAAAATGACGACCAACTACAATATTTGGCCTTCAAGTTTTTGTATATTATTACTAAAGTACGGGGTTATAAAGTGGTGTTAAGACATTTGCCACATGAAGTATGTACTCGTAATTTATATCTTAAAATTCTCAAAATTTACATTAATATGATGTTTATTATCCGTTTACTTATTGAACTTGATAAATCAATTAACTGAAAGTTAAAAGTAGTTTTTGAAGATCATTTTGTATATATTTGTGTGGGCGAGCATATGATTATCCACTAACTGTCGTCAAAAAGCTCTCTAAATTTTCTGTTTTGAATTGTATGAAAAGTCAGAAACTTTTTATGCACAAATCTCTGCCCACGTGTGTAATTGTTAAGTTTACAGGAAAATGATGTGCCATCTATAGCTTCCTGTTAACCTTCGCTTTATCGAACCAACTGTTGGATATTTAAAGTAAAACAGAGAACTACTGTATATAAGTGAAACATTCTAGAATAACAAGTGTTCAAAGGGCCTGATCACTCCTCAACTTTAATATCTGAAAAGAATTTTAACTTTTTCAGCAGCATCTGAGTATAGAAGTGTAATAAGTTTGTACATAACTTCAGTTTTTTTTTAATATGGAGTAATTTTTTTTTTTTTTTTTTGTACAGCCTAATCAGAGACAACTTTCCTTGCCTTTATTTGACTGATATTTTCTGTATCTTGTGAATAATTTATTTACAAAAATTCAAATTTAACATTGTGGCTCAAAATTAATGCTTAGTTTCTACTATCTCACACTCAAGATAGTTACCAGTATAAACATCTGGAACAGATGTAGTATACGCAACGGGCCATCGCCAATTTGGCGAAAAGTAGGTGCCAAAATCCCGTTCGGAGACCTGTAAGACTTAAACTGTGAAATGTAAACAATAAATTGGAAAACAAACTTACTGCTGGCTTTATGAAACTCATAGGTGCACACGGAATCTTCGCTTCGCTCAGGTACCCTTGCTTCACTCCATTATGCATCTGTCCAAAAACAGTACAGAAAATCCCCAGCCCGGTGGCTTCGCTACATCGCAAAAAAATTTTAAAAATATCATCCAATCTTAAAATCCTCCCTTTCAGACTATAAAAACCGCCAAACAACCATTAGATTTGGCGAAAAATCACCCCTTGGCGTTCGTTGCATATACTACATCTGTACCAAGCATCTTTACTATCAGATATCCTGACTAGAAATAGGCCTCTGCTTTTTATTTTTAATTGATAATGCTATCATATTGATTTTGTCAAAATGTTTAATTATCTGTTGGTATAGTTTTCATAATAGGCACCATTTTAAAAATGTATAATTATTTCTTTAAATATACATTAATTACACTAAGTTATTTATATTGATATTTTTAATTTTTGTATAGGTAAGTGATGTTGAACCTGTGTTATCGCTGTTGAATAAACAGAATCCTCAAGATGCAAGCACATGGGAATCTCGATATATGCTCTTACTCTGGATGTCCATAATTGTCATGATTCCCTTCCATATGCATCGATTAGATGATATGACTGATGATAAATCTGATAAAAAGCCTGTTATGGTTAGGTAATTATGTGATCATGATATAAAAATTTTTATGAATCTATCAAAACATCTTTGAGTGACAGAGGTATGTCTCTCTTTCAAGCACACATATATATAGAGATAAGCATGGATAAGAATGATGTTACTGTCTCTTTTCCCCCTCATACTATCATTTATATTTTAAATCATTTTATGTCTCATAATCCATTCTATTCAATTATTCATTGCTATTGATGTTTATTAATGTTCTCTTTTTATCTTTATTTTTAGAAGTTGCCTGTAGTTTTTATTATGAGTCATGAAAAGTTCTCTTATGTAGTTATGATTTTTAAATTTGAATAAAATGACCTAAACTTATGTTACAAAAAGAAATTTAATAATGAATATATACTTTTTGTTGTAGAGAATAGATTTATCATTAAAATTTAAAAATTAGTATAAAATTCATTGAATAATTAGTTCAGACATATTACAAAATATTTATATCAGTTATAAATATCTATCCCATTCTAATTTATATATATTTTTTCTTTTGCTTTAAAACAACTAGGTTGACTCAGCAATCAAAATGCAACCTTAATCTTTTCCAAATAAGTTGCTAATCATTAAGTGTCATCATCTTCCTTAATGAACTTCATGTTCTCATTAGCTTGAAAGAGATTGGGAGGATCTTGACCCCTTGTTAAAATCACATTATTATTCTAGGGTACATCTATAATATTTTTATTCATTTTTTTCTCTCTCATAAAAAAAAAAAAATCGAGACAAATTTCAGAAATGAAACCCAACCTTCTTGCGTACAAGCAAGTTGACCATTATACTATAAAGTAATGTCATCAAACTATATACCTCATTTTATGCAAACAATTACTTATTTTATTCTTAGAATCATTGATGTCATCAAGATGTACCTCAGTGTAAGTGACAAAGCTAGAGATGCAGCTGCTTTTCTTGCTGCTCATTTCATTACAAGACCAGATGTAAAAGATATATATTTGGGTGAATATCTTGATTGGAGTTTAAAGGTGAGTTTTTTTCTTTTTTTCATTTTAAAAAGATTTTGTTCACATATACATTTTTAATTCTTATTGTGGTATACCTGGAAATTAGAGGGTTGACCATTTGACTAAGAAAGGTGCATCTGTACTACAATTGATGGATAGAGTTTATTCATATTGGATTATGAAACTAAGGACATATGCATAAGCCCTTAAGATCTCTTTACTTTCAAAATATTTACCAAAGGAGCTCTCATGCAACTTGGATAAATACCCTCTGAGTCATCCCTAACAGACCTAGGGAAAAAGTAGTTGGTTTTATTTCATTCATGCACTGGTCATGACTGCCTCACGGACCTCCTTTATGTAAATTCATTTTTTGACAATCATGTGTTTTGCACAGATTTCAAGAAGTAATGAATGAAAGCCACCTGAGATACTGTGTAGCATTGATATCCTTTTCTATATGGGACAAATACTGGGTGGTTAGAGGTATAATACTGTTTATCATTCTGTTTGTCCATTATGGGTTTTTTTTTCCTTTATTTTAACTTTTTGCTCACCATTTGGAAAGAAAAATTTTCAATTTTTTAATCCTGATCATTTTATACATTTATTCTAATTTTTTCATACAGAATAACTTTAATGAATTGCATAATTAGGATTTTCATTCCTGTAAATTGTAAATGCAATTATTTTATTATATTAAATTACTAGCTGAAAACCCATGCTTCGCTACGGAGTACATTAAAATTAAATACAACGGTCAATGTATGCAATTAATGCCAAAAAAATAAATATATAAACTTATAATAAATGTGACGATCAATGTATACAATTGATGTTAAATATATATATATATATATATATATATATATATATATATATATATTTATAAAAAAATCGTAAGGGATGTTTATTTTTTTTTTTATATAATATCCAATCGTCTGCTGCATTAGAAAGAAAAAGAATTTTTTTTTTGTCTATTTAGTTGTTATGCACGTGACGATAAATTTATTTAAAGTACCAGAAAAAGAAATCACGTGATCAGCATTTAATAAGTTAAATTCTAAAAATTAATCTTTAAAAATTCACCAAAAATCAGAAAATCGAGGAAAAGGTTCGAAAAAGATTTCATTTTAAAGAAATTTTTATGATCTTTCCCGCAATATAAATTTTATAACCCTTAAATTATTATTTTAAATGCAAAGTTAAAAAAAGTTACAAAAACAGCTTAAAAATTTAATTTTAAAAAATCTAAGACGAATCTTTCAAAAATCTTTCTTAGTGCACCCCTACACCATAAGAAGAATCGCCATGCAAAATTTCAGCCCTTTAGGTCCAGCGGTTTGGTCTGCGCGTTGTATGTCAGTGAGTCTGTTACAGAACTGTTTTATATATATAGACTAAGAAATTACTCTAGCATAACTTATCTTTTATAGACTATGGCTTGAAATTCATGAGATATGCATAAAAGAAACTCTCAGCATCTTAAAATCTGCAATAAATAGGAAAAATTTTAACTAATTTTGTACTTCTAGTATCTTCCCCAAGTTGGAAAGCATGAGGTGTTATTGTATGTATAGATAATGCATTTGGAAACTGTCCATACACAGTCACACCTTATGCTTCTTGCTTGAATTGGTTTCAAACTAGTTGCCAGTCTTTATTTTTGCTGTGGATTTACTATGGATTGTTCCTGTTATATCTTTATAAATTGAAAAGTTCTTTGAACTCAGTCAAATGTTGTAACTGGTACTGTTTACTACTAAATGAAATATATAAATGTAATACAGTACAAATATTACAGACATATGAATTTTCAAACACTTGAATACAATTTTTATAATTATCTCCTTTGATTTAGTTTTAAAACTAATTTTTGATGTAATTATAAGGAAAATATATTGTGATTTTTTATTGTAATGTTTTTCTCTTTTACAGATGTTAATGTCTAGTAATAACATCAGTTTCCAAGCAGGCATATTGTCATCTTTAGCTTTACTTTTTAAACATGGAAAACGAGATGACATGAAAATTTATGGAGCACCTATACTAAAAAAAATTCTTGAGTGTGGTTTCAAGGATAGTGGAAGTTCAGTAGTCAGAAAAATGGCATTAAAATTAATTCAAAGAATTGGTGAGCACCCGTTCTTTTGTTTTTTATAAATCATTTTTAATTTTTCAAACATTTCTTCTGTTATTAAATTTATAATGAATGTATTTACATATTTGTATAAAAGTAATATATAATAAAATGCACATAATCTGTTATCAAAAATTTGTACTACGAAATCAAAAGTATTTCATACTTATATTATGTTCTTTTCTGATCAATGAGCTAAACTTGCTCTTATAATAGTTGTCTAATCAATCTTCCATTATAAAATTTAGTGAAACCTAGTGAACATTCTAAAACCTACATAAGATACCAAACTCTCCTCATACTCTTAAATGTATAGCAGAGGGAGATTTTAAAAAAACAGAGGAGGCAAATCGGATTAATAGTTAAAAAAATAAATGGCCTTTATGCCATAACAAGTTTTACTTAGTTTCTGGTTTAATGCTTCCTTAGTACTGAATCCCAATGTGCTAACCACTAGGCTACCCCAAGTTAGAGATGAATTATAGTGTTTTTCTGTTGATCATAGCATGAATTGTATGTTGTGAAGTTTTACTTCAATGGAACAATATTTTTCATGATACTGCTGCCAATTTTACAAAATACTGCAGTAAAATAAAAAATAGGAAAATACAGTTACATGGAGTTAAACATTCAGAATAAACATATGATGCATGTCAGTATCAGGGAAGATGCGAGAAATCATGTAACACATCTCTTTCTCTGCCTTTTTGTGTTTCAAATATACTAAAGTCATTTTATGTGTCTCAGTGTATTTTCTTTGCATTGTAGGCCTTAGTTTCTTGAGAGTGAAAATAGCAAGTTGGAGATACAGCCGAGGAAAGAGATCTTTAACTGATAATTTAGCCATGGGAGATGTTCCCATATCTGGAACAAGCATTGAAGAGCCAGTAGATGAAGAAGACTATGATATTCCTGATGAGACAGAGGACATTATTGAGCAGCTCCTTGTGGGGTTGAGAGATAAAGATACTATTATTCGGTAACAATGACTTTTGTGTACTTAAACAATAAAGCATTATTAAAATTGGCTTCACAAATACAAAATTTTTCTATAAGGTTATATATTAGAACATAATATTAAACTACCTTAACTTAACATAAGCTTATATATTA
Organism: Dolomedes plantarius; assembly: GCA_907164885.2. NCBI lineage: Eukaryota > Metazoa > Arthropoda > Arachnida > Araneae > Dolomedidae > Dolomedes > Dolomedes plantarius. The sequence continues at coordinate 14,760,431 of OU015497.1, read as the reverse complement.
AAACTTATTAGCTTATATATTAAAACTTATATTAGCTTATATTATTTTTACTTTCATGTGCATCATAAACAATTTGATGAATAATATATATATATATATATATGTTCAAAACAGGTATAGAATAGTTGCTTGGGTTTTTGAGATTGAAATGGGCTATACAATGGGATGTCCATATTATGGACAAAATAAAATCTTCCCAATGAATAGAAAACTGTTATTTTAAAAATCTTTTATATATATAAATATATAAGAAATTTGCAAGCAGTTTTAAAGAAATTACATAGATGTTATTTTGGATAAAGATTTCAGATTTTTTTCTGCACAGATTATCTACATACAAATTATCAAAAGTACACTGTACATCAGGAATAATGGTAAGATCTTCGTAAAATGCTCCAATCCTACACAATTAATTCTCGGAACAATGGCTAGATCTGCTGGATGTTAATGTTTTGTTTCTAATGTAGGATTTCAATGTAAGTTAGTGATTTATTCACAGGTGGTCTGCTGCAAAGGGAATTGGAAGAGTTACTGGTCGGCTACCAAAAGAGTTGGCTGATGATGTTGTAACATCAGTTCTGGAACTTTTCAGTTTGAGAGAGAGTGATTCAGCTTGGCACGGAGGTTGCCTAGCATTGGCTGAGCTAGGTTAGTAACTGTTAGAATTTTTAATAGGATGAGTAGATATGGTGCATTGAAATTTCAATTTTTAAGGGAACGATGGACCTTTATTTAAGAAAATCTTGTCATTGTAATATTGATTGTATTATTGTAAAAAAACATATATATTTCTGTAGATTAATAGTAGCAAAATAGTTTTTTTTTCAAGTAAAAAATCATTTATGAAGCTTCTAGGATCTAATTTAAAAAGGGTAAGTGTAGTAATAAAGTTGAAATCTGTTTTTCTCAAAACAGATTTTTCAAGGTTTTTAAATGCTCTATGCTACTTAATTTTTGCTCAAAATTCATGAAATTGGTAAGGAAGAATCCTGATATTGTTTACAAAAAAACTGGGTATGCATTTTACAATTCGACTTCATTAAGGTAATTAAATTTGATTTATAGCTTATTAAAAGGCAAAATTTTGATGAAAATCGGGATGAAATTCAGAAAAAAACTCAAAAATTAACTATTCAAAGGATTAAATAATTGATACCCAAATTTGTTTGTTATACAGTTTAAAGTAATTAAAATGCAAAATCGAGGAAATATCTCAAAAATTAAGTAGCAATTAGCATTTTAAAATTTTTTTTATGAATTTCAAATTCTTAAAAAAATCTTAAAATTATAATGAGATTGGAAATTTCTTTTAAGGTATTCTATATATTTATAGTAAAATGTATATATGTACAAAATTTCATAAATCTATGATGAAAAGAAAGAAAAAAAATTTAACGTCCACCGGTCCCTTAAAACATTTTCAAAAGTTGCTAATCAAGATGAAATTTTCCTATTATAATTTATTTTAGCATTATTGTTTTTGAAATTTATGTTAGAAGTACAAATACTCTTATGTTAGAGGTTTACATCTTACGCAGTTTGGTAAATATATACTATTCCATTTTAATCATATTTTGTAAACTATGCTTAATTTACTTTTTCTCTTAACTATTTAATCTATGATGGAAAGCTTCACTCTTATTCTCATACTACAGTACAACCTCCCAAATCTGGATGTGTCAAATCTGGAATGTTTTAATAAATGGACCAATTTTACTTTTCCATTTTGCCGATAGATGTCGCTACCAAAATGATCAGTAAAAAAATGCGCTTTCTTTCAAGGAAGTGACAGCAGTGATTTTGGAGGCTTTTAAGTGTCTGGGAAAGAAGCTAAAATAGCAGAATTAGTAGAATGTGCAAATAAAGGCAACATTAACTTGGATAAATCGAACATACAGGAAGTTTTAGACATCGACGAAAATGTGCCGATCGTCGGTTCTCTGAGGGATTCTGAAATTATTGATAGTGTGGTAAATAACAAAGGTTATGATAACAGCGATCGTGAAAGTGATTCAGCATGCCTCAAAAACGAAAGAATGTCAACAGAAGACCTGATAAAATCATTAGTTAAACAATATTTGGCTTAGAACACCAAAATTTTATCTCAGAACATGAAATTATGGCACTATATAGAATTCGAAAAAAAATAATTTCTAATAAGCCAAAACTAATGCAACAGAAATTATTGACTGAAATGTTTAAATTATAATGTAATTATATGTTCTGTATTTAGGTTTATTTAATAATTAAATCATTTTACTTTTTTTTATGTGTGTTTATTTTTCTCCTAAAATTTAGTAGTGTTATTTAAAAAACTCTCAAATCCAGAATTGCCATGTCCTGAACAATTCCGGATTTGGGAGGTTGTACTGTATTTGTAAACTATGAGCTGATAGTATAACAATTTATAACACTTAAATAACGCTACATCTAAAAAGGGTAGTTTGTTTGGTGTTGGGTCTATTGGAGAACCCATATTGAACCATGAGCCATAAACACAGCCCTGGCAAATCTAATATAGATAAAAGACACTTTTACATTCCTTTGTTGAAATTTTATAATCATTAACCTGGATGATAGCCAAGTGCTAGGACACTGACCTTAAATACTCAAGTGTATGAGTTAATATCCTGTAATTAGTGGGAAAATCTTTCAGAATTGGCTTTCAGCTATATGTCCCAGTCTATTTAACCCTCATGTTACGAAAGCTGATGGGAAAAATTTTATAAAAGGTTTGTTGCAAAATTGAAAGTGGTTCAGCGGTAAATCAAAGAATAATCAAAAGAAATCATTGCATGATTAAATATAACAAACAAATTTAATAACACAAAAAGAAATTTAGAGTTAAAAACCGAATAACGAATACAAGCACAGAGCTCATTTGAAATATGACCTATTGTCCCATATCAAAATCTAATTCTATCTGGTATTGAGGTAAAGAGGGTGCAAGATTATCTCAGTCAAACAGCGCCACCAAACATCATCTATAACATTTAACTCTGTACTTGAATGTTTTTTTGCTTAACCTGAGCCAAATAAGTCAGTATTTCCTTTAATATCGTGTTAATCTTTCTGTACTCCTGAACTCGAATGTTACTTTTAAATACAGGTCACCCCCATATAACACGAAACTTTTATAGCTCAGATTCACTCTAACACGGTTCGAGAATTGGGAACATTGCCATATAACACGGTGCTTTTATAGCATGGATTCACTCTAACTTGGATTGAGAATTGGAATGTAATAAAAACTACTGAAAGTGAACTTTATCTAATTTGAAATTAGGGAAATACCTATACAACAACTCAATAAATCTGATAAAACTTTTAAGTGCGAAAGATACCTTATTTGACATTTTTCATTCAAGCGTGTAGATACTATGAGATTTTACTGTATAATTTTTGTGAACTATAATACTTAAGTACACTTTAAGATTTTAATTGTGTCTCTTTTTTATCAACGTAGATTAAAAATTTTCAGGTAAATAGTACTCGACATTTTTAAAGAAATAATAATTAATGTTTTAAATTTTATGAATTAATTTGAAAATTTTAATAAAGATATATATCTTAATTATGAAAGTATAATAGCATGTTTTTTAATTTTTTGGAACCTAACCCCTCTTTTCGTACTAGTACTTTGTATTGTATAAAATGGCAATTTTTTTTTAACAGAACTCCTGTGTTACATGGGGGTTACCTGTACTCTTGTCATAATCTGAAATATTAATTTAAAGTTATTTTCTTTAAAGTTGATAATACAGGTAACCCTCCTACAACAAGGCATCTTACAACACGGTTTCGCTCAAACACAGTAAAAAAATTTCGAAAACCTTTGTACAACACTGTACTTTTGTAGCACTAGATACCATGATTTTTGTTTAATGCATTTAGAAACTAAATTACCTTAAAATAATGACGGGAAGGAATAATGAACTATAATGGCTTTACATTAAAATATATAAACAAATTATAATTTATTCATTTATTACTCTATAAAATTACAAGGCTTAAGCTTAGCTGAAAAATCTTGAATCATTTTTCCTGAATGCAGACCCTTCCATTGAAAGAAGCCGAAAATTCAAAAGGGAGCTGCAAAATTGTCTATCTCAATATCGTGAATCTACAATGACCTTGTAAGAACCAGCAAACAAAGCAAAATTACAGATTTTTTAAAGATGATAGAGGGTGCAAAAAATCTAAATGAAGAAAAAGTTCTGAAAGTGAAAAAAGGTTCTGAAAGTGAAGGTGATATTGTTCAATCGAAAAAATGTTCTTGGTTGATTGTACTGAACAGTAATGAAGAAGAAATTTATGAAATTAAAGTCGTATTAAATGAAAATATTTTTTGTTTCTTTTCGTTTTGTGTTATAAATGTATTTATATTTTTAATAAAAATTAAGTTGCTTATATGAAATTTTTAAAAAAAGTTTATTTTTAATGTTTTCAGAACGTGACATTTTTCACGTGTAAAGTGTCATGTGTTTTATGCCCCCCCCCCCTTTTTTGAACTGTATCTGGGTCTCATATAACGCGGTTTCACACAACACAGCATTTTCTAGGAACTATCTACAGTGTTATAGGAGGGTTACCTGTACTTCATTATACATTATGATTTCAGTAACATTAATGTTTTGATTGTTTATCTGCCTCTCAGTACAAAAAGCATACACTTTAATGTGTTAACTATTTCTTTTCTCTTTACCCGTAGGAAGGAGAGGGCTTATTCTTCCTCAGTACTTAGATCGAGTAGTTGAGGTGGTGTTGAAAGCTTTGATATATGATGAACAACGGGGTAATTTTTCGGTTGGTACTCACATAAGAGATGCTGCATGTTATGTATGCTGGTCATTTGCTAGAGCTTATGATCCAGCCGTTCTTCAGCCGTACGTCAATAGTATTGCCGGTGCACTTTTAGTAACCACAGTGTTTGATAGGTAAGGAATTTTTTATACTAATAAATATTAAATACTTATCAGAATGATAGCATTCAGTGTCCATTTATTATTACTTACCATGCCTGAAAAATAGTTTTTTTTTAGATCAAAGAGAGACATCAAAGTATTCCTGTACTGCGCTTAATTTATCATTTTGTATGATCTTGTTTTAACCTTTTCCTTACGGGGTGGGGTGTCATGTATCCCAAGAATGAATATATATATATATATATATATGTGTGTATACATATATATATGCATATATATACATATATATCTATATACACTGCTCAAAACAATTAGGGGAGCACATGGTTTTAACGAAATTACGCAAATACTTACACCAATAAGTAACATAAAATAAATCATCCATAATTTAAAGCCTAGCAGGAAACAGAAGAAGAAAACTTCATATGCAAATCAAAGTTCATGACGTCAAAAACCAGAAAAAGAACATAAGGGAGGAAATCGGAATGTTGCAGAAACGTCTGTTTCACTGCCTTAACTGTGAAATTCGATTGCTCAGTTATTCTTTTTGAGAAAAGGTGACTTGAAAATGTCTCAACAACATGATTTACCAGAATCCATGTCATGGCGTTTTATAGGCAGACTTGAATCCGGGCAAACACAACGTAGTGTCACAGGCACTGTTGGAGTCGCCAGAAGTGTCCTTGCAAGGCTGTGGAATCGATTCCAAGAAACAGTGAATGTTAGACGTCGACCAGGGCAAGGTCGGCCACGCGCCACTACAGCAACTGATAACCGGTATATACTGTTAACAGCTCGTCGAAACAGAACAGACAATGCTACTCAATGCAAAGACAGTTGCTCTTGGAAACAGGACGAAGGGTGTCCAGCCAAACAGTACGTAATAGGCTTCATCTGGGAAGTCTCTATGCACATAGGCCAATGGTCTGCATTCCGTTGACCTCACGCCACCGTGCGGCCCGAAGAAGATGGGCTGCTGAACATCGAGATTGGGAGCAACATGATTGGAGCCAAGTGCTGTTTACAGACGAGTCCCGATTCAGTCTGGAGTGTGACACCCGATGTGTTTTGGTATGGAGGGAAAGGGGCACTCGAAATAACCCCACATTCATTCGTGAAAGGTCACAATACAGACGAGCTGGTTTTATGGTATGGGGTAGAATCAGCATAGGTGAACGTACGGACCTGCATATCATTCGGAATGGTACTTTAACGGCCCGAAGGTATGCAGGCGAGATACTGAGACCTCATGTCATACCTTACGCTGCAGCCATTGGAGATTCCTTTGTTTTTCAGCATGATAATGCCAGACCGCATACAGCTCGTCTTGTGGAGAACACGCTTGAAGCTGAAACAATACAGCATATGTAATGGCCAGCGTGCTCTCCTGACCTGAATCCAATCAAGCATGTTTGGGACATGCTGGGACGACGCATTGCTGCGAGACCAAGGCCTCCTTTTACTCTCCGAGACTTTGAGATTGCACTTCTTGAGGAGTGGAACAGTATTCCCCAAAGTCTTATCGATAACATCATCACATCCATGGAAAACAGGTGTGCAGCAGTCTTAGCTGTTCGAGGAGACCACACGCCATATTAATAATCTTGCATCATTTCTAAACAATACTTTTTTTATCGTTTACATGTAACCAAATTGTTGCCCTAAATCATCTTTTCATGTTTTTTCCATATTTTCAAAGAATTAAAGCTTAATTACAACTTTTTTTTACGTCTTTTTTTCTGTATTGCGCATTGATACGCGTGTACTATCCGTTTTATGCCAATACATGGCTGTCTTGCATGCTTTTCTTAACTTCTTTGCTTGCTCCCCTAATTTTTTTTAGCAGTGTATATGTAATATATTAAATATTATGCCATCCATTCTAGCATTTAAACTCCCTTTCATAAATCCAATCTCCAGTAATATCAATTTATCGCTTTAAAACCCTTAGCCACAGAACTTCTCACGAATCACCAACCTTTGCATTTCTACACTTGTATATGTTCGGATTTAGGAGTGGGGTTAACATCGCAAGCCCCTAAATCTGCCGACCCTACAAATAATAGTCACATGTTCCTCTCACATTTAGTGTTGAAAGGTAATATTATTTCTGAGCCATTCTTCTGAAATCAACGGATGTACTTTTGTCGCTCTAATAAATGATTCGGCCTGACTGCTTCCAAATTTTATTTTATTCCGTTCAGGTTGACTCTAGTTCCAGCCATGTAAATATGAGCTAGTTTTTCCTTTCAGGATATAATTTAAGGACATGGTGTAATGAGTATATATATATATATATATATATATATATATATATATATATATATATATATATATATATATATATATATAGCCACCTTAATGTCAGTTTTTACAAAGAGGGTATGAAATTTCCCATTCTTAAGAGGGAATTGGAAAAATGGGCCCCGTAAGCTGAAGGTTAAAAATGTAGTGCATAATTTGCATTTTCTGGGATTTCAAACTGTTGATAGCTTTTATTGCTTATCATCATTGTATTGTACTTGTCCACATGTCTTCATATATAATGAAGTGTACTTCAGAAGCTGCAGCCACATAATGGCCCAATATTCTGTATAAATTAGGATAAATCTAACAAAGGAATTTAAACTGGTTTCTTCAAGTTAATACACATGTGACATACTTTAGAAGTCTAATTCTTACCTGTCAAAGAAGGGACTTTTTTTGTATATTGTTTGCTATTTTATACAGTCGAACCCCATTATAACGAACCTCAAGGGACAAAAGGTTTAATTTGCTTTATCCAGTGGTTCGCAATATCCGAACCATTAAGAAAAATGCTAGAGTTCACAAAATGTATAACTCATTAGTTGCAATGTGTATTCAATAATGATGTGTTAAAAAATATAAATTGTATTAAAAATGATCATTAATGAATTGAATTGACTAAAATTGATTACATTAAACTGACTCGTCCATCGCCGGTGTCATCGTTCGTCAATAAAATTCTTCTGTGATTGTGTCATTTGTCTGTTTCTATGTCTTGCATTCATATGTACACCGGACTGGGGTGTAATGTCGTCATCCCCCAGGGACATTAGCCCCACACACACACACATTAAACTGACACAATACTAATTAAATTACGTACAATAGCAAAAAGACAGGACCAAAATTCTTGTATGCTATATCTGGGGGTTTGTTATATACATTGATCGCTATAACGGGGTTCAACTGTATTTCTAGACTTTTCACTTTCTTATGTACTCTACATTTTTATTGGTCAACTTTATAAGTTTTTGTCAATGACATCTTTCATCTGACCTTTATTTCAGATGAGGCAGTGAGTTTCAAAATTGTCCTTATGTAAAATTTTTTACAAATGAGTTATCATGGGATTCTGACAAAGCTGGCACGCTTGCCTTTAGGCATAGCTGAATAATGTAGCAAAACACTCTATTTTCTTAAGAAATTGGATGTTGAAATATCTAGAAAACTCTCCATATCCAGTAAACAAATGGTCTGGGAGATCCCAAGAAGGGATCTGCAAAGTCAGAAGTGAAAAAAAAAAATTTTTATTTTATTTCAATATGACCACAAATTTATAAATTTGGGGAAAAAATTTTAAATTCTAAAATTCCTGTATTTCTTCCATTTCCTGATGTTTTGAGTATGAAAAAAAACCTGTTCTACTTAAAAATCCCAAATATATATTCTACAATGTGAAGTCACAACAACATAGTCATATGACAGCTATTAAAGCAAATGTAAGCAATGGCGGCTCCAGTCCAGAGATTTGGAGGGAGGGCAATGTCAGCTCTTAGGATTATATATATATATATATATATAAAAGTAATAAACATCCTCTCATTTTAAATTTAAACTCATTTAGTATTAAGTCTACAATTATATAATTTTAGGCAATAAAAAAAAAATTTGCCGGACTTTTCTTTTTTTTGGGGGGGGGCAATTATCCCTACTGCTCCCCCCTTGGAGCCACCATTGAATGCAAGTGCAAAAATCTCATTCATTTTTTAGTTTTCAAATGTTTTTATTCTTATTAAGTTTTGGTGTCTATTAAGTTTACTTTTACATTCAATTTATTATTGTTATTAAGTTTATTTTTAACTTTCTTATTTAAGTTGTTTATCACAAATAGTTTGTTTCTTCAGAAAATGAACCCCATTTAGTCTCTTAAAGGATTGACTGAGATTGTTCCTGATTAACAAAAGCTTGAGAACCACTACAGCAGTGGTGTATGCAGGGGGATAACATCCCCCCAATTGGTTCTCATTACATATATTATTTAATTACGTATTGCGACTCTTTTAACAATTATTTTGAAAAATACCAACTTTAAATTAAATTTAAATGTTCTTATATTGAAACAATAAAATTTTATGCTGTTAAAATATAAAAAAAGTGTCATCCAGTCTCACATGACTTGAGTATCGATGAGCAAATGATTCCTTATCGAGGCCAACTTTCTGCAAAAATGTTTTTAAAAGGGAAACCAATAAGATTTGGTTATAAAGCTTGGATTCTGGCATCATCTGATGGATACATGTTTCACTTTGATATTTATTCAGGTAAATCAACAGAACCAAAATCATCAGGATATGAAGATTTTGGTCTTGGTGGAGGAGTGGTATTAAATTTGCTCGGTGTTGTTGGAACTCCCGCTAATCACAATATTTACTTTGATAACTTTTTTACCTCTTTTTATCTTCTCTGTCATCTAAAAAATAGAGGTTTCAGTGCTATAGGTACAATTCAAGAAAACCGCATTCAAATGTGTCCACTGGAATTGGTGAAATGTGTGTGAAAGAAAGAGAGGGTTATTACAATTTTCAGTACAAAGAAGAAAATAAGATAATTTCTGTCCGATGCAATGGCAACTCTGTTGTGACTCTTGGTTCAATTTTTGGAAAAATTCAACCTGTAAAAATTGTTTCCTGTTATACAAGATTTTAAAAGAAAAAAGGTTTTGCCCCTCAACCTCATCTTATTGAAACAGTACAGTGCCAAAATGAGAGTTGATTTATGCAACAGTTTAGTAGCCAATTACAGGATAAGAATTTGTGGAAAAAATGGTGGTGGTTTATATTTACCAATTATATTGATGTAACCTTGACATAAGCGTGGAAAATATCAAGATTGTCTTTTGAAAATAAAAAGTCTCTCTTTGATTTAAAATGCAAAGTTGCATTGTCTCTTTTGCAAGCACCTATTGAAAGTGAAGGGTTAGCTAGAAACAGATCAGCAACAGGAAGGCCTAGTAAACTCAGCATGCAGAAGACTGTGTTGTAAACAATGTCATAGCCAGACAGTTTATCAATGCAATGTTTGTAATGTTGCTTTACATCATGATTGTAGTAAAGCTTTTCATGCTTGAAACAGTTTTCTGGCTATACTCGGTAATTTGTTAAGGGAAAATAAGTTAAATTTTTATAGTAAATTAATTGCCTGTAAAGTGATCATTTGCTTTCTAAAGCGTAACAAAGCTAAAAACGTCTTCCAGTGCTCAACTCTAAGAAAACTCTGCAGAAGTTCAGTTGAACTCACTTAACATCAATACTCTTTTTCTGCTGATGTTGCAGGAACATAACACTTAATTTTTCGTTAGGTATGACAATGACAAGTTTTGTTATTTTCACCATAAATTAGTGTTCTATATGTTCAAATGAATAACCAATATTATTTGTGCAAAAAAAAATTCACCCCTTATAGTTTTGGTGGTTAATTATTTAATTACTTGTTCCACCTGACTTTTATTTCAACTCTATTAAATGTGGGTATTGCATATCTATTACTCTGTCTGTTAGGGAGATCACATGCCGGCGAGCTGCTTCTGCTGCATTTCAGGAAAATGTGGGACGGCAAGGCACATTCCCACATGGCATTGAAATCCTCACTGAAACTGATTATTATGCTGTTGGTTCCAGGCAAAACTGCTTTTTAAACCTAAGGTAAATTTTCATACACAATTTTTAGTACATGGTATTCTCACTTAATTGTACTAAGTAATCATCTATTTTACATTTATTCAGTTTTTAATACTTCATTGGTGTATTTCAAAGTAACCTAATGCTTAACGTATTGGAATGCAGTACTGAGAGGGCCAACAATTCCCACTAAATGCTGTTGTGTCTAAGCCAGGTATGGACATGTTAAATCTATATGCCGAAAAGTCCCATGTTGTTTGTAGGGATGGAAGGAGGGTATAAGCTAGTGGTTCCCAACCGGTGGTCCACAAGAGCCTCAGGAGTAGTCCAGCACCACATATAAAAAAAGTTGCCAAATAAATGGGGATTTTGAAAGCAATGTTCATTTAACTAGATGGGCCAAATATATTTGATGACTATCAGGTGTTGAATTAAAATTTCTTAAAAGTTTAACATAATTATTTTATTATTAGAATATGATACATAAGAATGGGAGTACATTAATCCTGTCTCCCTTTTGCCTGAGGGATATTCTATACCCCCTATACCCCCGGAAGGTTCCCCCACCTCCAGTCGGTGGGGTAGGGGGTTGGGGTGGTCTGTACATGGTTCAAATTCTGGCTGAGTGGTCCGCAGACTTCTACAGGTTGGAAACCTCTGGTATAAGCTCACCAGATATTACCCCTGTGGATGCTTGGTCAAAATTATGGTGCATTGGACTAAAAGTTGGTCTCTTACCCATGTTGTGCCAAATAGCCCCAAGTTCAACAGGAGGCTCATCCCTTCGCTCTTTAGCCTTCCTTGGACCTGGTTAGAATTTATCTTTCAAGGGGACACTAGTAAGAACAACAACAATAAAATTAGTACTGATTGTAATGATCCTATAAAGTATTTATACAAAAAAGTATCTTAATATGAAGGCTTCCATGTACTATAAAAATAAGTCTTGTCTGATTCATCATAAATTCCTTTGGCAGTGCTAAGTTTCATTTCGGAACTGTATAGGAATTTGTACTAATAGCCATGGCTCAGTGAAGTAGCAAGCATAACTAGTGCCCGGGGCACAATACCTTTTTGACGCCCTTCCTCGAAAAACATATAGTAATATAATATATAGAATTAGTTATTTTGGGACCATGTGGCGCCCCTCTGCGAGTGGTACCCGGGGCATGATAGACCCCCTTGTCCCCCTCTTGCTACGCCACTGCCATGGGTACTAGGAAATGAGTAATAAATCATGGGAGCTTCATTTAAAATTTTGTATATTTTTTTTCCTGCTAAAATGCGATTTAACCCTTCAGCGGGCATGCCAATTTTTGGAACACCAGCAGGCACACTTGGCACAAAGTGCAACGTCTCTTTCAACCTTGATTATTCCTTTTGTAATAAACTTTTTTTTTCAAATTGAAAATAATAATTCTGCATTTTATGACAAGATATAAAATGTTTATAATATTGTGATATATTTATAATTAGATAATTGAAGAATGCAAATAGAATTGCCTTATTTCAAAACTGTCTGGTTTATTGGATCCAAGGACAACTTGCGAATCGATTCCTATTATGCCCAAAAACCTAAAAAACAATGAGATTGTCCATCTTTGTGATATGCGGGATACCATGTAATAGCTGCATATTTTATCTAATACATTGACCCCTGCTTTTGTCTTATTATAATCCAGTATAATCGTTGGTTTACCACAGTTAAATCACGACTACCAATGAATGGAAAGGAATACAAGGGTCAGAAAATCCGACCTGCATTAGAAAGGGTGTAGCTATAAATAGAAACTGCTTATAAATTCATACCTTACATGTAAAAACAAACCATTCAAAATTACGAAAAAGTTGCACTCTGTACACGGGCGTGCCTGCTGAAGTCTTAAGAAAAAATTTTATGTCACTACCTTGATGAAAGTGTTACTTTTCTCATTTTTCTCAGCATTCTAATTAATGTTTAAATGTTTGTTTATTTTTTAGTGTTCACATTTCACAGTTTCCTGAATATACTAATACTTTAATAAATCACTTATTGGAGCACAAAATTAACCACTGGGACCCAGCTGTTAGAGAACTTGCTTCTAAAGCTCTTCATAATCTTACTATTCAAGATCCAAAATTTTTCTCAGACACTGCAATTCCTCAACTGTTGTCACTTGCTATTGGTATAGACCTTAATACTCGACATGGGGCAATATTAGCTCTTGCAGAAATTATTCATGCATTGTCACTCATAGAAAGTAGTTCTAAAAACTTAGCTGAAATTCAAGGTTTGTATTTTGTTTATTGTTTTGTTTGAATTTCGTTAGTTATTAATTAATGTAAAATGAATCCTTTTATTGAAATGAAATGGGTAGAACTGATTGGATATGATATGAAAACCTTCTTAAAAAATTATACTTAAAATCAAGTGAAACCTTACATTTTGTCAAATTTTTTTCAATGCTTGAAATATTATTTAGCAGAAATCTATATCATAACATAATCAAAGATTGCCTAAAAGTAATAAATTGTTATGAAGAGCAGTCATACCATTCCATGCCATTTCCTTTGTAATAAAGCAGCAACTTTTGTTTTGAGAATTAAAAGTAATCCACATTAACAACTCGTGTAGTGTAATTCAGGATAAATTTAAAAGTCATCTAAAATATGCTGCCCCAAAACAAGAGAATTCTAATTATAACATGTTGAATTATATTAAGGGATAATTTTATTATAAATCAGAAAAATTAAATGATTTGTAATCAAGTTATTGATTTTAAAATTAGATTATTGATTACGTATTTTCTAGCAGTTGTTACCTATTATCATTTTAACTTCAGAATATTGGAATGATAAAAAAAATCTTGTTTGGCATATGTTTTTTTGTTTTTTTTTTTTTTTTTGGGGGGGGGGGGGGCTTACAACAGTGGTTCTTTACCAATGGTCTGCGAACCACAGGTGATCCAGGAGAAACCAAGAAGTGGTCCACAAAGTCCGCAGTCATAAAAAAATTGGTTTCATCATTTCAAAATGACTGTAAATTTAACAATTTTATAAGATGGGTGACTTAATTTTTTTCCCCTAATTTTTTGTTTACATAGCTTTGAGCAATATAAAGCGAAGGATTTTGCAACTTGCAAAAGAAATGCAAGCTCAAAAATCTCATTCAGTTTTAAGTTTTCTTAGTCTTTAATGTTTGCTATTAAGTTTACTGTTGTGTTTAATTTATTATTGTAATTAATTTTATTTGTAACTTTTTATTAAAGTTGCTTACAAATAAAAGTTTTTCTTCAGAAAATTAAACCTGTTTTGCTTCTAGAAAGGTTGGTTTGGAGAGTGTCCCCAATGAACTGCCATCTCATAAGCTTTTTTATTTTCTTAAATGTATAATGCAGGGGGGTTTGTCAAGCTATTTGGGAGCTATTTGAGAATGTTTACAGACCGAGAAGAGCCAAAAACACAAACATGTTTATTCAATATGAAAGAAGATAATATATGTTTTATTTAATATGATATATGACATATATAAACATATATGATAATATATGTTTTATTCAATATGAAAGAAGTTTGAATGAAGTTTAGTCTAATGTTTTTACTGAAAATATCATTTTTTAACTATTAGAATAATTAACATTTCTAAATTCTTAAATAATGTTAATAATTATTTTTCTTTTAATTATTTTGTCAAATGACTCCAATCTGGCATATAATACACTCACTTCCAAAAGTTAAGCACGGAGCAGTAAAATGCGAAAAAATGGACAAGTACTGCTTTGATTGACATGAAATGCTGCAAGTAAGTAGCTCTATGTTTATTCATGAAACAAAACAAAGAATTACATACAGAGATTAAAAAATATTGAATTTTCATAAATTATAAGTTGACGTCATATTTGCATCATTAACAAAATGATGTTTAAATGCAAAACAAACAACCAAAACCGACATTAATAGGGTATGTGAGCACCCCTCACCTTCATACAAAGTGTACAGAGTGTGATCATGCTTGTTATGAGGTGATCGACCACCGCAGAGTTCAGTAATCGCCATTCCTCCTGTAGGGCAGTTTATAAATCTCTGAGAATGGCTGGAGGTGGGAAATGTCTATATACAGCACGGCCAAGGGCATCCCAAAGATTTTCAAATGGATTAAGGTCCAGCGAGTAAGCCGACCACTCCATATGCGCAATCCCCTCACTCTTCAGAAAGTCGTCAATGATGGCAGCTCTATGGGGATGGGCATTATCATCCATTAAAACAAAAGAAGGACCAACTGCTGCAGCGTACAGTTTCACAGTGAGGTCTAGGATTTCATCTCGACACCGTACAGCCGTCACAGAACCTTGCCTGTAGATGTGCAGGTCAGTGTGATATCCCAATGAAATCCCTGCCCAGACCATGATGCTTCCACCATGGAATGCATGATTCTCGGTAATGTTCTCAGGCCGATTGCGTGTACCTTGTTCCCTCCAGACCCTTACACGCTTATCATCAGGTTATAGGGCAAATCTGGACTCATCTGTGAACATAACGTTGCCCCAATCAGACACAGTCCAATTCACATGCTGGCGGCACCACTTTAATCGTGCCCCTATGGATTGGACGGATAAAGGAACACAAACTCGTGGTACCCGGGCATACAGACCATTCATGTGTAGCCTTCGACGAACAGTAGTGGCAGATATCATCTTACCAATGGCCGCTGCAACCATAGATGTCACATGTTTGGAGGTTGATCTTCGATTCCGCTTGGCTACAACAGCAATATATCGATATTCCGAGGGGTCGTAACTCTTGGACGACCATCTACAGGTCTTCAGACATCTGTTTGGCTGGTTTGGAATTGTTTCCATAATCGTGAAATGACGGAATGATGAACGCCAAAGAAAAGAGCAACATCTGTGATAGACTGTCCTGCTTCAATGTGTCCGCCTGCACTCAGAATCTTCCATTCGTCTTCTGGAAGCCATAGAAACACGTCTAGCTTGAAAACAAACCGTACGAATGTTCTAAACACCTTTCATCAGCACTTACATGCAACTCCTGTAACCCTTCGCAATGCCAGCTTCTTATATGACTGCCTGTTTTGCATATTTCTCGACGCGAAACCGTGATTGGCTGTTACCTAACATATTTGCATACTTCCTTCTACCTTTTCAGCAAATTTCAGCTTCTTTAATTCAGATTGGCTTACGGAAATTAACATTTTCCTCTCCGTGCTTAACTTTTGGAAATGAGTGTATATTGTTGCAGTTTGTAGTAATTTACTTAAATGCTGATGTGTCAACAATGAGCTTTGTTTATTTTTCTCAACTTAAATATAGAATACAAGGTTTTACAGCCAGTTGTGCCAAAAATAGAGGTTATTTGACATGCTTAATTTTGGGTATTTTACTTCTGGTACAAGTTTCCACAATTTTAGTGAAGAGCCGTAGTTTTGCCACCGCTGGCATATTGTAATAGTACAGGGTTATCAGAAAAGAATCATTCGATTACAAAATTTAAAATTTTCCATAATTACGAACAGAAAATTATAATTAATATGTCACTGTTAAGGGAAAATGTTAAATTTTTTTTCACAAGTATTCGATATGACTTCCTTTAGTCAGCTGTAAAATATCATTATGATATGCCATTTCTTGCCAAACACGTTGTAATGTTTCACTATTAACTGTTTGTAAAGCATCACAAATGCATTGTTTAAGTTCAGGCACACTTGTTGGCAAAGGTGGTATGAACACATGATCTTTGACATATCCCCAAAGGAAGAAGGCGTATGGGGTTAAGTCCAGTGACCTAGGAGGGTAGCTGTGTAGAACCAAATCATCGGCTGCACTACGATCAATCGGCTACACAGCTACCCTTCTAGGTCACCAGACTTAATCCCATGTGACTTTTTCCTTTGGCAATATTTCAAAGATCTCGTGTTTATACCACCTTTGCCTACAAGTTTACCCGAACTTAAACAACACATTTGTGATGCTTTACAAACAGTTAAAGTGAAACATTACAACGTGTTTGGCAAGAAATGGGATATCACAATAATATTATATGAGTGACTAAAGGAAGTTATATCGAACACCTGTGAAAAAAAAATTTAACATTTTTCCTTTACAGTGACATATTAATTATAATTTTCTGTTTGTAATTATGGAAAATATTAAATTTTGTAATCGGATGATTCTTTCCTGATAACCCTGTATTTTAAGAGTTTGTCTAATCTGAAAATAATTGGTCAAAACCCCACAGATTGACTAGTAAAGTAATTAGAATATTTAAAAGCAATAAATTCTGATTAAAGTAGAAATAATGAGTTTTTAAAAAGTGAAAAAGTTGAATGTTTTTGTGTTTTGTAATCTTAAATTAAATCTGATTGTGTTTTGTAACATTTAAATTAAATCTGATTAACCAAAATATTTCCAGTTCAATATCAAACATACTCAAATAATATAATTTTTAAAAGGTTTTTTAATACCTTAAATACTTTTGATTTGTGATTTTAAAACAAAATTAATTTATTACAAAATAAAAAAAAAATTCATAATAGCAGAGTCTTATAAAAAAAAATTTGTCCAATAAAAATTATTTTAGATAACTTATATTTGAGTATAAGAAATTTTCTGTTTAAGCTGTTTACTCACATAACTGCTGTCAGCTTTTGTGTTTGCTAAAGAACAGCATCAACTCCAATGAATTGTTGAAAAGCAATCAATCGAATTAATCACTTGAGGGTAGCCTATTAAAAAAATAACAATCGTAGTCAATCACTCGAATGCTGCAGAAATGACTGAAGTATCAAATGCAAACCCTTTAAGGCTGGTGGGTAGCAGCTGTATTGAATTCACTCAGCTCAAGGTTAAACTGTGAAGAAAATTTTTCCAAGGATAGTCAACTTGGACTGGAAGATTTTTTTTAAATTGTACTCCAAAATAGAGAATGACAATTTTTTACTCTGCTATCTTAATCATTTTAGACATTTTGTCCACCAAGGGAAATTAGCCAGTCAAGTTAAGTTAAGATTCACTGTGTGTATGTATATTTATATATATATAAACCTAAGAGCCAACGTTGCCCCCCCCCCCCCCAAAAAAAAAAAAAAAAATTCTGGACTGGAGCTGCCAATGCTTGGTAATCCTTTTAATTATATTGTAGTTATTAAGATATCATTTCCGCTTGTTTATAAGATGTGAAAAATGTTGTTAAAAGTCAGCTTAATTGAATCAATTCCATTGTAATTTTGCCTTTTAAATGTTATTCCCATTTAAGTTACCATCTAAATTATTATAATGGCTAAAAAGTATCTAACATTTCTGATCTGAACAGAATCCAATAAATCAACTTTGGAATCTATAAGACAACTGGTGTTTGTTCTTGATGAAAGACGACTATTTCGGGGTCTTGGAGGTATTCTTATGCGAAATGCTATGTGTCTTCTCATTGAAAAAGCATCTCTATCATCCTTGCCTTTTCATAATGATGAGCAGTTAATTGGTAAGTTATTTTCTTTTCTCCTACTTAAACAATAACTGTGGTGTACAATATTTTAGAATGCATTAAAAATGTGAATATTTGTTTGAAAAGTATTGTTCATGATTTTCAATGTTTTTAAAATTATTTTTCTCAGTAATCTAAATATATAAAATATGTCAGTTCCGTAACTGACTGACTGACTGACATGTAATGCACAGACCAAACTGCTGGACCTAAAGGGCTGAAATTTGGCATGGTGATTCTTCTTAAAGTGTAGGGGTGCACTAAGAAAGATTTTGGAAAACTTCCTCTTAGATTTTTTAAAATTAAATTTTTAAGCTGTTTCTGTAACTTCTTTCAAGTTTGCGTTTAAAATAACAATCTGAGAGTTATAAAAATTATATCACAAGAAAGATAATAAAAATTCCTTTAAAATGAAATCTTTTTCGAATTTTTACCTCCATTTTCTGATTTTTGGTGAATTTTTAAAGATTCATTTTTAGAATTTAATTAATTAAATGCTGATCATGTTGTTTCTTTTCTCTTTGCAATACTTTAAACTAATTTTGCGTCACGTGCATAACAACAAAACAGACAAAAAGATTTTTTTTTCTTTTGCTAATGTGGAAGACGATTGGACATTATAAAAAAAAAATTAAAATGCAGTAAAAGATATGTACCTCAAACTGTACTATATTAACTGTACTATTTTCTTTAGAATGTTCTATTAGATTTAACTTGAATATTTTCTTCTACATTATTTTGTCTATAAAAATATCTGTTAGGATTTTTTTTTATAAATATATATATATATATATATATTTACACCAATTGCATCATACATTGATCATTGTATTTATTATAAATATATATATATTTTGGGATTAATTGCATACATTGACCGTTGTATTTAATCTGAATGTACTCCATAGCGAAGTACAGGTATTCAGCTAGTAAGTACATAGGTCCATATATTTTGAGTTCTACAAATGGCAGTTTAATAAGTTTTTTAAAATAGTTGAAAATCATAACATATTTTTAAGTGTTTTTGTAAATGATTCACCAAATTAATGAAAACTAACTATAGTGCTGTGAACACCAAGTTTAATAGTATTTTGTAACTTTATTGTAAAATACAAAAAGAATTTAGGTAGAATGCAACTCAGTTTAGACCAGGGATTCCCAACGGGGTCCAGGTGGACCCCTTAGGGGTCGATAGAAGTTTAAAAAGACTCCGTAGTATTCCAGGAGTCTATTGGGGGTCAATGATAAATTTTTCTGTTTTAAAATTTAACTTATTTTTTTTTAGGAATGTAATTATTATATAATAATATCTGTTTTAATATGTATAAATATATATTTATATTTGTTATGCTATTGTGACTATACATTGATAAGAAATTTCAGGCGAAACATTAAAAAAATTGTGTCAATGCATCAAGCACGACCACCGCATTAATTGAAATCGAACTTTAGTGCAATTACAATCTGTGTTTCTGAAATCTTGTTTATATTTGTGAAATTAAAAATAAAAATAATACAAAAGTAATAAAACATAAACCTAATAAACCACTTTTTCTAATTTTTTTGTTAATATTCTTAGTCAAATTGCTATCTTTAAGTGTTTTATGTGCAATTATTAGCATTATAATTATGTTGTATGCTGTATATTATAGAGAAAAATGTGAGGGGGTCGATGAAGAAAATCATTCTTTTAAAAGGGGTCGATGTATGAAAAAGGTTGGGAAACCCTGATTTAGACCCCCCAGTTTGTTGCTATTAGGATTCATGAAGTATAGAATGCCCTGGGCTGAATTTACCACTAGGCAAATTAGGGGTCCGTTAGAATGAGGGGCCTGAAAATACCAAATTACAATATATTTTTCAATGATAACAGTGATATGTGACTAGCTGAATATCCGTACTTCGGTACGAAGTACATTTTAGGATAATTACAATCAAAAAGTAATGAAATTGCTTATTGAAGGATTATAATATAGTATAGTTAATATACAATACAGTTTGAGGAACATTTCTTTTACTGTATTTTAATATTTTTTTTGTCAATTTATTTCATTGTTTTGCACATGACACAAAATTAATTTAAAGTATCACAAAAAAAAAAATATCGCATGATCAGCATTTAATAAATTAAATTCTAAAAATTAATATTTAAAAATTCACCAAAAATCAGAAAATGGAGGTAAATATTCAAAAAAGATTTCATTTTAAAGGAATTTTTATGATCTTTCTTGTGATTTAAATTTTATAACCCTTGTATTATTATTTTAATAATTATATTATTTTAGAAAATATTCAAATTAAATCTAATAGAACATACTAAAGAATATAGTACAGTTTGAGGAACATTTCTCTTACTGTATTTTAATATTTTTTTGGATAATTTCCAATCGTCTGCCGCATTAGCAAGAAAAAAAAATTTTTGGTCTATTTCGTTGTTATGCATGTGACGATAAATTAATTTAAAGTACCAGAAAAAGAAATCATGTAGTCAGCACTTAATAAATTAAATTCTAAAAATGAATCTTTAAAAATTCACCAAAAATCAGAAAATCGAGGTAAAGGTTCGAAAAAGATTTCATTTTAAAGGAATTTTTATGATCTTTCTTGTGGTATAAATTTTATAACCCTCAAATTATTATTTTAAATGCAAACTTTAAAGAATGTTACAAAAACAACTTAAAAATTCAATTTTAAAAAATCTAAGACGAATATTTCAAAATTCATTCTTAGTGCACCCCTACTCTATGAGAAGAATCACCATGCAAAATTTCAGCCCTTTAGGTCCAGCAGTTTGGTCAGTACGTTATCTGTCAGTCAGTCAGTTACAGAACTGTTTTATATATATATAGATTATCTCTTCAAAATGACTTCTTATAGCATGCCAATTTAAGGCTTACAGTGTAATTTTTTTACTTTCCTCAAAGGTTTTTCAAATATTTTGTGTTATTTTTAGAGAAATGGAGATCAACAATTGATAGTTGCTTAGAGCATGCTGATGTAACCGTCAGATCTGCTGCTATATCAGCTTTACCTCACTTTTGCCGTCAGTATTATCCTCCTGAGAGTCCTCATTGCCCCACACTTTTGAAAACTTATCTGGAGCAACTAAATGCTAATAGCTTAGAATTAAGGTGTGGTTATGCTCTTGCTGTTGGTAAGTTCTAAGTTCATCTTTTGTTAATTTGGTCTCAAGAAATGCTAAGTGTTTGTATATTTATTTAAGATCATTAATACATCTATAAATATTTATCATTTAATTTGTGAAAATTTAGCGTAGGTTAAAAATTAATAGTGACTATTTCTGTAAAACATTTTAATAAACACTAAGAAAAATAAATATTTGTGAAAATTAATTTATCAAACTCTACATCTTTTGTTCATTTTGTATGACATGCATACTTATACAAATACAGTAAAACATGTTTTAGTGCATTTTTTCATACGATTTGTTTTGTGTGATTTTTTTATGTGGTATATGAATATGTATTGGAAAATTTTGAAATTATTTATTTGAAATTCCAAAAAGTTTCTATCATGTGGCTATTGTGATGTTTACAAGCAGCAGATCGAACGACCATCATTACAAAAACTTATCACCGACTACATGGTAACAAAAAATAAATCAACTCTTCAAGTGACAAAAGCAATTACGAACCAGTTCATTAGAAGAATATGTGCGTTTTGGACTACGATAAGTAGTTTTGAGTTATGTACATTTTGAAATTTTCTCCAAGTCTAAAATGAGAAATTAAAATTTTTAAAAATGTTTCCATGTGTAATTTATGTTAGTCAACTAGATGCCTTTGTTACTTAACCTTAAAGTCAGTTTTGCATCAGTTTCTCGGACTGCAAGTCATAGCAGACGTGGGGCTTCATCCGTAGATCAGAATAGATATTTCACATATTTTGCCAGAAGGTGGTATAAGTTTTAATGAGTTTAGTATTTCATTGTTTCTGAAGCATGTAAAACCTTGTTCTGAACATTGTTTGTATTTTCATTTACCAATCTACCAGAAATGCCTTTTAATAAATTAATCTGTTTTTATTATAAATGAACTTGGCATCAATGCCTTATAATTATCTTCTACTCTACATATTCTACATGTTCTGCTGTGCCTTTACTCTGCTAACTTTACAGTATTAGAACGTACTTGACCTCCCAGGACTAACACTTTAATTATTTATTTTGTTTGGAAGCACTTTCTCGCTATTTTATAAAGCTTTGACATATTTTCTAAGTGAGACTTTTTTTTATGCGGTCCCTCTCCACCGCATAAAAAAAAATTCTTTAAAATGTTGTGAAAAATTATTTGTTATAGCTATTTATGAATTTTCTGAATATTTATTTTGTGTGGTCCCTATCTACTGCACAAGAACAGGTTTGACCGTACAAGTTTTTACTAATTTTCTAAAGAGGAATAGAAAACTGTTTTGGTACCTTCTAAAAGTTTCTACCGCATTTGTTTTGTTTGTTTTTTTTTTCTCTTTCATGCATCTTAAAAGTTGTATTTTATTACAGGAGCTTTGCCTGATTTCATTCTGAAAGGTTTTGTGCATGACACCATTCAAGGTTTATCGAAATGTGCTGAAGTGACTGAAGAGCATTCTAGCTGGGCTGAAGCCCGTCGTGATGCTGTTAAAGCACTTTCTCGGGTCACTGCTACTGTAGGCATTAAATCAGATGGTGATAAAAATGATAGCATGTGTCAATCAAATCTAGATGCTGTATTTAATAGTTTCTTGGGTGCTACCAATGATTATACTCTCGATAGTAGAGGGGAAATTGGAGCTATAGTCAGAGAGGCAGCAATGACAGCTATCCAGGTAAGACATGTGTATTATATTTGAGCATAAATACCGGGTGGGCGAAAAGTCCTTGACACATTTCAGAAAATAATATATAAAATAGAAATTGCCATAAAAGAGTTCAGTTTGCGGTCACTTCTTTAATAGAATGTTAAGTTTTTTTATCAACAGACGTGATAGTCCAAAAGTTAATGAAATGTGTCAAGGACTTTTCGCCCACCTGGTAGTATTGCATGTGTACCTCCCTTGTGAAAGTGAAAGCATAGTCTTTGTTGAGGATTTGTGAATTCCAAATTAAAGCTAGACAAAAAATTTATTCTTCCATTTAGCATGGTGGCCCTCACTATCTCACGTACTCCCCACATAAGATTAACAACATTCTTTTATACAGTCGAACCCCGTTATAGCGAACCCGATATATAACAAATTCACGGCTATAACGAACGAAAATTTTGGTCCCGCAGTTTTGCTATTGTACGTAATTCATGTAATATTTTCTGGAGTTATTAGATCAGTCCTGGAAATTGAAGACCTCAGGGGTAAAAAGTGTAACCCACATCTTATAAAAATTTCACTTACCTACTGTAAATAATTATATCCAACAAGAGCTTTCATTCTGCTCAAGAAGTAAGAGTCTCTGTTGAGAGATGGCAGCACAATACTGGTTTACTTTCATTATAAGCCACACATGTCTGCAGTAAATAATCACGACCCGCAACTTCAAGATGGAGGACAGTGAGGTTAGAGGCATGCATTTAGCAAAAGATAAGGATGTTAATACAAAGTACAACAGTGAAAGTGATCATGATTATAAGATATCATCACTAGTAGTGATGATAGTTTAAAAGATCCTGATTTCATTGTAACTTCCCATGATGGTGAGAGTTCATCAGAAGAACTTGTGCAGGTAAGTTTTTCAGATTGTATGTAGCTATGTGGTTTGTAACTATTTACATGCTGTAATATAAAATGCTTATTAGGGCAATATTTTACCAATATATTGTAGCATTATTAGGCATTATATGAATAATATTTTTGTTTTTTTACAATGTTGACACTGTTTGTACTCATTATTCTGCTTATATGGGATTTGTGTGGGTTATTACTTTTTACATCATTCTAGCCAGTTCAATGGGAATTATATTAAATTTTTTTTTCTAAGTCACTTTAATGAAAATATATTGCAGGTTGCTAATCACATTATGGATTTTTACAATATAACAAGTACACCATTTTTCTAAATGCATTTTAAATATTACATGCTCAACAAGAAATATGTATTTCTTTGTTTTTGAAAGATGGTGGACAAGTTACATCTTCTAGTATACCGGAGATACCACAGCAAAGAAGTGATTGTAAAAGGAAGAGAGGAGAAAGTAAGGCAATGTTAAATTCCAGAAAAAGAAATTCAGGAGAAAATTATAGGCGGTACCGTGGAAAAGGTTCCGAGGTTAAATCAGCAGAAAGGGGTCAAGATTGTAGATGTCCAAAAAAAATGCTTCGATAGAATTGGTAAAGATGAGAGACAGAATTTATTTCATACATTTTGGAAGCTGCAAGATTTCAATGCCCAGAACAGCTTTATATTTGGGTTAATAAAAATTGAAAATGTAAAGTGTAAGTATACGAAAGGTGATAGTCGATGCTCTATGTCTGTCATTTACAATATGCAAGTAAATAGTCACCAACTGACAGTATGCGAGAGCATTTGCAAGCATTTTAGGTCTACAGAGTCATGTTGGACATATTAATAATATTGTTAAGAACATGAAAACCAATTCTAGATTCCTTTTGATAGGCGAGGTCACCATGAATCTCACCCTCATAAGTGCAGTGACAGTGACGTAAATCATGTCCGGAAGCATATAAATTTATTTCCAAAATATGAAAGCCATTATAGCAGGAAAAAGAATTTAAATTGACAGTATATGTCAATGGATCATACCCTGTGTAGTTTGCATGCAGATTATAGGGTCAATTATTGTAAAGAAAATAATTTATGGCCAGTTTCTAAAGATAAGTACAGAAGACTTCAACATAAGTTTCCAGCGCCCAAAGTTAGACACATGTCTTACATGTGATCAGCTGAATGTAAAAATTGCAGCAACAAAATATAATGAGGAAGAGTGTAACAAGTATACCAGTGAAAAAGAAATACATTTGCGCAAAGCAGAAAGTGGACAGACC
The DNA here is from genome assembly GCA_907164885.2 of Dolomedes plantarius. Classification (NCBI taxonomy): domain Eukaryota; kingdom Metazoa; phylum Arthropoda; class Arachnida; order Araneae; family Dolomedidae; genus Dolomedes; species Dolomedes plantarius. The sequence goes on along the minus strand of OU015497.1, from coordinate 14,735,110 downwards.
AATATCTCCCTGCAGACAGAAAAGGCAAAGAATAATCCAAATCACCATGTTATTACTTTTGACTTACAACAGGCTCTCCTCACTCCAAAACTTTCTACTGGCCCAACTTTCTCTAAACGCAAACTTTGGACTTATAACTTTAGGGTTCATAACTGCGGAACAGGTCATGGACATTTTTTTGCTTGGGATGAGACTGTTGCAAAAAGGGGTTCAGAAGAAATAATAAGCTGCCTAAAGAAATATTTTGAAACAAATGACATATGAGGTGATACTCTATCAGACAACTGTTGTGGCCAGAACAATAACTGGAATGTGATATGGTTTTGGTTGTGGATCCTATCCACAGGGCATTTTGTCACTATCGAACACCAGTTTCCTGTTCCTGGCCACACAATGTTACCAACTGACCGTGATTTTGCTGTTATCGAAAAGTATGTTAGACAACATGTACAATTTGTATATTCACCAGATGAATGGGTTCAGATATTAGAGAAATGTGCTGTAACCAAACCATTCAATGTAATCAAAATGATACAGGATGATTTCTTAAGTACAGTTAAACTGAATGCTTGTTTCCAAAAGAGGAACATTGATGAAGAAAATTACCCAATTTCCCTTCGAACTTGTGCTTCAATGTCTTTCAAAGCTGCCCAACCATACAAAATATTTCTCCGTCATTGTTATAGCCCAGTCACAATTGAGAATGTAGTAAATGTCAGGAGACGTGGGAGAGGAGAGTGTGATCTGACCACAGTTCAGTTCCCACCTAAATACACGTCATTGTTGCCCATTCCTGCTCCCAAATACAAGGATGTAATGTCTTGTTTGAGATGGATACCACCGATATACAGTGAATTTTATGAAAACCTGAAATGCAGTGGTTCAAATAATGAAGATAATATGTTCATTGATGAAGATGATGAGAGTTAGAAAAACTTTAGTAAAACCTCATTTCAACTGTATTTAATATGTCAATAAGTTAAGATTAATGACACTTCATTTTTGCGAAATATGTTATAAAATGTATGTTCCATCTTCTTTCTTTAACTACTATTGCATGTAAGCAATTATAACCCTCACATTTATAGCTACATTAAATTGTTCAGTGTATTATAATTGCAATAAATGTTGATTTTATTACTTTTTCTCTTAAGGACATTTTTAAGGAGGGTATTATGTACAAAAAATGTTTAGCAATGAGTTTTCCAAATTGAAATAAGTAATAGTAAATATTTTATGAAAATATAAATCTGTTTATCTCTAAATTACAATAATGTGGGTTATCACTTTTTACCCCCAAGGTCTTCAATTAATGACCACGCCTTGTATTTAAGAAATCAACTAATATTATTGACTCTATTTGATATCTAACCTTTTATAAAGTTCATATACAGGAAACTAAAATATCATAAAACTGTTGCATTTTTTACCTTCAGTTGTTTATAGTTTAGTTCATTTTATAATAAAGAAAAATTACTTGCTTGAGTTTTTAAGTGCTTGCTTCTTTAAAAAATTTTTACTAATTATTTAATGATACATTTAAAATTATTTTCAGGAAGTAATTGTTCTTGTATTAAAAGGAGACCCTGGGATGTTATCAGAGGAATTAATCCAAAAAATATTTTGTGTCTTAATGCAACAGTGTACTGAGAAAATCGACAGAACACGTGCTGTAGCTGGAGGTGTTTTTGAAGCACTTTTACACAGGTTGTTTTGTTACTTTGTTATTCAGATTGTTTATGCAATACATTTGTTGACTTTAAACTCAGTTTGTATTGAATTACTACTAAATTTTTCAGTTTTATTATGCTGTACTTGTGTAGACTTTGGATTTTTAATTAAACCGGGTTTACCGAAAATTGGTTGGTTGAAATTTTTTGGCATAAGGTTCAGAAAGTACAAGGCATTGCAGTAAAGAGCAGAGATGACATGTATATAAAAAGTAGTAAGTTACAAAGATGTGTAAAGATGATATATAAGGGTGATAACAACAGTAATGTAAAATGCAATAAAAAAACACTAAAATATAAACATGATAAAAACGGGGATACGTAAGTGTGATAAAAAGTTATGTGTGAAGATGATAGAAGCAGTGAAGGTAAAAAACAAAACCTCTGGATGAGGGTTCTACCATCCAGATTATAGTTGGGCACTAGAAATTAGGGGGTGTGGTGGCCCAGTTGACAAGAGCAGCGGGCCAGTGATCTGAACGTCCCTGGTTCAATGCTCATTGTTGCAAATCCACCACCATATTCACTAATGGTGGCCGGGGTATGTAAAATAGGTTGTGGCTGCAATGTCCTCCAAGTTATCAAATTTACCTCTGGAGGTGCGGGATCAAGTGTTCCAGTCTCGTCACTTGATTCGGTTCAAAATTACGGGACCGGTTATTTAGTCAAGTCGGACTCAGACCCTTGTGGTGCTAATTCAAAACAGGAGCCTCCCCCTTCATCCCAATAGCTTATTAGGACCTGGTGAATGGAACCTCCAACCAGGGGGGATTAGCAACAACAACAACAACTAGAAATCAGTAATAAAAAGACATTAAATCAATTGATGAAAAGCAGTACTTTTTAAGAAGCGAATGATTGTGTTTCACCTAAAAGGTCATCTAAAGAAAGTCAAGTTTCTGGTAAATATTAGTGAGGTCACAGTTGCAACAGAAACAAATATGCCCCCCCCCCCCCATTTTCTGACATCCATAATGGAATACAAGCAGAAATGGCAGCAAAGTTTGTTATTGGCTTTATCCAAAAGGAAAGGCAGAGGCCAATCATTTCTGGAAACACCCAAATGAGCTGGGATCCAAGCAATGGGGAAGAATTGGACTAGGCTATAACTAATGTTACTCAAGCACGCTTTATGAATCCATGTTAATGATCAAATGTTTATACTGATGACATGAAATGGCTCAAATTTCTGCAGGATGAGGGAAGTTTGGCTGAGAATATTTTTTTAATTCAAAATATATTCTATGATAGATGATGAAAAGCAGGTCATTCAAAGCACTGTAACCTTGATAACAATGCGATAAAAGAGCTAAAAACAGAGTGATAAAAGTAGGGAAGGACATAAAAGAGGACCAAAAAACTTGTGTTTTTTCATTAGATGTTACATTATTTTATCAGTAGATAAAAATGTTTGCATTAGTTTGGGTAAAAATGGGATTGTTTTCAGTTTTCTTTTGATTTATCTCATTTTTATGTTTGACAAGACTCTTTCTCATTCTATTATTTTTGATATATTGTTATTGTTGAATTAAAGAATATAATTCAACTAAGAATTTGATTTTATTGGACTAACCAAAAGAATAATTGGTTTTTGTACTCACCTCTCCATTTTTTTTTACTACAGACTAATTAGATACTCGGACACAAATTTATATCCCAAAGCCGGTGAATTATGATTTAATGAATTATTTGATTCACATATACACATCTTTCATGATGCACTTATATCCTGAATATACAAATAATTAACAAAAGAATAGATTTTATTATAGGCATTTTTGCCAACAGAATATGTTTTCCAAGACTACTGTCCATTTTCCCTCTATGAAAACCGAAATCCAACTCCAAAAGGAATAAAAAATTCAAAGTTCGATTTGCTGATCATGTGATCTCAGCATTTTACACAAAGAAATGGTCATGCCAGACAAATTGGCGCCCACATTTCTGCAGCTGTCTGTTTTCAAATCATCAGTTATATTCATAAATAATAACAAACAAAATTTGTTTCTTGTTTGATAAAAAATTAACTTTTCTACACACATAGATAGTATAAGTTACTGATGACAAGTACAGTTATTCATTTGAAGTGCATTTTATTATGTATTTAAATCATTAATTTGCCATTTGTATGTGTACTTACTCATGTCTTTTAATTGTAGTGAACCCAAAATTCCACACATACCCCACCATAAAGAGCTTCTTGAAATCTTTTCTACTGAAGTTTGTGACGAAATCAACTGGGCATCTCCTTGTGATACATTCCATCATTTTGTCAAAGTCCTATGTTTTCCATGCTATGCTCCTAGTCTTTTACTTGGTTTTGTTGTGAGTGTCGGGGGTCTAACAGAGTCACTAGTAAGTACATTTATTGCACATTGCTACCAAAACCATAATAATAAAATGTGTCTGCTTGTTCTTAGTACTGAATACATTTTGACAATTTCTGCCATCCAATGTGTAGGACCAGATTTTAACGTCGGATTACATTCCTCCATAACGGTCCTCCGGAAAGCAAAATTTCAGGCACTAAATCCATCTGTCATGGCGAGTTATAATTTTGGCAGCATGCCAAACCCAGTCTGCATCGCTTGGGCAAGCAGTGAACAGTTAAACAGAAAAGTACCAAAATGTGTCAAAATTTTGACATATATATATATATATATATATATATATACATACGTACATATATAGATACATTTATACATAACACATACATATATATACATACATACGTACGTACGTACATATATATAGATACGTATATACATAACACTTACATACATACATATATATATATATATATATATAGATACATATATACATAACACATACATGTATATATACATATACATATAGATATACATATGTACATATATATAGATACATATATACATAACACATACATACATATATATATATATATATATATATATACATACGTACGTACGTATATATAGATACATATATACATAACACATACATACATATATATGTATGTATGTATATATATATATATATATATATATATATATACATACACGTACATATATACATAACACATATATGCAGATATACATATATATATATATATATATACGTACATATATATAGATACATATGTACATAACACATACATACATATATACATACAAAAAAGGTAAGCAACGATAAGTAATCCTACATTAATAACCCACAGTAGTTTTGTTAGAAGAGACTACCTGAAATTTTTTTTTAATTGACTGTGTTGGATATATATTGTAGCAAACTCTCTTATTTATCAAAATAAGCAAATTATGAAAAGAAATTTATATTTAAGGTAAAGGTACCAGTAGTTGACCATTTAAGGGAAGTTCTCCATATAAACTGTAGTACAATTGATGGATTACACTGAATAACGAAAAGCATGTATTAACTTTATCTTAGACCCTTCCTGAATGAGCATATTAACTGTACTTTTTTTGTGAATGAAGATTTAAAATTTTTTTTTATCCATTTTTGGAAACTCGGTTTCTGCTTTAGAAGTTGACCATCAAAATTTAGTACTTGACCTGTATTGTTTTAGTAGTTGACCACTATTACAAAATAACAAATAAAAGAATTACATAATTAAAACTACAGTACTTAAGTAGTAGTAGTATTTTATTTTAATAATTAATTTTAAAATAACTTATATAGTTCACAATAAAATTTAAATGGGTAACAAAACATTTAAATTAAACACACATGCCTGATTACAAACACATTAAACACATTAAGTTATGTGTAACAAAACTTAATGTTTTGTTACACATAACTTAATGTGTAACAAAACATTAAGTTATTAAGATGTATTCCAGATAAACTCTATTTCAGGCATAGCGCTATAACAGGGTTTGACTGTATATGTAAACAGAAAAAAAAAGAATATCTTTAAGAGTTTGGGAAATAAAGTAAACTTAATGTCTCACAGTACTATATGTAAGATTTTTTGCTCTGTGAAAAATTCTATGAAAAAATGAAGTATGATTTCTACATGTACACTTTGACTTGTTTACCTCTTATTTAAAAAAAAAAAAAGTCTACCATATTGCTTTATAGTATGTCAGTGAAATAAAGTAATCAGTGAAAATGTTTCTTTGTAGGTAAAATACTCCAGTTCTGCTCTTGTCAACTTCTTATCTGCTAATCAATCAAATTGTGATTTGCTCCAGCGTATCTGCAATGAATTATTATTGATTCTCAAGCACAATATTCAAAACGACCGCTTAATTTTACCATTTTTCAAAATGGTCAATTATTTGTTGCTCTGTGGAATAACATTCCCCGAACAAGAAACTGTTTTTCATGGCCAACTACTGAAGTTGGCATGGGCGTGCTCAAATAAGTCAAGGGATCCGCAAAAACTTATTGTGTGCGTCGACTTGTTTTGCAATCTGCTGCAGTTTTCCGAATCTTGTCGAAGGAATTCCCTCGGTAAGCTGCTCATTTTTCTGTGCCATCGCATGCCCAGGGTCCGTAAGGTCACTGCTAATAAATTATACGAAGCCTTCCTGACCTACGATGTGTTGCCTGAAGACGTAGTCGATGAAATCTCAGATATACTGAGTGAAACAGACTGGAATAAACCCATTGAAATCCTGCGTCCAATAAGGAATAGTTTGTGCGAAAAACTTGGACTCGAACCACCTAGAATGAAGGAGAAGTGACTCTAAAATGCCTGATTGTTTATTTTGCTAATAAATAATATTTTTTTGCTGCTTCAAATGGAAGAAATACTTTTCATCTAGTTCCTTCATTTTTAATTTTAGTTCTATGTTTTATAATATAATTCGGTGTATGAAGTTTTATTTTTATTAAATTTTTTCTAACAAAATGCTCAAAAGAAATCAACTTATCTGTGTGTCTGAATGGCTAAACATTAGCTATTTTTTTTTAAATATAGTGATTAAGTCATTAATATTTTCTCCCTCACTTCATAAACAGACAGACTTAGTTCATGTGTAAATAATATTTACTTCTACATATAACAGAAAATTTTCAGCCATTATATATAACTTTAGCATGTTTTCTGATTAACCCTTCAGTGGGTGCTCCAATTTTTCGAAAACCAGCAGGCGTATGTGGCACAAAGTCTCTTTCAAATTTGATTATTCCTTTTGTAATAAACTTTTTTTCGTTTGAAAATGAAAATAATGATTCTGCGTTTTATGACAAGATATAAAATGTTGATAATATTGAGATGTATTTGTAATTAAAGACCAAAGAATGCAGAGACAATCACCTTATTTCAAAACTTTCCGGTTTGTTGGATCTGAGGACAACTTGCAGATTGATTCTTATGTCCTAAAACATAAAAAAAAACAACGAGATTGTCCATCTTCGCGATGTGCGAGATACCGTATAATAGCTGCACATTGGATCGACTACAACAACTCCCGCTTTTGTCGTATTGTAATCCAGTATAATCGCCGGTTTACCACGGTTAAATCACGACTAACAATGAACGGAAAGGAATACAAGGGTCAGAAAAACATACCTGCGTTAGAAAGGGTGTAGCTATAAATCGAAACTGCTTAGAACATTCAAACCTTACATGTAAAAACAAACCATTGAAAATTACGAAAATGTTGCACTTTGAACACGGGCATGTCCACTGAAGGGTTAAAAAAGTTAAGAGGCAAAAAATTGAAAATTCAGAAATTCTTTTTTTTTTTTTGTTTTTAATTAATTTAGTATCGGTAAATTAAACTGCTTTTTAAAATTAAACCATAGTACTAAACTCTTATTTTACATCATACATTTTACTATCTTTTTTTCTTCCCCTAATGCGACAGGCACATCAATCTTTTGACATTCGCACATTCTACATCTTTGGGAACACCGTATAGGTAAAAAAACATACCTGCTTGGTTCCATCTCACTTTAGACCGAAACCCCCCCAGGAGCAACATCTGGGAAGCTTGTACCCTCCTTTTCCCACTACAGATCCCACAGACGGACTTTCCGGCCTATGCAGGGTTCCCGCCTATATCCGTTACACCCCCTTAACTTCTAAACGGTGACAGCTTAGGCCATAAAGTTGGTGCCTAGGTATAGTAAAAAGGCTATGCGCTACTCGATGAGACAACTTACAACGCCATCTATCGGCAAATTTTGGAATGAGCATTTTTATCTCAAAAACGGTACGAGATACGGGAAAAAAGGCAATTGCAAAGTTGTTCAGCGTCATCGATTTAGTAAGTAAAGACACTTTGCGCACATTAATACTCAAAACAGAAAGTAAAAAATGAACATTTGTTTGGTCGTGATTTTCAACACTGGCGTTGTGAAACGCGAGAGAAGCTTGAAAAGACCTCATGGACTTAAATAGTCCAGTCCACAGTGCAAATGTGTATAGTGGCTAATGGAGAGCATTTTCGGCAACATAAATAAATGATCTTGAAGATAGGGAAGTGTCTCAGTTTCTTTATTACATGACAATTTTCAAAATCGTGACCAAACGTTCATTTTCTACATTCTGTGTTAAGTATTAATGTGCGCAAGGTGTATTTTCTTATGAAATCGATGATGCTGAACAACTTTGTAATTGACTTTTTTCCCGTATCTCGTACCGTTTTTGAGATAAAAACGTTCATTCCAAAATTTGCCGATAGATGGTGTTGTAAGTTGTCTCATCGCGTAGCGCATAGCCTTTTTACTATACCTAGGCACCAACTTTATGGCCTAAGCTGTCACCGTTTAGAAGTTAAGGGGGTGTAACGGATATAGGTGGGAACCCTGTACATATAACATGTTCATGCCTGGCATAGATACGAGAGCATACAGTGATGCTTTTCAAAATTCAAGCCAACCACGCCAGTACTGAATCCTAGTGTGCTAATCACTAGAATGCTCCAAGCCTGTATATTACATTAAAATAGTACTATGCAGAAACTCTGATATCTGGATCAAAAATTAAGAAAAGGGAATTTTATTGGTTAATTAATATTTAAAGCAAGCAAAAAATTATGCATATTTATGGATTATAAATGCAGTGTTAATAATCTCCAATTTTCAGACATTATGAAATACACTGCTGGCCACCCAAATTGCAACACCAAGAAAAACAAGAGGTATCACAACAAAATTTATTTTGTAGATAACATGTTGACCAAGTATCAAATGATTAAATTTATAGACTTCTGTGAAGTGTGGTTCCTGCCAAAATCAGTAGCCAGAGTAGCCGCCATTGTTGGAGATCACCGCTGCCACACGCCTCGGCATTGATTCAAAGAGACTTTGGATGAGTTCTTGGGGTACAGCAGACCAAGCAGCTTCCACACGTTGCCAAAGTTGATCTGCTGTGGCAGCTGGGGATGGAATCTGAGTCAATCGTAGAGCAACCATGGACCACATGTTTTCTATCGGCGAAAGATCCGGAGAGCGAGGCGGTCAGGGAAGCAATTCAATCTGGCGATTGACGAAGAACCGTTGGACAATGCGTGCCACGTGTGGTCGCGCATTATCCTGTTGAAATATGGCTGTGGGCAAGCCCTGAAGGTAAGGAAGGACAACTGGCTACAACACCTCGGAGATGTAGCGCTGGCTGTTTAAAGTACCGGCAATGCGTACTAGAGGTGTGCGAGAGTGAAATCCAATACCGCCCCATACCATAATACCCGGTGCAGGACCAGTGTGGCGGTGCATAACGCAGCTGTTCAGCATCCTCTCTTCACGGTGTCTCCAGACTCGAATGCGACCATCGTGGTGTTGCAGACAGAAGCGTGACTCGTCAGTAAAGACAATTTCATTCCATTCTGCCGTCCACATCCTTCTGTCATCGCACCATTGGCGGCGGAGACGTCTGTGGTTCTGCGTCAAGGGTAGACAAAGCAATGGACGTCTTGCGGACAGACCACTCTGCTGTAAACGGCGTCGAATGGTACGCGCAGACACTGGATGATGCGTTACAGACTGCATGTGCTATGCTATGGTTCGTGATGTGACTGAGCGATCCGTCACTGCCATGCGCACAATTTGCCTGTCATCACGTGAAGTGGTGCGCTGAGGTGGATGCGATCGAACACGCCGGTCCGTCATACCCTCCTGCATCCAACGATCACATATCCGCATTACAGTTGTTTGGTTTCGTCCAACACGACTACTGATTTCCCTGAAAGATAATCCACAATCTCGGTAGGCCACTATCCTTCCTCTGTCGAACTCGGATACTTGATCAAAAGATGATCGCTGTTTTCGACGAGGCATAATTGATCGTTTTTTTGAAAAAACCACAAGAAAAACACAATTGCCGAACTTGAAATCGTCGAAATCTCCAAGCCTTAAATAGCGCTTTGAAGTGGCGCCACAGGCCCGCGTGATGTGCGTCTGCGCTGAAATTCTAATCATTTGCATATCCCACCTCCGCTAATGCATGCTGTAAATTTCATGTTATTTGCATGTTTCCTTCAGGGTGTTGCATTTACAGTGGCCAGCAGTGTATATACCAGGACCAAAGTAACTTACTGCTCTGTTTGAATCCTGGTGAATGCCATTCGATACCTTTGCATCTAGGGAGGATAGGGACACATTCAATCCATAGACTGGAAAAGTCCCATAGCATCAGTGTGTGAGAGAATGTATGAGCCCCCCAGATGTCACCCCTAGAGGTGCTCTGTCACGTGGTTGAGGTGTTGTTGGTTCACCCATGCAGTACCTCTGTTAAAAACAACGATTCTCACGGATAAAATGTGAATGTCTTCATTGACAAGTGCCCTGTGTTGGCAAACAAACAGCTTAAATATGTACCTAGTCTTGAAAAATTCCTTTCTTTTCCCTGAATTTTTTTAATTGAAACACCAGGAAGGAAGGCAGATAACAAAACTTTACTTATTGTACGTATACATCAAAGTAGGAAGAAAATATGATTAAATTTGTACGTATACAGGGTCCGAAATTCGTACACACAGCTGCCGCCTCTGGAAGCTAAAACGGCTCTACGCCGGTTACGCATCGAGTCGAACTGGGCTTGGATGTCAGATACGGGCAAATCATCCCATGCTGCTTCAAGTCTATGCCACACTTCATCAATCGTAGTGGCTGGAGATCGGTGGCATCCCAGTCTCTCAGAAACCCACAACGAGATGTTTTCAATGGCTGAGAGATCTGGAGAACGTGCTGGCCAGGTTAACAGTCGAAGACCCTCTGTTTCGAGGTAGGTCAGGACATGACGGTCAACATGCGGTCTTGCGTTATCTCGTTGAAAGATGACGTCTCCGAGGCCTCGAAGGTAGCACACAGCCACCGGCCTGAAGATCAGAGAAATGTAACGCTGGCTGTTCAGATTACCGACGACGCGAACAAGAGGTGTTCGTGTGGTGTACCCAATGGCTGCCCATACCATCCCACCAAGTGCAAGGCCCGGATGACCATATCGAATGCAAGCAGGCCACGTGCGTTTCCCTCGGTGCCCCCCCCCCCATACGGAGACGCCCATCAAGATGCTGCACGCAGGACTGGGACCCGTCTGAAAAGACGACGTGGTGCCACTCTTGTATCCAGTTTTGTCGTTGGGCGCATCACTGTCACCGCCCGACTTTATGCTGTAGTTCAAGGGAAGCCGCAATAACGGTCGCCGTACTGCCCAGGACGTCGTTGTACTGTCCGTGCGGATACTTGTGCTGCAAACAAGCCCATTTCCTGACTCAAGGTCCGAGATGCGACTGCACGATCCTGCAAGGCCGATCCGACGCCATGTCTGTCCTCTCGGGCGTTAGTGGCGGGAGGCCGTTGAGAACCTGCATGGCGTTCAGTTTGACCCTCCTGAACCCATCGATTCCAAATTCGCATGACAGTCGTTGGATTCTGACCAACGCGAGTAGCAATATCGCGGAACGATAAACCGCACTCTCGATAGACCACGATCCTGCCACTATCGAATTCCGACACGTGCTGGCAGCCGCTTCTCCTTATACGAGGCTTAATTCGATCTTCTCGTAGACAACCAACATTCAAATGCGGTTTCCGAATGAGAAACCCGCAGCGTAACTTTCCTTTTACACAGAGTTTGAGATGTGTTAGACAATTTTGTCACTTAACCTAAATGCTATTTTTGCCTCACAGTTTCTCGGACCGCGAGGCTTCGACTATCGTTACCGTAAGTAGATGTTTCCCATATTTTGCCGAAAGGCGGCGTCTTTGATCGGAGTTCGTATGCTAATTCCAAATACGCAGTCGTGACCTTAGTTAGCCGAGCCTCCACTCGGCGGAGAAGAACGTATGCAAATCCGTGCCGAGCGATGCATGAAGGAGAGGTAGCAGGGACGTGCTTGTACAGGCTGACGGCGGCTCTTCTCTCTATTTAGCGCATTATCAACCGATAAAAGGGCGAAACTCTTTGGAACTTTTCTTACTGACTTTATTATTTTTCGTCTGAAGCATATAAACTCTTTTTGTTGAACAGTAGTTATATTTTTTTTCCGTATATACAGTCGATTCCGGTTAATCGGACCCCGTCATTTTAGTCCTAATATCCGGCTGGTCCGATTACACGAACATGCCATATTAGGCTTATGCAATAGGATTTGTTTCGGTTCTTAAGGATTTGGTCCGATTAACCGTATTTGACTGTACATTCACTAGAAACGTCTTATTTTAATAAATCAATCCTTTTAAACGAAAATTAGACTCGGCATCAATGCATTTAATTACCTACATCTGTACACGGCCTGCCGCGCCTTTACTCTGCATGTTTACAGCAATAGAATGTACCAGACCACTCGGGACTATCAAGTTGCCGTTTCTCCCTGCGTCGCTCGTGTAGCAAAAATTGACCGTAGCGATCCAATTCAAACCAAACCCTCCTGCGTCGCGTCGTTCGATTGCGCTTAAATGCTAATCAGTTGCATATCCTAGCATCTTCCTTTCATGAGAATCAGGGCCGCCCACAGACTTTACGGGACCTGTGGCAAACTTCTGTTGGGGGCCCCAAGAAAAATAAAAAATGCAAAGAGACGATAACACACATTCAAATTAAGTTACTTATACTTAAAATTTTATTGTATGAATGATTAACATAATTATTATATTTCATTGCACTGCTCTCTTGTTATATTTTCTGAGGAAATCTAATAAATAAATTTTTAAAATCTTTTTGGAGCCCCTCCGGTAGTTGGGGGCCTGGGGCAAAGTGCCCCAGTTGCCTCCCACCCCCTCTGGGCGGCCCTGATGAGAATTGGACGTTTGTATCATCCCTCCTTCGTGCTGTTGCAATTTTAATGGCCAGCAGTGTATATATGATGGTGTAAACTTTACAGAACTCCTGATGAATATCTCTGTATAGCAGTGCTTCTAAATCAATGGTCCAGGAGGACACAAGAAGTGATATGTGAAGTCAGCAGCGATTTAAAAAAAAAAGAGTAACAAAACAATTGCAAATTAAAAATTTTTTTTAAATTGAGGGGTGAGATTTTTGTGCAAATTCTTAAAAATTCGCGCATTTTTTAGTTTTCTGTACGAAATAATCCCCATTTTGCATAAAACCCCCTTACACAGAGGCTGTTCGCACATTATTTAGACGATTTTGGTAAGCCGTAATAAATAATCGTTTGCTGCAAAAGAAATAATTGCAATTGTACTATGTTTTTAAAAGTCAAAATTATCGTCTGCGGCTTGAAAGTTTTGTTTTTATTCAAAATGGCGTTTTTAACAAAGCAGTGGTTCGAAGGCTACATTTATGCTCTTTCCAAAGAGAAATATGCATACTCCGTTATCCAAAAACGATGTGAGAGTCATGGTTTTGTGATATCTAAAGCGTCGATAGGTCATATCGTCAACAAGAAAGGAAAAAAACGTCAAATTGGAGCCTCAAGTGGGACAAAAATTCCAAACAAGTATCCAAGGAAAAAACGGACATCTTCGACTATTGCAAAGGTACGTTGTTTAATGTTAAAAGAAAATCCCCCTAGTCAAAGGACAGTTGCAAAATCATTAAAATGCTCGGTGTCCACTGTAAACAAAATGATAAACGTTGATTTAAATCTTAAGAAAGCGAAAAAACGCAATGTGCATCGTCTTCTTCCAAATCATATCGCTGAACGCAGGACACGCTGCAGAATTCTATATGAGAAACACTTATCCAAAGAAAAATGGAAAACAATTGTCACAATAGATGAATCATGGGCGTATTTAAATGATTGCAACAAAAAAAGAGCCATTTATTATCATAAAAGGGGAGAAAAAATTTAAATACATGGTTCAAAGAATCGAAAGAAAGTTTTTCTAAGGGATTCATGATTGTTGCTGGTTTTTCTTATAATGGCAAGTTAAAAATAAAGAGAGTGGAAAAAGATGTTAAGATTAACTCTAAATACTATCAGGAATATATTTTATCGCCAATTTTTCTGAATGAAATACCATTGCTTTACCCACAGTGCCATCAATCTGTGAGATCCCATCAGGACAAAGCTAGCAGTCACACATCAAAATTCACTGTAAATTTCCTAAAAGAAATGGAACAAAAAACTGGTATCAAGGCCATACCCTTCACTGATATCCCTACTAAATCTCCCGATGTATCACCTATGGATTTTTGTGCTTTCGGACTTTTAAAATCTGCATTATCCAAACGTCGTCCCAAAACCCTTACAGGACTCTGGAAAGCTGTTCAGGAGGAATGGGATAGAATACCTCTTCTGACACTTCAAAAGGCATTATTATCCTGGTTTTGCGGTGTCGAAAGATAGTTCAGGGATAGATAAATAAGGGATGTCAAATAGAACATTTAAAACACAAGAATTTTATGTAATTTAGTTTTGTGAATACAATATACATCGACTAAAAAATGTGTGAACAGCCTCTGTATACCGGGTGAGCCAAAAGTTCGTAAAAACTTTAAAAATTCATAAAAAAGGAAGAAATGATTAAAGAATTGCGATATGCAAAAAAGGGCTCACAAGGATGTCGGACTTTTTTTAGCAGGAAAAAAAAAAAAAAAAAATTCTGCTACTCCCCGTGGACGATTCCGCCGTCATATCATTCATGACGGTTTCCACCGCAGTAATGGGGCCCTCCGCCAACAAGGATCTTCCACTTCGTGGCCGATTCTCCAAATCCTCGTGTATGTCTTTTACTGCAAGATTGATTTGCATAATTCTGCTGAAGCTCCCGCATGTCAGCGCCATCTACCGGTGACTTTTAAAACTTTTTGTGGTTGTTTAAAAAAATATCAGACCTCCTTGTGAGCCCTTTCTTGGAAACCGAACTTTTGTTTCTTCCTTTTTTATGAATTTTTAAAGTTTTTACGAACTTTTCGCTCAACCTATATTTTCTGTGAACTGAACCAGCTTCTCGGCCATTTTGCAAAATTGCAATAATTAAAAATAAATGCAAGCTCAAAACTCTCATTCATTTTTAAGTTTTCAAAGGCTTTTTTTGTTTGTTTGCAGTTTACTTTTACGTTCAATGTCATTGCTATAAAGTTTTTTGGTAACCTTTCATTAAAGTTGTTTATCAAAAATAGTTCTATTCAGGAAATTAAACAGATTTTTGACTCGGTAGTACGGAGAGGATTCCCTTTTTTTTTTTGGACAAGTGGTTACTGCTCATAAAAAAGGATGATCCCTGATCAAAGCACTGCTGAATAGCCAGCATTTCTGGACTGCAGAAATTTCATTGTTAAAGCATGTGCTCTTGTCGAGTCAATACATGCAAACTTCTTTTAAAGAGTTGTTTGAAATAACTCAATCCAAATGATTATTTTCAACAAGATTTTCACGAAACACTTTGTACATTATTTCAGTAAAACAACTATTTTCAGCAAGTTTTCACTCAATAAATAAAAAAAAAATCATGACAAAGAACATATTTCCTTTAAAAAAAAAAGTCTATGGGAACAAGTCAGTTATGTATAAAACTCCCCAGTCCTACACAATGGACACCAGAAACTATAGTTAAATTTACTTTAATATTAAGTCGAAGATTCTATAGCTAGTAAGGCCCCAAAATCTCATTCATTTATAAACTTTCATAAGCCTTTATGCTTGTTATTCAGTTTACTTTCCTTTACGATTAATTTGTTACTGTTAAGTTTATTAAAGTATTTACCACACATAGTTTGTTTCTTCAGAAAATTCAATCTTGCCTCTAAAAGAGATGATTGGGAAAGGGTCCCCGACTAAGTGGTCCCTGATCAACAAAAGAACCAGATTTTAAACAGTACTCCCATTACAAGTGGGCAGCCATTTTGTGGCGTAGAAAGATAAAAGTGCCTGCTGCCCACCAGATGTTAACAAAAGCCTTGTAGTGCTCAACAGGCATGTGTCAAACTGGAGCCAGATCTTTTAATTTGGCAGCCTTCTTTGCACATGGTTAGGATTTATTAGTGTAATGGAAATAGTTGATTTTCCATGTGTAGATGGCGTTAGTCGTCCATGTTTTGATGTATTTTCAACATTGTCTCATGTTATTTACTAACAGTGTTCAGTACTCTTTGTTAGAACCACCGAGCATGGCATCCGATTAATGGACGATTTGATAATGAATAAATATTAACCAGGATAAGAGATGGCTGTTTTATTTTCGGAGTGGTCATTCTTTTTGCCTCAATTAGGCTACGTAGTCTGTCCAATACGTGAACTCAGCTTGAGAAGGTGGCCATAAGTTGAAGTTTGGCCATGCAAACTGACTGCTGGCAGGACTCACTGGAGCATCAGTTACTGCCAGACCATCGAGGCGAGCGTACAGCTAGAGGCCGGATTTTTCTCTCTTGTCGACAATGAGATTGATGAACAGATGGAACGATGACTCAAAATCAAATTTTTGGTGAAACTTGGGAAAAACTCAGGAAATTCATGAAATATTGAGGACTGTTTATGGAAATAACACACTGAAGAAAACAGCTCTTTTCAAGTGGATCAAGCCTTTCATTGAGGGCTGTGAAGAATGCAAGGATGATGCAAGGCCAGGACGACCGTCGACCTCCTATGTTAATGGTTTTTTTAATGACATTCCTGGTGTTGTCCACCATTAATTTCTTCCTGGAGGACAAACAGTGAATGCTACCTTCTACGTGGAGGTTCTCAAGTGCTTGAGGGATCGTATGCATCGTGTGCGACCAAATTTGTGTGGTGGGTGATGGATAGCTGCTGCACATTCAGCTGTGATTGTCTGCGAGTTTCTGGCCCATAATTTGATCACCCTCCCTACTAAGCAGACTTAGCCCCCTGTGATTTCTTTTTGTTCCCGAAATGTAAAATGTTCATGCGGGGTGGCACTGGGAAAATTTGGAGACGATAAAATGGGAATCGACAAGGCAGCTAAAGAGCCTGACTTCTGAAGACTTCCAGGGATGTTTTCATCAACAGAGGTGGAAACAGAGGTGGGACAAGTGCATTGCAACAGAGTATTTTGAAGGGGATAATAATGTTGTACCCTAAATTTTGTAAAATAAAGGTTTTATGACATTAGTTCGCATATTTATTGGACAGCCTACGTAGGTGACATCCTTACAGTAGCTAAAAGAAGAAAATTATTGTTTTGTGATAATTAAAGTAAAGAAAAGACAACAAAAATATGAATATCTTTAAAGTTTATTTAATGTACACCGTGTTTATTAATGTTGGCCTATAAACTTATTTCAACTTCCATGATATCTCTAATTTATACAAGTCTCATACAATGTGATTAGAGCATGAAGCAAACTAGCTCTTTTTAAATGTACATGATAAATATTTAAACATTCTCATTAGAAGAAATTTTGACCCATGCAGATCCTTTTAAGAGCATCACATTGAAACATTTAGCTACATCGCTATAAACAGCCAATAAACCATACCTGAAATGGTACAACAAAATGTTTGGTTTTTTTGTTGCTCATGAACACTTTTGAAAAACGGGTGCACCAGAAACATGCAGAAGGCCATGAGAAATATGTACATAGAACCCAAAATCCTGTATACACAGACATAGCAAAAAGAGAAGGAAAAAAAGTGAATTTACAGTAGTCTTGCATAGGAGGAAGATAAATTTAACGTACAAACACACACTCGTGTCCACAATTTAGGCATTAAAAATTTAAAAATCAATCTAGTAAAAAAAATTTGTGATTGCTGGCTGTCAAATATATATTACAAGCGAAGATACGCATTAAAATAGTGTCATTTCATTTTTAACAATAAAATAATATGGCTTTTAAAAATGTTAACATATAAAACAGTGTCGATTACCTGTAAACTGAGTTATGCCAGAAATCGTGTAGCTATTAAACCTTAAAGACAATCACATCTGCATTATTAATGAGGTAAACAGAAGCACATATTTGTACAAGTATTAACAATATGTAACAGCAAGATATCCACAGTCAATGACATTAGCACCTAACTGTGAAATACACCACTAGTCAATGTGCACATACCCACTGCAATGCGTGATAAAGAAAAAAGGGGGAAAAGTCCGTCATTTACATTTATTGCAAATTAATACATTCATCAACCAGTTTGCTATGTTCAGCCTGATACACAGTAATGATTCAAATTTAAAATCTACATGTCTTGATATCTGTTTTTTTTCTTTTATACACAAGTTAAAAATGTGGGATACACAAAGAAACTGGTTACATTATGAACAAATATGTACATCTCATTCAACATATTGCCCTTCACAGTCAAATACATAAAAAGGATCACTATTTTGCCCAGCCAAAAAAACACACAATACTTTCTGAATCAAGTTTCAATAACAAATCAACTCAAATGATTCTTACCATAAAAATATCAATTCATTTAAAAATAAAAGACTTAACATAACATTCTTGCCACAAAACAATAAAAAGGACAATATGCTGTGAAATAAGAAGTATAGGAATAGAGATTAAAACAGAAGGGTGTACATGGGTCAAATACAAAATAATAAAATACAGAAAAATCAAATCAATATCCACAGTTAGCTGTTTCAGTCCAATACTAGCTAATTTTATAAAGAAAAAATAACCACCAAAATTTTGTATGCAATCCAAAGCCATAATGAAACACTGAAAATTGGTCATGTATTCATTAAACATCAAATAAATTCATTTCTAGAATATTATGTGACACACATTTTTAATTGAAGGATCATTTGACATAATACGAAAACTGAAATTAAATTTTTTTTACAAAAATAGAAAGTTCATTTCATGTACACATTTCTGCAACACAAAAAGCCATATAGGAAACTTAAAATCAATCCAAAAAAAATTGCACTGAACATCATTACACAAATCTGCTAATGTCTCTTGTAGACAACTTGATCAAAATAGGGTTTGATTATTGAGTTTTAAAAACGACATCAAAATGAAGGTGCCTTTAACAAAATTAAAGAATTAAAAATACAAAGGGTGCATCTGATATTGCAATGATTTTATAGTTCACACACAGGCTATAGATTTTGATTCACAGAACCAGCATATAAAAGAGAAAATGGGTCTTGCCAAGCATGTTACAAGGGACAGATTAATTACTAAAGTCACTATAGATACATGAACTATTACTGCTTTTAAAAAAATTTAATTCATTTCCAGTCAGAATGTTTTGTAACGCTCACCAATTCTACAAAATGATATGCTTACAAAACATTCTGGTAATATTTCCGAAAACGTGTCACAAACAAAATATGGACAAGAAAGACATAATCAAGTCTGTAGCTAAGGCCTTTTTAAAACTTTCCTTATTGTAATTAGAAGAATGCACAGGAGCATTATTCAGAGTTGCTACCTCGATCAAAATCATCGGTGTCAGCCATCAGATGTGAAAATTTATTAGCCGACGTATAAACCTACAAGGAAATAAAAGCAGCTCTTAGAATTCAATCAATCAAATACACACACATGCATTACTAGTCAGAAAGCTTTGTTATAGTCCCTCTGTGGGAGGAGGGTACAAGCCCAACCAAAACTGGGAGGGCATTGGGCCCAAACCTTGGTGGTGTCCAAAAGTTACTTCACCCTGCAGCTTTTAAGGGAACGGTGGACCTTTATTTCAGCAAATCTCGTCATTGCAATATCCCTGATTGTGTTATTGTAAATAATATATATATTTCTGTAGATTATTAGTACCAAAGTAATTTTTTTCAAGTAAAAAAATCATTTATGAAGCTTCTACAAAGTAATTTATAATGGGTAAGTCTAGTAATAAATTTAAAAGATTTTTCAAGGTTTTTAGATTTTTTAAATGCTCCATGCTGCATAATTTTTCTTCAAAATTCATGAAATTGATAAGAAAGAATTCTGATGCTGTTTACAAAAAAACTGGGTATGCATTTTACAATTCGACTTCATTAAGGTAATTAAATTTGATTTATAACTTTTCAAAAGGCAAAATTTTGATGAAAATCGGGATGGAATTCAGAAAAAAATATCTCAAAAATTAACTATTCATGGGATTAAATAATTGATTCGCAGATTTGTTTGTTATACAATTTAAAGAGATTAAAATGCAAAATCGAGGAAATATCTCAAAAATTAAGTAGCAAGGAACATTTTAAATTTTTTTTATAAATTTTCAAATTTTTAAAATTATAATGAGATTGGAATTGAGATTTTAAGGTATTCTATTTATTTATAGTGAAATGTGCATATGTACAAAATTTCGCAGCTCTATGATGAAAAGTAAAAAGAGTAAATTTTAATGTCCACCGTTCCCTTAACCCTTTCAGGGGTGCCGTTCACACAGTGCGAACACCTAAATCTAGTCTTTTTTTCACTAGCATTCAATGTATTCCAATTAAATTTAGAGGAAAATAACTAGTGCTGCCATCTGTTATCAGTTTAAAAAAGTAAAAACATTTTGCAACCTTTAATTGGAAAATTTTATTGATAAATCTATAACAATCCAGCCAAACACATGCAAGATGTTTCTCTTTTACCAATATAGAGGAAGAAAAACTGAAACAAAGTTCTAGTTACTTACTGGAGGTTTGGGTTCCTCGTATGTCGATGCGTGAACCGCTCTTTCCATGGAATTATCCCGCTGTGAATGATTATGTCTACTATTTCGATAGCCACCACATCTTGTATCTGAATATGAATTCTCATTTGTTGATCGGGGTACAGCCTCATCTGATGTATCACTTCGAGCATAGTAATTACTACTGTAATTCTCTACACAAAGATAAATATAACAGATATTATAAATATACTTTAGAATTAATAGAAAAAATAGTGAGTTAAGCTCTGAATTTCTCAGTTGTATAAAGAAAAGAATTTTTTTTTAATTCTCGTGTTTGAAAAGGGTTAGAAACATTTAAAATAACTGAATAATGACCAGCTTTTACAATTTTTTTCTTTCATGGATAAATAACATGTGCCATAGTGTTGCTAGTGCACAGCCATTACTTTGCTGCAGTTATGCAATTGATTTCTTGATAGAAATTGGCAACTTTGTCATTCACTCTAGCATTTGTTTACATTGCTTTTTAAAACTTTAAATGCATTTTTCTCAGAATTATATTTTTTAGCACAAATATCTACCGTTATCATGATATCTTACATAATAATGCATATGATTTGATGAAATTTTCAGATGCTATTTTGATGATGTTTTAGATGCTATTGTTAATGAAATTACCTACATTTTTTTAAAAAATATAATTTGGGGCAGTTTTAATAAGGAAAGGAATGACAAATTGGAGGAAAATCTTCCTCATGAAACATTATCTGTATTATTTTTGCGTTTTAAAATTTCTCTTAGATTGTATGTCATTTTGAAGTTTACTGTCATATGTATCATGTGTGAAAAGGAAATTAGTATCATTAGAATTTTGTGCAGAATGATAGGCGTTTTAGCTAAATTTCATTAAAAATTACTTCAAATTTATAAAATAAAGTATGGTATTTACAGGTAAGTTTTCACTCTTTTTTAAGTGCTATTTTACCAAAAAGACCAAAACAGCCTTTAAAAAATAATTCTTTCAAAAAATTGGCTCCGAACGTAGGCAATCACTTTAAGGCAGAAAAAAATTATTTAAGTGAATCCAACTACTAATCATTACTAGATACAAAAATCTGCTGATCACATTCAATTTTCACAATGCATGTTCCATTATATTAAAAAAGTATGTAATAATACCATATTACGGGATAATAAACAATCATAACTATCCTTCATCAATTAGTCAGCCTTAAAAAAGAAAGAGCAAAATATATTTTGCTTCATTTTCAATAAAATAAAACTAAGCAGCATTTAAATGACAGGATAACAGATCTAAAAGAAATTTTACCAAAGAATTTATATATACAGTCGAACCTCCATAGATCGAAGTAGCAAATTGTAGGAAAAAAATTCGATATATAGAATTGATCTTAGTTTTATCATAATTCTCCCAAGACATTAAAATTAAAGCTAATTTTTGTATACGAAACTCCATTTCTAATTTATATGCGAATCACATTAAATGAAAGTTAATACCTAAAAAATTAATTAATATGAAAGATTTATTGAGTACTACATATCTTCTTTAAAAAAAAAAAAAGTTACAACGATCACAGTTACATTCTTAAAAAAAAAAAAAAAAAAAAAAAAAAAAAAAAAAAAAAAAAAAACTGCGAATATCTTGCTGAACAGCCAGTTTGCGAAAGGTTCATCAAAGAAATGGTTGCATATATTCAGTCCACTAAAAACTTCATCAGGGACATTTTCCGCAAATTGAAGTTCACGACATATTGTTTCAAACGCCAAAACTTAGGAGGTTTTGAACTAAAGAGGAATAAAATCTCCCAATATGTCTTGAAAAAAATTTCGATATATAGAGACTTTTTCGATACATGGAGATTTGCTAAGATTTCGATATGGGGAAGTTCAATATATAGAGGTTCGACTGTATATATAAAATACACCATAAATTTTCTTGTTAGCAGAATACTATTACAGTCAAACCCCATTATAGTGAATCCGGTATATAACAAACTCACGGTTATAATGAATTAAAATTTCGGTCCTGCCATTTTCCTATTGTATGTAATTTAATTAATATTGTGTCAGTTTAATGCAATCAATTTTAATAGATTTTATCATTTTTTTAAAATACATCATTATTGAAAACACATTGCAACTAATAAGTTATACATTTTGTGAACTCTAGCATTTTTCTTAACGGTTTGGATATTGCGAATAAAACCTTTGGTCCCTTGAAGTTCATTATAACGGGGTTCAACTGTACTCTCATAGATCATAAAATGCTTTTTAATAAATAATTACAAGATAAAGACTTTTTATATACCATGTTTTTAAATTTTCTATTTAAAAAAAAAAAAAAAAAAAGGAAATGTAATTTACATGCAGCTTCTTCATGAGCTGCAAACGAATTCGCATCTTCCATAGTTAATTATGGACTTCAAAATTATAAATTATAATCTATAATTTGAAGAAAAAAAATAAATGAATTTCGCAGAGAAAATATCGCAAATAGCATTTGGGCATAAATAAAAATTATCCCATTGTAATGAAAATGCAATATGCTTGGTTCACTATTACGTTAATAGATGGCGCATGTAGCGCAGTTACTTTTGGCTCCAGACGCTACTCGTATTTTTACGTAATGGATTTTAAAATATGGAATAAAGATGGCTAAAAGTATTAAAATAATGCATTGCCATCGTGCTTTGAGCTATTCTAAGTTTCAAATGTCTAGCTAGTCGGGAAGTTAGTTAAAAATCGATTGTAAGATTTGTACCAGACAAACACACAAACAAGAAAGCAAGTTAATAAAAACATGGTAAAAATGACCAAGATGGTGCACAATACTAAAGGAGCATCAAGTATACAATTTTAGTAACTTATTAGTAAAATTTTGAACAAACCTTTCCTGTTAGACGTAGGATGGCTAGCTTTGGAATTCAGTTGGTTTTCTCTGTCACTCCCAGCACTACTGTTACTGCTATTCCTTTGTCGTGTTCTAGGAAGGGTGTTATACTGTGGAGGAGGATCTCTTTCCTGCGAAGTATCCTGTATTTCAGTGATAAATAGTTGACATAATTAACAACTAAATTCTCCAAGGCACAGGTCTTAGAAGCACAATAAAGTCATGAAAAGAATGAAATTGGCTGGCCATTAGATGCAACTGCTGGAAGAAGCTCATTGGCCATTAACCCAAACAAAGAGAGTCTGATTCTATTGACAAGGACTTCGACAATTGAAACAGAAGGCATTGGAAAACTGTTCCTGCGAACACTGTATTGTTGTGACATTGTAATGATGATCAAAATTTAGCTTAAGTTGTTTAAATTCATTTTACTTTTAATTGACAATTATATTTAAAAAGGCAAAATTTCATGAAACTTTTATGTTTTCAAGTATTATCAACCATATTAAAAGTCCTATATTAGGCCAACCATAATTGAATAAACACAAAACCTTTATCCCATAAAACACTTAACTTTGCCCCCATTCTTAACATGAAAAATACTGCTGGGTATGTTTGATTTAGTCTTGTGCAAATCAATTTGCTTGTAAAGAGACCATCGCTAGCATAGCAACCGACAGCCAGTAATAGCTAATTTTCTACACTTTTTTTCAGTACTTGCTGAGTGTTTACTCTATTTTATAAGTAAAGAAATTTTCCCAACAATTTATTATTTGATATGATTAAGCGTAGATATCTGAATTGTGAACAATATTACTTACAGAGAGTGATGTAATCCACACTATATTTTAGTACTTGCTGAATTTTTACTCCATTTTTCAAGTGAAAATTTTTTTCCCAAGAATTTGTCATTTGATGTAATGATAAAGTGTAGATATCTTAATTTTCAAAAATATTACATACAGAGAGGGATGTAATTTATAAAATCATCGTTGGGTTTCTCAGTCTTATCTTTAACTCTGTTCTGAAGTAATGGAAATTCACATTTTATATCACAATATTTTAGAATCAGCCTTATAGAGAATACCCCTTAACAACATATATTTATGATGACAGGTAATGGTAATATTCCTTACATGTTACTTTCAGTTGAGTTGTTTTGCAAAAGAAAATATAAAATTAAAAGCGACCATGCTGGTTGCAGTGGCTAGTCAATTAAGAAAGTGTTAAAAATGATTTTATTACTTCCACTCTTAAATTGTATATCTGCAATAAGAGAAACATGATCTCATTATTGACTTTACACAAATTATTTTAATTTCATAAGCTTATAAAAAATAGCATTTTAAGCGAGCACTTGGCTAATAAACTTTCAGAACATGAACTGAAAATCAACACTGAATGTTTAAATATTTGCAGAAATTGTTAAATGATATTTACTATGACAAACGGGCAGTAATACAACACAGTCACAGTTATCAAGTCATCATTAAAACCCATAATGGCATATCCAAAAATACAAAATCAACTCAAATTATTCTATTAAAAAAAAACATCCTTACTTGTCTAGGGATTGGTGGTTTGTAAGGTGGAATTGGTTGTTCATCATCATCCTTGTATGAGCCAGGAGGGCCAGAATCTGAAGATCGTCTAGAGCGGTTGCTCATACCAGAGCCAGTACTAAATTTACGAAGTCTGTCATCACCTCTATTTGATATAAAATTTGAAAAATTAACATTTAAAGAGCATAAAATGCCGTTAAAATTGTGAGTCTTAGCAACATTAATACAGTTTTATCTTATCACTAAAACCGGATAAAAATATCGTAGAAATATTTGTTTAAACTGATATATCAGAGCTCGAGGAAATATTCTTCCATAAAGCCTGTTGTTGTTGCTAATGCTCCCTGAGTTGGAGGTTTCATTCACCAGGTCCTAATAGGCTATTAGGCTGAAAGCAGCAGCTCCTGTTTTTAATTAGCACCACAAGGGTCAGAGTCTGACTTGGCTAAATGGCCGGTCCCATAATTTTCAGAGTCAAGTGACGAGACTGGAACACTTGACCCTGCACCTCCAGGAGTAAATTTGAGAACTTGGAGGACATTGCAGCCACAACCTATTTTACGTACCCCAGCCACCATTAGCGAACACGGCGGTGGATTTAGAGTGACAAGCATCAAACCAGGGTTGTTCAAATCACTGGCCCGCTGCTCTTTTCCAACTGGGCCACCGCACCTGTAAAGCCTACTTATACCTATAGGTTTAAGCATATTTATATCTACGAAAAATTCATTTAAACCATTACTTATTCCTGAAAATTTTTTTGGTAATTTCATATTAACAGATACCATATTCAGATTGCTTGCTAGCATTGATCTATTATTAAACGAATCCAATATTTACACATGTATGTGCAAATCTTGAGGTGGAGACAGAAAATAAAATAGGTAGTTCTAGTATCGACATAAACAAGAGCATGTTCACAAGATGCAAAAACAATGCTGGATAAATGTCCCCCCCCCCCCCACAATACATTTTTTGGGGTATTTCTCGTGAGACAAAAGTTTTTCTTATCAGTTCCCGACCATAATGCTGTAACATTAATGAGTGAATTCAAAAAGAATATTCAAGCAGGCTCAATAATTTTTTTGGATGGCTGGAAAGCACACGACACTTAATAACTCAGAAGAATCTGGCTACTATTGATTCACTCTAAAATAAATCACAAGCACAATTTTGTAGTACCACAAACAGGCACCAATATTCAACATAAAGCATATACGTGAGGCTCTGCAAAATGGCAGAATAAATAATAATAAAAAAATCAAGCTAAAATATGCTACCATCTTGAGTCTTATCTGGCAGAATTTTTTTTGAAGGCAAACACAAATAGAAAAAATTGTTTCAATTCCATTTTGATTACTGCAAATGATAGCATCACTTAAAAAGGCTAATGATATCAGTTAATACATAAGTAGTCAATAAATAAAATATCTAAATAAATCTCCAATAACTTGTGGTGGCATATTTCCTAATGAGGGCAGGTTTGACTTAGCTCTCTTTCAATATACTACATGCTATTAAAGAATAGTGCTGTTAATGCCATTAAATTATTAATTCCTTCATACTGAACAAAGCTTTAACTAGATATTATTACTATTTTCAATGGGAGCAGCAATTCTAGCAACACTATTTCTGATAACAATCAATCAAATGGTATACAAAAAAAAAAGCCCATGGCAAATCATGAATATAAAACATTTTAATTCTGTAGTGTGATCTAGATAATGGAGTTTCTATTGTATTTAAAGCACATTTCGAGTTGTAAATGGCTGGTACAAAGTGTTTACCTTTCTCTGGTATCTTTAGGAGCACTTTCTTTTTCCTTGGCCAATCTTTCTTCAATTTCTCTTTCTCTAGCAGCAGTATCAACAGGCTTGGCACCTCCAAAAATTGAACTGCTTGAAACAGCTTCAGACGGAGGTGGCACTGGTTCAATTGGTTTAGTTCTAGGAGCTAGGTTCAGCTTTCTCCGTTCTTTAGGTCCTTACAAAAATAAGGAAATTGCATATAGAAACCAAGTAATACAAATGAATCAATTTCAAAAACATTGTTGAGGTTCCCACAAACACATTAAATTATAACTCAAAATATCTTCTTTATCAGATCTGTTGGCATTTCCCTCTACACCAGTGGTTCCCAACCGATGGTCCGCGAGAGCCTTGGGAGTGGTCCAACACCACATATTATAAAGTTGCCAAATAAATGGGGATTTTGTAAGCAATGTTTGCTAAACTAGATGAGCCGAATATATATCCAATGAGTATCAGGCGTTGAATTAAAATTTCTTAAAAGTTTAACATAATTATTTTATTATTAAAATATGATACGTTAGAATGTGAGTACGTTAATCCTGTATTCCTTTTGCCTTTTGGATATGCTATACCACAGCTGCCAACCTCCCAAGAAAAAAAATCAGAAACACAGCATGCGACAGAATCGGGAAAAAAAAACAAAAAAACAAGAACAACAAGATGTTGTATAATATTTTCTAACACAAGAATAGATCTGTAAAATATCGCTTTCAGACAATTCTTTGACAAATTCTGATGTTTCGGGTCCTATATCTAAATCTTTATCATCCTTCTGATTTTTAAATACATCAAATTTCACATTAAATACACATTTCGAGCTAGTTGTGACAGATTTTCCCAAATCTCACCAACAATTAAAAAAAATTCGATAACTCTCTTCTCATCTTGTGAATTTTCAGCTCTTCACTTTAAAATATCACATTATATGTTTCATTAATGACAATCACATTGTTCACAAAAAATGCTAAAGCATGATCAAGATTTGAGCTTAATGTAAGAAAAATTCTTTCTACCCACTGCAATATGCGTTTATTATTATTATTGGTAGATGATGGTGACTCTTCAAGTGATTTTACTTTTTTTGCTGATTTTTGAGAAGCACATGAGGTTGGTTTTAACTGTTTTACAGAGTTGGGTGAAGGACTTGGCATTAATTTAAATTTTTTTACTGGTATTGGTGAAGCAAATGAGGCCGATTTTACTTTTTATTAGTTTAGGAGAAGCAGATGATGTTGACTTTCTCTTTCTTTCTAATGTTGTAGAAGCTTCTTGCTGTCGAGGAAATTTTTGGTATAGTGTAAGCTGCTAGGAGGGGAATCTCGAAAACGCAATGTAAGGGGGAAAAAAGTGATGGTGCTGGGAAAGTAAAAATACGGGACATTTTTGCTTGAAAACGTATTTTCGTAACAAAGCTTAGAAAACGGAAACGAATACGTTTTTTACGAAACACTTGGCTCGCATGCTATACCCCCTAAAAAGCCCCATCTTTCAAGTCGATGGGGGATGGTGGTTCGCACGGTTCAGTTTTTGGCTTAGTGGTCCGCAGACTTCTGTGGGTTGGGAAACACTGCTCTACACTGACCTATTTAACTTTATCCCAAAATAAATGTTCAATGAAACTTGTTAAACTCGTGTAGCCTGAAGGGATAGTGAAAAAGCATGTGGACATGATAATAAGCAGACTGTTTAATAATTAAGCATAATTCAAATAAAAACTTATAATCATAAAATAGTTATTTTTATATAGCTCCATATAACACAGAATTAAAAGCATCTAGAAATGATAAAAATTAGTCTTCAACTAACTAAAAATGCAGAAATTGTCTATTGTCCTGTGACAAGAACAAAAAAAAAAAAAGGTACAATGCAGAGAGCAGATTTCAGAAAAGGCAATAAATTTCATAATTTCTTCTTCTAGAACAAGGGTTTCCAACTGGCGGCCCGCGGTGCCTTTTTTTGCGGCCCGCGAAGACTTCTAGGAAAATAATTTACAGCATCAATTTACATATTCTTAGTTAACGAAAAATGTTTTTGAAAAATGCTTTGTTTTCAAATGCTGTTCATTTACAAAAAAAATTGATTTTCCTCGAATTCCATGAAAAGTAGGGTGTCCACTGATGTTCTATTTCATCCCCACCACTTCTTATTTAAATACCCACTTCTTATTTGACTTTTTTTTTTGTGTGTGTCTGTGTAATTTAACGAAAGTTGGTCAGTTATAATCAAGGTCGTTGTTGGAGGTTCATCCTCGAATTCTTAAAAATTTCATAGTACATACTATACACAAATCCTCAAAAACCCCCTCCCTCAAGAAAAAATGTGCTGGGTATGGTCCTGATTAAATTGCGGCCCGCCACTAGACAGGTGTTTTCGATTGCGGCCCTTGGACACTTGTAAGTTGGAAACCCCTGTTCTAGAAGAAATTATGAAATTCATTTCTTCATAATATATCAATGCACTGAGAGGTGTACAAGAGAAAGGAACTTACAACACCTTAAAAAACATTAAAGAATACATATTTGACAAAAGCAAGCCAACAAAAAGAGGAAAATGAATGACAAGTGGCTTAGCTCCGAACCACGGGCAAAAAAAACAGCAAAAAGTCTAAAAATGACATTATCACTCTTAACCTCAGCGACTTAGATATCACCATCCTAAGTTCCTAGTGGTTAACACATTGGGATTTTGTGCTGAGGGTGCCCTGACCAACACTGTTATATGCTTTACTGCCTATGATGGGTGAAACCCAAATTTTCCCCATGGAGTCAGATGAGCAGATATTTTATAACATGGGCAAAACAGGACTTTGCCCAGGGCCCCAAAACTGTCCTCTTTAACAATGTTTCTCAACATTAAAATAGATAGGGTGTCAGATAAGCGAAAGTTTTTAATTTTGCTTTCTGCTTTAGGAAAAATGTTAAACTATCTGTTTGTATCAGACGTACAGCATAAGGTGAAAAGGCATTTTCAATTGGATGTGAAACATGTTTATGA
The DNA here is from genome assembly GCA_907164885.2 of Dolomedes plantarius. Taxonomy (NCBI): domain Eukaryota; kingdom Metazoa; phylum Arthropoda; class Arachnida; order Araneae; family Dolomedidae; genus Dolomedes; species Dolomedes plantarius. The sequence goes on along the minus strand of OU015497.1, from coordinate 14,705,224 downwards.
ATGCTTCATCTTATCAGCAATACACTATAATAGCATATATAGGACTAGCATGCAGGGTTGTTTGATTTTAATCGTTATTTGAATCAAAATTTAAATCAAACGATTTTTTTTAAATCCTGATTTTTAACAACTTTTCCTCACAAGCTTGGTGTATGCACCTAGTACTTCTAATACTATAGTTCATGGACAGTTCTTATTTTTATAAATGTCCGTAAGGGGGGGGGGGGGGGGAATAACATCTGCCCAGAGGTCTCCAGTGTTCATAATTGGGCCCTGGGGATGTAGGCCAGGCAACATAGGGTTTGTAGACGAAATAATTCTCAGAAAGCTGGAAACGGTTTTAATCTCTTCATTTGCATGTAAAAAGAGTTCATTGAAGTTTGCACCAATTTTCTGCTAGTGCTCTATGAGAAGTGTCCCCAAAACCTCGAAATTTTCGGACTTTTTACAGTTCTTCACTAATAACTCCTAAACGATGCATTTCTAGGAAAATATTACCAGTTTATAAATTGAAGTACATAAAATTCTGCATCGAATGAGCACCATATATTAAAATTACGTGAAGTTGTTAGGAAGATATGAGAGTTCAAAGAACGACAATTTTTTCTCATTTTTAAAAAAAAAGTGTTTTGGATTTTTAAACCTTATTTTCGCAATGTAAAATGTATTATATGAAATAAATAATACATTTGGATATCATACAAATCACAGGTACAACAATTTTCAACAAAGCGTCTTTTCCTTTTTAAGCCTGCTGGCGAACCAAGAACCAGTTTTGGTGAATCTAAGGATTTGAAATGAAAAATGCACATTATGATGCAAATATTTATGTAATTAAAATGTAAATTGACTTAAAGTACAAAAAACTTGTAAGTTTTGATGTGTAGGGGATTGACAAAATAAAAATTAAAAATAATAAAAATTCAAGGTTAATTGAATTTGCTGCATTTGGAAGTAGAAGATGACCGGAGCAATTGGTCCGATTGAAGGTCCACGTCATCCATAATGTCTTCGAATTCATCTTCATTGTTAGGTAGCATATCCTCACTGTCATTCAAGTTTGATTCGTCATCAATTTCATCTGGTGTATTGGTGCAGGACGCTCCTCTGCAATTATAGCATATTGGGGAACATTTCATCCCTTGCTTCCTGCAACCACATGCATTTCGGCACCCTTTGGAACATTTGCAGGCAGTATTATTAATCAGTTCCTGCGGGGCTTGTTCGGCTGTTGATGGTTTATGAGAGTTGCCCATGCTTAGTAACCTTCCATCCCCTCTGAACTGGGTCCATCAAATTACCATTCCACAAATTAATTTGTAGGAAAGGCATACAACGCATCAATTACTTTTTCGCCGGCAGCACCGACTTCATCCGCAGTCGCATCACGGTTTTTAAATATCTCCACAGTCCTTTGTACCTCCGCATTTTTGTCGAGAAGCTTTGCAACTTCATCTTCCCCTGTCTGAAAATGGCAGATGTTGAATCGCATCAGCTGAAAGCGTGAAGAAATAATATATTTTCTTTAACTTTGTTTGACATTTTGAAGTGTGTTGGGGAATGGAAGACTGTCTCAGACTTTCCTTTTCCAGGCTTCATCAAAAAGAACCGATCGCTATTAGGAGCTAATGCAGTAAGAATTACTAGAAGATCTACGTCTTCTCCTACTACAAGCAGACATTCAGAGAGTGTAGAATTTTCTATAGCCATTCTGACAATGGTTGTGTCGGCATCCTCTGCAGCCTGTTCGACAGCGATGTTTTCATCAGCAAATTTTTGAATTAGCATTCAAATGAGTCGTTTTTTGTTCCCTTCATTCGAGAGAAATCTTTCTTGTGACATTGTTAATAACATTGTATCATTGAATTCAACATTTGCTGCAATATACTTGTTCCTCCTAAGGCATTCTGCAGATTTTCTCTTCTCTCTAGGGTCTTCTGGATAGCCATCAAATACTATGACTGATCGCGCCCTCGAAGTATTTTTTTACATACTCCACATGTTTGTTGAGAACTGAAGACAACTTTTCTCTCAACTCCCACGGTACTCTGTGAAGTAGAAACCCGCCGTCAATCACATAGAGAGCACTTCCGATGTTTGACGGAGTGTCCACCAGCTCAAACAAATCATAGTAAACACATTTACGTGATTTTCTCATCATTCCTTGTTCATCAAATAAAGATAGTGGGAAGAAGAATGCACGTGTCTTTTGGGTGACACTCATTCTGTCCCTTGGGGGATGATGGTTTTTGGTTCACCAGCAGGAATGAAAAAGTAGACGACGTTTTGTTGAAAATTGTTGTACCGGTGTTCGCATATACGGTCAGGCACAAGATTTGATACTTTATGACATCCAAATGTATTATTTATTTCATATTATACATTTTGCATTGCGAAAATAAGGTTTAAAAATCTAAAACACGATTTTTTTGAAAAATGAGAAAAAATTGTCATTGTTCATAACTCGCATATCTTCCTAACAACTTCACATAATTTCAATATATGGTGCTCATTCGACGCAGAATTTTGTGTACTTCAAATTAACTGGTAACATTTTCCTAGAAATGCATCGTCCATAATTAGAAGCCCCTAAGTAAATTGTACAGGAAAACTTGCTTCTTTGTACCAATTTCCTAGAACAAATTTTATTATTTATGAAATTCTAAAATGCGGTTACACACCTGAATCATATGAAGGTCTATCTGGAGGCCTTCTATCATAATTATCTCTGGGTGGGTAATCCCGCTCCGATTCTCGGTATCGAGAGTCTCTGCTTGGTTCATCTCTTCGAGTGAAACTGTCTCTGAAATCTCTTCGTCCACCACCACCACCACCACGACTCATACCTAAAACAAAAAGATATTTCAAAATAAGAAGATTGATGACTGCATGAAGCTTTTTTTACTCTGTGTATCCCCATGATAGTGATTTACTTTTTAAAAATGAATGTTAAATTTAAAAAAGATAATATAAAAAATGAAAGAAAAAATTTCTTTTAGATTTAAAAACCAAGTCTTGTTTCAGATAGTCTGCTTTAATATCAATTAATCGGACCAGACGCATATTCAGACCGAATCCTAAAAAACCGAAACAAATCTTCTGCCGTGCCACAAACATGCATAGTGACATGCCAAAACTGAACAATGCATAGGACCAAAATGGTCGCATCCTGATGTGGTCTGATTAACCGGAATCGACTGTGTGTATGTGTGTGTATATATATATATATATATATATATATATATATATATATATATATATATATATATATATATATATATATATATACATACACACACAATACAACCTCCCAAATCCACACATCTCAAATCCAGAATGTTTTAATAAACAGTCAATTTTACTTTCCCATTTTACCGATAGATGTTGCTACCAAAATGATCGGTAAAAAAAGCGCTTCCTTTCAAGGAAGTGACAGCAGCAATTTTGATGGCTTACAAGTGTCTGGGAAATAAGCTGAAATAGCAGAATTAGTAAATTGTGCAAATAAAGGAAACATTAACTTGGAAAAATCGGACATACAGGAAGTTTTAGACATCGAAAAAAATGTGCCGATCGTCGATTCTGAAATTATTGATAGTGTGGTAAATAACAAAGGTTATGATGACAGTGATCGTGAAAGTGATTCAGAATACCCCAAAAACAAAAGAAGTCAACAGAAGACCTGATAAAATCATTAGATAAAACATTAGCCTTAGAACACCGGAATCTGAAATCGGAACATGAAATTATGGCACTGTATAGGATTCGAGAAAAAATAATTTCTAATAAGCCGAAACTAAAGCAATAGACATTATTGACCGAAGTATTTAAATTATAATGCAATGATATAGTCTGTATTTAGGTTCATTTAATAATTAAACCATTTTACATGTTTTTTTTAAGTGTGTTTATTTTTTCTCCTAAAATTTTGTAGTGTTATTTAAAAACCTCTTAAATCCGGAAAATACCCAAATCTAGAATTGCTGTGTCCTGAACAATTCTGGAGGTTGTACTGTATAAATATATAAAAATAAAATTCAATAACAACAAAAATTTAGCAATATTTAATAACAGCTATGATACTATTGCTTCAATTAAGCTACTGGCTTAACCTTTATAACAAAACTTTCTATTGGGGAACATATGTATAATGGATGAACCTAAAAATTAAGAATAATTTTAACTGCATACAATTTAGTGGAACAAAATCTCACACGCACAAAAGAAAAATACAAACATCTATGTACCTCGATCAGAAAAACCATAGCCACGTTCATTCCCACGTTTTTCAAATCGGTCTTGATCTCGACCATCTCTGTCATTTCTACTGAAATTAAAATCACTACGGTCACTACCGTTCCTTTCAAAACGATCTTTGGAATAGCCAGATCCAAAGTCTTTATCATAATTTGATCGTGCTCTGTAAGGCTCTCGGTCAGAAAACCCACTTCTAGAGGAATAGCTATCTGCAAAGGCACATTGAAAACACAATATTAGAGAAGGTTATTTAGCAAATTTAACTCATACAAAATCATCATAAATAAACACAAAAAGAATTCAGTTTGCATGTAACAATCGGAAATACTAAAAATGAATACATCAGTGATGGCCAAATTGCAACCATATGTGGATCTTTTCCTGCATTTGCACCAGAATCAAAATACTCAGTTTTAAAATGAGCGGCAAATCGAATAACCTCATTTTTGGTACAACTTATAGCTGTGAATCCTTGTGTTCTACAGTTAGATTGATAAACAAGAAACAGTGCTCAATGTTAACATATGAACATCTAATTGAAAGGCTACATAATGAAAGAACTCAATATAGGCCAGATGGAAATCATTTAGTAAAACAATTAAAAGAAAATTATTTATTAAAGCTTGTACAATTATTTAAGAATTCCAAAATATCAGTTATTGAAGCTAACTGAAGAATACTTTTAATAAAAATGTTAAAAAAATTGGCCACTTAAAATTTAATTGAATATAACCCTTTTCTGTTTTGGGATCTTCTTCATATGTAGATTTTTCAAATTTGGTTCTTGTTACATTGTTAAACTTTGGCCATACCTGGTATACATATTTTAAAAGCAAATATACAATCTTTCCCATTAAAGGATATTATAAACAATAAATTTTAAAGCAAAATATAATGAAATACAATACGCTACCATTTCGAGAGGATTCATCTCTAGGAAACTGATCTTTCTTATCAGATCTCCAGTCACCTAATGTCCTATCTACGCCACCATCTCGTCTGTCTCTATCACCATCTGTAAAAGTACACTTTTAATGAGTTAAATAACACAGGTTTCTCAAAAGCAGTTACTGTAAAGCAAAAAAAAAAAAAAAAAAAACCCGAAGTTCTATAATGTATCTCATAATGAAATAATTGCTTCCATAAACTAACAACAAACACTATAGTACCCTTTTTCCCTTGCTCTAATAACCAAGCTCTTTTAGTCATTTGAGAATAAATCAAAATGGCTAACTGACCACTAGCTGCAGCTAATATATATTTTTTAATTATGACAAATCAATATTTTTTTAATTTTAGAATTATAAACTAATTTCAGATTTAAGAATCTATATATATAAAACACGTAGGTATGTGGCACAAAAATCAACATTTTTACACTCCGAATGACAACAGCTGTAACTACCAGATGTAAACATTAGTGACTGTTCGCAATTTGCAATCGCGTATCAATAGATTTATGCACTGAAATCAGAAATGCTCGAAAGCGAGCTGCACGATCAAGTGAAAACTGGGAACAGTCTCAAGAAAGAATGCAAAGAAGAAATAATTCATTAAGAGAGAGCATGTTAGGCTTAACCATTGCCAGCAATGCAACCAACAGCCAGGAATAGTTCATTTTCTACACTTTTTTCAGTACTTGCTGAATTTTTATTCCATTTTATAAGTGAAGAAATTTTCTCAACAATTTATTATCTGATATGATAAGTGTAGATATCTGATTTGTGAACAATAGCACATACAGCGAGTGATGTAATCCCCACTATATTTTAGTACTTGCTGAATTTTTATTCCATTTTTTTTAAGTGAAAAATTTTTCCACAACAATTTCTTATTTGATGTAATGATAAAGTGTAGATATCTTAATTTTGAAAAATAGTACTTATAGAGAGGGATGTAATTTTTAAAATCATTCATGTTGGGTGTCTCGGTCTTCTCGGTTCTGAAGTAATGGAAATCCATATTTTTAAATCACGATGTTATAGAATCAGCCTTCTGAAGAATACCCCTTAACAACGTATATTTATGATGATAGGTAATGGTAACATTCCTTACATATGTTACTTTCAGTTGAGTTGTTTTGCAAAAGAAAATATAAAACTAAAAGCAACCATGCTGGTCGTGCAGTGGCTAGTTAATAAAATAGTGCTTAAAAAAAATTTATTAGAAAAATCCTATAATTTTTTCCACTGCTGGAAATATCTGAACTGAAACTAAAAGAATACATCTTTGATAAGTAAAAAAAGTTTTATGTAATGCATAGTTTAAAACTAAATAATTTTCAAGGGCTTATTTTGCATTCGTTACATGTTTTAGGTCTTACAAGGAACATGCCTACCTACCACTTTATTTTTATAAAAAATTCAATACTAGTGTGTTTTGCAGAAGAGGAATTTTTTCCCCCATGCAATAAAAATGCTTACTTTTGTAGATAAAATGACATTTATCCAAATATTTTTAAAAAGTTACTGATGCCAAAAACCTCAAAAAGTTACAGAAAACATCACTTACCATGTTCTCCTGCTAAGCTAACTTTGATTGCTCTGTTTTTCAAAGACTGAAATGTTAACACATTAGAATGAATAAATTAGTGAACTTACGAGCTTTTGTCATATATAATTAATATTAAAATCAATACAAATGAACTTAGTTACAGCAAATTTTGAACATATCATTACATAACTTTAGAAACTGATAAGATTTCAAAATCACAGAATCCAGAAGCACAGTTAAACTTTTAATTTCTGAACAAAATAAATTTAGAACTATTATATTCAACAAGATAAAAAAATTGAAAAGATTTTAAAATTAAACAACCTTAATAATGACAAAGTATAACAAGAAATTCAAAAGAGTAAATGACTAAAAATTACTTCTGTCATCTGATTATCCACATGGTAATCAAATGAATGTCTAAATAAATGCTAATGTATAGTTGAAATCATTTATATTATGATATTTAAAATTACCTCATTGTTCAAAGCGAGGGCTTGGATAAGATCTTGTCTGTTATTAAACTCAGCATAACCAAAGCCTCTGATTCGTCCCTTATCACCATTTTCTCGAGGAAGACGGACATTCTTTACCTGAAATTAAAAACATGTCTTTTCATTAGAAAATTATAGTTTGTAATTTCATGAAAATCTCTCTTTATATTCTTTACATAATATTAGATAAAACTACTGAATAATTACCATTATTATTTCATTTCATTCAATCCATGAAAATTGTTACAGGTTAATCAGAATTTGCAGAATTGTAAAATACATATCGTAATTGCTAACAAAATTAATGATGGCAGGTTCTTTATCACTATTAACACTGCATAGTTTAAAAAAAAATAAAATGTTGGTTGGTTTAGAGTAGTAGTTCCCAACCAGTGGTCCATGGACCACACGTGGTCTGCAAGAGCCTCATGAGTGGTCTGGCACCACATATAAAAAAGTTGCCAAATAAATGGGGATTTTGAATGCTATGTTCATTTAATTAGATAGGCGGACTATATCTGATGACTATCAGGTATTGAATTAAAATTTCTTAAAGGTTTAACATAATTATTTTATTATTAGAATATGAAACGTTAATCCTGTATCCCCTTTGCCTGAGGGATATTGTATACCCCCATACCCCCGGAAGCCCTCCCCCTCAATTCAGTTTGGGGGGGGGGGGGGGAGATCCACACATGGTTCAATTTCTGGCTTAGTAGTCCACAGACTTCTATGGGTTGGGAACCACTGGTTTAGAGCAATGCAGTCAACTTTTGCTACACAAAGGCTCATTATACTGGACCTACAGCTAAGTACCAATATTGAATGGCTACATGCATCCATGCCAACAGAGAGATTTAAGCCCACAGGCTCTGCACCCAATGCAAACACCCTGGTTAATTAGCTATTACCCAGTTTTTAATAAAAGGGAGGGAGTTACAAAATATAACAATACACTGTAAGGATAAACTACAACAAAATATTAACATCATCACCATAGGTGTTTCGAAAAAGGTGCAACTGTGTCCATAAAAAAAAACAAAGGAAAAAAAATCAGCATATGTTCCCTTCAGTACAATAACTATTAAGATTTGGCTACTGATCAAACCAGTTGCTACTTTTTAAAGGCCTGGCATTTAGCCTAAACTCTACTCAATTTTGAAAGCAAGATCATTTGATCAACCTTTTTTTAAAAATGGATGCTAAGCAATTTATATATCATAAATTGTGGCAACTTTTGGCAATATACTGCATTTAAGCAACTTATGACTGAAAAAAGTTTAAAAAGAAAAATTTAAAAGGCCTTTAGTCGGGAACAACTGCAAATCATCAAAATTTAAAAATATTTACATGATATTAGCTTACTTTTCCCCCAAGTTCCTTACTGTTCATTTCAAAATAAAAGTACAAAGACATTCAACATTATACATCAAACCTGATTTCAGATACACCCAAGTATTCAAAGCATCCACAATAAATGTAGAATGCACTATTACATTTAAAACAGAAGCCTTAAATTTTTTTGTGATTGCATAGAGCAACCATAGTATCAGAAGAACAGTTAGATAAAAAAAGTTTTTATATCTTAAATAATTTCTATTATTTTAAATTAATTTATAAATTCCATTAATTTATTAAGTTTATAACACTAAACAACCAAACCTTAAGTTGTCGAAAAAATAATTCTATATCATCTTCAGATACATCATATGGCAAGTTTCCCAAAAACGCTGTGAAGGGTGGACATGAAGGAACTTTAGTGAGATCTACATCAGGTCCTCTGGCAGCTTTTGGAGCAGTTGGTAAGACAACTTTTTCTTCTTTTTTATAATCTAAAGTGTATCTGTCTGTAAATGGTACAAAGAAATTTAAAATATTAAGTCTGAAATAAATGACAAAACACAGAAACCATTAAAATGAGATCAATTTAAATAATGACAAATTTAAACATCACGTGTTTATTCGGATTTCTCAATTAAATAAAAATATGACACTAATCTAAACAAGCAAAATGCCTAAAGTCAAATCATTCCTCTTTGTATATAAAAATCTGATAATTTGCACAACAAATACTTAAAAATACTATTTAACAATCTATTAAAAAGTATATCTACAAGGCTAATATCATTCATATTAAAACACAGATAGCATGGCGTGTTTTAGATTGGTTGCTTCATTTAAAACATGTCATTTTTTGCATCTTGTATTTAAGACAAACAATATAAAACTAAAAATTCATAAAAAATACAAAAGAATATTCAAAATCAAAACATTACACACACAGTGCCATAACTAGCCATTCTTGTGCCCTGGGCAAGAATTTACATTTGGGTCCCTTAATTAGGTTTGGGAAAATAATAAAACAAATACAGCATTTTGGGCACCCCCCCTTTCCTAGTAGGCTTTGGGTGAGTGCCCCTGTCTAGTTATGGCACTGTACGTACACACACACACATATATACATACAGTGGAATCTCAATCGGTCGTTTTTCAAGGGACCGATTAAAATGAACAATAAATGCGGAAACATAACAAAGGAATATGATCGTTGGGGCTGGATAAAATGAACGACACATACGGAAAAACGATGGATCCGAAAATGATCGATCGAGATTCCACTGTATGTATATATATATATATATATATACACACACACATATACATACACACAGTGGCATCTCGATTGATCGTTCTCCAAAACATCGTTTTCCCCTGTGTGTTATTTATTTCAACCAGTCCCGATGATCATATTGCTTTGTTAAGTACCCGTATTTATTGTTCAGCTCAGCCGGTCTCTTGAAAAACGATAGATTGAGATTCCACTGTATATTGTGTACGTACTAACATTTTATACATTTTTATACCTATAGACATTTATCTTTGTCCAATTTTTAATAGTACTATCAATCTATATTATATCTATACAATAGATTTTCCGCAGAAGAGAATTTATACTATAATATGCACTTTCCCATCATAAACATTAAAATGGAAATTCAATATATAACCCACTTTTATTATCAAAGGAATGTTGCACAAACACATAAAATTATGCACCCTGTAAGGTATTAAAAGTATGAACAAAGATAGAAACGTGGTTAAAAAATAAAATTATATGAATTATATACATATGTGTATTTAGATAGATATCAGCTGTGAGCAAGCAGTTTTTCTGAAGCTATCAAGAAATAAATATAAAGCTATATTTAAAAAACATTATTTGCTTCTAAAATGAAAATTGTATCAGTAAAATCAATGAATTAAAACAGTTTCATTACAGAAATTCTATCAACAAATTGAAATCAAAACACTTTTAAACAACCATTTGTACTAGAAATTTTATAACTGAAATAAGCATGGGAGGAGAGGAAAATATTCACTTAATGAAAATTAATAATTGAATAAGAATGTCACTAGCAATTTAAAGCTGGTTTTATCTACAAAACAATTAATAATAAACAATGGTATTATTTGCTAAATAAATATTTAACAAATAATACAACTGTTTCTACAAAGGCTATTTATGAATCGTAAATAAGATGTTAAGGTGTATACATGTCATTTGACCTAACACTGATACCCTATGGAAAATAACTATTTTCCTTAGGGAACCTATTACTCTTATCATATTTTCTAGGAATTTAGAATTTTAAACTTTTAAAACAAAGTAAACTTTAAATCTAATGACTTCTAAAGCAGGTAGCTGAAAACTAGAGATGATTTGAATTGATATTTTTTAAGATAAATAAATATAGAAATGTTTTAACAATTTCATAAAAGATGAAATTTTATAAAATTAAAAGCAAGCTCTAAGTATCAGTAAACTTCACATTCAAACTGTTGCATATTCATAAAATCATAGCTTTTAATAAATGACATCAAAACTCACATAACACATTTAAAAGAATTTTATTTAAAGACTAATATTAATTTCAAATTTTTTTAGATTTTTATTTATGTATATCAATGTTTTGATTTTAACAAGATTATATAATTCCAATTATTATTTCCTTTTTTAAAATGAAGAATATGGACAAGCTTTATTTAGCACTATGCTTAAAGCATGCGACTGCTTTAAACATTAAAACATTAAGATCTAGATTTACTAAGCTAAATATAAATAAAGGCCAATTGTTATATTTAGTTTAGTAAATCTATAACTAAATGTCAAATGTTAAAATGTTTTCATCCATAAAGTCCATTAAGTACAATAGTAGAATGCAAAGAGAACAGTTAACATGAAATTTTAAATATATCACGTCTTAAGAATTAAGACACAAAGCACACACACACACACACACATATATATATATATATGTCAGAAGTGGGAAAAGAATGATTACCTTAAATTTAAAGGGGGCTTGGGAATTAAATTATATTTGTGGCGTAATTCGCCTCTAATTGTTCGTATTTCAAGACGCGAATTAGGAAAGGGAAATTCCCTTTTCATTATATAATCTTGGCGCGTCTGTGGTTTTTGCATTTGAAGAGGAAATCTTATATAATTCTCCTTGAAAGATGTCTGGTTTGGGCTCTGCGCATGTGCAGGGAGAGTTGACGCGCGGAGCTGCCCGCGAATTTTGTCAGAGCATGGAATAAAAGTCGATGCTGTCAGATGTGTATTTCGCCGCGTCTCTAAAAAAGAAATGGCGAATAATGAAATGCGTAGATCTGGAGAGGTGGTCTACATGGAATTGAACTGAATAAATTCTACTTATTGGATACGATGCTGAGTTATTTTTGAGTGAATGCCTTACCTCGATGCAATGGATTATAAAACAAGAAGACTGCAAACGACATAATAGCAGGCAAAGTCAACGCCTGTCATATATATATACACACACTCACACACATCTATGTATAAACTATGAAAGCCCATCAATCATGCAAAAAAGAAATTTAAATTTGTAAGAAGTAATTAGATAACATTAACTGAAAATGTCCTTAATAATACTTTTCTAAATTTATATTTACCATCTAAATCTTCATTTTCCATAGCATCTCCCCAGTCAATACGACGGGTCTGAACAACTGCAAAACCTGGAGCAGCATCTTGATCTTCTCCCAAGAAAGTATTCAAATCAATTGTTTTACCTTTGCATTTCCGTTTACCTTTAGCTTATTCAGAAAAAATAAAAATAAAAATTAATTAATTAAGGACTAAGGTTCTATTATTAATTTTTATAATAAAACAGAATTAATAGCCAAAATTCCTACTTTACCTCATACACTCTACCAAGGCATATTTGCTTGTTATTTGGACATATATTAAATTTAGAAATTAAAAATGATTTACTGAAATCTGTTCTAATATATGAATAAAAATTATATGTAACTGAAGGCTTAGAATATGCAAAATTAGAAATGTTATTATGATGGCATATATATCTAAGACCATATTCTTTGTAAATTTTAACATCACGATAATACAATCAATTCCACAAAGGATTATTTAAAAAAAATTAAGATTTATATGAATCTACATGCATAAGGGATTCAAACATATGTACATCGATGCCATTAGCACAGCTTTTAGAAAAGGATCTTCTGTTTCCTTAATTTTTACAAACAGAAGCAAGTAAGCGTGAGACTCAAAATAATAAGCCTGTGGGAATCATAAATTTATCATGTCAGTGAAACCTCTTCATTACAAAAAGTCCAAACACTTTTCATAAGTTTTGTAAATTAAAAGTCTATTATGCCTTAATTTATATAAAAAGTTCAAAAAACCAAACAATGAAAGTAACCAATAAGCTAAAAGCAACAGACACTTTTGAATTTATAAAAAAGTTTCTTAACACCATAGAAAAATGACATTAAACAGCACAAACAATGTAACTGATGATGGGGAAAACAATATATAAAACAGACCGTCTAAATAAAACATTATATCCCCATCACAGTTAGTACTCACCTGCCTAACAAAACAAATTTCTTACAATACAAATTTTAGGGCTATTGTTACATCAAGTATAACAAAGAACAATCATAAAATAAAACATATCTATAATTTTTTTAGAGATAAACTTGCCTTCACAATGTACACATAACCAAGGTCAAACAAAACTATAAACAAGAGTACACTATAGAAATCAAAAAACAAAGTAAATGTGACATAAAAGTACAAATAAATAATAAAAAAGTAGTAACACAAATATTCTACCAGGATTTCAATAAAATTAGCTAGTTAACTAGTAAAGCAAAAAAATTTTAAGGGCATCTTCATTAGTATTTCACAACTGCTCTTATCTTTTATAAAAGGTGTTAGTGAAATACTCCTTTTTCATATAATTTCAGAGTATATTTTAACTTGGTCTCTGAATTTTAAGTTACATTTATTAACAAAATAAAATATGAACCTTAAAAAAATACTTCAGACTCCAGGTGGAGGAAGTCAACTACATAAAAACCTTAGCAGTTGCAACACTAGTTTAAACAATTTTTTTTAAAATTTATTTTTAAAAACTGTTACCAATACATTATTAAAAATATTTGGTGTTCAGCATACTTTGAATAATTACACACTTCTGCTTCTAATGTAAGAACTATGTTTTTACAACAAGTTCTCAGTTCTTAGTATTCATTTTTATAAAATTCTTAGGTATTTATGCAAACACCTTACTAGTTACGAATTAAAGACTCTTTACCAAAAGATTGATTTCTAAGCAGGATACCAATTATCAAAATTAAGAGAAGTCTATCCATTTTCACAACCTTTTTAACATTTTTATGCAACTGATAGCATGACTCTTAAGTAGAAGAGAAGTATAAGCAGACTTTTCCTAAAGCTAATCATTAAAAATTCTTGTATTTCAACTTGGAAAATAAATACTTTTTAAGGACAGGAAAGTACTTAAAAAAGAAAGAAAAAGAAAAACACAGTAAAGAGTTCCTAAGGACAAAGTCTACACAAACCTTGTATGTAATTTGAAACAATTTCTTATGTTTTAGTCCTAAAGCATATTTTGCAGATTTTGTAAATATAGCAGGTATGCTTATGATGTTAATCATTAATGATTACCATTATGATGTTAATCATTAATGATGACTTTTCAGTAATTAGCAACTTATAATTCATTATAGTAGAGCTGACTGGTGTAGTTAATTGCTTTTAAAATTTTAATTGAAAGCATCATTAGTTTAAAAATAGAATTTAAGGATATTAATTTGAAAATACCTTCACGAAAAACAATTAAAGATTTTTCAAAACAGTATCTAGCAAAAAGATTGAACTGCATTCTGATGTTGCAAACTACAAATCAATAAACAAGTATTTATATTAATAATGCAAATAGATAACTATGAATATTATGAATAAAACTAAAATAAATTATTTCAATTGAAAGTAATTATCAATGAGTAAGTATTTACAAAACATTTGTAGATAACATTTTTATAAACTTTATCTTTCATTCCTTGATAAGACAGCTAATCCTTAAAATTTGAAACTGAAACAAAATGTTCAGAATTGTTTTTTCAACTTTCAGAAATCAATGAAAAATAATTTTTTGTCAATAACCTTTTATAGATTGTACTTGGCAAATCTTCTATAAATCTAGATACCCTATTATCCAGAAGCTATGAATATTCAATTACAGTCATCCCTCTATTTAATTATCAGACTTTTTTTTATAATGATGTGATGTTTTATACAGCTATATTTCATTTTAATTAGTTTACTTGGCTTTACTTTTAGAAAAACAAATATGAAACCGGTACAGAATGAATACTCATAAAATCCTAATTTTTGTTATTTATCTTTTCAAAATCCTCTTTACACTTATTTGATGTTAATGTATGACAATTTTTTTACAAAAATCCTTTTCATTTAACCTACTACTTTCACAAAATCTTTAAAATAAAATAAGAGAAAAGAGCGAGAGAGATAAATACACAATCTTTGTTTACTTCTAAATCAATAATACTTGATGAAAAACTACAGAACAAAAAAAAATTATGTTTATTTTTTGAAGCCTTTATTTATCTCTTAAGAAAATAAGTCTAGGTCACTGGATCTTGGTCATTTACCAACCTCGGTGATAAAAAAATCAGCCTATTAAAGCATCAACATCATAGTTTGGCCTGCTGAAATATTCCCTCAGGAGAAATGTTTTTTTTTTAGGATGCAGATGAAACAATTTTCTTTCAAATAAACAATATGTTTTTCATTTTCTAATTTCCCTTTATAAAACTTTTATTTAGGACTTCTAATTTCACAATAAAATCATCGATTTTAAAACTTTTAGTTTTAGACTTTCTCTTCTTTTTCTTATCAAGTAGTTTTTGCTCTGGGGAAATTTTTTAGGTGTTTGCCTGTACCATATAATTTAAGAAAAATTAAAACATCTTTGTATCATATCTTATAATAAAAAAGCCAAAAACTACACATCCAAAAGTACTTTGAAAATGTTTGTAAAATATTAACTTACCAAGACTTCTAAGATAATTTATAAAATATTTAAAACATTAATAAAGGTAATTTGATATAATTTAGCAACTTAATTTTGAAGCCTTTTATTTAAAAAATGAATGAACAAATAAAAGTAGGTATTCAGCACTTCAAATACAATGATCATAAATTCAGATTCTAATTTTTTAAAGTATGTTGAAGGTCCCTATTTTAAACCATATTTAAAATGGCATTAGATTCTATTAGTTAAGACTATATAATTAATTTTATAATATGCTTTAATTTTTCCTAAAACTTTAATATTAACATACTTTTAATATAACATAAATCATTTAAGGGGTTTTAATACAGTCTATGCTTTAAGATTGCTAATTAGACACATTTGGGTATTTCCATTGAAAACCTTCTTAAATTAGATTTTCAAACTTAAAAGTTTAATATAATTTTTCAATATATGCTCAACAATATTCTTCAAAATAAATTTTTTAAAAATATAATTTATGAATAAAGTGGAGTTGAGGGTCAAGAAAGTATTAGTTTTCACCATTCATTGATAAGCAACTACTACAAACACTGAAAATAAGAAAATAATTACTCAGAAAAAAAAAAAAAAAAAAAATGCTTATCAAAAGAGTTATGATGAAACATTTATGACAAATATTTAACAAAAGCATAAGAGAAGTTTGAGTAATTATTATTTTGTAAAAAGAACATAATATTTTAAAATACATAAAAGAAAATCACAATCTTTAAAAATCTATATATCGTGGGGTTACTGGTGAAACACACATTCAGTCAAAAAACATGATTTTGAGAAAACGCTGATCAAAGATTTTTTTCTTTTAACTTCTTTGGTACACTATTATTTAACACTAATAGATCAAATTAAGTTATAGCACTGGCATTTTTTTGCTAACTACGAATCAGTCTTGCCTCTCATATGCTTATTTTATATTATTATCCTCAGGATGGTTACTGTGTTTCACCTATAAAAACTACTAGGCTAGAATACTTAATGTGATTACAAAACTATGAAAAAAAAATGAAATAAATAAAGATATGACTTAAGTGTGTTTCACCAGTAGAAACATCTTTTTCTAGTCAAGAAAAGTTGAGAATCAAAACATCGATAATTTTGACCTAGTGTGTTTCACTTATAACCTCACGATATTAAACATCATATTATAACTAAAGAATGTCTTATAGACAGAAAAAAAAAATTAAATAAATTACATCCCAGAAAATTATTTTTTGCCTGTTTGGCAAGCAAGGCAGGCATTGAAAGCAAAAAGTTGCCAAAAACTCGCCTAAGCAGTCTTAGCTGAAATAAAAACAGCTGCATGACATACTTTTTCGGATATATGTCAGATAAGCCCCAGAGTATAAATCTTTTCCAATCTGATCACTTGCAAGGATACAAAATTTTAGCATAAATAACTTTAATCATTTATTGTTTTTATTTTAATTTCGAATGTAAAAAAATCATTTAATGAATTCAAATTCTTTTCATATGGGTATGTATTTAATTACCTAATTTTCCAATTGTCAATTTTATTAATTTACCAATATATATAGTAATGTGAAGCTCAAAAAAAGCTTTGAATTTCATAGAAATTTAATACCTTTTCATATAGAGAGCCTTGAAAATCTTTTAGACCTATATACTAAACATCAAATTAATATTATTGTAGTTTGTATAAATTCTAGAAAAACCAAACATAGCAATGTATCAGTGTGCCTGTGTCAAGATGCTCAAATCTTTAAACAGATAAAATTACTTTATATTGGCATGCTGATGGTCCTGAGTTTTTGATCAATAGGGCAAATTTTTTCTTATCACATGGAAAAATTGACAAAAGTTGTAGTGCAATGTGAAATAAACAGAAAAAATGGTACAAAATACCTCATATTTTTAAAAAGAAATAATTTCGGACAGTTATTAAAAATATATTTATTAATGGAAAAATTTGGCCCCAATGCACACAAGTTGGATTACTAACAGTGGCAACAAGCAACTAACTTTAATAGCATTTCAGCAAAAATTTGAAAGTAAATGAAGAAATTAAAAAAATTCTGCGAGTAATCAATAAATATCCCTCCAAAATGATAAAAAAAAAATTCTTAGTAGAAAAACTATTCACGACATATCTGAAAAGAAAATTTCCATCATATTTCCTCAACATGAACTTTTCTTCACTAACGAATTACATATATTTTATATTCCATGTGCGTGTATCTTAGAAATCAAGATAAATAAAATTAACATTTTAGAACTGGAATGCACAAGTACAGTATAAAATACAGTTATAAAAAGAAAAATTATTGACAAAATTCATATCTTACGATTAAACATATTAATTTTAATATTAAATATCAAATATATTTACAACACTATATTAGGACTGAGTCATATTAACGAAAGCTAATCATCACGTAGCAAAACGCAGTCAATAACGCTATTACATATCTCATGCGTAATAAACTTTATGATTTCTCCAAATACAAACAAATGAACTTTACACTGAACTAAAACTTAACAATAATAGCGTGCCATATGGCTGATTAAGACATTGATCAATTACTTATACATTCGAGTCACCGAACATGAGGTAGTAAGATAAAGCGTGATGTGTAGCACATGCATACAAGAATGCATGTCTTCCGTTATTCAAATAATCAAATCCCTAAGCATAAATTAATGTATTACTCATAATGAATCGATCATTTTCTGAAGATTTATTTCATAAAAAAATACATACAAATGTTGTATATAATTAATAAAGGATAAACAATACATAGTTACTTACTATTGGCAGCCATGGTAATGCAAGAATACAGGAGTGAGATTTACGTTGCCACGACAGTAGACTAAATCAAAATGAGGAATGTAGAAACTGTTGCCATCTTACAAACATAATAAAATACAAAGATGCTTGATCAGGACTCAAGTGTGACGTCATTATTCGCATAATGGTTCCTAGTTCTGGGAAAATCTCTGCGACCAGGAAAGTAAACCGTCATTTACTTTCCTGAATTTGCTTTCGACCCCTCAAAAATAGTCCTAGTACCATTTTATTTCGATTACAATAGGAAACGTCAATTGATTTGATTCAAAAAAACTAATTTTTAAATTTTTAGATGCCCATTTCAAGTCGAATACACCATCGGAGTATGACGTCACTTTCAGCTTTGGAAACAAGAACTATCACTCCCCATGTTAACTTCCATGGGGAAAATTTCGAGTCTTTTTTAATTAACAGCCAATATTAATTTAAAAGGCTGACATTAAAGGCCAATATTAATTCGTGAAACCTAAAGAAGCGTATCCCAAACAATGTCAACTTACTTTTAAAAGTCTTTACCTTGTACCAAAAGAAGACATGGACATGTGACATGGACAGTTTTCGTGAGGTTCCTAACAGGGATAAGAAGAGAATTGAAAGAAATATTTCCATCCGGAGCCCGTTTTGCTGGTTGTTCGTGTTCTATCATGTTAAAATTTATGTCATTTTAGCAAACAAACTAACTGTATAAAGATTCCGTCGAACGCTTATATCAATCTTTTTACCAGATTGATTGCTATTTATAGCTTGTACATTTTTATCTGCTGCAATACGTCTCTTCATATTTTCAATATCGTTTCTCATAGCTTAAGCTCAGTTGCATATTTGAAACCATTCTCTGACGCCATTTTGGAGCCAGAAAGGAAGCCAACTTGGAGCCATTTTCTAACAGAATATTTTTAATATTTTTAATATAATGAAATCCACATCTTTGCCAACTATCCTACGGATTACGAATGTTGGATAAAACACTTCTCCTGACCCTTCCGTCTCTGATGTTGCTACTGCCGCTCCTGCGATAGAGTCTCCCTTCTGTCTCGGTAGAGAGAAGACTTATTTTGCGAATGCTGTTATGGAATGCGATTTAGATCCAGGTGTCGCTTTTCAAAACCTTGATCCTCATCATCTTCAAATTGAAGAAATGCCAAACCTATTCTGAACTTTCTCAAGATCTGTCACCTGAATACGGTCACCTGAATCTGTCACCTGAATACTGTCACGGTGATAAGTCACCTGAATTTAAGGACTTCAAGAGTTCTATAGACTTCATTATACAAACTTTGGATGTGGATGAGACTTTGGCGAACATCTGCAGCTCAACTGGACTCGACCATGACTTTGAGATCAGCAAATTATCAGGTATGTGGAAGTACATTGTTGCTTTCACCCTTGGTCCTAACTTGATAATTTAAAAAACCTAATTGCTATTGTGAGTAAATTTAATACTACTCCGGTAGTTAAAAAATCTAGTTAAAGAAATAGAAGTAGCGGAGGTAATGAGCCACAAGGTAAGCGAGTTGTTCGCCATACACAAAAGCTTGGCGCTTTTGTGTATGGTGTAACCATGCGATTTTGTCTGGCAACCCAGTTTGAATGGATGTTTAATCGTGTTCTGTTGTTGCTGGGATTAGATTGAAAGTTTTTTGATTGCGAGTTGTTTATGAGATTTCTGATGGCGGTCATGTTGGTGAAGGATGTAGTTTGTAAATATCAGGGGAGGATATTGGGTAATGTTAGGATTGGGATTTCTGTAATGGTTTTGGAAGTTTAATACAGCCAGCGGAAGATATATTAGTGACGGCTACAAACCACTGGCGGGGATTTCTGTAATGTTTTGGAAGTTTAATACAGCCAGCGGAAGATACATTAGTGACAGCTACAAACCACCGGCAGGGCATTTCTGTAAGGTTTTTGGAAGTTTAATACAGCCAGCGGAAGATATATTAGTGACGGCTACAAACCACCGGCGGGGGATTTCTGTACTGCTTTTGGAAGTTTAATAAAGCCAGCGGAAGATATATTTGTGACGGCTACAAACCACCGGCTGGGAATTTCTGTTATGCTTTTGGAAGTTTAATACATCAACGGTAAGTTTGTTATTATCTTATTTGTTATTTCCTGGTCGTTATTGATGGTTTTGTTTACATTTTGCAATGCAGGCCTAACAGGTGTGCGGAATAGGGAAAAGTTGGCGTCAAAAACTTTTGGCGCGAACTTGTCGCCAAGGGCGGTGCGTCTGAAAGAGCTGTTCCTAAATTTGCCCCCCTTGAGGAAAATTCTGATGATGAAATTGTAACGGATGATACCATCCAAGTAGAAAGAGAGCCTAAACGAGAACCATTCTTTATTAAAATGGTTCCAGGTTATCAAAAGATTATCGAAAATATAAACAACCTAATCAAATTTATTTTGCCCAAAACTCTCTCAGGACAGTTTCTTAAGATTTCTCCCACCACCATCGATCAATTTAGAAATATCCAAAGGTACCTTATCGCCACTAAAACTGAATTTTTTTGGAAAAAAACCCAAGACTGAAAGACCTCTTAAAGTCCTAATCAAAGGTATTCCCATTGATATTCCAGTAGAGGAAGTCAAACAACAACTCGTAGAATTTTGTTTTGAGGTGAACAGAGTTTCACAACTCAAACGATTTAACACCAAGGAACCTCTCCCGATTTTCCTATGCCACCTCCGACAAAATAAGACTCTTGAGCATATATATGAAATCCGACACTGTTTAGGTTTCGTAGTTAGGGTTGAAGCCTACAAATTCAAAGGTACCAAGCAATGTTTCAAAGGTTCAAGCAATGTTCAATGTTGACTAAAATTCCCCCATAGTAGTGAAGTTTGCCTTCTACAGCCTGTCTGTATGAAGTGTGCTGGTGCACACTTATCAGCAGCCTGTACTAAACCACGTGACACCTCAGCAAAATGTGCTAATTGCAATGGTGACCAACCACCCATCAAACTATCGTGGTTGCAGTGCTCACACGGAACAGGTAAAAATTGGACGTAACCAAATTAAGACCATAAAAGAAGCAGCCAAAGCCGGTAATTATACTCCCCAACTAATTGTCCCAACAAACTCAGGAAATACCTTTGCTAGCAAACCCGTTAATTCAACAATTTCTTACAGCCAGGCTGTTCAGCCCAATAACTCCCCTCGCCCCACTATAACGACTGAACAAACCACTAATATTGTAACTCCTGCTAATTCTACTACTGAAACTCCAACCTCTAGAGTAACGCCAATGGGAAACCTTGACGGCACACTAAATAAACTTTTAAAAATTAGGGATGTTCTTAAAGAAATTAAACAACTCTGTTACGAAATGAATATACCAGATTTTAAGTACTTAGTTGATAAACTTAACTCACCGTCTATAAATAACGTTCTTTCTGCTTCCTCACAAGAGGCAGCCACCTCTTCTGCCCCTTAATGCTCCCCTCTACTTCTTCTGCAATTTCTGTTCTGAGCTGGAATGCTGATGGCTTGCGTACACGTATTCATGAGCTTCGGGAGTTTGCTATTATGAACCCCGTTGATCTTATTCTGGTACAGGAGGTGAAGTGTCCCACCCCCAGAACTCTTAAAATTCAAAACTACAGTCTGCACTTCACTCCCCGCCTTGACCCTAATACTAATGCTCCCCTACGTTTCGGTGGCACGGCGATCTATGTCAAACGGAATATTAAACATAACCATCTCCTCAGTATTAACTTACATACCATTGAAAACACAATTGTTAAAATTCGGATAAACTCTAGTACTACTCTCACCCTTGTTTCCACTTACTTAAGAATTATCGATGGTAGACCCGTAACTAATGAACTTTCTCAACTTTTTAATCTTGACCATAAAGTTATACTTTTTGGTGACTTTAACGCTCACCACCCCCGTTGGAACTGCCAGAATGACCGTTCAGTAACCAGATATGGTACTGAAATTAATTCCTACTCAATTGATAACTCTATTGATATTGCTTTCCCACTTTATCCCACCAGGCTTGGTGTTTCAGGCTTCCAATCCATCATTGACTTTGCCCTTTTAAACAACATTCACTATCCGTATGAGATTAATACTATTAATGATTTATCCTCTGACCACTTACCTGTTAAACTTGAAATTAACTGCAACCCCGTGCTCCTTTCTATCATTTCTCCTTATCATACTAATTGGCAGTCCTTCACTAAATTTGTTAACAACTCCTCCCCACCCTTTAATGATGTTAACAGTCCTGATGACATAGACGCTGCTGCTACCTCTATCACTCAGACCATCCAAAGCGAGCTGGAATCTGCTAAGGTCCACTCTCCCCAATATTTCTATCATAAACTACCCCATTATATTGTTGACCTAATTAAATATAGGAACCATTTCAGGAAAATTTGCAAACTCGGGACCCCAGAATGCTTAATAATTACAAAAATCTTGACAATCAGGTTAAAATTAAAATAAAAAATTTCAAAAATAATAAATGGAAATAATTTATTGAGTCACTAGCTCCCACTGATAACTCAGTTTGGCAATATCTTAAGAGAATTAGGAAACCCCATAAGCCCCTTCCAACCTTTAACTCCAGTTCTGGTATCAACTAGTGACTCTGACAAAATTGAGGCCTTAGCAGCTAATTATGAAACCCAATTCAATCCCCACTCTAGTTTTTTTTTCCCAAATACAATTGATAAAGTCTATGATATCCTCCAGAACTTTCAGTCCAGTAATCACAATAGTGAGATCGAAAAAACAACTGTTAGCGAAGTCTTACATGCAATTAACTCCCTCCCTAATAGAAAAGCCTCTGGTCAAGACGGTATCACCAAAATGCCATTAAAAATCTCCCCCTTCATTATGCCAACTATTTAACTGATTTAATTAATAACATCTTTAAATTTAAATACTACCCTCATCCCTGGAAATCGGCCATTATTTTCCCAATTCATAAGCCTGGTGAGGATCCTTCCCTTCCGAAAAACTACAGGCCCATTAGTCTCTTATCTTCTCTTTCTAAAGTGGTTGAACACATTTTTTGTAGCCGTATTCATAATTTTATCGATAGCAATAATATTCTCTCTAATGCCCAATTTGGTTTCAGACCTAAACATTCTACCACACATCAGCTGCTTCGTGTTACTGAATACATCCATGATGGACTACAGAACAGAATGCCGACTGGTGCTGTCTTCTTTGATATTCTTAAAGCTTTTGATACTGTCTGGCACAGTGGCCTTATCTATAAACTCATTAAATTTAAAATGTCAGTTGCCCTAATTAAACTTATACAATCCTATCTTTCGGACAGAACTTTTGCTGTAAGCTATTCTGGTACCACTTCAGACCTACGCCCTGTTAATGCGGGAGTTCCTCAAGGTTCGAAACTCGGACCGGTCATATTTAAATTATTTAGAAATGATATCCCCACCACCCCGAACACTTCGCTTGCCCTCTATGCTAATGACACAGCCATTATCGCTAAAAACCATAATGTCAGATATATGCATACTTACCTCCAACGTCACATTAACATTCTTGAGCGCTGGTTTGATAAATGGCGTATTAAATTAAATCCCAGTAAAACAAAAGCTATCTTCTTTTCATACAATAGGATTCCCCCACCCCCAGTTAACGTTTATGGTCAGCTCATCCACTTTGAAAGGGAAGTGAAATATTTGGGTATCTTCATGGATAGTAAACTTACTTGGAAGAAAAATATTAATCATAATATATGCAAATTTTTTAAAGCTAGAAAAGATATCGCCCACCTCCTGTACCAGAAGGAGATGAGTATAGAAAATAAACTTCTGCTTTACAAAACAGTACTTCGACCTATACTTCTTTATACAGTACCTGTATGGGGGTCAGCGGCTAACAGTCATGTCCAGAAATTGCAATGCACACAAAATAAAACCTTACGTCTAATCACTAAAGCCAATAGATATAAAACTAACTACTCCCTCCACAAAGATCTAAGTATTGAACCCATTCGCCTGACTATAATTAATCTCGCTACTAAATTTTATAATAGTCTTTACTCCACCCCTAATGAAGAATTTGCCAATCTTCCTAATTATGACAATAGAGAATTTAATCGTAGACCTAGAGAGACGTAAACCTAGTGCTTGACACTGGGATTACTCCCAACTCTTCTTTCCCATAATTTAAATTTTTTTTTCTTTCTTTATGTGATTCCGTTTTCCTTAAATTCTTTCTTGACCGCTTAATTTCCCCCTCCCCATTTTTCCTAATTATATGCAGTCACATCCTCTTACGCTTTTTCAAAAAAGGTAGTGTGTCGTCTCGTTGGTGTAATATGCCTCTGCGAATCCTCATGGTCAAATTGTGAGCCGTACTCCCTGATAATATCTTCTTCTAAGCTCCTGGATCCTGTTTCGTCAACCATTCAGGTTGCGGGACACATTTTGATCTCGACCAGTAGTTAAGCTTGATCTTTTTTAACCTCTGTAATACAAATTCATCATCTTGCTTCCTTTTAAGGACTGTTTTTAAGCACGGGTTGCTTGGTAGTTCTTTTCCATCCTGGGTTTGATCCCAGCATTTAATATCTTTGCTACTCACGGTCCTCTGTGGCTCGTCTTCGACTTTTGAGAGTTTAATCTTTATATTTTGCTTTTTATTTTATATTGGAACTTTTTTTTTGACACTTGCTGATTTAATTTTGTGTTAACTTTAACTTACTAAATTCTAACTGTTAGGAATATTTAAAAAATAAAATTTAAATTTCCTTACCTGTTCACCCATGTGATTAAAGCTTTCCGGCGCCGCGCCATACTGTAAACAATTATCGGTTAAACGCCTATGTGAATCGTTGCCACGATTCATTCACCCTTTCATTTTCCTTTACAATCTTATTATTTTAACTTTAAAAATATTTGCCTTCCATAACGGAATTTAACATGTAACGCGTCATACAAATCGTATGAGATTAAAATTGTATCGCATTGCATCAGTATTTAAATTTTATGTAAAATGTAAATGTACGCAAATATCGTACATGCAAATATCGTAAGTACATGCGTACTTCGCCAGATCTGTAATTGGACGTTCGCGCCAGCCGCCGTGAATATAAGGAAGATTTTACAAGACTTTCATCAATCTGATTCCGCCTACCGCTCCTGTTCAAGTGCCGTTCCCTGCCGATGCCCTAACTCGCCGCCAATGGAGGAATGAAGATGCCGCGCCTGTCCCGACGGAGGAAACGCCAATCGTGTTTTTAATGCTGCAATGTCTATTCTAAGCAGGATTCACGTAACTGTTTTATATTTTGCTATTTTGTTATTTTTATGAACGGATAATTAAACCGTTTCAAGTTTAACAATGTTTCAGTGACTTTTTTTTACCTCACCTCCACGAACATACCTTAGTATTCTTCACGTATTTTTAGTTAAATTTAATAAGTAGTTTTTATAAGTATTTTTGGCTTCATTTCTATAGAGCGCTCCTGCGCAATTTCACTCTTTTTAATTTTTCAATGGAATCTTTTGCCGGATTCCCGACACTAACATTTTAATTTTTATTTTTGTAACTTCTTTAATTTATTTTGTAACTTTTGTTTAAGTTGATTAATTTCTTCTTGGACCATCCGTGAAAAGCTTCAGTGCTTCCCATATCCACACCGAGGGTAAAGGGCTTTCTTAGCCCTATTTGGAACCTCACGAAAACTTTTTGTCCATGTCCATGAAAGAAATATTGGGCTGAATATTGGGCTGAAGAAAATTGAAAGGTTTCGTTGGATATCGGACCCAGGGTAATATTATGTAAAGGTGACTGTAGACCCACACTTTTAATGAGGTGTTACTGATTCTGGCCTAGAATTATTCATCGCGATTATGGAAAGAATGTATGTACAGGTTTTCACAGGTTTGTTTTAAATTAGACTTATGTATTATTTTTAATATTCAACGTATATCTAGAAGTATTATCTTTTAATTGACGTATATCTTTCTAAACTAGTATTTTGCATTGCCTTAAATGTTGAATGCAAATTTTCATAAAATTATCTTGTAGTGCAAAACGGAATTTGTTTTTTCGCTTCTATAAATGCCCTGTTTTGCGGTTAACTACAGTCATCAAAATTTAACTGTATCGACTAAACTGGTATTTCTTCACTATATTCTGATAATTCTGTTTTGTGTATAGGCTTTCTGTTGAAAACGTCATGAAGTGACGTCACGCTTAAGCACCGACCCCCTAGCTGGCAAAACATTCGGAATTTAACATCGTGCACTTGTTTGCAAAGCTGTTATTTACCATTATCTTATCGCCTATTTTTTAAAATTATCATAATGGTAGTGAGAGTGTTGCTTATGGATGCACATACAGGTTTAAAAAAAGGATCTGATGTTGACATGTATCGTTTTCCGAAGGATGCAAAAGGACAGGACTTAGAGCAGTCAAAAGGCTCGACTGGAAACCATATGCGGGCTCAAGAATCTACGGAAAACAGTTTTAAACGGGTAAGTTTTTTTCCACCTAAATCGTTGTTCCACCCACACCCCTCTGTGCTTCCAGCAGGAGGCGCTCGCTGACTCTTATCTCCAGCTCCGGTCATTGAACTTGAGTCCCCTTCAAACACTCCACTAGCAGACCCCTTTGTCTCTAGACTCAACTTATGCACCGCTCCATACTTTGTAACTTTTTACTATGTAACGCAAACTCAATACTTAAATTGTAAATATTTTTTGTAAATATAACTTTTCATAATATTATCTCAGTTTCCTTTTTAACGCTAAGCACCGCATCTACAACCATTCCGCAACATTTGGAGGCACCTCGACGAGATCCCGCTCAAGGAAGCCTGAGATAAGTACAATTTTTTCTTTTGAATCAAATTTGATTTTGGTTTCACACAAGTTGTTTACGCACCTGCACCATTACAAGCTTAATGGAAAAGAGAACAAATGATTCGGCAGATGATACTGCTGCAAAAAATGCTGAGAGAATTTCAATTAATCTTCGCGGCAGAGTGAAATCAGCATTAACTGGAATTCACAAGTATATTAATGACTAAAACCAAACATTCAACAAATACAATTTGAATAACAAACTACAAAAATTAGAGACAATTTATTCTGATTTTGACAAAGCAGACTCAGATCTGCCCATTGAGCTCTCCGAAATGGAAGAATTTGAGGATAAATACTATGAAACCAAAGCCAAACTTCAAGAAGCTCATGAAAAATTATGCATTGATAATGTAAATGATCCGAGACCTATAACAAATATTTCTAACGCTAATAATTTTAAGCTGCCTAGAATAAATATTCAGTCATTTAGTGGTAATTACAAAGACTGGCCTTCATTTAAAGATCTATATTCATCATTGGTTCATAATAATGGTAGTTTATCCAATATTCAAAAGTTTTCGTATTTAAAAGGTTTATTACTTGCCGGTTCGGCAGCGATAATTAAACACATACCAATTTCGGAAGCTAGTTACAAAGAAGCTTGGGAAAAACTGGTTACTAGATACGACAGAGAAACAAATCGTTTCTTCTCTTGTCAAAACATTTTTTGATCAACCATCTATCAATCATGCAAACGCATCCAATTTACGCAGCATAGAAGATGTCTCAGATGAAGTCATTCGAGGACTTAAATCCATCGATGAGCAAGCTAACTCAAGAGATATTTGGCTAATTTACATATTGTTGCAAAAGGTTGATCAGAAAACACGCGAAGAATGGTCGCAACAAACTGTTAACAATGATTTTCCTACATTCTATGAGTTCCTTGAATTCCTTAATAATAGGCGTGATTCGTTAGACTTGTTCCACGAAAATGAGTCTTACAATAAAAAAGAAAAGGTTAATGTTTTTAAACCTACATCTAACAATCCAAAGTGTATGCTGTGTAGAATGCCTTTCCACTTACTTTTTAAATGCCATAAATTCAAAGAAATGAGTGTGAAAGATTGAAAGCAATATGTTCACAAAAATAAACTATGCATTAATTGTTTATCAAACAAGCATACTGATTACCAATGTAATTCCACTTATTCATGTCATTTCTGTAAAGAAAAGCATCATTCTAGCTTGCATGAAAATATGCAGAATTATTCCGTATCTGCTTCCGTTTTCGATCCGAAGAGCTCTTCAAATCAGAAAAACGCACCTGCTATTAGCGACAATCATCCCAGTACATCAAACGAAACCAACACTGTTTTGTTAAATACAGCCCAAACTTCATTCGCACTTTTACCCACAGCAAGTGTCATGGTAAAAGATTGTACGGGAGAAGCACATACACTGCGAGTTTTATGTGATTCCGGCAGCGAGTCATCGTTCATTAGTGAAACTTACATGAATATACTAGGGATTAAAAGAAAGAATGCTAGATTTCCTGTTAAAGGGTTGTCTGGAAAGGATCTTGCCATGACTAAAGGGTGTATAGCACTTGACTTACTTTCTATTCATGAACCTGAGGTCAAGCTGACAGTTACAGCATATGGTTTGGATAAATTAACGGCATCTTTGCCTGTTTCAAAGATAAAAGACGAACATTTCACTCACTTAAAAATATTCAACTAGCTGATACAAATTTTAACAAGCCGAATAAAATCGATATAATTCTCGGATCAGATATTTTCTTTTCAATGTTACTTCCTGGTCAAATAAATTGTTCTCAAAGTAATTTAATTGCACAGAATTCAATTTTCGGTTTTCTGGTTTCTGGTAAATTGCCTGACACAAGCACAAATGTCGATTCTATATCTAGTTTGCACATTTACGAAATAAATATTGACACGGAGTTTAAACGATTTTGGGAGTTAGGCGATGTCCCTAATTCTAAAAATAAGATGCTTACTCGGGAAGAACTGCTTGTAGAAGCACATTTTCAGGAAACATATTCCCTTAATTCAGAAAATCGTTTTGTTGTGAAGCTACCATTTTACAAATCAAAAACAGAACTAGGCAGTTCGAAAGCAGCAGCAATTTCCCGACTTCTCGCCATGGAAAGAAAATTTAAGGATAAGCCAGAGTTTAATGCAAAGTACAAAAAGTTTATGCGTGAATACGAACTTTTAGGTCATATGAAGCTCGTTAATGACAATTTACACAATTGGTCCGAAAAGGAACAATATTTTCTCCCGCATCACGCAGTAATTAAACCAACCAGTACTACTACCAAATTACGAGTAGTTTTTGACGTCTCATGCAAGACTTCAAGAGGTATATCTTTAAATTCAGTTTTAGGAGTCGGCCCTAAATTGCAACGGGATATTTTGAGATTTTGCTTAATTTCCGATTTCCGAAAATAGTCTTCACAGCTGACGTAGAGAAAATGTACCGAAAAATTTTAGTATCAGAAGATGATCAAAATTATCAACAAATTGTTTGGAGGTACAATTCTACTGATGACATACGCACTTACAAATTAAAAACCGTCACTTACGGTTTAGCTCCAGCCTCTTTTTTGGT
This sequence comes from Dolomedes plantarius, assembly GCA_907164885.2. Lineage (NCBI taxonomy): Eukaryota > Metazoa > Arthropoda > Arachnida > Araneae > Dolomedidae > Dolomedes > Dolomedes plantarius. The sequence goes on along the minus strand of OU015497.1, from coordinate 14,675,288 downwards.
CACCCGTTGTTTAAAACAAATCGCTCTCGAATACGCAGGGAATCCTACTATTTCTCGAATTTTGCAGGAAGACATATACATAGACGATGTGTTATCAGGATCTCATACAGTTCTAGAAGCAATATCCACTTGCAAAGAAATTGCTTCGGTTTTACGCTCACATGGATTCAATTTAAGAAAATGGAATTCTAATTCCAGCCAATTTCTTATTGAATTTCAAGAAAATTTTTCCAGCAGCGCAAGTTTTGAAATACCAACCGATTCCAATGTCAATTCAAAGGTGTTAGGATTAGTTTGGGATTCATCCACTGACACTTTTGTCTATGAAGCTACATTAGCACTTTGATCGCCCTTAACAAAAAGGCGAATATTATCAGAATCTGCCCGCATTTTTAATCCATTGGGATTAATGTCTCCATGCACTGTTGCAATTAAAATCTTTTATCAGAAATTATGGCTCACAAAGGGAGACTGGGACACTCCTATTCCGCAGCATCTAGCTGATGATTGGTTCAAATTTCAAGAATCATTTAATGAAATCAACCAACTCACAGTACCTAGATGTGTCACTTTTGCAGATGATTGTGAAGTCGAACTGCATGGCTTTGCCGATGCATCATCGCTAGCTTATGCGGCTGCAATCTACTATCGCCAGACTCACAATAGCATTACTAAGGTCAATCTTTTAGTATCTAAAACAAAAGTTGCACCTATAAAACAGATATCAATCCCCAAGTTAGAACTTTGTGCAGATCATTTATTGTCAAAATTGTTTGTATTCGCTTTGAAGGATAACACCTTTCCAATTTTTGCATGGACTGATTCCAAGGTTGTTCTTTCTTGGTTATCCGCTCATACACGCAAGTGGAAGACCTTTGTGGCCAACAGAACTTCCCAAATCTTGGAAGTGCTTCCCACCAAACACTGGAATCATGTACCTTCCAAAGAAAACCCGGCAGATATCGCTTCACGTGGCATTGATCCTAAATGTCTCCCGAATTGCACTTTATGGTTTATTGGTCCACAGTGGCTACAATTAGATGCATCTTACTGGCTTAAGAATAAAACAAATTCAAAAGAAATCGAGGATGAAGTGAAGACTGAGCAAAGAGCTGACCTAATCTTTAGCCTTCACCTCCACACTTCAAATATTTTAGTAGATGAGTTTTTCGAAAAATTCTCTTCCTTCGCTAAAATAATTCACATTGTAGCCTACTGCCAAAGGTTTATTAAAAACTGTAAAAGATCCACAGAAAATCTAGATCAATCTACGGCACTCACCTTTTCAGAAATCAAACAAGCCGAAGAAACAGTTATCCGTTCTATTCAAAATGACTATTTTCATGGCGACATAAAATGCATAAAAAATCAAGAACCTGTACCTAATAAAAGTCAATTACGCTCCCTTCACCCATTTGTAGACGAAAACGGTGTCTTACGGGTGGGAGGTCGATTACAGAACTCGCAACTACAATTTAATCAGAAACATCCTGTTATACTGCCTTATCAACATAAGTTCAACGAACTTTTCATCAAAGAACGGCATGTAGCCTATCTACATGCTGGCCCAACATTGTTAGCGCACATCATACGGCGATCATACTGGATCATTGGTGGAAGAAAATTAATTAATAAATGTATAAACAAATGCTTAAAATGTCACAGATTCAAGACTTCCACAAAAACACAACTGATGGGTAATTTACCTAAGCCTCGAGTAACTCTCGAACGACCTTTTTTCTACTGCGGCATTGATTACGCCGGTCCAATCTCCATAAAGTGTAGTAAAGGTCGAGGCTCTAAAACCACCAAGGGATATGTAGCTTTATTCATTTGTTTATAGACTAAAGCTGTACATCTTGAAGCAGTCAGTGATTTGACAGCTGAATCATTTATAGCTGCTCATCTCCGTTTCAGTGCTCGTCGTGGTGCCCCTCGCCACATTCATAGCGATAATGCTACCAATTTTGTGGGTGCTCGACGAAAACTCAACGAAATGCAACAAATGTGGAGCTCATTACCTGAAAATGAATCAATTGCTCACTACCTAGCCAACACTTCTATCGAGTGGCATTTCACTCCACCTGGTTCTCCTCATTTTGGAGGAATTTGGAAAGCAGGAGTGCGCTCAATAAAATTTCACCTTAAACGAGTGATGGGAGAAACTCTCCTAACTTTTGAATAATTATCAACTCTACTCAGACAGATAGAAGCTTTACTAAATTCACGACCTCTTACATACATAAAAAACTCGGATGCTGACTATATAACCGCACTTACACCATCCCATTTCCTTACAGGAGATATGCTCACTTCTGTACCTGATCAACCCTCCTCTTCTCCTCCACTAACTAACAGATGGACGCTCGTCCAAAACATGAGAAGAGGTTTCTGGAAACAGTGGAGGCATGCTTATTTGCACTCCCTACAACAGCGGAAGAAGTGGCAGTCCTCGCAGCCGAATCTTAAAGAAGATGACATCGTACTCATAAAAGATTATGCTCCTCCAGGTTCCTGGCAACTAGAAAGGATCCTAGAAACGCATCCTGGCAAGGACAATCTTGTTCGAGTCGCTACAGTTAAAACTCAAAACAACGTTGTAAAACGTTCAATCACCAAACTTTCTCCTCTTCCTTTATATCAGAACTAAGGTCCTGATAGGGTGGGAGAATGTTCCACCCACACCCCTCTGTGCTTTCAGCAGGAGGCGCTCGCTGACTCTTATCTCCAACTCCGGTCATTGAACTTGAACCCCCTTCGAACACTTCACTAACAGACCGCTTTGTCTCTAGACGCAACTTACGCACCGCTCCATACTTTGTCTACTCTTACTTTGTCACCGCAACTTTTTACTATGTTAACGCAAACTCAATACTTAAATTGTAAATATTTTTTTGTAAATATAACTTTTCATAATATTATCTCAGTTTCCTTTTTAACGCTAAGCACCGCATCTACAATCATTCCGCAACAATCGTTATGGTTACGTAAGCTAAATTTTAAATTCTAAGGGCCTGTTCACATAGGAGTCCGTTGCGTAGCGTTGAGGAAAAAATGACGTTGAGACGAAAATAAACCAATCATAGGCGTTAAAAATTTCATTACTAATCGTTTGGAGGCCTATGATTGGTTTATTTTCGTCTCAACGTCATCTTTTCATTAACGCAACGCAACGGACTCCCATGTGAACAGGCCCTTAGTTTGTAAGAATTGATAAAGTTGTGACTATCAAGCAATATATTTCATAGCTTTCATGTTTTTTAGTTTATCTGATATTGTGTGTATTGTTTTCCAGTGGCGCAACTAAGATTGCTTCATGAGCGGAGCCGAGTAAAAATATTATTAATGGAAATTTAATAAAATTCATTAGGTCAGGGGTTCTTAAACTTATATAGTCCGAGGACTCCCTCTTGAACAACATTTTTTTTTTTACCCCATCCAAACTCTAGGCATTTTACGTCGTTCTTGAGACTTAATTTCTGGATCAATAATCTCATAGGCATTACGTTATAATAAATATTGGTAAAAATGTATCGCTGGTTATTTTAATAAATTGTCTTGCGCAATTTTATTAGGATATAGAATAAAAAATATATAAAATGAATAAAAATAGTAGTTAAAAGAATTTTAAAAATTACAATTTATAATACATTACACTTGTACAAACATTTCTTGGTCAAATATTGGTCAAAATAGATCTTATTATAATATGTTTTCTGTAAATAATTTTTACTTAATGAGATGAGTGCAGTTGTTTTCTTGAAAACAAATATCAGAACCGCAATATCGGGCTCTATGTTGGACAATTTTATTCTGAGGCCCCCTTCTACACTGAGTTTGTTTCTATACTTTGATTTCATATATAACAGTACCGTAAAAGCCTGTTCACATGAATATGTTCTGCAGAACGGAATCAAATGTTGGAATACTTTATTTGCAAGTGCAGAGTAATCAGATATGAGAAGTAACCAAAAGTTTGCAAGTTCAATTTTGTTGAATTGTAGTTTCAAATTGTAGTATCGCATAATTCCACGAGAATATCTTGTTCAAGTATAGATAAATGTTTAGCATTAGTAACTTCCATGTTGAATGGATCTCTAATCCAATTGCTGTCAGAATCGGGACTGGGAAAAAATTCCTGAAGCTGCTTTTTAGAGCCATTAAATGTTCAACAAAAATCTGCCGTGTTTCATTAGAGAGCTCTTTATTGGAAGTTTCTACAAAATCGTTGAGTGTTGGAAAAGACTCATACACACAGTTGCGAATGCGTTTCGACCACAAGTCGATTTTTTTTATAATCGCTAATATTTTATCTTCAACTTTAAATATATTTCCAGCTGCACCTTGTAGGCTCAAATTCCGTTCATTCAAGTAAGAAAAAATATCAGTCAAGTAAGCAACCTTAGCTAACCAGGAAAAATCATTAAAAAATCCGTTCAGTTCAAATTGCGTATCCATTAAGAATAATCGCATTTCATCACGAACCTCAAAAAGGCGATTGAGCACTTTCCCACGTGACAACCAGCGTACTTCTGTGTGTAATAATAGATGTGTTGACTTCCATCTTCTCGTTTAAAACTTTAAAAACTCGGGAATTAAGTGGACGAGCCTAAATGAAATTGACAACTTTAACAACTTCATCCAATTTTTTTTTTTCAAATCTGTTGACATATTTTTGGATGCTAATGATTCCCCGTGTACGCAGCAATGGTTCCAAACGACCTGAGATGCTATACTTTTAATAAGAGCAATCAATCCAGTTCTTGTTCCTCACATTGCACGAGCCCCATCAGTGCAAATTCCAACGCATTTTGACCACTCGATTTCATTTTTGGTTATAAAATGATCCAAACTATGTACTAAATATGGCCTTAGCTTTAGTACGCGAAGGTACTGAATCACAAAATAACAAATCCTCTTGTATTTTATATTCAAATTCATATCTAATAAATGCTAACAAATTAGCATTATTAGAGAAGTCGGTACTCTCATCCAATTGTAGTGAGTAATATCGACTTTAGAGCACGCTTGAAATTAACTGCTCTTTTATATTACATGACATGTCTTCAGTCCTATTCTTGACCGTATCGTTCGATAATGAAATCAAATTTATATCTTTTGTTGGTTTAACCCCAACACTGTATTCGTTATTACTTTTGTAGCAGAAAGAATTAGTTGCTGGGCTATATTATGGGGTTTTTCCCGATTTTGCTATCATTAGGGATACTTCATGTGATGCTTTTAATGCTTTTTTATTGATACCACCAGTTGCGGTCTTTTATTATATCAGATTTTGACTTGAAGCAAGTTCTCGTTTTTTGATTTAAAAAGAATCGATAGACTTACTAATGTGTTCACTGTGTTTTGTTTGCAAATGACGTCGGAGTTTGGCGGGTTTCCTACTTTCGTTTGATAAACTTTCGGGACATAGAACACAGACAGGTCTTTCCACATCTTCATTGCATATATAAGTGAATCCGAATGAGAAATACTCATCACAGTATTTTCAAATTTTACGTTTGTTGGTGGATTTCAAGGTTGATGCTCCATCATTCAAGTAGCTTTCATCTATATTTTGTTTCAGTGTAGATACAGTTTTTAGCTAACGATCCATTTTATGGGTCAAATAATTAACGTAGACAACTGGAACACATAGAACAACTGAAGTCACGACAGAAAGACGTGTGTAGCACACACAGGAAAACACTAGTGTATTTATACCTACGTATTCCCGCGCCGTGCAATAGTCACAACAATGCAAAAAATTGCATTGTTTTATTCATTTTTCCGTATTTGCAGTTGAATAAAAATAATTAAATGTTTACTAATTATTGTTTTGTTATGTTAATAACTAGTTAAGTAACAACAAATACAAAAAGTCTTGACTATGTAGGATTTTTATTAAATGAGTTATTTGAATAAAAGCGAAAAGTTGGGGGATGTAAAGTTCATGTCAAAATTGTTTCTTGGACCTCCGGTAATGGTTACACAGACCCCCAGGGGTTCGCGGACCACAGATTAAGAACCTATGCATTAGGTGATTATAAATTTTTATTTAAAGGATAAAATCCAGTTTTCTTTTCTATTTAAAAAGCTCGAGTTATCTCAGTCATGGTAAATACGACAAAGTTAGCCCTCTCAATAGGGATTTTTGAATAGATTTTGAATCCATTTAGTTCAAGGGAAGCCAGGGTCCCTTGGTCCCCCCTCTGTGTGTGCCACTGTTGTTATCCGTTTATGCACTCTATTCAAATATTAAGATTTGCTATGTGTTAAAAGTATCATAAATATGGCATCTTTCGTTCGTTTCCTTATTCTTTACAGGAAAACCCAGCTTAGACAATCAACTGTTGTCGCCGAATTCCAAAGAACGCGATCAGGTGACGTAACAGCAGCATCACCAGACAATTTCCCAGCTCATCCGGGACTTCATGTAACGACTAGCAGAACTGTTTTGATCGCGAATCATGATAGACGTCTCAGTCAGAGATGAGAAACTTCCGATAATTAATATTCAATGTTTGTAAATAGTTAGCTTAGAAATTGTATATCTTTTAATGTCCGTAATGTGTAAAGTATCTAACCAAGGAAAATATAATAATATTCATTCGTAGTGTTGTTTTAGTGTGACTTCAGTTTTAATATTCTTTAAGAATAAGATAGCAACTTGATGTACAGAATAACCAGCAGCATAAAAGAACCACGTGGGAACAAGGTAAGAAGCCTTTTTTGATATTCAATAAAGTAAACAATTGGATAAAAGAATATTCAGATCCCACATAAAATTGGCGTCCGCGACAGGACTGCTGTTATATTTTTTGATTGCTATTAAGATTGGCTTTAATAAATGATAGTTGAAGTTATTTAAGATTTGAATCTAAAGAAACATTAACTAAAAAGTAAAAGATGGATAAAGCCAAACAAAAACGGAGTACACTTAGATCGCTCGCTACGAAGTTAATAACGAAAACAGAAACATCTATTTTAGATGAAAACGTTAGTATAGAACACTTAGAAGACCTCTTGGATGAGTTAACTTTGAAACAAGAGGAATTAATACAGTTAGATACTGAAATTCAAACTGCGATCTCAAAATTAGAGGAGATTAACGAGGAAGTTCTGAAATGTGACGAGTATACTACTAACATATCAAAAGCGAAACGAAAAATAAAAAGAGCAGTTGCAAAATGTAAACCCTCAATTTCAATTCCTACGACAAATGATGATATTGAAGGGACAAAATTTATTCAAAAACGAGCAGTCGAATCCCCCTTTATTAAATTACCGCTGCTTACTATTGAAAAGTTCAGTGGAGAATTTTGTGATTGGCAAAGGTTTTGGGACCAGTTCGAGTCCGCCATTCATAAAAATCAAGATTTGTCTAATGTAGAAAGACTCAGTTATCTAAAATCGTATCTTACAGGCGATGCAGCTCGATCAATAGAAGGTTTTGCTATTACAAACAATAACTATCAGTCGGTTGTTGATACCCTTGCGGAAAGGTTCGGAAAGAAACAATTAGTAACTAATTCACTCTTAAACAAACTTCTTACTCTGCATCCTGTAAAACGATCCTCAGATGTACAAGCTCTAAGAAAATTATTAGATTCGTGCGAGACACAAATCAGAAGTTTAAATGCACTTGGAATAAACTCTGAAAATTATGGGAGCCTGTTAGCTCCAATATTGATAAAATTGTTGCCTTCTGATATAGTTTTAGAGATCACTAAAAAATGCGGATCAGATGAATGGAAAGTAGATGAAATACTTCAGATTTTGAAAACGGAAGTGATTAGTAGAGAACGCATGTTGTCATTGACCATTAGTAGTGAAGCGATAGTTCACACAGATAAACAATTTCGCGTCAACAAGTCTGCGGCTTTTTCGGGGGAAAGCAAACCGCTGCGTTGCTATTAAATGAAACAGCAATAAATAAAGACAGATGCCTGTTTTGTGAGAATGAACATCCTTTATACGATTGCAAATTGTTTAGCAATAAAAATATGAAAGAAAAAAAAGAGTTCCTGCTTAAAAGGGGAATTTGTTTTTCGTGTTTGAAGCTAGGCCACCGGGTAAAATCTTGCAAGTCGTATGTTAAATGTAAGAGATGTTTTAGAAGACATCTTGCTGTCATGTGCCCTGAGACGATAAAAGAAACTCAAGCAGAAAAAGGTGATGTTTCTTTTAAAGGGATTTCTGCAAGTACTGATCATGCTTTATCAAATAAAACTTGTCGACAAAACGTTGTGTTGCAGACTTTATTGGTTCGTCTGCTTAATAAAAACAATAATGAACAGATATTGATTAGAGCTCTGTACGATTCGGGTTCACAATTCAGTTACCTCTCTACAAATATAATTAAAAAGATGGGTTACGTAGCGACAGGTCACGAAAAGATGCATCATAGCCTATTCGGTGGGCTAGAAGAAGTTCGAAAACATTGTAAATACAAAATTCACCTGAGTAACTTATCCGGAAATTATTGTTGCAATTTTGATGTCTATGATCAAGATAAAATTTGTACAGAGGTCCCTAAGATCAGAAATGGTCCGTGGATTAGCGAGGCTGAAAAAAGGGGAATAAACTTTTCTGACCTCAGTTGTAACGATAAATTAGAGAATGAAGAAATCAATTTGTTGATAGGGGCTGACGTATGTGGAAAACTCTTAACTGGGAATATCATAGAGTTAGAATGTGGTGTTATCGCAATCGAAACAAGACTAGGATGGTCGCTGATCGGTAAGACACCCGTTGAAAGTGAACCTACTAGGAATGAAACCATATCAGCATTATCTTTACTTTCAACAGAAAGAAAGCTTTCTGACTTATGGGAGTTAGATGTAATAGGTATTAAAGACCCCTCCGAAAAACAAACAAAAGCCGATCTGGAAGCAGAAGCTAAAACACATTTTAATAACACAGTTGAGAGGGAATCTGATGGCCGCTACACAATCTCTTTGCCATGGGTGCGGGAGCGAACTTTTATTTTAAATAACAAATCAGCTGCTGAAGTAAGATTAAAATCGACAGTAAAAAAACTGAAAGAAACTGGACATCTTGAAGCCTACCAAAACGTGTTTCGAGAATGGTTGAATGAGAATATCATTGAAGAAGTAATAGACACTGAAATTGAACTTTCTCAGTGCTATTATTTACCACACCGGGCTGTAGTCAAAGAATCCTCGACGACAAAGATTCGTCCTATTTTTGACGCGTCTGCGAAGGGCAAAAATTCCCTTTCCTTGAACGACTGTTTGGAAAAGGGACCCAACCTAATAGAATTGATTCCGAGTATTTTAAATCGCTTTCGGCTTGGAAAATATGGGCTCACAGCTGATATACGCAGGGCTTTTCTCCAAATTAACATCAACCCGCAGGATAGAGACTATCTGCGATTCCTTTGGTGGGAAGAGGGCAATCCTGAAAAATTGAAATTGTTAAGACATAGACGTCTAGTTTTCGGGGTCAGCTCAAGTCCTTTTATATTGGCCGCCACGTTAGAACATCTCATGACAAACTCACCCAAACACTTGGAAAGAGTGGCTAATAAATTAAGAAAGTCGATGTATGTCGACAATTGTGTTACTAGCGTAGACTCTTTAGATGAATTAAAGGACTTTGTCCACAAATCAAGGGAACTTATGTTCTCGGGAAAATTCGATCTCCGAGGCTGGGTATACAATAAACATAGATCTGAAGATTGGGAAGAAGACATTTTAGAAAACCCTTTCTCACTAATGCCAGAAACTCAGAGCAACGAGTTACATAAGGAAGAAGTTGTTTCTCTGTTAGGTCTTAAATGGAACGTTAGAAATGATACATTGAGCTGTGACCTGAAAAATATTAACGTTATTTTCGATGGCCAAATAAATAAACGGCTAATTTTGTCTACAGCAAACCAGATCTACGATCCTCAAGGTTTTTTAACTCCAGTAACATTGATGCCAAAAATACTGTTACAAGAATGCTGGAAACTTAAGATTGGTTGGGATGCCGAGCTTCCTAAAACGATCTCCAAGAAATTCGCAGATTGGGCATACCGATTAAAACTTTTAGACGGTATAGAAATTCCACGAAAGTTTCCTGAAATAAATGAAAGCACATCTTTGCATGTTTTCTGTGATGCAAGTTGTTCTGCATACGCGACATGTATATTCCTTAGAAGTGAAACCGAACAATCGGTAGAATGTCAATTGATACAAGCCCGATCTAGAGTTGCTCCAATTAAAACAACCTCGATCCCAAGACTTGAATTATTGGCTTGTATGATCGGGGCAAGATTAGCGCATAGTGTCAAGAATGATTTGTCCTTAGAAGAAATCCAAACGTTTTATTGGTCAGACTCAGGAAACGCGATTTATTGGATCAAACGAAATGAGAACTGGGCCACTTTCGTTTATAACAGGGTGAAAGAAATCAGATCTTTGAGCGATCCTGGAATGTGGAATCATATAGCTGGACCCTTGAATCCCGCTGACTTACCTTCTCGAGGATGCAGTCCTGAAACTCTCTCCAAATCTAAATGGTGGGAAGGTCCTGATTGGCTAAAGAAGCCTCCCGGTGAATGGCCCAAATCCGAAGCATTTCCAGATTTTAATATAACAAATTCGGAAAAGAAAAAGACAGTTATCAGTGCGACCAATATTGAGAGTCCGATTAAACAAATTTATGACCAAATATCTTCATATAGCAAATTAGTGCGCGTCACAGCCTGGATTTTGAGATTTTCGCTTAATTGTAAGCCAAGTAATGTAAACAAGAACTTTGGCAATTTAACGTTAGAAGAAATGAACAAAGCTGAGATGATACTTTTTAAGACGGTGCAAAAAGAATCTTTTGAAGGGACAGAAGATAAGAAATTAAAAACCCTTAAAATTGTTGTTGATTCTTTAGGCATTCTCCGAATAGAATCAAAAATTTCGAGAAGAGAAGATTTGCCTGAATTCAGATATCCTATCCTCCTCCCATCTGATCATTCTCTTGTCATCAAACTGATCAGAAAAGAACACGAGAAATCAAGCCATGCTGGGGTGCAGACTTTAATGTCAATCTTGAGAGAAAGATTCTGGATTTTAAAGTGCAGGAAGATGATTCGCAAAGTTATACGGAGCTGTACCCGCTGTAAGAGATTTTCTGCAAAACCCATTGAGGTAATGAGCTCTCCCCTGCCTGAGGATAGAGTTCGTGATGCCAACGTTTTCGACATTACAGGGGTGGATCTGTGTGGACCACTATTTCTAAGGGATGGTAAAAAATGCTGGGTGGTACTGTTTACATGTGCAGTTTTTCGAGCGGTTCACCTGGAGATTACCACAACCCTTTCAACTGATGGACTGTTGCAAGCTTTAAGGCGATTCATCGCCAGAAGAGGTAGGCCGCACACCATATACTCCGACAATGGCACAAATATGATAGGTAGTAGAAAAGAATTGAACACAGTTAACTGGGAAAACATTCAAGATTACGCAACCACAAGGAAAATTCATTGGAAACTTATCCCACCATCGGCGCCCTGGTATGGAGGATTTTGGGAGAGGTTAATAGGAATCCTCAAGTCAATACTGAAAAGGGTGATAGGAAAAGCCTGCTTGCAACTAGAGGAATTGTACACAATTATCTGTGATACAGAAAGTATTATCAACTCCAGACCCTTAACATATATATCAGAAGATTCATCAGATTTAATAGCTTTGACTCCAGAGATGTTCATGAAAGATATTCGTGACACAGGAGTGCCAGACTTCGACAGTATCGATGAGACAATAATGCACAGAAGATACGCATACAGACAGAAAATCAGAGATGATCTTCGTCGCCGGTTTCGCAGTGAATACCTGGGATATTTAAGAGAATGCACAAAAACTCGAAAAACAAGTGTCGAGATCAAAGAAGGCGATCTAGTCTTCATAGATGATGGTCAGCTGAGACGTATTGATTGGCCATTAGCGAAGGTGATAAAATTATACCCAGGGAAGGATGGTCAATCCCGACTTGCAAGAGTAAAAACCAAAACAGGAGAACTTTTGCGTCCTTACCAACGTCTTTGTCCTTTAGAGCTCCAGAGAAACCAAGTTGAGGACTTGAACCTGCGACAATATCTGTCAGAAGAAGCTCCGATTGCTCAGTTACGGCAGCTTAAAAAGACCAAGTACGGCCGGATGGTGAAACCCGTTGATAGACTGGGACATAATCGGCTACCAAATTGAGTATTTCAGACATCTTCCATACTCAAGGTGGGAATATGTCGCCGAATTCCAAAGAACGCGATCAGGTGACGTAACAGCAGCATCACCAGACAATTTCCCAGCTCATCCGGGACTTCATGTAACGACTAGCAGAACTGTTTTGATCGCGAATCATGATAGACGTCTCAGTCAGAGATGAGAAACTTCCGATAATTAATATTCAATGTTTGTAAATAGTTAGCTTAGAAATTGTATATCTTTTAATGTCCGTAATGTGTAAAGTATCTAACCAAGGAAAATATAATAATATTCATTCGTAGTGTTGTTTTAGTGTGACTTCAGTTTTAATATTCTTTAAGAATAAGATAGCAACTTGATGTACAGAATAACCAGCAGCATAAAAGAACCACGTGGGAACAAGGTAAGAAGCCTTTTTTGATATTCAATAAAGTAAACAATTGGATAAAAGAATATTCAGATCCCACAACTGTCATGACTGTTAACAAGATTAAATTAAATTAAAGAAGTTTACAGAAAACTACTTCCCCTCAAAGGAGACGACCAAAAATTGACTCCAAAAACATCTCCAAATTTAGAAATAAAACTTGCTGAAATAGAATTAAACTGAGGGAAGATGAAAAATAACACTTAAATTCAAAAGACCAAAAAAAAAAGGCTTGACAATTATATTTTAAACTTAACAATATTTTATTCAGACATTGCATGATTTAACGTTACAATAATTATTACCACTAAGACCATCCTCATCATAAATTAAAACTACACTTATCCATTTCCTTATATATATATATATATATATATATATATATATATATATATATATATATATATACCTATGAATACATTAATCACAATGGTTACACTCACATATTACAAAAGAATGGGTGGCTGGTGGCCTGTAGCTATTTAACACTTTATATGAGCTCATAATAAATATTAAAAAAATGCATATTACCTAAGTGGATTTTAAGCTATATAAAATAAGGGAGAAGAAGGAAGGAAAGGCAACATAGCAAAGCTCAAAGAAGGAAGGGCATGCCCCGTAGACTACATTCTTCATGGATTCCAAGTGGTGAAGCCCGGCATCTAGGACGGCAAAATGGGTGACGATGTTCCATGGAACTCCCGGAGAACCAGTCTGATTCTCCCAGCCCAATTACCCCTCCAGGAGTAAAACTTTTTTCTTCGCCCCCGCTTCGTCCTGAGCTGTATCAAGGGATACACGTAAAATAGTGCCACCTCGCGCCGAGCACTGAGGCCAGATGATTATTTTGAACGCAGATTTAGTATTCTTTCATATTGTGGAAGTTAAATGCCAAATTGTTTTTTCCTTGAATTATTTCACGGTCTCTGGTTAGATTTTATTCAATGACTTATTTATTTTTTGCACGGTGGACCCCGCCGTTCACAAGCACTGTATTCTTCCGCGGGAGGGGCGGACGGTCCGGTCAAGTCAGCGATGGGGGAGTAATCAACATTCCAATGATCTGTTACAGAGATCTATGCTTCACCCCTATATCGAGGGCACTGCGAATGCGAGAGATGAGAAAAGGCGCACAAGTACGTATTGAATTACTGCATAGCAACAGAGAGAAAGAAGAGTACCAAATAATTTACATAGTTTTAAGGGGAAAATGGAATACAAGAACATTTACCTTTAAACATAATAATTTAAAATTTTAACTACTCACCAGCCAGCCAACAGTACATATCAGCCACCTTAAAATTTTATTATTATTATTATTTTTTTAAACTTAAGTGCAACTGCGCACACAATAACAAGTACTTCTTACATTAAATGACAAATTTAAATACATAGCCTCTGCAAGGAGTGTTGAACAAGACCAATACAATACCTTAATTGTAGCACAACAACAGACATAACTTCCAACTATTACATATTACAAGCAAACGTTCAAATGTCCCTAAATGACAATTTTAAGGGTTCTAAATGAACCGTAACACAACACACTGTTTATGTTCTTTCGCAGTTTACATTTTTGAAAAAAAACTGCACGTTTATTGTTCAAGAACATAAACAGGTTCAATGTGACTTTAATTTAATAACTTTAATGAAAATGTTTGTGGCAACAGTGTTATGCTTAAAAATGTTTTACTTTGGAACTGTTCTTGTGATCGTTAATGATGATATAAGAAAATAAATGCGGAAGTTGTTCTTCAAATCGTTGTTCATTAAAAAGGTTTTCGTTTATTTCCCATTTCGTCCAGTATTTAAAGAAAAATAAACTGATCTGACTGAATTTTGAATAAGTGGTCCGTGAGAAGATAAATGGCGATCTAGAGAAAACGAAACAACGATTTTGCAGCGAAGCTACAATGAGTGAGTTTTATAGTTTGAGTATATCCTTGGAAACATTTATTTTAAAAGTATGGAAGTTTTATTACGAAAACGTAAGTCTTTAAGACAGTCGTTTACAATTGCAGCCAATGCTTTAGAAGCAGAAATTCAAAAGGCTGCCATGGAGATTGATCAATTCCAAGTATTCAACACTCAATTAGAGGGTGAATTCAATAGATTAGATGAAGTTTAATCAGAAATTTCTAAACTTTTGCTGGAAGCTGAAAGCGAAAGCGACTATTTGACTGATTTTCAAACTACTGGAAAATACCGCGATAAATTCATTGGTTTAAGGACAAAGGTAGAACAGGAAATGGCGAATTCTATGCCTGTAGTTACATCTGTAATTCCAGAAAATTCCACGAAGAGGAATTTTAAACTACCGAAGTTGGAGCTTCAAAAATTCAATGGGGAAACCCGAAATTGGTTAGGATTTTGGGGACAATTAAAAAAGATCGACTAAGACGTAAATATAGATGATGATGATAAATTCCAGTACTTATTACAAGTGACTGCCGTTGGTTCCCCAGCAAGAGAGCTCATAAATAGTTATCCTCCCTCAGGTGCGAATTATAAACAGAGCCTGACTAAGGCAGGGGCATACGGGCAGTTGCCCCGGGCCCCCACATCAGAGGGGGGCCCCAAATCGAATAGAAAGTTTAGTATTAAGTATTAAGTTCTTCATTACTGAAGTAGTGAAGCAGAGAGGGGGCCCCAAAGAAGTTTTTGCCCCGGGCCCCAACTAGGCTAAGTCGGGCCCTGATTATAAAGAAGCTATCAAGCAGCTAAAATCCGGATTTGCACGCGACGAATTACTGGTAGAATTACTGGAGATTACGTTCGCGAACTAATAAGGTTGGTTTTAGCTCAAGCCGCCAAAGGTGGACTCTATCCAATTGGAAGTATGACTCTATCCAATTTATATGATAAGTTAGAAGTTGTAAAACTGTCTGAGAATGTCGTCAACTTTATCAATAGTGTATGGGCAAAAGACATGGGGGGGGGGGAGGAACTGATTTTCATAGTTATCTGCCAAGACTCATTCCTCAGGATGCCAGAAAGGGAGTTAAAAGGGGGGAGTGGGGTAGCCGGTTTCTTAATGCGTTTTAGGTAATTCCAAATGCCGAGGGAAGTGTCCGAGGGAGCGAGTGACTCACTAAACACAGTCCATTTTTTATTTTTACAATTTTTGATATCATATTTAATTTTAGTATTTTTTTTTTAAATGCGGAGGCACTTGTCGCGAAGACATTCGCCTGTAATTCACCGCAGTTTTGCTGGCCACTTTATTATGGGGGCGCCATATAGGCGGACCAACATTGCCCCCTATGAAGGGACGACACAAACGGAGGTATTCTAGTGGCGCTTCGCCAGGATTCGATCTGAGCACCCTCAGCACCGAAAATCAGCGCGCTGTACCACAAGGCTCATTTAATTTAGTATTATGTCTATGAAATTCACCGCGCACTGACGGATCGCCCGTACGCTGCCAAATATTCCTAATTTGATTTCTATTTCTAATTTGCGTTTTGATGTACAGTGGGAGTTTATTATAGTTATTTGGGGGAATGTGAGTCTTGGCAAAGCTCAGAGCATTATTGATATTGTCAGTGGTGGAGATAACAGCTTTATCTATATCCTCTTTACAGTTAATGCTATTGAAAGGAGGGGGAGAGTTAAAAACATTAGTAGTATAGTCAATCCAATTTATGAAGTGGGGTGTTGGTATAGAAGGGAGGGGAGTGTAGTATGTAAATTTAAAATGATTGGAATATGTTCAGAGGAAAGAGCGTCTATTGTGGTAATGTCATAAGGAAAATTAATATTGTTTAAAAGAGCAAAATCAATGACTGACTGAGAACCAGAGTGGCCGAAACGGTTAGAGGTGGGTGGGAAAGCTACATCTATACTATAATCATTACAGTATTCATAAATTTCTCTTCCATACTTACAAATGAAATTTCTATTGTACGCGCAATTCCAGCGTGGGCGGTTTGCAGTAAAATCCCCAGCCAAAATAACTTTATCACCTAGGGAGAATAAATTTTGAATATCAAGACTGGCCAAAAAATCATAAGCTTCCCTGAGATTAAGATTAGGGATATGATCAAATTTAATGTTTCTCTTGATATAGATTACTGTACCTCCGTAAGGTAGGGTACAATAATTATTTCTGTTAACACGTGGCGTGTATATTAAATTATAATTTTGGATTTTTAAGGTACCTCGCATGGCGATTTTTAACCTCCTGTACCAGGATGAAATTATCCTAAGTTCGTCAATCTTAACTCTATCAATAACGAACCTCTTGAAACCCACCACCCTTGCTGAAATTCAAAATGCTGTCAACTCGCTTCCTAATAATAAGCATCTGGAATTGATAACATAACCAATTCTGCTATAAAAAACTTACCTATAAATTACTTAACATTTTATGTGAGCTCACCAATAAAATTTTCGAATTAAGTACTTTCCGATACCATGGAAAACTGAGATAATTATACCGATTAGGAAACCTAGCGAGGATCCCTCCATTTCAAAAATATCTCCCCATTGTGTTTACTCTCCTCTCTTAGCAGGCTGGTTGAACATATACTGTGTAAAAGAATTAACAAGATCTTGGATGATAACAATGTCATTATTGATGCACAATTTGGCTTTAGAGCCCAACATTCCACTACGCATCAGCTACTCCGAGTACGGAATACATCTATGATGGTTTCCAGCATCGGATGCAGACTGGCGCAATATCTTCGACATAGAAAAATCGTTCGCACCTCGTCTGGCATAGCGCACTAATTTATAAAACTAATTAAACTTAAGATGCCATCTGCTATTATTCATCCTCTTATCTGCTTAACAGAACCTTTAAAGTCCGCCACAACACAATCAATTTCCTCACTTTGTAACATTAATGCTGGAGTCCCTCAGGGCTCTAAGTTAGGACCTGTTTTATTTAATATATTTATTAATGATATACCACATTCTCCACACACTACATTAGCCATGTTTGCGGATGACACGGCAATCTTAGCGAATCATCGCAATACTAATATATGCACAAGCAACTTCAAAGGCATGTTGACATTCTTGAACGTTGGTTCGAAACGGTGGGGAATTAAACTAAATCCTGCTAAAACGAAATCCATATTTTTTAGCTATAACAGGATTCCATCTCCACCGGTCACAGTATGTGGTCATCTGGTACAGTTTGAAAGAGAGGGGAAATACCTTGGAGTTTACTTGGATAACTGGCTAACCTGGAGAAAAATATAGAATATATTATTAGAAAGTTCTGTATGCACGTAGGGATATCGCACACCTCTTGTATCAGAACCAAATGAGTATTGATAATAAACTTCTATTGTATAAGACCGTGCTTCACCCAATTCTGATGTATGCTGTCCCGGTTTGGAGCTCAGCAGCTGACAGTCATATCCAGAGACTGCAAACTATACAAAACAAGACTCTCCGTGGTATCAGGAAGGCACCATGGTACCTACGTAACGCTCTATTCACAGGGATTTGGCTATCGAACCTATTCGGCATCATATTAAAGATCTGGCTACGAACTTTTACAATAGGATATCCTCATTCTATAACGAAGAACTTGCTAACCTGCCTGCTTATGATCCTAGGGAGTGCTTTAGGCGCCCGAAGGCTACTTGGTTATGAACCCCGGCCTTGTTCCTGTTCGTTAATTCCCTTCCTCCATATCAAAATTCAAAATTACAATAGCCCGGATACTTCTGGTTTCTGACCTATCATCCTTTTTCGATCGTTCCCCTTTCTACCATGCGATTCTACTTCGGACCACCTGTTTGCTGGAGAAGGGGGATTGATAACCTGTTTCCGGAATTCCAATTCTGCTTGCTTTCCACTTTGATTTCGCTACTCGCGACTTACGGACTTCGGACCAACCGCCCTTTTGTCCTCTTCCACTAACTTGTCTTTTATCCTAATCTTATTCCAAATTTCCCGTTTTCTTGCTTTGAATTTTTTTTTGTAATTTCTTGTTTCCCCCATTGTTTAAATTCTCCCTTATCATTTAAGTTAGCCATGCCCCATTGGTTACTCGTACTCGTTCCAGTTAATTAGTTGATTTTTCAACTAATTAATTTATTTTTTCCTCCCTTAATCATTGTCAACACTATTTGTAACCTTGAGAACGGTAATCTTATGTCATATACTAACCTTGATACTGAGGATAAGGAGCTCTTGCTTCCTGGTGCCTCTACAGTCTTTTATGACAGCGTCAATGTCAATGGAAATGAAAAATTTAATCCATTGTTTGCTACATGGGGGGGGGGGGGCAAACAATGGACATAGGCAAAACATGCGCAAACAATCCATCGTGGTGCCGGAGTCAAGCTTTAAAAGGCCGCCTTTTCGAATTTTCGGGCAGACTCTTATCTGCCTACGTTGAAATGACTGTTTTGGTGAAATTTTTTTTTCATTGTTTCATTTGAAAAAGGCAATCTTTTGGGATTGCTTTGCTTTTATTCGTACGGTTATTAGCAGAGAATATATGGTAATGTAAACCCTCTAACAATACGGTGGGGGTCGGATCCGACGCAGGGGTGTTCCCCCCCCCCGTACTCTCCCCTCTCATTGCAAGAGATTGAATTGACCAGGAACCCTACCAGGCAGTCCTTGCAACAGGTGTTGGAGCCTTTGCAGTTATAAGTTTGCAGTAAATATGAGTGTTTTTGTTGACAACGTTATTCATGACCACTAGTCATTTTTTTAATTTTAGATTTTTAATTTTTTTATTTCGACTTTGAAGGCTAAAAATGTCAATATATGTTATTTCTACATTTTTGTGCTCGTAAATTAGGTTCAGTAACTTCTAAAACTAGGTAGACTAAATTACATATTAGACCTTATACATACAACATTCTATGTAAATGCCATAGAAATTTTCTGTTTAGCAAAATTACAATTCGTTGGTCTTTTTTCTTCAAAAAGGTGTTTATTTCATGTAAAATATATCAATAATTGTATTATACAACAAAAACTGCTTATTGCGTACTTATTTAAAGACCGGAAGTGAAATCATCAAAAGCATTTTCTAGGAACCTATTTTTCAGTTACTTTTGTATACAAGAAACCTAATTATTTAAAAGTTTTAAATTTATTTCAATGAAATTCCGCAACACGCTATTAACCATGTCTTAAACTAAACTGTAAGCTCTGTTAATCATTTCACGGGAAGGAAAAATAGATAATTATTTTTTAAAAATCTACATATTTTGATATACAGTGGAATCTCGATCGATCGTTCTCCGAATCATTGTTTTCCCGTATGTTCGTTTATTTCACCCAGTCCCGTCGATCATATTGCTTTGTTATGTTCCCGCATCTAACGTTTTCCCGTATTTATCGTTCAGTTCAGTCGGTCCATTGAAAAAAACGATAGATCGAGATTCCACTGTATTTCAGTGATTTTCGGAAACCATTGTCACGCTTTTACTTCATTACAAACGCTCCCAGTAGTGTATGGGCCAAAGGAAATAGAAATAGGGATTTCCGCTTATAAGAATCACGTTTGTTATTACTGTTTTGATTCTTATAAGCGGTTGATTCTTATAGCCGAAATTTTGGTTTTGGACAGGCCACACACCTAATATAATATACATATATAGATAGTTTACCATAAAATACGCTTTAATTTACGTTAATTATCTTTTTATTAAAATTATTTTGTATAATTTTAAAAATACAACTTAATTTCTAGACCTATAAGTAGATACACATGATTATAGTGACAGAAGAAAAAAAATTCAATATTTGTTACACATACCTGCTTAACAGTTTTAACATTTCAACTACAGGAAGGGAACAAGAAAAGTTTTCTATGGTAGTTTGACGTAATGAAGTTTTCAGGAGGCTGTTTATACGTCTTTCAATACTAATAGTCTCAGACGAAGATTCGCCCTTCTAGCTTACGTTTCACGATTTGATAACGTGCTGAATCTACTAATGTCACGGTTGCCTAAGTGATAGTGGACACTTTTCTGACGATTTGTGCGTTTCAGGGTCCAGGAAGCCGCAACCAGGATGTGGGAGGTGGAAAAAAAGAGTCCCTATTTTTGTTTGTCAGTGGAGAAAAGTGAAATCGGACCCGGATGAAGATGAACCCCGGGTCAAGCTAATAGGACTGTGTTTAGCTAAAGTGTTTAAGGGGAAACTATTAAACTATTGCTATGTCTACCAAAGAAGGGGTGAATTTTACGACTATATTCCATCCCATCTTATCAATCTTTCTTTTAAAAAGAAAAAGAAAGAAGGAACTTACCTCTGTGCCTTTTGAGGGTTTAAGTGGCTTTTTTTGAAGAATGAAAGGAAAGCGAAGAGTGTAAACTGATTCTTAAAACCGGTGGATTGATTCTTTAAACCGAAAATTTTAACATGGAAATAATACATTTGTTTTTGTTTTCGCGATATTGATTCTTATAAACGGTTGATTCTTATAACCACTGATCACTATAAGCGGTGGTTTACTGTATATTTAGCTGAACTGATTAAAGAGCGTCTCGCGTAAGTATTAAAACTTTTCTTAAAATTCATGAAAAATTCCCTATTTTTATGAAAATTTTACTTGAATTCTATTTGTTTTCATTATTTTATATTACATTTGAACATGGACATATACTATTTAATTAGTATTGTATATATTTTTCAAAGAAAGATACCTTAAGGGGCCCGTTCACATAGAAGTCTGGTAGCTGGGAGCGTTAAATATTGAAATATATTTAACCAATGAGAAACCCTCCAAACGATTAGCAACGGAATTTTTAACGCCTATGATTGGTTTATTTCCGTCTTAGCGCCATCTTTCCTTTTACGCTTCCGCTACCGGACTCCTATGTCAACAGGCCCTAATTTATCACTATTGAGAATAGTCTACGGACATTTTGGGGAAAATTTGTACAGGTACTCCTCGACTTGCAACCGCTCGCACTTACGACCGAAATTTTTAAATAAAATATATATACAGGTCGAACCTCGTTATAACGAACTTCAAGGGACCAAAAGTTTGTTCGCTTTATCCGGTGGTTCGCTATATCCAAACCATAAGAAAAATGCTAGAGTTCACAAATGTATAACTCATTAGTGCAATGTGTATTCAATAATCATGTATTTAAAAAATGATAAAATCTATTAAAATGATAATGAATTAAATTAACTGAAATCGATTACATTAAACTGACACAATACTAATAAAATTAAGTAGAATAGGAAAAACGACGGGACCAAAATTTTCGTTCGTTATATCCGTGAGTTCGTTATATACCGGGTTCGCTATAACGGGGTTCGACTGTATATATATATGTTATTTTTTCTCAAAAATACTGTTCTTCGAATGTACAGTACAAACCTATATTGTGTTACATCATTATTAAAAAATATGATGCAATATTCTGCAATAAGGCAAAAATTTATGACTTTATAATAAAATGTATGATGCAATAGTTTCGATATCCAAACGATAAATCAAATAAACCTTCATCGGCTTCAGAAATGGCTTCAGCTTTTCATTATATCAATAAAGGACTACAACAATTTGAAGCAATGGATCCAAAGGAAGAAGATTTCACAAGTGTCGATCGTTGTATTCGGGGAAAATCTGGCTTGCTACTAGACAATATATCAACGAAAAGAAGACGCAAAACTGTTCAAACTACCTTGGATAACTTTGTTAAAAAAATTTCAGGTAGTCTCCTCTAACGCAACTACCGCGGGTTATTAACCGTAGGATTACTAAT
Organism: Dolomedes plantarius; assembly: GCA_907164885.2. Classification (NCBI taxonomy): domain Eukaryota; kingdom Metazoa; phylum Arthropoda; class Arachnida; order Araneae; family Dolomedidae; genus Dolomedes; species Dolomedes plantarius. Next base: position 14,652,954 of record OU015497.1, on the reverse strand, counting down.
CGTTTGCATACCTCCTTTTTTTTTCCGACGCATTTTGGTACTTTTCTATTTAACTGTTTACTGCAACTGGGTTTGGAGCGCAGCCAAAATTATAACTTGCGACGCCGGACAATTTTTTTCTTTCCGAAGGATCGTTATTTAGGAACGTAATCCTACGTAAAAAAATGTTTTTATTTATTGATTTCTACAAGCAACAAAAAATGGGAGTTGAATCAATGTATTTTGAATTTTCTATTGCATGGAATAGGATGAATGCAGGAGGACGAAACGCACGTGAGGTTCTGGAAAGAAGAGCCTCTGCATGCTGCTTTTTGTGTTTATTCCGTCTTAATATTCTGAATACAATTACCAGTTATTATTTTGTTAAGCCTATGTGCCGTGGAATACTAACTTCCAGTTAGGTTTATTCGTAAGTAGCATGAAATAAAGTACAAAGAATATAAAAAAAAACTTATCGTTTTTCATTGTCTAATCCCAATTCTTTTATTTAAACAAAATAGCTGATTCACTGTCTATGCTCGGATAGCTACCATCGATATATGAACACAAGCATGGTTTAATTCAGAAGGGTCTTAATAAAACTTCTGTTAATGGACGACTTCTTGCCCTCGTTTGATTGACTACAAATTCTCTCTCAAAAAAAAAAAAAAATTCAAATATCGTATGCACACAACTCAAGACACCCACACGAAAATAAACTATTATAAAAATCTCAAAATGATTTGGCATCTTTTTCGCCGCTTCTACTTGGCCTTATAGCACATTAAAATGCGCATGCTTAGGAACTACAATTTTAGCCCGGTACTCGATACGTCGTCGGTGTAGTATTTCCGTGGATAGTTGTCGTAGCAACCATGTCGAAGCGCCTGTTATTATACATGGATCTCAATTCTGTAACATGCGAGAACCGCGCATGCGCAGGAGCTTTTCAAGTCAAATGCGAACGGAAATCGAGGGGCTGTATCCATATTGTAATTACAGCAATAATGAAAGGCTGATAATAAACGGAGAATATGTTTTGATGGGGCACAGTAAACTGTAAGTGTTGGCGCTTTGGCGAGTTTGGGGGATCGTTTATCATCCCGAGCATGTTTGCAAATCGTGTTGAGGGCAATTTGAGAGTCAATTGCCTTGGCAGGTGTAGTGTCATATTTCTAGGTAAGAGAGAATAAGGGAAACTTTATAATGAATTTCGTTGTGAATAGAGTAAAAAATATTTATGAATATTAAAACACGCAAAATTATTTTTTTCATTAATTACTGAACTGATTCACTACAGCTTGCATGCAGTTATTTTAAGGAACTTAGGTTGTCTTTTTAATCAATGCCCTGCAGTTTATTCTATTTACAAGAATGTTTTTATTTGCTTAAAATGGCGCTTATTCGAAATTGAATATTTTACAATTTTCCGAATATAGATGTCTAGAAGAGCGCTGATCAGTTTCACCTGTCTTCTCCAGTTATTTCATATTAGCATCTTATCAACCAGGATTAGTTTAAGTACTTGATGATAAGCATATTAAAAAGTATGAACATGGGAGTTGTATTGCACTTAATTGAATAAAATTGATTCTAGAAAGATAGTGCCATTTTCTAAGTTATGCTACTTAAAATTCCATAAGGCACAATACATGCAGAGTCGAAATAATTTATAAAATTATTCAGGAAAGAATGAAAATTTCACAATAAAGATAACAATTATTCATTTTCTTTTGGGATTTTAAGGCGACAATGACCCCATGAAAAACTTTTTTTTATTTATCAACCAATTGCTATGAAATTTTGTATATTTATATAGTGTTGTTAGAGATGAAATTCTAAATTAAAAAAATATCAGAATATAATTAATTAAGATATTAATTAAAATCCCTTTGTAATAATTCTATTTAAAAATGCTCCATGCTCATCAATTTTTGTCTTAGATATCTAATTTCTTTTTAAGCTAGCTTTATATAGTTATAATAAAAGTACTAGCAATATTGGATTTACAGTCATATTTATAAAAACTAGAAAAGAAATCGATAAAAATAGGTCATTTTATGCAAAATTTTATCAAAAATTTTTTATATTGTAAAAATTTTAAGTTGTTTTAAATAGTACAATGAATTTATTAGTAAGTTTTATTCTAACATATATAAATAATCATTTTATGAAATTTTATGAAAATTCAAGAAAAATTATGATGCATGGAACATTTTGAACTTACCGAAACGACATAAAAACTTGTTTTGAGAAAATAGCATTTAAAGTTTTAATTTGACTAACATTTCCATTGTTTATGTTTGAAAAAATACTTATAACTCGGTTAATAATGATCGGATCAACATACTTTTTTTTTTTAATTTATAGCTGATGAGTTGCAGAATCATTTTCTGAAAGGAAAAAAAATCGTTTTGGGGACATATTTTTGTCAATCTGAAGGTCCATTGTCGCTTTAAGGTCTTTTTCTTTTTAACGTAGGATTACGTTCTTCAATAACGGTGCTTCGGAGAGAAAAAAAATTGGTCCTGCGTCGAGTTATAATTTTGGCAGCACGCCAAACCCAGTAGCAGTAAGCAGTTAAACAAAAAAGTACCAAAATGCGTAAAAAAAAGGAAAAAAAAAAAGAGATCAGCAACGATAAGTAATCCTACGTTAATAACCCGCGGTAGTTTCGTTAGAAGAGACTACTGAATTTTTTTTCATCTTGCGTGGTGTACACGTTTATATTTGATGTATTATTTTTTGTTTTTGTGAAAATGGAAACTGACCCAGTATTTTTTGCAACTATTTTGTCAATTTATAGACTGAAATCCAATTTTTTTGGCTACGGCTCATGAAACATACATACCTTGGATAAAATTTATTGCAATTAGCTTTTATTTTAAACTCTTGAAGTACAGAGTTCACACCTATATCCGTTTACCCCCCCCCCCCCTTAACTTCTAAACAGTGACAGCTTAGGCCATAAAGTTGGTGTCTTGGTATAGTAAAAAGGCTATGCGCTGCTCGATGGGACAACTTACAACGCCATCTATCGTCAAATTTTGGAATGAGCGTTTTTATCTCAAAAACGGTATGAGATACGGAAAAAAGTCAATTACAAAGTTAATTAGCATCATCGATTTAGTAAGAAAAGACACCTTGCGCACATTAATACTCAAAACAGAATGTAAAAAAATGAATATTTGTTTGGTCGTGATTTTCAACACTATGGCGTCGTGAAACGTTGTGTGGCAGCGAGAAATTCAGTCCAGAGTGCAAATGTATGTAGTGGCTAATGGAGAGCATTTTCAGCAACATAAATAAATGATCCTGAAGATAGGAAAGTGTCTCAGTTTTCTTTTTCCCACTCTTTATGACATGACAATTTTCGAAATCGTGACCAAACAAATGTTCCTTTTCTTCATTCTGTTTTAAGTATTAATGTGCGCAAGGTGTCTTTTATTACTAAATCGGTGGTGCTGAACAACTTTGTAACTGACTTTTTTCCCGTATCGTGTACCGTTTTTGAGATAAAAACGCTCATTCCAAAATTTGCAGATAGATGGCGTTGTAAGTTGTCTCATCGAGTAGTGCATAGCCTTTTTACTATACCTAGACACCAACTTTTTTTTATGTATGGGGCAGATTGTGCTGAGCTTCCACTCTTGGGGGAGTGTTTCAGTCTCCCATACAGATAGAATAATGTGGTGAATAAATAATAATAATAATAATACAGTGGAACCCCGATTTTACGTTTTTCATGGGACCAGCGGTAAAAAACGTACGAAATGGGAAAACGTAAAATCGGGGTTAAAATAAATCTAAGTATATTGCTCAAAAATTGACACTTGCCGGATGAACTATTGGAAAAAATGTGTAATCTTTACTTGTTTTTTGCTTTTAGATACAATTTTTTTTTGCTTTTAGATGCAAATTTGCTTCTTAGTTTACATTCGAAACTAAAAATTGTTAGTTTTTATGCTTTGAATCGCTTGATCAGCTGTGGGTACTACATCCTTCGTTATTCCTTCTTCATCCTTCATCACCACTATCATCGGAAGCGGGCATTAAATTAGATATCGAAGTCATCCACGCTTTTTTATTCGAAGTGTAATCCTTAGGTAAACTTTTCACATTACTGAAACACTGTGGTTTCTTTGCTCTACCGATCACAAGAGGCGTTAATTTCTCATTTCCGTTCAGCATTAGTACATAATAAAACAGTAAAGCGTATTTTTGAAAGCTTTCCCCCGTGGCAATTTTCTCCTTTGACCATCAGTGTTTTGTCGGGTAACAAGTGGAAAAATAGTCCCGTCTCGTCGGCGTTGACTACGTCTCTTGGAATGTACTCCTTTAATAAATTTCGCAAAGTATTCTCTTTCCACTGCTGCACAATTGCAATATACACACCATAAGCTATGTCCACACTTTTGCGCTTTCGGGTTCGATTTCGGTTTCAACATGTAGCACGGAGAGAGAAATGTGAAGCATGCTCAGAGCGATGCTTCACCACCTGCAAATTCCAGGACAGCGCATGCGCCGCGATAGAGCATACGACATCGCAATTGTATCCAACCCAAGTGGATTTTCATGCTGAATTCTATGCGATTTTCTATTATTTTGCTTTTTGCTTTAAAATCGTTTGCAAAGTTGAATTTGCAATACCCAAAGAATTAGCAAGATCAACTTTAGTACCATGAAATTCTTTAGCTTTTTCGTCGATTTCGGCTAGAGAGAAACATTTTCGTGTAGACATCCTTCAGGTTAAGTACGCTCGACAATGAAAAAATGGCTACGATGCTCAAACGAACTCTTACAGACCAGTTGAAACCAGTTCTACCTTTAGTGGGTTGCATGGGCTGGTCATAGCCCCCCCCCCCTTTCCACGAGAAGTGTGGACATTGGACAATAGATCCAAAAGACATCCCTCCTCTCTTTTTCTTTTGTTAACAGAGAATGATCGAAGAATCGAAAGGCATTGCCGTGATTTTCCCCTCACTTGCGGGTGTCCCGTGCTTTGCTCCTTCCCCACCCTTCTGATTTTGACACTGGGAGGAAACCCCTCTGCCTACTAAAACACAGACAAAAGGGCAATAAGACAGAACAGAAAGAATGCCTGAACGGCTTCAAGCAGGTAAGAAACAGTTTTTCTTGAATGAAAGAACTCGAAAAAGTTTGTGTGAGCCTTGTAGCGGAAAAATGATTTTGATCTTGTCTTCAGAAAAAAACGTATTAAGCGGGATTTTCTGGAAAGGGTAACGTAAAATCCGGGATATTTAACATTATCAGTATAGACAATTTTCACGGACCAGCAGAAATGACGTAGGAAGCGGGATAACGTACGAAACGGACAACGTAAAATCGGGGTTCTACTGTAATAATAATAATAAAAATAAAAGGAGATGTCCTCGACTGCTCCAACTATAGAGGAATTAGCCTCCTGTGTACTACTTATAAAATTTTTTCAAATATACTTTTAACAGGACTGTCTGTATATGCCGAAAACATCACTGGCGACTACCAGTGTGGAATTTCGATAGATCCACAATTCAGCAAATATTTAATCTACGGCAAATCCTAGAAAAGACAAAGGAATTACAAATCAATACGCACCATCTTTTTATTGATTTTAAAACGGCGTACGACATCATTAATAGATAACTGCTTATCGACGCTTTGAGACAGTTCAACATTCCTAACAAACTTGTGAAACTAATATCCCTCACATTAATTGACACTAAATGAGAGTCAAGATCTAAGGAAGTCTATTCGAACCTGTTGAAATAAAAAACTTAGTTACGCAGGGTGATGCGTTAGCATGCCTTCTTTTCAACCTTGCTCTTGAAAAAATAGTAAGAGGATCAAATATCAACAAAGAGGAACTATTTTTTCCAAATTTGTTCAAATTATTGCTTACGCTGATGATATTGATATCATAGCAAGAACCCATATAGATCTCAAGCAAGCGTTCCTGGATCTGGAAAGAGAGGCTAAGAAAATGAACCTCTCATTTAATCAGAGTAAAACTAAGTACATGCATTTATTACCTACACTGATACCTCCTGTACATCGAGATTGGAGAATACAAATTTGAAAAGCTGACTCCTTCACCTACCTTGGCTCTGAAATCAACTCCGAAAATCTCTTGTCCCCAGAAGTAAGGAAGAGAATAACTGCGGCCAACAGATGCTTTTATGGTCTAAGAAAATTTCTGAAATCTGACAGCGTTGAAAGGAACACAAGTTCTTGATATACAAAAGTTTAATCAGGACAGTTCTCCCGCATGCATCTGAAACGTACACCTTGTCCCGGGCTGATGAGAGAACCCTTGCAATTTTTGAGAGCAAGATTCTCCGTCCGTTTTTGGTGGCTTTTGTGATAACGGAGTTTGGAGAAGGAGAACTAACTCTGAACTTTATAGGTTATTCAGAGAACCGGACATTCTGAAGTGTCGTAAATTCCAACTCATGAAATGGGCCGGACGCATTTAAGAATGAATGATGACCGAACGACGAAAAGAATCTTTCTGGAGAAGCCAACAGGAGTCAAAAGAAGAGGCAGACCAAGACTGAGGTGGGCGGACTGCCTTCAAAGTGATTTTGTCTCAATCAGAGACTGGAAAGCTGTGGCGCACAGAAGGAAGGACTGGTTCCGTCTTCTTGAGAAAGCCAGAGTCCAACCAGGACTGTCGAGCTATTGATGAATGAATGAGACACCAACTTTATGGCCTAAGCTGTCACCGTTTAGAGTTAAGAGGGGTATAACGGATATAGGTGGGAACCCTGTATTATTTGTCCTTTGAGGCCAGAAATAACCATTGTGAAGTGTGCCGAGATCTGCCTCTCATTCTAAACTAGAAAAACAGGGCAAGCTTCATCTTTCAATTTGCAACTACCTTGTTATTCGAAGTCAGGAACTATATCATATCCCGGAGCAGTATCAAGCAAACTCCCACATCGTTGGCCAGTGATGGCCGAATGGCTAGGGCACTAGGGTGCTGGCATTCGGTTTCAGATCCTGTGGGTTCGAGTCCCACTGTTGGCATGGATGTTTGTAGCCGTTCGGAATCGGCTTTAAACTATAGGTCCCAGTCTAATTAGCCCTCGTGTAGAAAAAAGTTAACTGTAGCGCTCCAAACCAAACCAATGAGCTCAACATGAAAAGTGGTAGATAACAACATCTGGGCCACGCCCTCGGATGCAGAGTTTGATATTGATACATGTAAGAACTAACGCTATTGGCCATAAGTGATTGGAGGATAGAGGGTGACCGGTCGATCCAAGAGCTTATACAAAACTGAAATGATCAAGGGTTTCAAGAGTAGTTCACTATGTATATTTTCGTAGAAATTTGTAGCTAATTTCTTGAGATACTTTGGAAGAGTGAGCAAATTTAATTCGTTTTATAGATCAACGTTCCGAAAGTACCAGGGTGCGCCAATAATTTGTCTGATGGTTGTGTTTGGCAGACGTTTAGGTGATTATACCTCAGAAAAGTTAAGTTGCAGTCATATTTGTGATCCCGAAAGAAGATTGTGGTTCATTTCTGACTTCTCGCATCTTGTTAAGAACATGCGAAATTTCATATCTACTAATAAACAAATAATGGTATATTATTAATTTTCTTTTTATTACGTCCGCTTTAGATTTTCTGTATTTTAATGATAAGACTTCTATATTCTATGATTCTTTCAGATCCATGAAGGTCTTATCGATACAAGATGTTGGGAAGCAATTATGGAAATGAATAATCCAAAGGGCTTCAATCTGAAAGCTTGTCCCAATCTTTCTTGGGATTCAATTTATCCCAAATATTTCCAGAAGATGAATGTGAAAATGGCATTTCAAATATGTTTTAAATTGATCTTAAGGGTTTACATTAGATGCTTTCAATTCACCTGTTCATTACAATTTTTATAATTTTTTTTCATTTAGTTCTTCAGTAACAGCATTCCTGCAGCCATGGAAATGTAGAAAGATGACCATTTGTCGCTGGTAGAGTGTGGCCATTGTATAAGATTTATCAAAATTGTGGATGCAGCCATTGATGCCGTGAAAGATACACCCGTTGCATTGAAGCAAAACTCTCCCGGATATAAGGTGATTAAATAGGATATCCGTTCTGTGCAAAATGACCAAAGTTAATTTTAATTAAAAATATAATTTTGCATTTTTTTCTATTTCTTACATTTATGACTAACAGTATATGTAAAATATAAACAATAGAAATAGAAAAAAATGCAAAATTATATTTTTAATTAAATTATATTTTTAAATAAGTCAAAAAGAAACATCGTTTTGACTTATTGCTTCCTTGGGGGACTCGGAGCCTTGGGATGTCTTTTGGGCTTACCTGCATCCTATTCAGAAAGTTCCCCTTGAGGTAACTGATATGGTTAGGCTCCCTGATGACGAGACCTGTCGGTTACCTCTACGTTGTTTTATGGTTCAGTTCCGGCACTTATACAGAATCTTGCCGTTGGTGCGTGGATGCCCAGAGTGCTTGATTTCTGTTTTTTTTTTTGTCTATATTCGTATTATTTTTATCTATCTCTGTTGGATTATTTAACAGTATATGTTTAACATTTTAGGCAATTGAATAACTTCTAAAATATCTAATAAAGTGGGAGGAGTTCACCAAAGAGAGAGACTATAAATTCCTATCCTATTCAACAGCTAGAAGTCTCAAAGTAACCTAAAAGGCACACTGGAGATATTTAACTAAAGACTGCTGTTTTTCCTACTTAATGACAGCTAGAAGAATTCAGGATGCTTTAGAGGTTGGTTGTTTTTTTATTAAAGTTTTTAATTTTGGCTTATGTGCTATATTTGTGATTCCTTGTCAGTATTTTAAAATTATTTTTAAATGTTAAATTTTTTTTAATTATGAAATCAGATTATCTCTATAAATAAAAATGTAAATGTTCGTTTGTTCAAAATCTTAAATCTCCGAAAGTTCTTCACCGATTGCTTTGAAATTTTGACGCAACATTGCATTTTGTGACATCTATATAATATGTATATAAAATACGCGCGTGTTTTTATAAACATATTATATAGAAGTCACACCTGTGACAGGTAAAAACATGCTTCTTTGCAAAACAGCGCCATCTGTTGGACGTAAAAGCAACACACGCTACACTAAATATTTTACGGCAAGGGGAGCACCATCCATTGAACGTAACAGCAACACACGCAATACTAAACATTGCTCATGCCGGACAGCGTGCTTCTTGATAGCTTTCCTCGATCGACAGCAGCGGACGAAATAAAGGCTTGCCTGAAATACTCTACTTTGTGGCTACACGTAAAGACGTTGAAATTAACTACAAATATGCGTGTCCAGCTGCAAAACGATCGATCAGCTGAGATATTCTCTCATCAATTGCTAGAAATTGGGAACGGAAAGGTGCCGGTTGATCTGACCTCAGGACGAAATTCATTGCCTCATATCTTCTGTAATTCAGTGACGTCAAAAGAAGAATCGGTTAGAAAAGTATTTCCCAATATTCAAACCAATTATATAAATCGCGATTGGCTGAGTGAACGAGCTATTCTTGCCGGCCAAGAACAAAGACGTCTACGAACTTAACAATATTATTCAGGCAAACATTCAAAGCGAGGAAGTCACATACAAGTCCGTCGACACTGTCGTGGAAGCAGATGAAGCGGTTCATTATCCAACAGAATTTTTGAAGTCACTCGATCTCTCAGGGATGGCACCGCACGTACTGCAATTGAAAATCGGCGTGCCAATTACCATGTTGCGAAATATCAACCAGCCAAAGCTTTGCAACGGCACGCGGCTTGCAGTAAAAAAAATATTGAGCAAAGTCGTAGAAGCAACAATCTTGACAGGACCATTCAAAGGTGAAGAATATCATTCCTCGCATTCCTATGATTCCAACGGATATGCCATTTCAATTTAGGAGATTGCAATTCCCAATTCGATTGGCGTTTGCAATCACCATCAACAAAGCTCAGGGCCAATCTTTAGAATTGTGCGGTTTAGATCTAGACACTGATTGCTTCTCACATGGACAATTATATGTTGCGTGTTCTAGAAAAAAACAATCTAAAAAAGCAAGTAGCACATAAAAATAAAGGTAATTCAAAAATAGAAAACAATGGTTTAAAATAATATAAAAGTACTTTTAATTTCAATGCAATTCTTGGAGAATTTATTCGTTCTCATGTTACAAAGTTTTTATTTTTTTTCAGAGATTTTTTAGTATGATGCGTCATGCTTGCGGGAGTAATGGCCATCCAGACTCCTCTACGTTTCTCCAGGTGTATAACCTTTTAAGTACCTATTCTTTGGTCAAGCCCCCTAAAGGAACCAATCTGATGTGTGTAATTTTTTTTGAAAATAATATTTTCAAATCTTTTTACTGTGAGTACAATGAAACCCATACTTTGTGAAAATGTAAAAATATAGCTGATTTGTCCTTGTCATTGTGATTTGGGTTTTAACGTAGGATTATGTTCCTCAATAACAATCCTCCGGAAAGAAAAAAATGTTCGGCGTCGCGAGTTATAATTTTGGCAGAGCGCCAAACCTAGTAGTAGTAAACAGTTAAACAGAAAAGTACCAGAATGCGAAAAAAAGGAGAAAAAAAAAAAAAGAGTAAGCAACGATAAGTAATCCTACGTTAATAACCCGCGGTAGTTTCGTTAGAAGAGACTATCTGAAATATTTTTTTTTCTTTTTCATTCGCTGAAAAATTTTTTAATCGGTAATTTACCAACTTGAACGTAATACCTAAATATGCTGGAACCTTAATATAGAATTTAATCACTATTAAGTTAGTTTCGAAAAGTAAATAAGTTTTCATTTTATGATAAACAATGTTGTTAATATTGATGCTTATGTAAAATATGTTGTGTATAATTTTTTTCGAAAAATATATTTTCAAATCTTTTTACTGTGAGTATAATGAAACTCATACTTTGTGAAAATGCAAAATATAGCTGATTTGTCCTTGTCAATGTGATTTGGGTTTTTTTTTTCTTTTTAATTCGTTGAAAAATTTTGTAATTTGGTAATTTACCAACTTGAATATTATACCTGAATATTTTGGAACCTTAATATTGAATTTAATCACTATTAAACTAGTTTCGATAAGTAAATAAGTTTTCATTGTATAATAGACAATGTTGTCACTATAAATGCTTATGCAAAATCAGTTGTGTATAATTTAAAAAAAAATAACATTTTCAGATCTTTTAACTGTGAGTACAATGAAACCCCTTCTTTGTGAAAATGCAAAAATATAGCTGATTCGTCTGTCTTTTTAATTCACTGAAAAATTTTGTAGTCAGTAATTTACCAACTTGACGGTTATACCCCCAGTTTTAAAAAGTGTGATCCGAGATGCTTTGATTAATTTTTTTTTCGAAAGGAAGATAATTCAAAGTATTGTGTGATTAAATACTGAATGGACTTCCTATTTAATTAGTCCTGATTAGAATTTATTTTAAGATCTTTTAACTGTGAGTACAATGAAACCCATTCTTTGTGAAAATGCAAAAATATAGCTGATTCGTCTGTCTTTTTAATTCACTGAAAAATTTTGTATTCAGTAATTTACCAACTTGACGGTTATACCCCCAGTTTTAAAAAGTGTGATCCGAGATGCTTTGATTAATTTTTTTTCGAAAGGAAGATAATTCAAAGTATTATATGATTAAATACTGAATGGACTTCCTATTTAATTAGTCCTGATTAGAATTTATTTGTGATTATTGATAGAAAATGTTGCTTTTCTTTTTGAAGGCTGTTATGTATGATGTATTATTCATACTTATCAGTAAATAAAATATTCTTATATTACTATGTGTGTGAGTGTTTTGGTTAATCAGTAGTATTTCTCACAATTTTTTTTCGGGGGTGGAGGCGGTGTTACTCGCGGTCGTAGCGTCCTTTAACAGCTGCCTCCTAGGTAGTGCTAAACGAGTAACAGTTTTCGTCACTGCAGCCGTATTGTCGTGGTAGATAGCCCTGACTGTATCCTGTGTTCTTCAGTCGCTCTTATGGATTTTACTCATTTGACAAGCTGTCCTGCGCTTTCTTTTCTGAACTGTCCTGCTGACTTTCATAGCAAGGTTAGTTTTTATTGGGCTGCCAGGGGGCTTATGGCTGATGTGGTCGCTGCCCCGACGTAGGAAAAAAAAAAAAAATTCCCGTAAAAGATTTCCTTCTCAATTCTTTTCTGTAATTTCATTTCCTTAATTATTCAATTATTACAAAATTCTGAACTCCTTTATTCTGAAACCAATACACAATTGTTCTGAAGAGTTTATATAATGAAGTATGACTCTTCATGTGTCAGATGTTTGTGAGCTCGTGTTTGGACATTACACACTCTGTAGCTGCAGCTAGTGTGTGCTCTTATATGTGCATGTAACTATCTAGCTCTAGAAAATAATTTTTCATTATTTACTCACTTCCTTTAACCTTTTGCTTACGGGACTCTTTTTTCCGATTCCCTCTTTTGAACGGTAAATTTCATACCCCCTTTGTAGAAAGGCCATTAAGGGGGTTATATATACACACACACTATATAAATAAATATATATATATATATATATATATACATATATATATATACATATATATATACATATATATATAATACATATATATAATATATACATATATATACATATATATATATACATATATATACATATATATATATATATATATATATATATATATATATATATATATATATATATATATATATATATATATATATAAATTTATATAGTGTGTGTGTATATATAACCCCCTTAATGGCCTTTCTACAAAGGGGGTATGTATATATATATATATATATATCTATATATATATATATATATATATATATATGTGTGTGTGTGTGTGTGTGTGTGTGTGTGTGTGTGTGTGTGTGTGTGTGTGCATATATTCATTCATGGGCCCGTATTCTTGGGATATATGCTATCCCACCCCGTAAGGAAGAGGTTAAGAATTTTAATGAAGTTTAGCGCAAAAAAAAAGGCGGTTCAAAAAAATCATTTTGAATGAAAATAAACAATTGCTAAGTTAAATAAATGAATTCATATTAAGTACGTACTAAAAAAACAGCTTGATTTCTCTTGAAAAATACGAAAAATCCATATTAAAGCGTATGGTTTCCGTGTCAAAGATCTGCCTCAATCGGCGCGCGCGCCATCTAGTAGCGGCGACCAAAATGTGAGACACTTTTTTAACACTGAGCTACTCCTCCTTGTTTAGCTTCATGAATAAACTTATAGTAATTTTCCTTATAGTAACTTATAGCAAGTTTACAAGTTGCCAAACATGAATTTAGGAAAAAAAAATCGCACTGGATCCATGATCAATCCTAGAGCTTCGGCCTGCGAAGAAAATTCCGTTTCCCCATAGAGCAGGGGTAAACCTACAACTGTGTGCTAAAGAGCAAGTACCTTGACGATGACTTTCGCTAAAATGAAACGGAATGACCGCTTCCAATCATGAGATTGAGTATTGGACCACAGGCTCCATTTATAGGCAGGGCAGGGGACCAAAATCGGTTTCCCAAAAGGGAGGTTTTTGCAGTGATACAGCAATTATGTTAAGATAAAAGAAGGAATTAAAGGATTTAAACTTGATAGATGCGGAGTCTAGCTTCGTAGGGAGAAGGGTCGACCAACGCGTGTCCAATTTCACGGGTCTTTGCAGTATGACGTGAAAAGGAAACTAAAATTTGGATTTAGAAGCTGAAGAAACAAAAAGTAGGCTTGGGCAGCTAATCATATGCATTAAAAATGAGGAGTATATCGATATTCCTCCACGCTACCTACTGCTGTATAAAAGGTCCAAGTCAAAAAAATTTACGTTTCCCCATGTTTTTGACTTTCATGTATCATTATTTGCTGAAGTTTTGCGTAGAGGGCCCGACCCATGGACTGGAGCTGTCTAATTTCCTAGAGGTGCCGTCTGTTGCATGATATTTTTTAAGCGTAAATGCAGGGCCGTTGCCCTCTACTGAATGATTTTGTAAATATGAATGTTAACTCTGTACACACACACACAGGGCCCGACTTTGACACAATGGGGCCCTGGGCAAAGCAGACTTTGGGGGTCCCCTTCAAGGACAGATCCAGAGGGGGGCATGTCCCCCCTCCTCAGGAACAGATTTCCACATGAACATGTGGGACACTCACCCAGACCTCCCTTAAATCGGGACCAGAAATTCAAAAAAAATTTCGACCGACAAGTCAAAAATTTGAAAAAAATAATGAATATTAATAAGTGTTAATTAATTAATTTACTTTTTAATGTTAATAAATAAATTCATTAAATTTTCTTTTGAAATTCAAAATAAATCACAGTCTGGAGTTATTACAACTTTCCCCTCTCACCCATCCCCCCAAAAAAAAATTAAACCAGAAACGCTTATGGACGTAAGCATGCTTTCACTATAGTGGGTGCACTGTGCTCCACCCAGGATTTTTTTCTGTATCCGCCACTGCACCCCTTTACTATATTAACCAAAACACAAATTCTCAAAACTATGTACAACTTTATACTAAATTAGGGGGCCCTGGGCAAGTGCCCCACTTGCCCATGCGGAAATCTGGACCTGCACACACACACACACACAAAGACGACTCCTCAATTCCACTGGCATCAAAATAATCTCGTTCTCAGGAGCACCACGGAGACCGGAGACATGAATGAATGTCCGATAGCACGTGCTCTTGTAGAGCCCACACGTGCGAACTTTAATATCTGAAGGATCTTTTGCAGAATTCGTTACTCGAAATCCTTTTGACACCTGTAGAGCAATTATTAAGAAGAAGAAGAAGAAAAAAAACTGTTTCAAGACCCCGTTTTCAGTTCATTTTATTAGAATGTGAGGTGAATACCCCAAAATCAGATTTTGAAAACATTTGATGTATTCGTTAATTAGCAATTCAACAGTTCTACCGTCCCAGACAAAACAGCGATTTCAGTTGACTCTGAAATAAAAAGAAATCGATGCATAAATAAACAATTAATATGGAAAAGTTCATTTTTTCTTTTACTGTCGGATGCAATGTTTTGGGGCAATGCAACGTTTAGCACTTGATTGGAAAAGCCACCCCTCTTGTGATAGCGGAAGTGAACATACATCTCAACAGAAAAAGAAATACTAAGCTTTCATAACAGAGGAAGAAGTTATTGTAAATATTTTTAAACGTTCTTTACGGCTCCATAATTTATGCTTATCTTGTGTTAAATACCGTTTATTTAACACAAAATTCACTGAGCTTTAGATTTCAATACGTGACTCTATATTTTCGAGAATGGTGGAAAGCTTGGCGACACATTTGGCTTTATGAGTGACCGGAGAACACAATCCGATGTCATCTAGGTAGCGTGGTCATCGGGTTCTGGAAATTTCTCTATCTGGTAAAATCGGGAATATCGCCATGGGTATATAAGTATTCTGGACTCGGCTGTTCGATCATTCATTTCTGAGTTGAAGCTCAGCTTATCTGTGTGCCCGTGTGTGCATTGTGCCAAATCCGAAATCCTTTGCCGCTGTCGTCCTAAGTGACGGTTTGTCACTCTTGTGACCTGTTTAAGACTAAACTTGTTATCCAATCATGAATATCGTCGAACGAAACGCTATAGTGTGTATGGCTTTTCAATTAAAGAAAAACAAAATAACACTCTCTGCTCATAAAGTAGCTAAAGGCCGGGACAGTTAATTACGAGGGTCATTTTTTAAGTAAGAACCGTTTTGTAATGGAGTAAAAGAAACTTTAGTTATGAACGTAAATTGTATCACAAACTAAAATATGACTTTCACTTTCCAACATAGTCGCCATTAACATTTAAACATTTGTCAAGTCGCGTCACCGGGTTTCGCATCCCATCATCAAAGAACTCTGCCGCCGGACCGTTAAACCAGTTAGTAACAGTTTCTTTCAACATGCCATCATTTTCCAAGCGCTTTCAACCAGAAATTCCTTAAGTTTTGGAAACAGATGAAAGTCTGGTGGTGCTAAGTCAGGGATGAATGGTGGATGATCCAGTAATTCCCAATGAAAATTGTCCAGTTGCGTCTTTGTTCTTGCCGCAACGTGAGGCCGAGCTTTGTCGTGAAGCAGAAGCCGCTAAAGAGCAGTCCGCGCCGTCGATTTTGACAATTTTCATTGGGAATTACTGGATCATTCACCGTACAGCCCTGACTTAGCACCATCAGACTTTCATCTGTTTCCAAAACTTAAGGAATTTCTTGGTGAAAAGCGCTTGGAAAACGATGACATGTTGAAAGAAACTGTTACTAACTGGTTTACGGTCCAGCGGCAGAGTTCTTTGATGATCAGGGCCCGATTATGAACGCTGGGGGCCCCTGGGCAGATGCAATTTTGGGCCCCCCCCCTTCCGGACATTTATAAAAATACATACTATTAGAAGTACTAGGTGCATACAACAAGGGGGTTTTGGGGCCCCTTAGCATCAGGGGGCCCTGGGCAAAGTCCCGATTTGCCCATGCGATAAAAAGGCCCTGTTGATGATGGGATGCAAAAGCTGGTGACACGACTTGACAAATGTTTAAATGTTAATGGTGACTATGTTGAAAAGTGAAAAAATGTTCATATTTTAGTTTGTGATACAATTTACGTTCATAACTAAAGTTTCTCTTACTTCATTACAAAACGGTTCTTACTTTAAAAATGACCCTCGTATTTTAATTTTTTTTTCTTAGAGATTCTCATAAAAGTGTTTTGCAAAAATAAATCGGAAACAGAATGACTGGCTGTTTTTCTCTTCCACGACCATTTTGTTTTGCATTCATCGTATGGTTATAGAGTTATTATAATTACTGTCTCACTGTCCTTATATTTTTCATTAATTATTGCGATTCGTTTTTCTGTTTTAATTTCGATATTGAAAAATGCTCTATAAAGAGTCCTTTCGCGTCACTGTCTCGAGAAAAGAAATATACTGGGTGGTCCAAAATTATTGAGCGCATTTCATGTTTGAAAAAAAAAAGAACAAAATGACGTACGTACATGTTTATTGTTTTCTTAACAAAGACAATTTAAAACAATTTTACACAGCAAAATTTTAAACATAAAATAACTTCCACATAAGCCGGTAGATGGCGCGACAACATTTCGCAAGAAACATTTACTAATTGCGTCAGTCTGCAAATGGCTAACGTAGAGGAAAAAGCAATGTGCGTTTTGTGGTTCAATGAATGCAAATTCCTTGTAACTCATTTTGTTCTTTCTTTTTTTCAAACATGAAATAAGCTCAATAATTTTGGACCACCCCAGGGTGGTCCAAATTTGAAAAGAAAAAGAACAAAATGAGTTACAACGAATTTGCTTTCATGGAACTACAAAACGCACATTGCGTTTTCCTGTCTGTAACCATTTGCAGACTGATGCAATTAGTAAATTTTTCTTGCGAAATGTTGTTGCGCTATCTACCGACTTATGTGGAAGTTAAATAATGTTTAAAATTGTGTTGTGTAAAATTGTTTTAAATTTTCTTTCAAAGAAAACAATAAAAGTGTACGTACCTCATCTTGTTCTTTTTTTTTCAAACATGAAATGGGTTCAATAATTTTAGACCACCCTGTATATTTTGAATCGAGCACATCAATATCGGATTGAAAGCCTGCGTGCCCGATTTCAGCTCCTCGTGCGTCGTCGTTTTCCAGGCAATCAGATCCAAACGCCCCAATACCAACCTATGAAACAAACAGGAGAAGTCGTTCAAATGTTGGATCAGCCTCCACAGAATCTGACTGCGACTTCCACTCTCCACGATCTTTCAGTCCCAAACATTTCATTGATAACATGTATCGGTTGTTGCCATGGTGATTCTTTTCCTTTGAGGCTGTGGGATTCGCTCATCTCAGTGTTAACCAGGTTCGTCGACGTGGATTGTACTCCGTCATGGAGAAGGACACCGGGTATATTTTCCATTATTTTACTTATTTTTACCATGTTTTTATTAACTCGCTTTCTTGTTTGTCCCTTACACAAATCTTGCAATCGATTTTTAACTAACTTCCCGACTAGCTAGACATTTGAAACTTTTAGAATAGCTCAGAACACGATGACAATGCATTTTTTTAATACTTTTAGCCATCTTTAAGCAGAATTAATTAATTTTCAGTTATTTTCAGTTAATTTTGTTTTGTAGACTGGTGCAGCCATCTATCGGCCCGGACGGGAACGAAAAGTTAAACGCAAGTTAACTTCCAATTAACTTCATTTTCTTTCAAGTTGATGGAATAATTCATCAAAATTTTTTAAAAAAAAAGTATTTATTAATGCATAGAATTGTCAAGTTTGTATCATTGAACAGAAAATTTAAAAACATGGTATATAAAAAGTTCTTTTTATCTTGTAATTATACTTATCTTTGGGCTCATTGGATCGGGACCTACTGCTTCAAGCCGATACAAACAGCGCCCTAGCCATTTTTGCCTTTCTGTGGGACGGAGTCTTTCAACCCAAGCCATTGTAACCATTTTATCAATGAGGTTAACATGCAGCCTCAAGAGAACACATGCCAGAGGGAAAACGTACCTATGTCTTGACGAGTTTGTCTGCGCGACAGAGCGCCACTCCCCCCTCCGAGCAGTCGATTGGCGTCCACTCTCCCTCGGTCGGCGAGAAGGCGACGCAGTTCTTGCTGCTGGACCACGAGCTGGGCTCGCGCTCCACCCAGTTGGTGTAGTCGAGGGGACTGCCGTCCACCCACAGGAAAGATTCTGCGGGAGAAAAATCGGGAATCACAATCTACCACCCAAAGCAAGAGAAAACTCGTTGGCGTTTATAACGATATGGGGATTTCCACATCACTGGGATTTTCGCTCTATATCGGGGTCGTTGTACGCTGTCTACAAAAACTAGTCATAAACTTCCAGTCTGAATATGATCATGCTGATCCCAATAATAGGAAAAGGCCTAGAGCCATCCTATCTTTTTAAGTGTTGTCCCTTGTCTCTTATTTTCTTTATAAAATATATGAAAAATGATGTTTCGCTTTGCCAAGGTAAGAAGCATTAAAAAATCTTTAAAACTAAATAAAAATATTTGTGTTGCTATCCCTAAACTTCTCTCCACTTCCTCTACTATAGCTATGTATTTAAACTCTCTCCCATTTTCGGGACGAACTGCTACAGAAGGTAGATTGGAAGATACCTTCTAATCTACTGTCCATGCCCGATGCTGACTCACTTCGGTGATTCCAGCTGAAGGCATCGATATAGTGATGCGACATCGACAACAAAACATCGATGTTTTGAAACATCGATGTTCAATATTAAACCATCGATGCTAGTAAAACATCACCCCAAAACCATCGATGTTTTTAAACATCGATGTTTCAGAACATCCTTTTCTTAAAACTGGTTTAGTAACCTCTAACATTAATGTGACTTCGGTTAGTTGTGTTGGGGGGGGGGGTGATTTAATTTTATTCTCTGATTGGGCTGACACAAATGAAAAAAACTTGTTTGTTAGAGTCAGTGCATATCACGGAATTTCCATCATGGATTTTACATTTACTGAGTGGGATTCAGTAAACCTCCATATATTTCAGTGATTTTACATTTACTGAGTGGGAAAATTATGCTACGTGGTATTTTTTTTTATTATGGTACTTTTTCATTTAAAAAAAAACATCGAGACAACGTAAAAAATCGAGCACAAAACATCGATGTTAAAAAAACATCGGCTTTAATAAATCGATGTTTAGAACATCGATATTTTTATAAAAACATCGATGTTTTCAAAACATCGACATCAATATCCCATCCCTAGCATCGAACTCGCAGATCCAGAGCGCTCCAATCACTTTTTTCTTTTCTGTACTTCCTGTCCAATGACGGTTTCCCGCTTCTTACTATCTGAAAACCTGCACTAGAGGGCGTTGCCCAGGAAGTGCAGTTAGACCACTAGTCCTATGGTCCTATAGTTCCTATGAAGCAGGCAACGTATTTCCAAAAGTAATGAAAGTAAAGTAGTGAAAACGCTAAAGTAGTACAAGTCGTTGTTGTTGTTAGGAGAGTCCTCAATTCTGACGAGGTCCATGGAAGGCTGCAGACGACGATGGTTAAATGACCGATTTTTTTTTTTTTTGCCCTAATGTAGACCGAGAACCGTCGAGGGTGTCCTTTCGGGGGCTCCTACCCTAACTTATTAATCCCCCTGAGGGACTTTCCGGCCCACAGGTTGAACGTGCCCATTCAAGGCGCCGAATTTCACCACTACGCCCAATAACGCTATATCACTGAATGAAATTGATCTGAAATAAACTTCTGTCAAGCCTCTTTTGGATCCCGTGCGTCACCGAGACACTTCAAGAAACACGGACTCTTACAAAAAAATGAATGGTACTTACTCTTGTCGAATGTTCGAATGAGACCCAAATGAACGTTCCATTTTTCTCTCCACAACTGGGCGACCAAAGACTTCGTTTCATGTTCGGAATGCAGTGACACCATTTTCATACCTGCGTGAACAAAAAAGTGCCTAAGTACACCGTAAATATGTAATAAACACTCGATATTCTGATGAAAATTGTAGCGGACGCGTTCCTTCGTTCGGGCCGAGAGGATTGACATGACCTTGTGATGGGTTTGACGTATCACGTGTTGAGCTCTGACGATGACGTTTAGAGCTCTGTGATTGGCTGAAATTTTTATCGCTGACGCTCCGCTCCGAATGCAACGTAAATGAGGTCTTACTGTAATACGCAAAGATGGAAAGTACTTTTTTATGCTGAAATGTATGCGGCTCTGTCTCTGCTACCATAATGCAACTCAAAAACTTGGATATAAAGGAAATTAATTTAACTTTGTAAAATCGAAAAAGAAGACTTGATTGCTATTTTCAGTATTCACATAAACTCATGTGGCATACGTGAAAACTAATTTACAACGAATAACAAATGTATATTAAGGATCGACTCAACTCAGCTCAATAAGCGGACTGTGTTATAAATAGTTTTATTTAACAACACAAAACTCACGTCACACATCGGGGAAGACAACCTCACCCCTTGAATTTTTTTTACAGCTCTCGTCACGTGATCACGGCGCGTGCAACAAGTTATTAGCAAAATAATAAAATGTGAAAAAGAAACGGAAATGAACAGTTTGAAACTTGGTATGGTAAAGACGATTTTCGAAATTTCAGGTATGATAAATAGCTTATCGGAAATAATCAGAAATTTACTAAAGTCAATAGGCTAACGAATTTGTAGCAAATACCCCAACCTTTATTTGTGTTTTTGTGGGTAACCTTTCGTAAAATGAACCAATTCATTACAATGCCATTTCGCTTCCCAATCTCACCCAAACACATCAGATTAAAATGGCAACAAAATCATGTTTTGACACGATAGGAAACCCCGTGTACCTGGGAACGGGTACAAATTAAAAGGATTCATACAAAAGAAATCTTTTAAAAAGCCAAATTTATTTTGTATGCGTCCCAGAAACGGCAGATTGTCTCATAACAGCTTCATTTCTTACTATTCAGACACAAAATCTTGCCTAGGAGACGTTGACCCTTCTCCATTTTTTTAGGGCGGTCTCAATCGGAGTTTCCAAAGGAATATGGACTCTGCGCATGCGCGAAAGCTGAGCAGCAAATTCAAGCTGACAAGAATGCGCTGTATCTTAGGCGTGCAGAAGCGAAACTGAATTTAATTATAACTTGTACATAGATAAGGTGACATGTGCAATGTGCAGTGTAAGAGATTCATTAAAGTTTACTTGTTTCCACACTTGGATTCGTCATCTCTGTCTCTACTACCATGCCTCCGTCTCTGCTACCATGTTTGTAGCAGAGTGTCTACAAACAGAATTATTCTAGAACAAGGTCTTTATTTTACTAAAGAAATGTTCCAAAGAATACCCTGACAACTCTTCAGTGTGCCCGCAAAATCCCTTTCCTTTTGATCGTGGTATTGGACATTTTTCTTGAGACGTGGCAAATATCCTTATAATAGTTGCCGTGTTCTGTAGTCGACTCTGTCCGTAACGCGTCCGGAGCGACCACCTCATATCCATCCATTTGGCATCCATTTTGTTTTATGAGTTAGGCTTAACAAGTTAAAAGTAAAGTTCAAAAAGATTATTTGCCAACTAAACCCAAATAATTGTAATTAAAACAGCGTAATATCGACACAAATCAACTTTATTTCGATCAATTTTATTTCAAAATTATCTCTTCATTAGAGAATTATCTCTTTTCCGCCACCTTTCGCGTTATCATAGTGTTACTCAGAACTTGAAAATGTAAACACAAGTGAGTCATTCATTCACCGTGATTCGTTAATTTAAGAAAAATTGAATCAGAATTTTTTTCATAGTAAACAGGTTTTCATTATTTTAACCATATATAATATATATATTTTAATATATACTATATATTTTTTAATACATAATATATAATATATATTACAATACAGTATTACAATTTAATATTACAATAATGTCGAATTTAGTTGCAAACTTGACGCATGCGCAGTGATATGTTCCAAACTGTACGTCACAAAAGCTAGCCGGTTCAAAAGGCCAAATCTTCAGTATACAGATTTTTTGCATTTACAACACATGGAATTTTATATATTCCACATCTAATACGTGTTTAGTAACGATTCAATAACTTTGTATGATTTTTAATCAGAATTTCTTTAGTTTATATATATTATTTTTGCTTAATATATATTTATACATATATTTATATATTTATACATATATATATATATATATTTAACAATATATAATATATGTACATTAAATTGAAATACAGCATTTAATTGAAATATATATACCATAAGATATAATATATGTACATTAAATTGAAATACACATGCAAAAATTTTTTGCACGTGAATAATTTTCATGATATTTTAATCTGATTTTATTTTTGCTTAATATATTTATACATAGCCTATTTATACATATATATAGCATAACATATAATATATGTACATTAAATTGAAATACACGTGCAAAAATTTTTTGCACGTGAATAATTTGTATGATATTTTAATCTGATTTTCTTTATATATTTTATTTTTGCTTAATATATTTATACATAGCCTATTTATACATATATATAGCATAATATATAATATATGTACATTAAATTGAAATACACGTGCAAAAATTGTTTGCACATGAATAATTTGCATGATATTTTAATCCGATTTTCTTTATATATTGTATTTTTGCTTAATATATTTATACTTAGCCTATTTATACATATATATAGCATAAGATATAATATATGTACATTAAATTGAAATACACATGCAAAAATTATTTGCACGTGAATAATTTGCATGATATTTTAATCTGATTTTATTTATATATTTTATTTTTGTTTAATATATTTATACATAGCCTATTTATACATATATATAGCATAATACATGATTATATAAAATATTTATATTACATTGAAATAGATTGAATTAGCAGTATTGTTTCTAAATATCTGGCTGCATTAGTTAGACTGTACAAGTCGGATTTTAAAATCAGCTGCAAGCATGCTTTTTTTTCCAAGAACGTTTTTTTTAATTATAAACTTCCAATATTTTTTAAAAAAAACCTCACTGTAATAATTTTTAGTAAAGCATTCTATTGCGATGATAGTGTATCTTTTAAGGTGACTGCCTACGTTGAAAATTTAATTTTTTGACTATTTTGGTCAATTTTATTTTTTCCAGGAATCGTGCAATTCAATCTTTTCTCTTTTCAAAACCGTTTGGATTTTCATTCTACATCAATTAGAAGCAGAGTTATAGCTATTTTAAAAAATGTCTGCTACAAAATTGAAGTGGCAAACAACTTGAACTGAGTTTTTCTCAGAATTATGTTTTTAGCACAAATCTTTACCGTTATCATGATATTTCACACAATAATACATATAATTTGATAAAATTTTCGGGAAATGTTTTAGATGCTATTGTTAATGAAATGACGCTGAATAATTGATGCATAATAATAAATAGTTAAATAGTTTTTGTTTGGGCAGCAGCCTATGCCGAAATTTTCAAAAGTGGGGGGGGGGGGGGGGGTTACTATGAAAAAGTAGTTTTGAGCAATCAGTGCAGAGCTTGAACCTATTTAAGTAATATATGTAATCAGAAAAAATGGGGGGGGGTTAACCCCCATCAACCCCTCCCCTGCATACGCCACTGTGTTTGGAGCTGTTTTTATAAGGATAGGAATGATGAATCGGGGGAAATTTTCATATTGCAACATTTTTGTATTTTAAAATTTCTCTTAGATTGTGGGTCATTTAAGATAACTGTCATATGTGTCGCATTTTAGCTAATTTTCATTGAAAATTACTTCAAATTGACCAATTTATAAAAAAGTATGGTATTTACTGGCAAGTTTTTGTTTATTTTTTAATTTTCAAGTGCTATTTTACCATAAAAAACAAAAAAATCTTTAAAAAATGATTTTTTAAAAAAATTGGCTCCAAATGTAGGCAGTCACCTTAAAACAATATTTCAGGTGATTATAAGGGGACATTTTATTATTTTGTTTTGTGCCACTTTCTCGAATTATATTACTTTATTTTTCAGATCTAATAAAAAAAGTATTAAAAAATTTCACCTTCAAATTAGAAAACAATTTAAAATTAACAAATCAGACAGCAAATATTCAAGTAAATTTCAATGTTCTAAATTGCAACACATCAGGTTGCAAAACAGTATATTATTTTCTAATATTCACGTTTTTACATGTACTATCTACGGTATGTACTGTATAGTAGTGTGCTTTTCAGAGCGAATACCTAACATAACGGCAAAATTTTCTTAAATTTTTAAAAGTCTGTAATTTTCCGATACCTTTCACGTTTTCATAGCGTTTCAATTAAATTAATAACAAGTATTCATTTTATATATTCGGGACATGAAAATGTAAACATGAAGTTAGTCATTCATTCATCTTTTTTTTATATATATATATATATATATTTATATTTTAACCATACTAGCCACTGCGTGACCAGCATGGTCACTTTTAGTTTTAAATTTCCTTTTGCAAAACAACGCAACTGAAAGTGACATATGTAAGGAATGTTACAATTACCTGTCATCATAAATATATGTTGTTAAGGGGTATTCTCTATTAAGCTGATTCTAAAACATTGTGATCAAAAAATGTGAATTTCTATTACCTTAGAACAGAGTTAAAGATAAGACTGAGAAAGCCCACATCAATGATTTTAAAAATTACATCCCTCTTTGTATGTACTATTTTTCAAAATTAAGATATCTATACTTTATCATTACAACAAATAAGAAATTGCAGGGGGAAAATTTGAAATATAGTGTTGATTACATCACTCTCTGTATGCATTACTGTTAACAATTCAGATATCTACACTTAATCATATTAAATAATAAATTGCTGGGAAAATTTCTTCATTTATAAAATGGAGCAAAAATTCAGCAATTTTTCAAAATTAAGATATCTACACTTTACCATTACAAGAAATAAGAAATTGTTGGGGGGAAATTTTAAATACAGTGTTGATTACATCACTCTCTGTATGTATTACTGTTCACAATTCAGATATCTACACTTAATCATATTAAATAATAAATTCTTGGGAAAATTTCCTCACTTATAAAATGGAGCAAAAATTCAGCAAGTACTTAAAATATAGTGTGGATTTCAACTATGATATTCATAAAACTTCTTGATATACAGATTTGAGTATTTCAAAAGTAGGAGATACTAAAGCGACAGAATCAAAAGAATGGATTCTAGATAAACCTACATACACAGTTAAACACTGGATTTGATAGGTCTAAACATGTATTGTCAAAAGATCAGCGGTTGTAACTTATGCGGCCACTACACACACGCGGTTTTAAATTGCGGACAGCCGCTGTTTACATCCGGTAGTTGCAGCCGTTGCCATTCGAAGTGTAGAAATATCGTAGATTTTTGTGCCGCATACCTACGCGTTTTATATATAGGGATTATTTTAACCAGATATTACAATAATATCAAATTTTGTATTTTCGGAAAGTTGCAAACTCGGTGCATGGATAGTGGTATGTTCAAAAATGTCTGTACGGTAGCTTGCTTTTCAAAGCGAATACATAATATAACCGCAAAATATTCTTACATTTTTTTTAAGTGTTTTATTGAATATTTCTAAATTACCAGCACGCGTGGCTTTCATATGAATTTCTAATATTTTAATAAGGTTATGAACCCTTTTTTTTATTGGAATGTTTACTTAATAACCGTCAAGTTTTGACGGGTACCATCTAGTTATATATATAATAGCCGTTGTCTCTGTATAACACTTCCGGGCTGTACTCATCTTTCAATTGAAGCCCTCAGTAAACAAACGGCCGGTTAGGCTTAATTTCAATTTCAGATGTGAATTAGAATTTTTCTTACCTAAAAACTAATATCTTCTCCATCAAATCACGTTTGTTCAGCCTATTTTTCTATAAAACATTCAGAACAAAAAAAAATTTGATGCTTTTAACTGTATATTTAACAGTTTTTAAAAATCTGTTTACTTTTGCGATGAATTATGAAAGTAAACAAACTTGAATGTGAATGAATCAAGTAGCTCAAGTATTTATATCGCGTAGTGAGCTGTAAAAAACTGGATGGCCGTCTACTACTCCAATCATACTTTCATATACAAGGTGTGGATTAAATGCAATATTGTTAGATAATTTGAGATATTTCTTAACTTTCATATACTTTTTCATTATGACGTCATTATTAGTATTATGACGTCAAAATGACGGGTTGGATGGCAGTCTACTACTCCAATAGCATGAAAAACTAAATAAATAAAAAATAATGAAAGGGTTTGCTTTTACAAGGTGTGGATTAAATGCTATATTGTTAGATAATTTGAGATATTTCTTAACTTTCATATACTTTTTCATTATGACGTCATTATTAGTATTATGACGTCAAAATGACGGGTTGGATGGCAGTCTACTACTCCAATAGCATGAAAAACTAAATAAATAAAAAATAATGAAAGGGTTTGCTTTTACAAGGTGTGGATTAAATGCAATATTGTTAGAAAATTCGGGATATTTTTTAACTTTCATATACTTTTTCCATTATGACGTCATTATTAGTATTATGACGTCAAAATGACGGGTTACCTTCTAGTTTTAATATCGGAATAAATTCGAAGGATTAAACAATTACGGTTTATCTATTTTAGGACGCCACTCTAAAAACCCTTGCCATTGGATCGAAACTAAACAAAAGGCTGAATTGGATCAACCAACGAAGAGGATTTCGTAGTCAATGGAAACCTTTTCTCCTTCAGATTTGAATCCAACTGCAGTCCGAAAGAATCGTATCAAAACGGCATCGTGTTTCGTGTCAAAGCAAAATTGGGTGTTCCCTGGAATTAAACTGGCGCTCTTCGGGAGAGATGAAAAAATGAACAGGAACTCATCGAATGAATAAGCTTCTCGATGACTGCCAATTTGAATCTATTTTATCAAAAGAAGGTTGCAAAAATCATTTTTAGAGAACACAATGTTCGCTTCCCAAATGACCCATCGTCACAGGCAGTGGCGCCGGAAGAGTCAAATATAGAGGGGGGGGGGGGGGCAAAGTAAAGTAGATTAAAACTTTTACACCAATATTGTTAAAAATACATATATACGGTTATAAAAAATTCACTTTTATGTTATTTGTCTAATCGGAGAAAAGTAATGAGAGATTTCTTCTATTTTGAGAAAATCTATTAATTACTTTTTCAATAAATGTGTGTTTTTAATTTTACTCACAGATTCTCTGTGAACGCTAAGCATACAGAGACCAGAAAGTCTCTCTTGAGACATGGTTGATCTCAACCAGGTTTTTACCCGTCGGAGCGTACTAAAAGATCTTTCAATTGTTGTTGTGGTAGTAGGTAAGACTAAAAAAATTTGTAACACTTCAAATTAAAAGTAAATGGCAGTTAATATCTTGTACCTGAAATTGGAGATTAATTGCTCCTGCGTATATGGAATGACGTTTATCGCGCTTGCGTTAACGTGTGTGAGGTTGCAATTTAATATTCAGTTTTGTTAGGCTTTATGATTTTAAATGGAAATTCTAATATTTTACGAGCGCTAGCTAGGTAGAAACAAAAAATCAATTTTCTAGGGGGGGCAAGAGCCCTCCCTTGCCCCCCCTTTCCGGCGCCACTGGTCACAGGTACCTCGTTCACAACTCTTAATCCACCGATTGCATGAGATACACTAACATGGTTAGTTGGGGGAAAAGTACACCATATGGACAGAATTCTGACTTGAATTGGGAATGGCTCATTTCATTTTCTAAGACAAATGTTCTTTTTATTTACCTCTAGTGAAACAGTACCGAGAAGTGCCATCCCAACTTTGAACGTGTTGAGATCCATTAGCAACGTGGTAACAGAACTTATCTCCTATGTCCAACCAGGAGGATTCCATGGCAGGGCAGTCCCCAAGCACAACGGGAACCTGAGGAGGTTTATCTGTTGGAAGAAAGGAGTCCCTAATAACTACATAAATCTACAATGAGACATTGTGGGTATGTTACAAATATGAATATTGCAAACCTAAAATCACCAGTAATACACAAAAAAATCAAGGAAATTAAAACTAATCCCCCCCCCCCCAAAAAAAAAATGTCTAGGCCACACATTTTAAGTAAGCTCCGAGGTGCTGTAAAAACTTCTCAACCAATTTTTCCACGTAGCTTATAAAATGATGCCGAGCTCCGATTTTGAATACATTTCGCACTAAAGAGGTGGGTGGTAGCTCTAAACCAGTGTTTCCCAACCTGTTCCGATTCGCGACCCCCCGTCAATGCAACCTGCGACCCCCCCCCCCCAACCTCTTCCAACCTACATATTTTCATTAAAAAGCCTTTTTAAAACATAAAGCAAAATACTAAAATTGATTTTTCATCATTTAAATTCCAACTAAGTGTTTGATTTAACAAAAATGAAATTTGCAAGACATGGCGAACATTAAGAAACATTAATCGCTCAGGCAAGGGTATATGTAAAAGCAAGAACAGAACAGAACCTCAAGCAAAATAATGCACCTGCCGTATAGATTCGCAGTTATATAACAATGAAAATAGAAAACTCTTACCTAAATAAAATTGTTTTTTCCCATTGGGCAATAGTAATGCCAAAAGTGATAACGGATATCGATGAAACACAAACGGACTTTTAGAATTTGTGTACTGTACGTAGTAAGTAACCGCGAATGTCATGTACCAGCAGAGGAAGGCAGTAAAATTCTAACAAACTTGGTTTGCGTTTTGAAAGAGGCTTTTCCCTAAAACATCATTGCCTTATAGTTTATGGTAAATAAATGTTGAGAAATTTTTCGGTGAAATTAGTTAAAAAGTTATTTAAATTGAACCCATCGCGACCCACAGGTCGGTAAGCATATTACCATTCCTTACATGAATTCACGCCATTACATCGTTTGGCGGCTGCCGATTGGTCAATTGTGTTTACATCGGTATTTGTGTATTTGGTGCGCTGATGATTATGAAAGCATGTCTGTTTTTCAAGAATCAAAACTTCCATGACTATTTTTGGTAATTTTTATAAAAGTATTTATAATTTTTATTTTTTAAGAGTAAGGTTAAAACACTAAGTGCAAAACAGCAAAATATACATAATTTGCATCTTGTAATTAAGATTTTAATTAAAAAAAATAAACAATTTTTTTTTAATTCAACATTTAAATTTAAAAATAAATAAAGCTTTCATTTTTTTAAATTCAGCATTTAAATTTAAAAAAAAAGAAAATATCTTTCCTTCTTTTTAATTCAACATTTAAATTTAAGAAAAAATTCAATTTTGAGTAATATTTACGCTATTTTATTCTACTCCTAAAATTTTACAGTGAAATTACTACGGAAATTGGTAATTTCTTAAAATTTTCCATGCACAAAAAAGAAATATGAAGGCATTTATGGCGAAAATTTCTTTTACAAATAGCTTGTCACTTTAAATTACTTTTACATTAATAGGTGGCGCCACTTAAAAAAATTCACGTTCCTTGTAAAATATGGCGTAAAAAATATATAAAGATGAAAGCAACTAAAAAATAGATTTTTATCTCATTTAAAATACGCTTAGGATCAAATATAATGCAATTATCGAAATTATTGAAATATCCTTTAAAATGATTATCATTTAAAATTGAAATATCATTTAAAATGCGCTTAGGATCAAATATTATGGCAATTATCGATGCAAACTCGATTAACCAATCAGCAGCCGCCAAACGATGTAATGGCGTGAATTCATGTAAGGAATGGTAATATGCGGTCGGGAACGGCGGCTCAAAACTGATACTACACTGTTATAGGAGACTATCGCGTCGTATTTCCTTACGTCGTATCATGTTTTTAATTCGCCTCTTCTCCTTCTCCATTATTCTAGTTTTGTCCATCGGGATAAACGTCATGTTGCATCGAACAGTGTTCCTCTAAGTTTATGTAAGTTGTCTCCGTTCTTGATATGTAGGCTCTTCTGAAACACAGAAAAAAAATGATGGCAGCCTAACCGTCACGTTGAAATCGTTTCAAACGTTTTGTTTCGCCTAGACATATTTCTCAAATTTTTTTCGTTTCGATATTGCCTTTTGGATTCAGCTTCTTTTAAATCATATTCCGGTTCGTTCCGTGTTTCCTTAATGCATTTTCTTTTATATTTCAATCGATTATGTCTCGATTTGAAAGCTCCTGCGACTTATCCATACTTTTCTAAAACTTTGCTTGATACTGAGTAAAGGTTAATAGGTTTGGTTTGGTTTGGTTTGGTTTATAGAGCGTTACGGTCATTTTTTGCCACGCGAGGGTCAATTCGACCGGAACCTACTGCTTAAAGCCGATTCCAAACAGCTACAAACGTCCATGCCAAGAGTGGGATTCGAACCCAGAGACTCTGGTTCCGAAAGCCAGAGCCCTAGCCTTTCGGACATCGTCCGGCTAAAGATTAATAGGAAGAGCGGGATACGATCACCCAGTGCGGCCCTTTTGTGAAACGTCTCGTAAAACTAAATTGAAACGACGATCCACGATGGAACCGCGTTTGAAAACAATAGCACCTTCGTGCTGAAAAAGCAACAACAAATTTATGAGACTTATAGTTATGGCAATATAACGGATAAGAAATCGCATACCTTTTGATATTTTGCATACATATGTAGCATTAAGAGTGCACTCAACGAGACTCCACTTGAGCTCGTCAGAATAATCCATAGAAACGCACGATTTATTAGATGAAATTCGTCGAGGTTGGTCATCGGCCCAGTTCGAATAGTACAACGGCTGTTTGTCTGTCCATCGCATGAAGCTCGTGCCCTACAAAAACCGAATAGATTATTTAACGCTGTCAAAAGAATTTTCAACAAATAAAACATTTACCAGCCAATAAAATATTTTCAAAGCATCTTTACTAGTGGTGAAATACGGTACTTAGGAAGTTTACGGCCCCCTTGGCGCCTTCGTGATAAATTTATCGCCAAAGCAGAAATATATATATATATCTATATATGTATATATGTATATATATATGTATATATATATATATATATATATATATATATATATATATATATATATATATATATATAAATATATATATATATATATATATATATATATATATATATATATTATATATATATATATATTATATATATATATATATATATATATATATATATATATATATATATATATATATATATATATATATATAAATATATATATATATATATATATATATATATATATATATATATATATAATATATATATATATATATATATATATTATATATATATATATATTTATATATATATATATATATATATATATATATATATATATATATATATATATATATATATATATATATATATATATATATATATATATATATATATGAAAATATAAATATATATATATATATATATATATATATATATATATATACTAGCATTATTGCCCGGCGTTGCCCGGGTAGATATATAGTTATAAAATTTTTCATGCATTCCATTAAAAAAATACTGGGCAGCACCCCCGCTGTTCATGTTCATCTGTCTAGACAGACTGTGCTTAGCGCGTTTCTACTGAATTGATATACAAACAATAAGAAAGAAAGAAACTTTGGGCCTGCGGACCTTCGTCTGATTTTATTGAGAATTAATAACACAGTGTTGCGTGATTCGCACGTTTGGATTGAATAAGTTTACTGTTTAATTATATTTGTTTGATCCACTGTATAATTAGAAATGAGTTTTATAATTTACATTTGCCTTTACTTTTTATTTTTCCCTAAAAACGCAGTTTTTTCCACATCTCCCAAGAGGTAAAGTGCAAGATGCGTTATCCCCTTTATTTAGTTAAAGTAAGTCGAGATTCCGCATGAAGCCTATTTTCCTTACTTTTATGATTCGGTTTTTTATTGTCGACGGGCCAAAAACCGTATAAAAAGCAAATTGTAAATCGGTTTTTAATTTTCCCAAGGCCAAAAAACGTTGAAAAAGCGAATTTGAATTCGGTTTTTAATTTTCCTAAAGCCAAAACACGTAGAAAAAGCAAATTGTAAATCGGTTCAAGCGATGAGAAAAATTGCAAATAACAAAGGACACAAAGCAGAGCCAGGAAAGTTGTGTTTAAACATACTAATTTGAATTGCATTCTTAAAAAACTTCCATCTCAGTTAGTCTAGTGGTTAAATTTTATCTTTTACCGTATTTTAATATTTCTTTTGTCAATTTATTTTGTTGTTTAATTTAAAGTATCGCAAAAAGAAAAGAAACCACGTGATAAGCATTTCATAAATTAAATTCTAAAAATTAATCGTGGAAAATTTACCAAAAATCAGAAAATGGAGGTAACGATTCGAAAAAGATTTCGTTTTAAAGGAATTTCTATGATGTAATTTTTAAACCATTAAAGCTTAAATTTTATAACCCTCTAATGCAAACTTAGAAAAAATTATAAAAACAGCTTAAAAATTTAATTTTCAAAAATCTAAGAAGAATTTTTCAAAAATCTTTCTTAGTGCACCCCTACCCTATAAGAAGAATCGCCATGCAAAATGTCAGCGAGGAGTGTGTATCTGGGGAGGCAGGGCCAAAGATTATCAGTACCTCTCCTCCCCGCGCATCGAGATTTCACTGATAACATGTTGTGGTGAAGGGGCTGTATCCACATTTAAGTGCACCTCTTAGGGTCACAAAAAATTATTAAAAATTAATTTTAAAAAAACTAATCGAGCCCCATATTTCGTTTTTGCTGCGTTAAGTTTCTCAGGTCCTAAACATTAACTGTGCCGAATTTGGTCTCGGTGGGTGAAACAGTCTAGGATTCTATAGCGGACAAACAAACAGACGAGCTCTTTTATATATATATATATATATATATATATATATATATATATATATATATATATTCGGCGACGTTTTTCAACTATAATCGGCGATATATCACGGGAGCCGTAAACTTCCGTAAGTACCGTTAAAACATATCGTCCATAGAGTTCGTTAAATATTTCTTTTCGAACACCATTTGAACCTTCTCCATAAAAAACTCCAAAGAACGTGAAATGCTCTTTCAACACGCACGCTTTACTAATCCTCGGATACTTTCACTGAGGGAGGAAGGGTACATCGATCAAAACCTCGGCGCAAACTCGGCGCAAAAATGGGTGAAAGGATCCAATTTCGCAGGCTTATTCTCTTGTGCAGAGAAAATAAAACGGCATTATCTATGGAATTTTATCCAGTTTGTTAGAGTGTTAAATTTTACGAAATGCTTGAATTAAGTATCCTGAATATTGTTCCGTTTTCCTTGGTTCGTTAGGATCTCTTCAGAAAGTTCACACGAAGCAAACTTATTATTCTATAAATTCTTCAGGCGTGTACACAAATTCAAACAAAAAAAGACGTAATAGCTGCCTTCTATACAGCAGAAAATTCTAAAAGTCAGGATACCAGAATTTTCAATGCAATACACGCCAATTAACGCAGTTTCAACACATTCAGTTCTCACTAGGAAATTGAACTGAGTTCCAGAGCCAATGTCAGGTATATTCATAGGTTTCCAAAGCGCCATCTACAGGTCAGTCACAGCTATATATTTCTAGAAGCTTCCAGAAAGGTTTAGTCGGAAGTTGGCGAAGTATCGCCAAATCTGGTGACCAAAATAAGTCACTAAATCCATTGCCAATTTGGCGATAACTCTCATATTTGGCTAGATTGTCATAGACTCCCATGTTAAATACATAGCTATAGGAGCTCTTCCATATAAGCCATTATAACGAAACAAAATGCAATATTTACAAAATTCGTGACAATATCATCTATATTCATAACTAAAATCTTTCCACCGTGTGCTTATTAAATTTAATTCAAGGTGTCCCTCTTCCTAGTGACCGGTAAGAATTAACTAATAGAAATTAAAATAGGGTTTTTGAGATATCTCGTACAAACGTATAAAGAAGTTGCCATTATAGAGACAGTCTTTTTTATTTGATTATAAAAGAAACTGACGACCAAGAGGAAAAGATAATCGGATAAATTTGTGATTGAATATCTTTCTATTGCGTTTATAATACACTAGCTGAAAACCCGAGTACATACAAATTAAATACAACGGTCAATGTATGCAATTAATGCCAAAAATATAAATATATATATTTATAATAAATGCGACGATCAATGTATACAATTGATGTAAAATAAAAAAAAAAATATATATATATATATATATATATATATATATATATATATATATATATATATATATATAAAAATCGTAAGGGATATTTATTTTTTTTTTTAATAATATCCAATCGTCTGCTGCATTAGAAGAAAAAAAAAATTTCTAAAGTATCAGAAAAAGAAATCACGTGATCAACATTTAATAAATTAAATTCTAAAAATTTATCTTTAAAAATTCACCAAAAATCAGAAAATCGAGGTAAAGGTTCGAAAAAGAGTTCATTTTAAAGGAAATTTTATGATCTTTCTCGCGATATAAATTTTACAACCCTCAAATTATTATTTTAAATGCAAACTTAAAAAAATTTACAAAAACAGCTTAAAAATTTAATTTAAAAAAATCTAAGAAGAATTTTTCAAAAATCTTTCTCAGTGCACCCCTACACTATAAGAAGAATCGCCATGCAAAATTTCAGCCCTTTAGGTTCAGCGGTTTGGTCTGTGCGTTGTATGTCAGTCAGTCAGTCAGTCAGTGAATGAGTCAGTTACGGAACTGTTTTATATATATAGACTAGATTTTTTGGTAAAAACTGGGGACACGCACCTCGACGGTTTCCAGTCCGATAGCGATTGGTCCCGATGCATTTTTAAGGAAGTTGTACAAGAAAGACTGCTCGAATCCATCCACAACAGACACAAGATGTCCTCCCAGGCCTTGGCAGGACTTTTCTGCTCCCTCTTGGGTCTGACGGTCGGACATGTGCCGATAACAAGCGTTTCGGAAGCCCTGAAAACCTTGCTTGCATTGCGACGGCTCTGGAACAGGCTTTGGAGCACTTGGATCTAGAAGAGGGGTATTTCAAAATTAATAAACAAAAATGTGAACTTGAAACTCTGACTTGTTGGAAGAGACACTTCTTATCTTGTGCCTAGTACAGCGGTTCCCAACCGGTGGGTCGCGGAAGGGTTACAGGTGGGTCGCGGCTCGATCCTAAAACTATCAGAAACCATCGAATAAACCATCAGAAAAGATAAGAAAAATCGAAACTTACTTAAAAACAGCAATTTTACATATTGATAGATTGTGATAACAATTTTCTTAATTGTAATTATATCAAAGCTGTAGAAATTTTTTTACCTGAAAAATTAAAATGGTCTTTGTGTACTTTTATAATTGCAGTCTTTATCTTCACTTAGGAACACTTGTTAGTGAGTATGAAACCACTTGTTGCATATATTGCAAACGTATATCTATTGTTAAATAAATAACTGTTTTGCTACAAAGTGCTTATATTTTGTCAACCATTTTCAAATCAGAACACAAATTGTTTATCAATAATCAATCTGTATCTTCAAAAAGGCATATATATATATATATATATATATATATATATATATATATATATATTGAAATATTTGATGGTAAATTATGTATACATAAGGAAGGGATACGATACAAATAAGTTTTTTACTCCACCATGGTCCGATGGACCGTGGAGGTATTCCGATAAGGAAAGGTCGGTCGCCATCTGATAAAGGTTGGGAACCGCTGGCCTAGTACACTGCGAGATGGATACATTTATGAGTGGGGGGCTAACGCGGTTCGGCGACAGTCACGTGATTCTTTCTTGCTTTCTCTATCTGATCGCCAACTGACGTTTGACGCCCAATACTTTTATATTTCTAGCTTGTCTATTCTATTGATACAGTGGATGAATCAACTTACTAATACATATTTACACTGAATAATACGTAAAGATACAATAGTAGAAATTCGCCTTACATGTTACACGTTGAGTGTAAACATACGTGTTGAGACTAATTTTCTTCAACAGAGGGTAGCATATTTTCTTTATTTTTATTTTTGAAAATATCTACTTTTTAGGTTGCAGTACTATTTTTTTTTTAAAGATATCTACCATTTTGTTGTTATTGTAGTTGTTAGAATTTTGGCTTGTTATATTTGAAGTTTTCTGTAAATAAAATTCTTCTAAGTTATATACGGATGAAAATGTATTTTCTTCGGTATTGCTGAAGTTCTTAAGTACAAAGTATTATTTCTTTTGAGAAGATGGAATGCGTGAAAGCACAGAAGTTATTATTTCGTTTTTTGACTCAATGTATAGGTTTACAAAAGCAAGGTCAAAGTTCTACCGGCTGTACGAATATCAAAGGCAAAAATTTGATTCATTTCATTCTAAAGGAATGGCTGATTTCTCGAACCAGGTGTGTTCTCAACGGTGCTGTGAAGATTTAGACACACTAACTTTCTTTTATGTTTTGGTTTAACAACAATACGTTTAAATCTGTTTCATTGATTATGACTTGTGTAAGTAGAGAATTCGACGAGACATCTTCAACAGATAGAATTCCATAATACTAGTACAATTTAAATGCAAAGTCTAATAAGCGTGGTCAAAGTGCCGATATAGGTTCCTTTCGGTCATGGAAAAAATTTTGTACATTAAGGGGACTCGCGACTCTTAACTCGAGGAAATAAGGCATATTTTCATACTTTTTGACTCTTTGTAACTATTTCAATTTACTCCCAATTTTTCCAAATTTTATGCATATGATAAATTAATATATTTTTTTTTAATATAAAATTTTCAACACTCCGAATAATTTTAAATATTTTATTAAAAATGCTTTAGATATACCTTGTTTTTTAAGCATTTTTATTGTATACTGGCTCGTCCGCAGAACTATGAAATTAATTTTACACTTAAAGGTATAATTCCTGTTTCATATTTAAAATAAATAATTCAAAATACGATTGAACATAAAACATTCAACATTAAAATATTTAAAAATTTTTTTTTAAACTGATCAAAATATACTTAAAATTTCCTTAATTTTTTGCATGAATTTACCCCCGAAAAAATAACAAAATGTGCAGCGATTGCAATAATTCTAGTTCAGACGCAATAAAATAACATGATTACGAAGTGATAAAAATTTCATGGAATTATGTTTCATAGTTTTTGAGATATCAGTTGCGGAATGATGCAAAATTACATTTTGAGAAAATTGAGTTTAAAATTTTTCTTGCCATAAACTTGATCAGTAATTAAATATTTAGAATATCAATATCTCCGGAACTAAGAGGAATATTTTCATGCGGTTTGCTTTATTTTGTTCAGAAATGAACAGGCTTTAACATATATTTTTTCTCAAAAAATCGAAAGTTTTAAAGATTTAAGGGTAGGGAGTCCCCTTAAAATCTGGAGGTCATACATGGTTGCGTGGTGACATCAATCAATTACATATAAATACATGTGTGGGTGTGTGGGTGTATACACTCGCATAACAAGAGAGAAAGTCAGTGACGTACGAGCATAACTGGCGCCCGGAGCAAGATACCTTTTGGGCGCCCCCCCCCATGGTCTTGGGGACCAAATGGTCGAATGGTCTTGGGCACCATTTGGCGCCCTTCTACGAGTGGCGCCCGGGGCATGATAGACCTCCTTGAACGCCCTCGCTACGCCACTGGAGAAAGTCAGCACACGACTACGTGCCATCATGGGGTCACCGTGAATATTGTGAATGACTATTCAAAACAAAACTAAAGATAGCCTGATCGCTTCTCGGCTTAATTTTTGTTTCAAAACTGCGCGTTGTAATTGAACAGAAAAAATTACCTGCTGTCGTCTGGCACACGTAGGCTCTCTTCGATACTTCACAGTAATCTGCAATCCATTCGCCTTTGTTGACACCCTCGTAGGCCAGCCTGCCGCAATATTTCTGCGGTGAAACACATTGGAATTTAAATTTCAACGCCGTTGTTTAGAAGAAGAGTTTACGCAACATTTTTATTTTTATTTTTATTTTTATTTTTTGCCAAATCTGTGTCATCAAAATAAGTGACTCATAAATATGTTAATAACGCCCCACCATTATTAAATGTTTCGCTCCACCTTTTTTACTTAACGCGTATTCTATGTTTTTCTCTTTTCAATTAAGCCCAGTCCCTTTTTCCCAAACTGCGACCAACAAGTAAACGAGTTAACTAACTAGTTAATTCGTTAAGGCACGCGCTCAAAGTCAGGCGCCTGTGATTCAGGATGATCAGAAACAACACTACTTGCATAGCATGTTCGGAATCTTGAGTTATGGCTCACGTGTTCAAGTCGGATGATCGGCTCTTGCTAATTAAAGAAATGTTAGCATCTAGCGTCACGTTAGCGCCCCCATGGTTTAAAAGATGGGACAGAGAATTTTTGCGCGCTTTGCTTCACTTTACTTCCTTGCCTTGTTCTCTTGCCCATCTGACCCGCGTTCTCCGGTCCATTGTCCGCGTACTGCTTCCGACAACACTACAATGTAAAGTCTGTATTCACAAGCCCCGGCAGAAGATTCCGGTGGCCGCTAGTATTGTTTGTGTGTGTCCTGCTGAATCCGGAATGCCTTCGTTATGCGGAATAATAAAATAATATGCGTCTCATCAGTGTTGTGTGCGATTCCATCGATGCCTCTCCTCTCTGTGGGTTTACCTCCTCGAGTGTTCCGCAACGTCCACGACTACCAGAGTTCATGAATCCCCACGATATGCCGTTCTTGTAAACGAGAATCATCTCCTCCACTGCGCGATGTACAGCTCATTTCAATATATATATTTTATACATATATATATATATATATATACAGGGTGATTTTTTTAAACTGACACTACTCAGAGCCATCTGTAGCGGGATCTATCAGCCGGAATTTCACCAAAATTGATAGAGGAACTAAGGACGACAAGGGAAAGAGTTTCCGTGAAAAGAAAAAAATTAGTTCCAAAAGTCGCCGATAGGGGGAAATATGACGTTTTTATTGTCGGCGCACCCGAAAATTTGCATAAAAGGAAAGTAAAACATCAAAATACAAATTCAAGACTATGTAGTCGACAGCAGCGCCAGTATTGCGAGCTATAAAGATAAGGGATGAATACCGAAAAAGATGTAAGCAGACAAATGAATAACAAAGAAATTGCACTGCGCACATCACTTTATACAGCAAATTCACTTTTCCCTCCTTCAATATGATCACCATACTGGTGGACGACACACTGCATCCTGAACGCTAATGCTTACTCCACACCAACGGCGACAGCAACGACAGACAGGCATATTTTGCCACCTGTCTCTGTGGCTGTCATAAGAGCCTTCACACCGCTAGGAGACGGGGTTAAGAGGTCATTTATTTGAGCGTGCTCATAATTTTCTCTTTCTATTCTGACTGGCTGTCGAGCATGACGGCAGAGACGAAAGTTGAACTTTTTCCAACTTGAAACCGCAGAGACGGAGACGAACCGGGAGAGTGAAAATTTGTTTCTAATACGCATGCGCAACAACGAAGATACATGATTTTCGTCTCCGTCGCCGATGGTGTGGAGTAAGCATAAGTTCTCAACGGCCGAGCGTAACATGTCACCAGGAATGTTCAGCAAAGTCCGTGATATGTTGTCCTTTAGGGCAGTGATCCCCAACCCCCGGGCCGCGGACCGGTACCGGTCCGTGGATCAAATGGTACCGGGCCGCCAGCTTAGGGCCACAAGCTCAAAGTTCTCATTGATTTAGCGTTCGAGTGAGCTAAATTTTTAAATCACTTTGTATTCATTTTTTGGTGTAACTGTATTTTACTTTGAAGGCATGTTTAAGTACAATTAAATTAAAATTATTAAATCAAAACAATCTAAAATATAAACAATCAACGTCCCCCCCCCCCTCAACGGGCCGCGGTAAAATTATCAAACGTTGACCGGTCCGCGGCGATGAAAAGGTTGGGGAGCACTACTTTAGGGCCTCCAACTTCGAGACTCCACCAAGATACACCTTAGACTTTAAATAACCCCACAGAAAAATGTCACATGGGTTAGGTCCGGGGAGCGAGGTGGTCATGCAAGTGGAATAAAAATCGACTGATAACCCTTTCTTCTGTAAAGCGAAGGCGCAACAGATTCCGCACTTTATAACCCAAAATACTGGCGTTGCTGTCGACTACGTAGTCATGAATTTGCATTTTGATGTTTCATTTGCGTTTTATGTAAATTCTCGGGTGAACCGACAACAACAGCGCCATATCTTCCCCTATCGGCGACTTCTGGGACTAATTTTTTTTCACGGAAACTCTTTCCCATGTCGTCCTTAGTCCCTCTACCAATTTTTGTGGAATTCTGGCTGATACATCGCGCTACAGATGGGTCTGAGTAGTGTCAGTTTAAAAAAAAATCCCCCTGTATATATATATATATATATATATATATATATATATATATATATATATATGACAGGCGTTGGTTTTGCCTGCTATTATGTCGTTTGCAGTCTTCTTGTTTTATAATCCATGGCATCGAGGTAAGGCATTCACTCAAAAATGACTTAGCATCGTATCAAATAAGTAGAGTTTATTCAGTTCGATTCCATGTAGACCACATCTACAGATCTACGCATTTCATTATTCCCCATTTCTTTTTTAGAGACGCGGCGAAACACACATCTGACAGCATCGACTTTTTTCCCGCGCTCTGGTAAAATTCGCGGTTAGCTCCGCGCGCCAACTCTCCCTGCACATGCGCAGAGCCCAATCTAGACATCTTTCAAGGAGAATTATATAAGATTTCCGAATGCTTCGAACGCTTGAACCACAGACGCGCCAAGATTATATAATGAAAAGGGATAATTTCCATTTCCCAATTCGCGTCTTGAAAAACGAACAATTAAAGGCGAATTACGCCACAAATATAATTTAAATCCCAAGCCCCCTTTAATTTACATTGATTATTCCCTTCCCAACTTAAGTTCTGACATATATATATATATATATATATATATATATATATATATATATATATATATATGCACACTTTTTTTTTAATCGAGCACCACAAGGGTCGGTGTCACAGAGCAAACTGAATGTAGACTGGAGAGCAATCAGTAGCTGCTTCATCTAGATAGAAATCTTAACCATTCAATGCAAATAGTTGGGTCATCCCATAAATAATGCGGCATTTTGAATCTAGCTAAAATGACTGAGAGATAGAGCTGAATGGTGTATGGTTTTTTACAGAAGATGAAACCCAAAGATTTTTAGGCCGTCCGCACACGGAGCAACTCAAAAGAAACTGATAACCGACTCCAATCACAAACCAATCCGTGATGAGTCGTAACCTATGTAATTGAATGGAACCACGCACACGGCGCAACTGGTTACAAACCCGTCAGCAACGCGTTTGTAATCAGTCGCAGGCAACTCAACGTGTCGAGTGGCTAGCATCTTCAGTCGCCAGTTTGTCTTGCGTTGTGCGTGTTATTACACAATCTATGTTACAGCCGCTCTTTTGGCAAGCTGCCAAATGACGAACACGAGTCACGTGACTTCTGCCTAGCGATGAAATGAAATTCTAACGTTTTTTGCTGTATGGAATATGTGCGCCCATATATAGGGTAGGTGGGGGCAAAGGTTCGCATGGGGCAAAGGTTCGCACATACATTTTAAAATGACCGGGAAGAGTTTTAGGAAGAATAGGGTAGGCAGTGCATTCCTCTACTTCCAGTCAGTTGCCTCGTAAAAAATGTTGGAGTTAAGATCCCCTCTTGCAGAGAAAATGAGGTAAGTTTATTTTCGTCTCTTTTAATGTAATTTTTTGCAACTTTTGAGTAATTTTGAGCATCACTCAAACTCACGAACTGTTTTGGGCTTATTTTCGCATGTTAGGGTGGTAAATAACTTTTCAAATCCTACCTTAAGTTTTGGGTTAACTGAAATACAGTGGCGTCCATTCTGCAGAAACAGAACCAGCACGAAATGGGGTAAAGGTTTGCAGGAGTCATGGGGTAAAGGTTCGCAGTGCAAACCTTTGCCCCATCTGCAAACCTTTGCCGCTCTAACTATTAACATTTGTTTCATGTCCTCTTTTCATTAGGAATCCTTATTAACAACGTCTTTTATTATTAATGGGAATTCACATTTTTGTAATTTGAAAAAAAATTATGGTTTTTGATAAAAACTGCCTGTTTTTAATCAGAAAATTTTTTGTAAAATGCTTGAAAATCCATAAATTAAAAATAAAATAAATTAGTACAACACAAAAATAAAATAGCCTTGAACAAAGACCTATTTTACAAGATAAAGGAATTAAATGTTGTTACAACACATTATAAGCTTCGAAGGTCTGGTTAGGGAAAAAAACTCTAAATGAGTAATTTCCAGATTTGCAAGTCTTTGAAATGCTCCTTGCGTCACAATTTTTGACGAAATTTTATAAAATTTATTACAAAGACTCCTCTTATACATTAAAATAAAGTTATGTATCCATTTCAGGTTTCGACATCATTCAGATTATCAAAGTTTAACTTAAGCGTGGAAAAGTACAAAAATTTCAAGAGAATTCAGAGTACAAGCATAAAAATATTTCCTAAAAATTAATTATTCAACGAAAGCACAAATCAAAACATAACCCTGATAAAAATGTATAAGCAATCTAAATGCAAAATTAAGGATAAGGTTAAAAATTGGATCGCAAGGAGCATTTTAAAAAACATAATAAAAATTTCAATTTTTTAAATATAAAAAATAAAATTTTAAATATTTATAAAATTTTATAAGGTGTTTGAAATAGTTTTACTTTAACGAATATTTATGCCCAATTTCATATCTCTGAGGTAAAAATTTCAAAATTTGCTTTGTAATGTCCCCCATCCCCTTAATTTGCTTAATTTTTACGGGTTTTAAAAGAATGAGTAAAGCCTAAGATATGATATAACGATAGTGTTAATAGTTGATATATTAATTGGAAGTTCTTTAGTTTAAGAAAAAAATTATTGAGATTAACCCCTTTTCATTTTGTGAATTTCTTTGTTAGATTCAACTTTCTGTGTTAATAGTTGATATTTCATTTTGAAGTTATTTAGTTTAAGAAAAAATTTATTGAGATTAACCTGTTCAATTTGTGATTTTCTATATATGTAACATCTTTAAAAAGATTACAAAATGTGAAATAAAATTATTTAGACAACTCTTTTTGTGATTTTCGATGCCTATCCAGTAAGAAACCAACGAGTGGGGTAAAGGTTTGCAGTGCGAACCTTTGCCCCACCGATTGGGGCAAAGGTTCGCAAACAGGTCTTTTGGTAAAATTAAAAATTCGGTGACTAAATATTTCGGGAAAAAATTCATTAATTTATAGAAGGTAGAGGGGATACCCAACTACAATACAAGTGACTTTTTGGGGCGATAGGATCTAACGGAGGCCCGTAAGAAACCCAAAACTCAAAACTGCAAACCTTTGCCCCCACCTACCCTACAGTCCATTTTTAAACGATTGATCAAAGACAATCTATTGTGACGATTTTTTAAAATAAATTAATTTCTGATAATAATTTAACTAAAAATAATGCCCGGAATAATGATGTTCTTCCTTCCATGACAGGTCGCAAACTATTGATTTGAATCACTTTTGAGTCGCATCACTAACGAGTTTGCAACCGATAAGCAATTTCAGTCGCTATCCAGTTCAGTTTGCTTTGAGTCGCTCCGTGTGCGGACGGCCTTGTTGTCAGGGAATCCAAAATTTAAAATTAAGATGGGAAGAAGTAGTAGACAAACAAATTAAATATATTAAAATTAAACTGTCCTTTTTTTTCTTTCTTTCATTTCAAAAATACCTCTAAAATACAGCATTATCCAATACAAATACTCGAAGAAGACACAAATCCACAATAAAGTTTCACCTTTTTCAATGCGATTCCTTAGTACTTCTTTATTTAACACAGGTTTGATTTTTAACTCATTTTGTTAAATTTATTA
This sequence comes from Dolomedes plantarius, assembly GCA_907164885.2. Classification (NCBI taxonomy): domain Eukaryota; kingdom Metazoa; phylum Arthropoda; class Arachnida; order Araneae; family Dolomedidae; genus Dolomedes; species Dolomedes plantarius. The sequence continues at coordinate 14,608,449 of OU015497.1, read as the reverse complement.
ATTTTTATAATCATACATTTACGACGATCATGTGTCATACATGACACATCATGAATGACATTGTTATTTTAAATCTGTCGTAGTATGTTTGAACTTCGTTCTGTTGTTGTCGTTGTTGTTGTTAATGCCCCCTGGTTGGAGGTTCCATTCACCAGGTCCTAACAGGCTATTGGGCTGAAAAGGGCGGCTCCTGTTTTGAATTACCACCACAAGGGTCGGAGTCCGACTTGGCTAAATGACCGGTCCCGTCATTTTGAGCCGAGTCAAGTGACGAGACCGGAACACTCGACCCCGCACCTCCAGAGGTAAATTTGAGAACTTGGAGGACATTGCAACCATGACCAATTTAGCGTGCCCCGCCCCCCCCATTAGTGAACACGGCGGTGGATTTGCATCGACGAGCATCGAACCAGGGACGTTCAGATCACTGGCCCGCTGCTCTTGCTAACCGGGCCACCCCGCCCTGAAAGTCGTTCTTTTGGTAGCTGACCAATCGCGAATATTTTTCAAACATAAAAGTTTTTAATATTTTTTTTGTCGCTGTGTGTGACGGACTTTCGTCTTCAAAAAGACGCACACGTTTGACCCGCGCTTTGAAAAAAATGAAAATTAATTTTTACGAAATATTTGATTTCTTTTGGGCGACCCGGATAATGGTGTACGGATGGTGTCATTTCTACTGTATTCGATTCTGTATTCGCAAAGAAAATGTTCCTTTTTTTTTTTTTTAGAATACCAATCAATTACATATTACTTTGTGTGTGTGTGCCGTTTAATGAAAAGGTAGGTCCTGTTACCCATGTTCCAGGAGGCGGATGCCCCTTCCTCCAGTAGCTGAAGTCGTTTCTCGAGTTGTCGGCCCAGCCGAACACAGTGTCGTGTCCGATCTCGTCCGATTCGACGACGCTTATGCCGATCCACGCGGATGTGTTCAAGTCGTGAAGGTGCTGCGTCAGGAATGCTGCCAATCAAAGGAACACAAATTGAGCCTAGCTCTCACATTGTATATATATATATATATATATATATATATATATATATATATATATATATATATATATATATATATATATATATATATATATATATATATATATATATATATATAGTATATACATACATATATGTATATATATATATATATATATATATATATATATATATATAGATATATATACTATATATATATATATATATATATATATACAAATTTTCCCTGATGAATGAGTGGCAGTGGCAGTGGCAGTGGCGCACCCAGGGGGAGGGCCAAGGGGTAGAGAGTGCCAAAACCAAAATCGTAGTTTTGAGAAAAACGGGATTGAAAAAAAAAAAGACTTTTGTAAAGTCAGTTATTTTAAGTTTAATTTTTAATTTTTTTAAAGTAAATTTTTCTAATTTTATTTTTGTTGAGTACAGAGTGTCAAGTCCTTCATTGGGACATAACCCCTTTAAGACTAACATGTTTGTGTTTTGTCTCACATATACCAAATTTTCCCTGATGAATAAAAATATTTAGGAGTGGAATTAGCTTTCTGTACCCTGCAGTAGCCCTTGATTTTTCAAACATGCCTGGTTGGATAACTCATATTAGCCCCTTTTGGACTGAACACCCTTTGCACAGCAAACACAGATATGTTCTTCAGAAGAAACACCGGTTATATTTTGAAATTGGAATGATTCAGTGAAAATATGGTGTGTAGGACATTTCTATAATGCAGCGGATGACCTTCGAAGTGCGAAGCCAACAAGTGGGATGTCATTTCTGCTGCACTCGAGTGATTGACTAGGATTGTTATTTCTGGAATAGTGACTGCCTGTTTCATTTCAGCTGGCGTTCTTTAGAGTGGACAGATACATTTTTATAAGTTATCTAAAATAATTTTTGAAACATGTTCTCCGTAGGGCTACTGCGCCTGCAACTATATCGAGATTTATTGATTCTAATGGATACTGAAATTGAATTGAAGTACGCGCGTTAGGAATTATCCGCAATGAAAAATGAAAGCGTGCAGTTAATATTCAAAGCCCAGTGCAAAGCATAGTGCTGCTAAGTACTCAAATACAATTAACTAACCAAATGAGACTCATCCTAATTTGATAAATGACTCAATACTTACGACATCAGGATAGGTTTACCATCAGTTTACAGCACACCACGAGCTTTCACCCCCCCCCCTCAATAAGTGCATTAAAAAGCGGTTGGCAATGGTAATATAACAAAACTGAAAACAGATTGCATGCAGTATTGCATCACGATACTCTTTCATTTCGTCGGGAATTTCCTGAAAAGACTGTTTCATTTTGACATCACGTTTGTTTCATTTTGACATCACGACTGTTTCGACTATCACGTGGAATTCGAGATTAAGAAATAATGATAGAAGTTGCTTGACGTGTCATAAATTTTCGCTAGGTTTTAATGATGAAACACGCTATTAAAAAAAAAAAAGGATTTCAACAGCCCGAAAAATAGACCCGCCGATGAAATGAAGAATCAATAACAGAGAGGAAATGGCGCATTCAAATTTCTAGTTTGGTAATACCTTGCTCCTGCATACTGTGGATGGCAGCGAGATTATATTCTTTTCCGAGACTCCAACAAGCGTTTCTTGCTTCGATATACTTGAGTCTGTCTTTCTCATCAGCACCAAAATACTTGTAACAGTTTTGGCCTAAAAAGATACAATTATCATGTAATGGCGACATTGGAATTCCTTTCGAAGCAAATGATACGTCCAAAGAACCGTCTGATTTTTGAGACCTGCTACATTGCAACCAATATACTTGCTGGACGGGGAGTTTCGTGCTATTTAATAAAAGAAGAAGGTTTTATTAATAAATTTTGGGACACATTTAGTGCGACTGAAAACAAAATTCTCCATCCTATCAGTAGCAATAATTCTGCCTTTCATGTAATGGTGTTGGCGAAGTCAAGTTTCGCCAAACGTGAGCAACACGTCCAACCCTGGAAGCACACATTCGCGAAACAGAGAGCGAAGTGTAGGGGAAAGTAGTGATTTATTGGTCCCGTCGCCGAGAGGAGGTTTTATGGCGTCACTCGTGCCTTTGATGTTCGTACTCGGACCGGTTTTAAGAACAAAGATAAAAGCGGCGAAATACTTCTCCCGCGTTGGGGGGGGGGGGGACTAATAGACACCAAAATGTGTCAAGAGGCGACGGGGGGAGCTGATTCGCTTGTGTGTAGATGCGCCTCAAAAGGCAAGCCGAATGAAAAGGCGAGTTCAGTTCGTCGTTGTAATCGCTTTGCGTTCGAGTTTGGTCGATTGTCATGCCTGCCGCGCTTTACGACTGTAGGGGGCCGACGCTGGAAGCCGTGGAGGTCCTAGGGGAGGAACCCTCGGTAGTCAGTCTGGTCGTGACCTTCGAAACCCGATCGGTTTCGAAGGTCACGGGTTAGCTCGAGAGAGTGCGTGGGAGTTTGTCCCAAGAGACGCGGTAGATTTTCGTTTTGCTACCAGTCAGAATGAGATGACTGAGGTAGTTCAGTTAATTGTAAATACCTTGTAAATTAAGTCACGTAAATAAGTTGAGCATTGTGTTTGTGTGTGGTGTGGATAAAATATTTTAACCATTCACTCGAGGGGTGCTGAACTTGCCACGGATAACGTCGTCGATCAGAGACAGTTCGAAGTGAGGACGACACGATGGGAAAGAAAAGTTTACTTCGTGTATAGCGGGCGCAACCCCATGAAATTTCTACAATCGAACTTTTTCGTAAAAAACTGGAACGATTCCGTGACATGTGAAATCAAATAAAATAACATTACAGTCCATGCACTTTTCAAATGGACATGATAGTCCCTCACCGGTGGGGGCAGCATCCTGTAGGGCCTTAGTAGCTATGACGGGCCCCATCTGGCGCAGTGAAAGGGATATGATAACATATCAAAAATGGTTTTACCAACTGTTCGTCGCTGATGCCATTTCATGTGCAGAAATATATATATATATATATATATATATATATGTGTGGGAGCGGGTTACTTTTAGCCGCTAGAGGGCCCTCCCACCACTTCCTGTTTGAAGACGAAATACGCGAGTTGGAAGTACGTTCTCGCGGAGAAGAGATCGCTTTGCTCGAGTAGGAGCTAAGAAACCTCATTTCATTATATGTTTAAGTGTCTTGTGTAGTGATAAAATAAACCCTGTGAGTGTGTATGAAGGCGTCGTTCCTCAGTTCCAGCACACCCCACACACACACACACACACACACACACACACACACATATATATATATATATATATATATATATATATATATATATATATATATATATATATATATATATATATATATATATATATATATATATATATATATATATATAGGGGTGGTTATAGAGTCCAAGACCGGCAAGAGCCCTCATGTGGGATGAACTGCTAACTCCATCCATTAGAAGGGAATAATTAAACGTTAAATCATTTTAAATATTTAATGAGACGAAACAATATTTACAGAACAGGACTAACAATTAAGAACATTTGGATGAAATAAAAAACACACGAAAAGCATCAACAGAGCTATTCTGCTCAATATCGGAAGCTTGCGGAACACATCCGCTCAGTGTTCTTTCTCAGTCAACAATGATGTTTGGGCGCGAAGTCCTTCGCGCCGGAGTAGTGAAGAGTGGAAGTTGAAGTAGTAGTTCAGTGGTGTTGCCAACTACATATATATACAGTGGAATCTCAATCTATCGTTTTTCAAGGGACAGATTGAACTGAACGATAAATGCGGGAAAACGATACATCCGGGAACATAATAAAGCAATATGATCGTCGGGACTGAGTGAAATAAACGACACATACGGGAAAACGATGATTCCGAAAACGATCGATCGAGATTCCACTGTATATATATATATATATATATATATATATATATATATATATATATATATATATACAGTCGAACCCCGTTATAGCGAACCTGGTATATAACGAACTCCCGGATATAACGAACAAAAATTTTGGTCCCGCCGTTTTCCTATTGTATTTAATGCTAATTTATCCTTTTATAGCGAACCTCCGAATTCTTAAGAATCGGCTATAACGAACATTTTTTTCAGTCGACAACTGAATGTTTTTTTAATTTTCAAACTTTTTAAGAATGTTGAAGATACAACGAATGTTGAAGAAGCAAAGAATGTTGAAGAACAAGATGATGAAGATTTACTTATCACGATGTGGATAGAAAAGCACAAAATTTCATCATTCTCAGATTGTGGCGTGCAATTGTTCGAAACATGTGATGATGAAGTCATTAAATGTGAAAATCCGACTGATGAAGATATGGTGGAAAAAATTAAGATGAATCATTCTGAAATCGAAGATTCTGCATCTGATGCTGATGAAGAAGAGCACATAAAATGACGAAATCTCCACGATCTCAGATGCTACAGCAGCGATGAGTGTAATTAGTAAGTTTTTGTCAACACAAACATTGGAAGAAAGAGTGTTGGAGTCATTTGATGTATTGGACAAAGAAATGCATAAAATGTTTTTGAAATCGGCATCACGTAGGCAGAAGATTACCGATTATATCTGTATCAAAACAGTGAGCAACTATTAAAGATAAAATCAATTTATTTCCATTTGTCTTCATTTTTAGTTAATTTAATTAGTATTGTGTTAGTTTAATGTAATCGATTTTAGTCAATTTAATTCATTAATGATCATTTTTAATAGATTTTATCATTCTTTCAAAAATCATTATTGAATATACATAGCAACTAATGAGTTACACATTTTGTGAAATCTAACATTATTAGTAATGGTTCGGATATAGCGAACCACCGGATATAGCGAACAAAACTTTTGGTCCCTTGAAGTTCGTTATAACGGGGTTTGACTGTATATATGTGTGTGTGTGTGTGTGTGTGGACGGACTACTGGGTTATTTCCTTTTCTTATCTGTATCCTGTGTTTCGAACATCACAAATAACACTCGTAGGGATTTAAGGCATTACATTTATTTGTAGACGAAATGGAACACTAACAGCAATTTACATATAAACCGGAACAATCCAAAACAAGGGCAACATTAACAGTTCCAGGTAACATACATCAGTCAGCACACAAGCAAATACTGGTGCGCCATCTATATTATACAAAATATCTAACAGCATGTACGGAAATTTATTATTACGGCATTCTATTAAATGTTACACATAATGTATATTATATGTTTTAAGCATTCATTTCTTTCACGAAACAAGGAAATGGGATGTGTTTAGTCATTCGTAAGTGCAGAATAAAACTGGAAGGTGGATTCGATTCCAGAATTGCGATTCATTTGTGGAATTCAAAAATATCGCATAGACAGTCATTTAGAGAAAAGTAAGATCAAAATATAAAATTAAAAAATATATATATACTGAACGGAAGTTTCTTTCTAAAATATCGCGGTGTTTCTTTGTGCAAAATCTCCAGTTCACAAAGGCTGCTAAAGAACTATTTTATTCCAAAAAGTAACAAAACTTAAAATGAATTTTTAAAAAAATTATGTCTAGCAACGGACCGTTTTATAAAAGCTCAACGGTCGTTGTCTGTCGTTCCGTTTTGTCCGTTATAGAAATGGTGCATGTCAACAGACTGTAAACAGGCTTTGTTTATTCTGTCATTAAAGAACGTTATGAAATTCGTATTTCTAAATGTAAAATCAGTTCTATTATTAATAATAAAGGAAAAAATCGTCATTACTTTGAACCGAAAAAAATGACTACCCAAAGAGTGCACGGGGCAAATACAGAATAGAGTACCTCTTGGTTGGTATTTTAAAAAAGTCGCCGAACTTACGCGTCTAGAGACGTCAACCCTTTTCCTAATGGCATATTTGCACACGGGGTATTCGTACCTTGATGTTATGAATCTTTCATGAACACTGACGAATCTTTTAAAAGTTGTCTCAAAGAACTACTGCAGTTATGTACACGAGATAATGAATAAAGATTTCAATCTTCAAAAAGCTAAAAAACATCCCGTTCAACGCCTTCTGTGTGTAGAATTTTGTCTGATGGAAATGGATGTGAATATTTAAGAAGAATGGGTCTATTGAAAAAAAGACCTCAAAACTGGATATCGAAAGGAACAGTTGCCAAAGGATTCATGTGGGTTGCTACGACGGGAAATTTAAATCAAAATCCATTCAACATAATATCGAGATTATGTTCCAACGCCTCTGTTTAAATAACTTATAACATCGCTTTATCGACCCCATGGCAAAGATGCGAGCCATACCTTAAAATCTACCGTTCTGAACGTAAGAATTTTTCCTGGACGTGTGATGGAAAGAGTTTTCTAAATGTAGACCCCAAACAGTGAATGGACCAAGAAAAGCTCTCTTGTCTAGGATATCAGTCCGAGCGATCATTTCAGAATTGAAGAGTGTCTCTTAAAATCGAGTCTCTTGTAGTGGGTGTTTCATAAAAGACTGACTTCAGTCAAAAAATGGCGGCTTTTCCTGATGGTCCATTTCTATTTATTCTGTTGGGGAGCAGCTCTGTGTTTACAAGGATGGACTCCGACATTTTGGAAGATAGACCCATCCTATTTTTAAACGGGAATGAAAAAATGGGGTTTACTGCGTTTTCCCTCGGGTAGACGACATGTCTGAAGTAAATAAAAATGTGTGACGGAACACAATTTGAAAACGAACATCACTGGAGCCAATAGAGCCTTAAATTAAGATCTATTTGAAGAGAATAATTGTACATTCATTTAAACCATTACGTTAAAATCTGATTAGACGATGAAAAAGAGGTACAACAAGATACAAGTTCGCTTGTAAATTTATAGGTGCGAAGTAAACGACAGGCGTACACAACCTTTCAAAAATGGACCTGCACCTTTCGCATTCTATCAGAAGCATAAATTGTGCATGCTATGTAAAATAAATAAACGTACAAAAACAAAAAAAGGATAGAATAGTTAGTAAAGATTGGATTCAGAAGCGAAAGTGACGCCACGTCTTAGATTTATCGCGTTTGCGGAGCCTGTGTGTCTACAGAACATTGCTGATCTAGTGGAATTTATGTTTATTCGGCACATGCCGGATGTGATGAGGTTTGCGCGCGAAGAGTGTTAAAAAGAAGGGCATTCTGGGAGATTTTGTCTTAGGGTGAGGTCGTGTCAGACCATTTGCTCTCCCGTTATGTTATTTTTATTGTGATTTCGTTTGTAACTATGTGTCGTCTCTCTATATATAATTAAATGTGTTTGATTAATTTAAGACTTCGTTTTTATTTGGCGAAGCAAGTGTGTCTAATTTTAATGCTAATTTAAACTCGGCCATGGTGAAATTTTACTCAGTTCAACTCCAGAAACGTAGAAATAATATATACAACCTTAAAACTATTCGAGGAATTTTATATAAGAGTACGAAAGGCTTAGGCACAGTTTAGTAATAGCAACATATACTAACCAAATTGAATCCAGCCACTTGCGCAGTGACCAGTAGGGGGCGCTACTGTCGTTGGAGGAGGTACGGCAGTTGGTTCCACTCCATCTTTTCTTTTACAAATAGGCCCATAGTGTAAAGCACAATGTTCTGGTCGCCATCCTCCTGAATAAATGAAGCGAAATAATATTCAACTAGATCAACCCCGAACACAGGTCATAAAACAACTACGTATTACTTGCATTCATTTTTATCAAATAAACTGCGGCTAGTTGTAAGTGTACATTAACGGCATAAAAAATAAGTGAATAAATAAACATTTCAAGGAATCTGTAACCTAAATTTTGCCGATATTATAGGTCTAAGTTCAGTGTTTGTGTTCATGTATGAATGAAAGTGAAACATCAGTTTGACACCGTGTTTATATATTTGAAACCATGAACCAATCATTTTAGATATGTGTCTGTTGCCCATTTTCCAAAATCGAAAATAAGGAATTCTCAAGGACTTGTGGTAACTTTTTTAAGGACCTCGAAGAGGATTTAAAACGCGTTTTTAAAAGTTCTTGAACTTTAGGATCATTCTTAAAACTTAAAAATGAACGAAATTTTCCAGCTTGATGTGGATACAGCAAATGTTTTAGAAATTTTTAAGCAGAACTGGGATTTTTTCGTACTCGAAAAGTCAGAAAACGGTAGATATACAGGAATTTTCGGAATTGGAACAAAAATTTGAGAACTAAACATTTTTAGCTCCCAGTTTGATCGTTTCGAAACGATGAAGGCAATTTCTATTTTATCACTCCTGACCTCGCAGAACCATTGCTGTAGAAGCATGTTTGTTTCACATATGTCTAGAATATGGCATGTCTCAATTATGTCTAGAAACAGGACGCCATTTTGAACAAGTGGCAAATAAGAACAGAACACCCTTTCTGAATCATGTAACCTAAATGTATGTGCCGTATTTTCTAGACGCACCACAAATTTATAGGAGGATGTTTAGAAAAGAATATTTTGTATTTTGTTAGGTATATAAAGATATTTTCCATTTCTTACTTAATTTTTATTTATTGTTAAAACAATTCATACTATCAATATTCAATTCATCTTCACACTCACTTACTCACTGGTCACCGTTCGTCTGAACTATTGTTGATCTTCGGTACCATCCATCGCATTACTGATCCCACATTTCTTGACTTTATTATCGCCTCTTCCTCCACAGCTTCCCATGAATTTTTAACCACGGTACAAACTTCTGAAATTGTTTCATACGTCCTGTCGCTGTAATATCGTGATTCGGCTTTGCCATCCATTTAATCCACTCTTCCCGCATCCAAATTTTGAATGGTTTATTGATAGATACATCCAATTGACTTTTGTGAGGCCTCCAGGAATGACAGTCTCCATTTCTTTTAGAAGTGTCATGGTTGATTCTGTTCTATGAACTCCATATTGATCCCCTCGCAGGCCTTTTTACACAATGCACCTTTTGTTGTATCCAAATTTTCATTCCTGTTTCGTCCATCGATCCTTTCTCTTGGCCGTGGATAATATTGCCACTAGGAACTTCATCTTTCGGTAACGTTTTTCTCTTGAATATTACCATGAGCGGTAGTTTTCTTCCGTCTGCTCAACTCCTCAGTCACGCAAAAATTGCAATAATAGTAACGATGACTCCAAAGGTATACTATCATTGATATGTCGACAGATAAAAGCTACATTTGCAACAATACATTCTACAATGTTTATTTGAATTTATATTTTCAGGGAATTTAAAACAAAAACAATGTCTATTATTTTATCACTTTTCTCCAGATTTTGTTTCATGGACTCAACCGATTTGGCAAGTAAGCGGCTCCAATGTAGATTTGTACCAAAATATAATATGGTTTAATGAAATGTTAATCTAGAGAGAGGTTGAAATAAACATCGTAACCATAATAATAGAAAATACAAACATTACTTTGGCTGAGAAACATCATGAAGCATCTTTCCTTCTTGTAGAATTCTTTCTTCACTCTTTTTTGGTAATTGACGGGAGTGTCGTCTGACCATCTAGGGTTGTTATCTCCGTCTAGTAAATTGAGGCCGATCCACAATCTACCCCCAAATCTGCCTTCAGTCATCTGCAAATAGGAATCACTCCTTTTAAAAAGACAAAACATAAATCTATTTCCCAACAGTTTATAAACTCATGGTTTCGCCAGACTTCGAATTGGCATCGCGTATCGAGTGTGTCACGATACAAAAAACAATGACCAGTGTCTCAGCACATCCAATACCTCCTAAACGAACTTTCTTCTTTCGTTCTTTAGGAGGTGTTGGTACATCCACGCTGTCCGCAGAAAACGCTCCCATTTTGCCATTCCTTGATGGACCCGAAGCGATCGGCGAATTCAATTCGATACTCAAAGCATCATCCGCAGTCGATCATACCTGTTCTTCATATCGATACTGTCCAAATCAAAAAAAAGTTGATACCAAACCTCGACAGCATCCATGATTTGGGCTTGAGAGAAATATTCATCATGTAACGTACGATCAAAAGAGCTTAGGGGTGCGTCTGCCCTCGTACACTTTAATCAAATCCCTATCATCCTAAACAATGACGAAACGAAACCTCTTTTTCGACCACTTTGCGTATTTTTCAATTTGTTTTCGATATATAGCGAACCCGGTATATAACGAACTCACGGATATAACGAACGAAAATTTTGGATCCGCCATTTTCCTATTGTACTTAATGCTAATTTATCCTTTTATAGCGAACCTCCGAAATCTTAAGAATCGGTTATAACGAACCCCCTTTTTCAGTCGAGTACTGAATTTTTTTTCTAAACTTTTTAAGATTGTTGAAGATACAACGAATGTTGTAGAAGCAAAGGATGTTGAAGAAGATGATGAAGATTTACCTATCGCGATGTGGATAGAAAAGCACAAAATTTCATCATTCTCAGATTGTGACATACAGTTGTTCGAAACATGTGATGATGAAGTCATTACATGTGAAAACGACTGATGAAGATATTGTGGAAGAAATTAAAATGAATCATTCTGAAATCAAAGATTCTGCATCTGATGCTGATTTAGAGGAGCACATAAATGACGAAATCCCCACCATCTCAGATGCTACAGCAGCAATGCGCGTCATTAATAAGTTTTTGTCTACACAAACAGTGGAAGAAAGAGTGTTGGAGTCATTTGATGTATTGGACGAAGAAATTCATAATTTTTTTCTTGAAATCGGCATCACGTCAGCAAAAGATTACCGATTATTTCTGTATCAAAACAATGAGCAACAATTGAAGGTAAAATGAATTTATTTCCATTTGTCTTCATTTTTAGTTAATTTAATTAGTATTGTGTCAGTTTAGTGCAATTGATTTTAGTCAACTTAATTCATTAATGATCATTTTTAATAGATTTTATCAATTTTTCAATACATCATTATTGAATACACATAACAACTAATGAGTTATACATTTTGTGAACTCTAACATTTTTCTTAACGGTTCGGATATAGCGAACCACCGGATATAGCGAACAAAACCTTTGTTCCCTTGAAGTTCGTTATAATGGGGTTCGACTGTAGCTGCATTGGACCTGCGTAGTCTTTGGTCGTCCTTAACCTTTCAATATCTGCCCCACGCGTCAATTCTTTTAGTGACTCTAACTCGATCATGGTCATCTATATATATAAAACAGTTCCGTAACTGACTCATTCATTCACTGACTGACTGACATACAACGCACAGACCAAACCACTGGACCTAAAGAGCTGAAATTTTGCATGCCGATTCTTCTAATAGTGTAGGGGTGCACTAAGAAAGATTTTTCAAAAATTCTTCTTAGATTTTTTAAAATTAAATTTTTAAGCTGTTTTTTTAAAACTTTTTTTTACGTTTGCATTTAAAATAATACTTTGAGGGTTATAAAATTTATATAGCGAGAAAGATCATAAAAATTCCTTTAAAATTAAATTTTTTTTCGAATCTTTACCTCCATTTCCTGATTTTTGGTGAATTTTTAAAAATTCATTTTTAGAATTTAATTTATTAAATGCCGATCACGTGATCTCTTTTTCTGGTACTTTAAATAAATTTATCGTCACGTGCATAACAACTAAATAAACAAAAAAAATTTTTTTTTCCTTGCTAATGCGGCAGACGATTGGACATTATCCAAAAAAAATATTAAAATACAGTAAAAGAAATGTTCTACAAACTGTACTATATTAACTGTACTATATTCTTTAGTATTCTTTATATTAGATTTAATTTGAATATTTTCTTCTACATTATTTTGTTTATAAAATTATCCTTTACGATTTTCTTATATATATATATATATATATTACATCAATTGTATACATTGATCGTCGTATTTATCATATAATATATATATATATTTGGCATTAATTGCATACATTGACCGTTGTATTTAATTTCAATGTACTCCGTAGCGAAGTACAGGTTTTCAGCTAGTATCGTATAAAATCTTGATAAACTGTTTCAACTCTGCCTGGAGTAACACTGCTGCTCGACCACGACTCGGATCTTGATATCGATACACATGCTGTTTCTTTTAATTTTATTGTTGGCGTGTCCAACTACAGACTAGATTCATAGATGGCTGCGGGCAGAGGAATGCAGTTCCTGTTTACAATGACACCACAAAGGTCTGAGTACGGCTTGGCCACTACAATTTTGA